>CM076572.1:1144885175-1145485175 GCA_034641835.2 Pinus albicaulis
TGAGCCATTTCTACATGTATATATGTGTTACAACCTTCTTTTCTGAAGATTTATTGCTCTATTGTCTCATGTATTCTTCTGTATATTGAAATAGCTTCATTGTAATTCTGATTTGCTGCTGTACATTCATAATTTAACCATATTTTATTGCCTCCTGCTCATACTGTCCAAGACTGCGTTATTTCTGAAGCATTTTGTTGTGCATAGCTGTAGCCCCTATTGTAGGGTGTTTTTCAGCTAGACTAGGTGGTGTGAGATATGTTTACCACACCTAGTTTGATTTTTTTTTGCTCCCCTTTTGGATCTAGACTCTAGATCTATTGATCTAAGGGATACAAGTGTTATAAAATCATTTCTGTGCATCAATCTCCCAGGAGTGTGTTATTTCAGCAGGCTTGCTCTGCTATTCCAGATTTGGAATATTACAGTGGTATCAGAGCTCCTTTCTTGGCATAGCCTGTGCTTCTTTGGAGCATCACATCCATGTTTCATTCAAAATAAGATGAACCTCTTACTGAGAGGGAGAAGAGTTATGAGAACATAATTCAAAAGAAGTATTATTATACTACTGAAGATCAAGACAAGGGTAAAGCCCCTGAGACTGCAAGTGACAAAGAAGGGGAAGAGTTTGCAAGAACTCTTTTGGTGGCCATGCAAGATCTTTCCAGAGATATCAAAGAGATTAGGGTGGACAGAATGAGGGAATCTCATGGGATATTTCATTCAGGAGAGAGCTCTGACATGTATCATCATGGGATTGGTCAACCAGTGAATCTGCCACAAGCCCCACAAGCTTCACAACGCTCCACTATGCCTGCTTTCTTGGCTGTGGAGAATGAAGGACCACAAGAGCAAGCTTCCCTTGAAGATTACTTTGTGGAGTATGATTATCAGAGTCAGAGATTCAAGGACCACTTGAGTTTCCAAGATTTTTTTCACCTCAATGATAGAAGAAGACGGAGGCAGCAGTATAGAGATGGCGGGTTCTTTCATAATCAGGATAGACACCACTCTATGGGTGGATTATTTTTGCCCAAGTTTGATGGATCATCCTCTAGTTCTGCCAAGGCATGGGTAGAAAAGCTGGATATTTACTTCTAGTTGAACAAAGTCCCTGAGACTGGAGCCATCAAGATTGCAGCACTGCACTTTGAAGGTGAAGCACACAATTGGTGGTTCCATGGGTTGTCTACATTGGGACATATCAATGTGACTACCTATTCTGAGTTTACTAGAAGACTAGTGGAGAGATTTGACAGGAAGGATCCTGAAGAACCCTTCATAAGCCTTGCAAATCTGAAGCAATCAGGGGATGAAGAGACTTCTATCTCTGAGTTTCTGAGATTATCAGTCATGGTCCCTGATCTTTCTGTAGCAAGGAGAGTTACATGTTCATCGATGGTCTGGAGGAACCTTCGCATGGGTTGGTTAAATATACCAAGCCCATCACTTTGCATGATGCCATTGAGAGGGCTAGAGACCTCCAATATTCCTTTCCAAAAGCAAATGCAACTTTCCAAAGCAAGGCCCCTCACTTTTCTAAGGGGAAGGATGGAAAATCTGCTCCTCCCAAGGAGAGCTCTATGAAGAAGCCTCTTGATATTGATCTTAGGAGTGAATTGAGGAAGAAGAAACTGTGTTTCAGTTTCAAAGAGTCATGGGAACTGGGACATAGATGTGCTGCGGGGAAAGCACACTACATAGAAGTCTTCTCAGATCTTGAGGAGGAAGATGAAGATGATGAACCTAGGAGGGGTCACAGTGCTGATGATGATGAGGAAGATCAAACACCATCCAGATATGGGAAGGGAGCCTTTGCTCCAATAAGTGTGACTCTTGCATCTTTGAGAGAAGTGCCTAGGTACTTGACCCTAAGAGTACAAGGTTTAGTCATGAATCAGAGAGTATCTGTCCTGATTGATAGTGGGGCAACCCATAACTTTATTGATGCTCATCTTGTGCAAAGGAGAGCAATCCCCACTGACACTTTTGAGGGATTTTTTGTTTTGGTCCTAGGAGATAGGACCATGCAATTCCTGCAGTATGTTCCATCACTCTCAGTCACTATGGGATCATACACTCTGGTGGATCACTTATTTATAGTTGACATACCAGACACCAACATCATTTTGGGTGTCCAATGGTTGATTACCTTGGGGAAGGCTACCACTGATTGGAAATCTTTGCAAATGGAGTGGGCGGACTTGAAGAGTGGGAAACCATAAATGATTCAAGGGATGCACACTTATCCTTCACCTAGTACTTCCACACAAACAACAGAGATGGATTTGTGTAGTGGAAGCAGGGATCTCACAGTTCCTTCTCTCATGTTCATGAGGATGCTATAAGGGGCATTCTTATCTAATGGCAAGCCACCCAGAATTCCATCAGATTCAGATCTTGTGGGGAAGGCTCCACAAAGTGCTGCTCCAAATCTAGATCAAGGAAGAATTGGAGCAATGAGAGACCAAGTCACAACGTTAGAGGGCTTGGGACAACCCAAGTATGACGGATATCTTCTTCATGCATTACTATATCCCTCTCTCTTTTCTGAATCTGCAATGTGGGAGGAGAATAATGGGAGGATCAACCTTCCAAAAAAATTTTTTGGCATGAGTAATGTCAAAAAGGAGATGAACAACATGACAAGCACTTCCATGGATGTTTCAGCAGTGCTATCATTGTTGAGCAGTGTGGATCTTTATTGGAAATCTCAACTGCTTGTAGAGTATTCCAAATATCTCCACACAGGTATGATACTAGATGACATGCAATAGGAAGAGGGATACTTAGTCCAAGGAGGAGTCATCTATTATCATGGTAAGGTCTTCTTGGCTAGAGCTTCCAAGCTCAAGCAGAAGATCCTACAAGGAGCCTATGAAGAATTATTTCTCAACCATATGTATTCAATGAAGATCTATACCCTGATCATGAGGAGTTTTGATTGGGAAAGCATGAGAGAGGAATTACATCAACACTTTTAAGAGTGCATTAGCTATGGAGGATTGGGGTAGCCAATGGACTCTTTGCAAGAGTCATCTCAGACAGCTCTTCCTTTGCTTGAGAGGAGGGGAATGCTCATGCACAACTCCATGTGTATGAAGGATTATGATTGTAAAGGATCTAATCATGCCAAGCAAGTTGTATTTTCTGATCTATTACATTCCTTTGCCATGATTTTGCAGGATATGACTCCTAAAGGGAGTGAGAGGTCATGTGGATCTCATAGCTTGTTGGGGGCCAATAGAAATTCTGAACTTGGCCACTCCCTTGTTTTACAAAGGGAGATTCCTTTTCATGATGGGTGCTTCCCAAAGGCACCAAAATTATGTAACATCTTTAGCCATGTTAAGGTGACTCATGCAGCAAATGTGTGGTGGGAATGCCACTTGCCACACCTGGATCTAATGAAGACAAGAGGTGCACTACACTGGCATCACATGTGGGATTTTGACCCACCTCCTCAAGTTCAGATTTCAGTTTTCATATATGTAGTCTTGCTTCCATACTTGGATGATATAGTTGTATTGTTTATGGGATTGTATGGACAGAATATGGGAAACCTGTATGTACCACATGGCTTGGAACTTCTACCTGTACTTCATGATACATGTTTTAGATGTAGCATTGCTTCAACCATGTTTATTTCTATTGAGTTTTTCACTCCTGAAGGGATGGACTATGCACATATTATGTTGACCTTGGAGGAACAATTCATGATGTATTGGTTTGTTGAGCACTTGGCTTATGATGAGGGCTTGATCCTTGACGATGCCATCAATGGAGCAGGAGAAGCACTACAGATCTTACCCTATCATTTGCTTGAGGACAAGAAACATTTTGGATGGGAGGACTGTAATATTCCTACTTAGCCTAAGCTAAGAGGAATATTCATTTTTGTTTTAATTTCTGTTGCATGAATAAATGAATAAAGGAGGACATGTAAAACTCCTAAAAATACTGAATAAATCAATGCCCATGTGAACACAGATAAATTAGGGCCATGTAAATAAATCACTTGCAGGTGTGAAATGGGTTTGAGCTGTGAGACTCGGTCAACCTTGACCAAATCTACAGCACTGTCTAGGTTCAGTGTATCTCATGAAGGGATAGTGTAGTTCTAGGAGGTCCCTCATGTGAAAGGAGCTAACTCATCAAGGTTGTTTAGGGTTTGCAAAGGCTTTCACCTTATAAAAGGAATGGGAAGGCAGCAAGAGAAGTTTTTTGATTGATTATATTTCTGAGTATCTTGTCTACTTAGACAAACACTATTCTCTGTTGTTTAGTAGATAATTGTGCTGCTTAGCACTTGAAGTTCCTATGCAGGGATTTCACCTCTTTCTTTGAGGATTATTGGAGGAGTATTTGTTGATTTGATCCAATATCAGGCTTGAGGCCAAGGTCTACTTCCAATTTCAGTGTATATCTAGTGAGGGTTTGTCTACTTTTGCAAGCTGCAGCAAGTGGGATTCTAGATCTACAGAGATCTAGCTTGTTTTGAGAGCCTCTTCTCATGGAGTGTGTCTTTTAACCTCCTGGAAGAGTGCCTCTCATATTTGTGCTTCAGATCTGTATCTTGGCAATTGGCCATCTATGTTATTCAAGCTACAGCGCAGTTTTCATTGAGGAACTGTGTTATTTTCATATGAGATTCTTTAGGGTGTTTTGATCCTAGTTTTGATGAGAGATCTCTGGTGTTGGGCTTTGCCTTTCACTTTGGTGATCCATGGATTAGCTTTTTGATCCATGTTCTGTTTAGATCTGATATATTGTAATGTAAATTTATATTCAAAAATTACTGCAGCATTTTACAAATCTGCAACTTAAAACTCATATCTACTCTTGTTTATGCATGATTTGGTCAAAACCCCAAGGGGATCTTGTAAATAAGACTATCTAGTTTCCAGATCTGAAATAGATCTGATGTTTTTTCCATAGATATATCCTATATCTGAGTTGTAATATTTAGTTGCTGCAGCTCCTCAAAATAATGATGTATTGAGCCATTTCTACATTTATATATGTGTTGCAGCCTTCTTTTCTGAAGATTTCTTGCTCTACTGTCTCATGTATTCTACTGTATATTGAAAGAGCTTCATTGTAATTATGATTTGATGTTTTATATTCATAATTTAACCATATTTGATTGCCTCTTGCTCATACTATCCAATACTGCATTATTTCTAAAGCAGTTTGTTGTGCATAGCTGCAACCCCTCTTGTAGGGTGTTTTTCAGCTAGACTAGGTGGTGGGAGATCTGTTTACCACACTTAGTTTGATTTTTTTTCTCCCCTTTTGGATCTAGACTTTAGATCTGTTGATCTAAGGGATCCAAGGGCTGTAAATTCATTTATGTACATTAATCTCCTAGGAGTACGTTATTTCATCAAGCTTGCTGTGTTATTCCAGATTTGGAATATTACATTCCCTTTTGGACTAAATAGTCCTCTTCATGCAGCTAGTCATCAAGTATCATACAAGTGTGAAGATCGTTGGAATAATCCACCAACAGTTGGGATTTCCAATATGGATCTAAACTTCCCAAAAATTATAGCGTTGATGATGTATCAACAGAAATGTCTGTCATGTGGCTGCTCTCCTACTTGACATATCCCATGCCAAAGGTATGTGTTGGAAGGTCAGTCCTTCCCTTCTTCTCCTTCCACAGCGCAGAATCAGAAATGAGAGTTGGTGATGATGGTAAGGGGAGAAGATCTCCCTCCTCCTTGAGCCTACCCAAGACTCCCAGCGCCGTATTATTTTCTTCCAATGCTCCCATCCCTCTTGGATCTGAATTTGAAGCATCATGTTGAGATAAATCTCCCACAAAAACTAAATCAGGTGGCCTCCCCGGTGGTTTGCCACTAGATAAGAGTGTCCCATGCAGTAATATCATCAGCATGATAGATGGGACTGTAAGGTCCTTGCTTCCACTGCGCAAATCCATCTATGTGCTTTGTGTGGAAGTGGTATGTGAGGGGTATGTATCCATGCCTTTGATAATTTGAGTTTCACCACTCTTCTTGTCCACCCATTCCATTTTCAAAGCTTTCCAATCAGTGGTGACTTTCCCCAATGTAATCAACCATTGAACACCCAAAATCACATTAGTGTCAGGTATGTCAACCACAAAGAAGTGATCAACCAAAGTATAAGTCCCCATGGTGACTGAAAATGATGGGACATAATGCGTGCATTGCATTGTTCTATCTCCTGAGACCAAAACAAAGAATCCCTCAAAAGCATCAGTGGGTATTTCCCTCCTTTGCACAAGCTAGGCATCAATGAAATTGTGGGTAGCCCCACTGCCAATCAGAACAGAAACCCTCTGATTCAAGATGGAACCTTGATCTCTTAAGGTCAAGTACTTAGGTACTCCTCTCAAATTTGCAAGAGCCCTCCAATAGGATCAAATTTTCCATTCCCATCTCCTTATGGTGTTGGCTTTCCTCCTGCAGTGTCAGCACTGTGACGTATTATTGGTTCATCTTCTTCTTCCTCCTAATCATCTGAGAATACCTCTATGTAATGTGCTTTTCAAGAAGCACATCTATGTCCAGGTGCCCATGATTCTTGGCAAGTGAAGCGTAGCTTCCTTCATCTTAGATCTCTCCAGACTTCTTCATCAAGAGGCTTCTTGTATGAGCTCTCTATGGAAGGAGCAACTTTTTCTTCCTTTCCCTTTGAAGGAAAAGAGGGCTTATGCTGAAAGCTTGCCTTTGCTTTTGGCAAGGCATATTGAAGGTCTCTAGCCCTTTCAATAGCATCATGCAAGGTAGTGGGCTTGGTAGATTTAACCAACCCATGAAGAGGTTCATCTAAGCCATAAATGAACAAGTACACACTTCTTACTGTAGAAAAATTAGGAACCATAACAGATAATATTAAAAATTCAGAAATGTAAGATTATTTATTCCCTAATTGTTTCAACTTTGTAAGGCTCATGAATGGTGCCTCTGGATCTCTTCTATCAAACCTTTCCACCAGCCTTCTAGCGAACTCTGAATAAGTAGTCAAATTGGAATGACCCAATGTAGACAAGCTATGGAACCACAAATCATGTGCTTCACCTTCAAAGTGCAGCGTTGTAATCTTGATAGCCTCCATCTCTAGGACCTTGTTCAACTGGAAGTAGATGTCAAGTTTTTCTACCAAAGATTTGGCAGAACACTTGGATGACCCATTAAATTTGGGTAAAAATAATCTGCCCATAGAATGTTGTTGATCATGATTCTGAGTGAATCCACCACCTCTATGATGATGCCCTGGTCTTCTTTTGTCCTTTATGTGACAAAAATCCCGAAAAATCAAGTTATCTTTGAATCTCTTATTTTGAGACTCATATTCTTCAAAATAGTCTTCAAGGGATTCATGCTCTTGAAACCCTTAATTTCCCACAGCCAAAAAGGTAGGCATGGTAGAGAATTGGGAAACTTGTGGCTGATGCATTGGTTGATCATTCCAGTGGTGAGACATGCCAGAGCCTTCTCCAAGATGAAATCCTTTGGGGTATTCTTTGATTATGTCCAATCTCATCTCTTTGATCTCTCTAGCAATATCTTGCATGGCTCTAAGAAGGATCTTAGGAAAATCTTTTTCTTCTTCTTCACTTCTAGATACAGGAGCTTTACACTTGTCTTCATTGTCATTTGTGTAATCAAACTTCTTCTTCTGTCTTCTCTTTAGATACCTCTTCTCTCTGTCAATAAGAGGCTCTTCTTCTTCAGAAGACATATTGGCTTCTTAGAAAGCACAGGTTGTGCCAAGATGATGCTCTGATACCACTGTAATATTCCCAAATGGGGAATGCAATACTACAAGACAGATATGCAGGAAAATAACATAGATAATCAAAGAGACAACAGGAGGCCAATAAAGATACCTTTAAAATCTATTTACAACAGTAAAGTAGATGTATAATGAGGCCCATAAGATGCATAACTGGAAATACAAGTCACCAATAGAAGAAAATCCTCAAAAAGAGGTGTTGCAACCATATATTATGACTAGAAATAGCTTGACAGAGTTATTTTATCTAGTTGCAAACAACTATTGATTAGATTTTAATATAGAGAATATAAGTGCATGAAAATTCAGATCTATAACAGATCCATACACTATAGAGGCTCCTCTTTCAATCCCCCTTGGGGTTTCTAGAAAAACACCATGTACATGAAGTAGATCTGAGATCTAAGTTTGCAGATCTGCAGAAATATTCAGATATTCAGAAGTATTCAGAAAAATGCAGATCGGATTTGAAATGAACAAGGAATATATCTCCTCCAATGGATCTCTAAAGTGAAGGGAAGATCCCCAACATTTGAAAACCAACTCTACATATGGTATGCCAAAACACCCTGCAACAACATAGGTCTAGAAGTAAAACTGTACTGTAGGGTTTAGAATATGTTTGGCCACATGCCAAGATCAGAAAATGATGCCCAAGCACTCCAAGACACTCCTCCCAATGGAGTAGAAGCCTCCTCCACTAAAAAAGGGCACTGAAATGACCTAGATCTGAGTATATCTAGCCTCCACTTACTGCTCTTGCAAAGACAACCAAACCCTCAACAGGATATGTGTTGTAGTTGAAATAAGTAGCTTGGGCTTCATCCAGATAGTGGACTATGCAAAGAAAAATCTTCCAAGAGGCCTCTCAAGGAAAGAGGTGGGATTCTCGATCAGGAACACCCAGTGCTAAACATCAATATTATCAGCTAAAAGGAAAGAGAATGATATATGTCTAAATAGACAATATATTCAGAAAATACAATATCATCAACAACCATCTCATGCTACCAGCCTCTTCCTTTTATAAGTTGAGAGCTTGAAAACCCTAAACCACTTTCAATGAGATAATTCCTTTCACACAAGCCATCTCCATATAAAATTGTGTTGTGCCTCATTGATGGCCACTCCTCCAAGACAACATTGTTGAATTGGTCATGGTTGACCTAGTCAAAATATCTAGCCCCTTTCACACTTAAGGGTGCTTGCTTACATAGCCAATATTTAGCCTTTTTCACATTTGGCATTGATTTATTCACTGTTTAGGAGTATTATGGACCTCCTTTACATTTTTATTCTTGAAACAAAAAAATAAAACAAATATGAATATTCCCATTAGCTTAGGACTAATTGGGAATATTACATGGACTTTCTTCATGCTTGGTTTTGTGTGCCTCCTTTAGGTCATTTCTGGCATTTCATCACTCTGTGGCACTCTGCTATACCATCAAGTGCAAAAACCCTAATTATATACAAGAACAAGTGTTGACTCTCTTCTATGCTACAAGTTTTCTTCATTCAGGAGCAGACCACCTATCAACACTTTCTGCTGACAAATCCTTCAACACTCCTGCAGAAGTGCTAAACTCTTTGCATTTACCTTTTGCGAACTTTGATCTCCATAAGGTAGTCTTCTTTGGAAACTCTTTAGGTATTTCTTGAATAACCATGTCTCAAAATTCTATTACATTTGAGCCAGTTTCTAGCAAAGGAAAATTAGTGCCTGAAACACCAATAATGACCTTAGAACATATGAAAACCTAATTGACCTAGTGGAATGGTTCTTTGACCTAATTTTGGCTAAAACTTGGCTTGGAGAACTCTAGTGAAAAACAGAGTATTTTTCAAAGTGTTGTATTGAAGATCCAAAATCCAATGTACTTGATTTATCTAAAGAGCCTACAAAGATAGTTTTAAGTCCATCAACGCTTGAGGACCTTGGGGAACATGGGAATGAATAAGCTTATAGGAAACCCTAGAGGGTAAGTGGAGTTTATGGGTAGGGTAAAAATAGGCCAATGAGGTTATAGGAAATAAAGGAGGATGGAAATGATAGGTAAAAGCCCATGACGAGTTTGTAGAGGTGACAGGGTGACCATGGAATGGCAAACTAATGAAATAGTGAAAATATTTCGATAAGGATAATGAAGGCAGTGAGATTTATGAAACTCACAATATTTCAAGGAATGTTGTTTGCAGGAAATATTAGAACCAATCTTTAGTCATCTACAGATAATGAAAAATATTGATGACTAACCGTGGCTCCACTTGGAGAGGGCATCTCCTTTCCAGGAGGTGTCCAGAACCTCAGAGTTCAGATCTCTAAGTTTTGAAGATTAGTACCTCACTTGTACTTGGAAGACCTCTTTTTCTCCTCTTGTTGATTCACTCCTGTTATTTTGAAGCTATGATCTCAAAATCTGAAAAGACATGATTGCTTCAATATCAATTCTACTTACCCATCATACTTTGCCTAACATTTTTTCTTCAGTTGGGTGCATTTGGATTAGCAAACCCTTGACATCATTTTTTCTTTTGAAAGCATAAAAAATATCTACTTCTCACTTCCAGGAGTTCAAATTAGGCTGACGAACTCTTTATTTTCTACCTACTTTGCTTATCTATAAAGGTTAAGTTGTTTGACAGATTTTCATTCTCTAAAATACTAACATGAAATTCAAAACATGACCAAACCAAGGTTAAGAAATCTAATTTTTCATGAGGTTGTGGCATTTTGGACAAGCTGCACACAGAATTTATTTTTGTACAAGTGAAACTAGAAACTTGAGGGCTAATAATTTAGAATTTGTTACCTATCCCTCTCTTTCTCTTTTGGTTCAGATTTGAGCATTGAAACCAAATATATTTTCCTAATCTAATATACTGACAAGCCAAGTTTACATGGTTTGGAAAATCCTCTTTTACCAACCTACCAGCAAAAATTTAAAACATGTTCAATCATGAGTAGGATAAATGATTGAACAAGACTTTCTTTCTCAATTAGTGGCATTTAGACTTGCACACTTTCAGAAATACTCTTTTTTGGTATGGGGTTGTACCTCTTCTATTTTCCTGCCCTCTTTTTCTTCTTTTCTTTGTTTTTGTGTTTTTATTTTTCTGATCTTTCATCAAGCAATGTTATGTTCATTGAATGAAAGCTTCAAACTAGGAATTTCAACAAAAATGGTGCTTAAGCATCTTGCCATTGACAGGACTTCCAAAAAACACTACTCCATCCATTTCTTATAGGAAGAATGCATTGTTACCTCTAACTGAATGGATGATGTAAGGATCCTTCCATAGATTTTCAAACTTGCCATGCTTTCCTTTTTTCCCTCTCCTTGAATCCCACTTCAACACTTTGTCTCCAATATGTAAATCATTTTCCTTGGTCCTTCTATCAAAGATCTTCTTGATGTTCTCTTGCACTGCTCGTGTTTTGTTGTAAACTTCTTCTCTTGATTGTTGTAAATGAATGGTTTGGTTCAGCCTCCTTTGTATATCATTTTCCTCTAATTATACCTCTCGGAGGAGCTTCAACGCTAGGAATCCCAAGGATATCAGGAAAACTGCATCCATGCCATACACTAGTTGATAGGGAGACATGTTAATGTATTTCTTGCTTGTTAATCTATCAACCCATAGTGCATGCACCAGTTTTCTATGTCATGACTTTTTGTTCTCTTCCAAAAAATTCTTGATGATGTTCACCAAAATTTTATTAGAGGACTCAGCCAGCCCATTACCTTGAGGTTAATAAGCTGTATAATTTCCTAGTGTGATGTGATACTTTTCAATATTTCTTTTCAGGTATTGTTGCACTATGATCAGTGAAAACGTTGTATTCAGAAAATTACGCTATGGAAACATGAAATGGGACTTGGATCCTCTTATATATGTTGTATGCACCTCACATACCAAATTGAATCATAAAAAAATCATCCTAGCTACATTAAACATGTCTCCCCAGCCCAATATAGCTTAAAAACACCCCAATCCCATGACTTTCAACAACAAAATTTCTAAAAACTGTAATAACGTAATTCATATGAGGGTTTCTACAGAAAATTGTGAATCAATATAGATCTGGAGATTATATTAATCATAGAGCCAAGAAATGGAGGTTTAACCTCTTTTATACAAGAAATAAGACAACCCGACAAGGGTTTCCGGCATTACACAAGTATAAAAAATAGTACTACAGAAAATCACTCAGTCTACTACAAATCAGTATTTTATATGACTGAATATAACATGAAATATCTTATCAATACATAAAATGGCCAAATTCCCTCCTTATTAGACTTTCCGAAGAAAAATAGACACCTTCTCCTCAAGTACTAGCACAAAATCAAGGGATTCAACCCTGCCACTGCTTCACCTTCAGAAAATATGCAGTTTCTAGAAGAGACTGCGTTGTAGATGTTGGTGACTACTTGACCCTAAGTCAGATGGTGGAAATATAGCTCAGAACCTTCCCCTTAGATCCCTTAAACAAGTCGATCCAAGGAAGAGGATGGAATTCCCGCATGAGAATCCCTTGCACTAAACAGTGCTACAACCACAGCTAAACAGATGAAGCATGTAAGTAGTCAAAATACCAAACATAGATGAATATTGAATGCCTTCCTTGCTGTTATCCCCTTCTTCTTATCCTTGGTGAGCCTCCTCACCCCTGACCCCACACATTAATGAGGTGACTTCCTTGAAAAGATTCCTCCTTCAAAACTGCGTTGTCCTTACTGGTTACCCTCCTCTTATAGCAGCTCTGTTGACTTGGTAAACTAGATCTAGTTCACCTGCATTTCCCCCTTTCACACCGAGGTGGCTTTATTTTCCCTCCTATTCTGATCCCCTTTCACATTGGTATTGTTTTATTGCTAATGAAGAGATTCAAGGGTTCTCCCTACCCCTTTTATTCTTCTAAATGCAAAATGGATCAATTATAATATTCCAACTAGTAATAACTAATTGGGAATATTATAGTCCTCCCCGCTCAAAAGTTTCTTGTCCTAAAGCAACAACAAAGAAGGATGTTACAAGATCTTCTCTCCTTCCCAAGTGGCATCCTCATCTGGTAGATTCCTCCATCAAATCAGATATTCCTTGATAACTCTACTTCTTAGCTGCCTCTCCCTTGTGTCTAATATTGCTTCTAGCTGCAAAATTAGGTGGCCCTCATCATCAATCGGGGAGAGATCCATGTTGGCAACTACATTTCTCCCAATGGCCTTCTTGAGGCAAGAGACATGGAAAATATTGTGGATCTTGCTCCCTTTAGGAAGCTCCAGCTCATATGCTACCTTTCCAACATAATTGATCACCTTGTATGGCCCATAGAAACATGGTTTGAGCTTCTCGGCCCCCTTCTCCTTGAGTGTATACTGTCTATAAGGCTGAAGACGCAGATAGACTAGATCTCCCACCTCAAACTGTCTCTCTACCCAACCACGGTCTGCATATATATTCTGCTGGTTTTTGGCAGTAGCAATGTTGTCTTTGAGGGCTCTAAGTATGTCCTGATTCTCCTGAATTCATTCCTTTTCTCTTGGAGCCTTGCTTGCCCCAAACATAACATCAGCAAATGAGAGTGCATCATACCCATATAAGTCCTGGAATGGAGTCATACCAATATACAAATGGTGAGTGGTGTTGTAACAATACTCCCCCAAGTGGAGCCAACACAGCCAAGCCCTCTGTTGCCCTGCAACATAGTTTCTCAAGTAGCCTTCCAGCCAATTGTTCACTATCTTGGTTTTCCCATCGGTTTTTGGGTGATAGCTAGTGCTTGGTGTCAAATCAATCCCCACTAACTGGAAAATTTCTTGCCAAAATCCACCCATGAAGCGGCTGCTCTGATCACTCACTATGGTCCTTGGGAGACCATGGAGTCTAAATACATCTCTGAAGAAAATCTCAGCCACCTATGAAGTAGTATAATGTGCAGAAATGGAAAAGAAATGAGAGTACCTTTTTATTCTATCAACAACTACAAAGATACAATCCTTACCATGTATTGTCGGTAGGCCGGTGATGAAGTCCATAGAGATGCTTTCCCACTTCCCATCTGGAATAGGTAGTGGATGCAATAACCCAGCAGGGTGGGTGTGTTCTCCCTTTTTTTTCTGACAAATTGTGCACTTCTTGACATGTTGGAGTACATCCTCTTTGAGAGCCTTCCATGAGAATCTCTCTCTTATGGCCCTATAAGTCTTTGTGAAGCCTTGATGCCCTGCAAGTGGGGAATCATGTGATGCTAGTAAGATATTATCTTTGAGTTTGGAATTTTGAGCCAAGAAGATCCGGTCCCAGTAATAGATGATCTCATCCATCACCCTATACCTCTCATCTGATACCACTCCATCAAGTATCTCACATGCAAAGTCATCTTTGGAATACTCAACTAAAATTTGATCCTTCCAATCTACGTCCATGCCCTCAAGGACAGTGTTGTAGGTCTCTTGGATAGAGCATCAGCCACCACATTGATCTTCCCCTTGACATATTCTATGTCAAAGTCATATGCTTGGAATTTTCTCACCCACTTATGTTGTCTCTCTTGGATTTGCTTCTATTCAAGAAAAAATCTAAGACTGTTATGGTCAGTCTTCACCTTGAACTTATTCCCCACCAAGTAATGTCAGAACTTGGCTAATGCATGCATGATATCCAACATTTATTTATCATATATGGGGTATAAACTTTCATGAAGAAGCAACTTCCTGCTTTCAAAGGCTATAGGATGCCCTCGTTGCATCAAGACTGCTCCAATTCCTTCACCTGATGCATCACATTCTAGAACAAAAGGTTGAGAAAAATCAGGCAAAACCAATACAAGACAGCTACTCATTACCTCTTTGAGCTTATCAAAAGCCCTTTTCACTGTAGGTGTCCAATGGAAAGCTCCCTTCTTGGTCAAGTCTGTGAGTGGTGCTTCTAGTTGTGAGAACCCTTTCACAAACTTTTGGTAATAAATGCATATGCCAACAAACCCCCAGAGTTCTGTGACATTCATGGGCTCAGGCTAATCTCTGATAGCCCGGATCTTCTCCTCATGCACCCTTACTCCATCCACTCCTATGATGTGACCCAAATACGACATCTTTGTGAGGCCAAATTCACATTTGGAGAGCTTGGCATAGAATTGCTGCTCCTTGAGAATATGTAAAATTGTCTCAATATGTTGCAGATGCTCCTCCCAAGTGCGGTTGTAGATAAGAATATCATCAAAGAAGACCAATATAAACTTTCTCAAATGACCACGAAATATGTGGTTCATGCAAGATTGGAAATTTGTTGGGGCATTGGTCAATCCAAAGGGCATCACCAAAAATTCAAAATGCCCGTAGTGACATCTGAATGTTGTCTTGGGGATATCCTGATCCCTCACCTTGATTTGATGATACCCAGATCTCAAATCAATCTTTGAGAAGTATTTAGATCCCCTCAACTCATCCATTAGTTCATCGATCCTGGGTATGGGGTACCTGTTCTTCATGGTCTTCTTGTTCAAGGCTCTATAATCAATGCACATCCTCAATGTGCCATCCTTCTTCTTTATTAATACCACTGAAGAAGCAAAAGGACTAGTACTAGGCCTAATGTGTCCTAAAGCTAGCAGCTCTTGGATTTCCCTCTCAATCTCATCCCTAGAAGCCTTGGGGTGCCTATAAGGAGTGGTGATTACTGCTTGGATTCCTTGATCCAACTCAATAGTGTGTTCAAAACCCCAGTCCGGAGGCCTTCCTGGTGGAATATCTCCAAATATTGTATAATATTGATCCAAAAGAGATTGTACATCTGGATGCACTGGTGAATCCTTGCCCCCTCCTTCTGATAGATGCAGCTCCACTACCCATTCTATATCTCCTCTATGCAAATCTGATTCCATTCTGTGTGTTGAAAAAATCGGGGGGGGTATGTGTTTATGCCCTTGATCTTTTGATGCTGACCATTTTTCCCTTTTGTCCATTCCATCTCCAAAGTTTTCCAATCAGTGGTAACTCTCCCAAAAGTGATCAACCACTGGACCCCCAATATGATATTGGTGTCTGGAATATCAACCACAAAGAAGTGGTATGTTAATGTGTAGGTCCCCATGGTAATGGATAGTGTCAGAACATACTTGGCACACTGCAAGGTCCTAGCTCCTAGAACCAGGACTGAGAATCCCTCAAACTCCTCCATATGGATCCCTCTCCTCTGTACTAGCTGTGCATCAATGAAATTATGAGTTGCTCCACTATCTATCAGCACAGACACTCTTTGCCCCATAATAGTACGTCTTACCCTCAAGGTCAGATATTTTGGGACCCCTCTTAACGCTGCAATAGCTCCCCCTCTTGGAGAAAAGTCTTCTATGGATGGTACAGCGTTGGCCTCCTTCCATTCCTTGGAGAAGGTCTCAATATAATGTGTCTTCCCTGCAACACATTCTTCCTTCAAATCATGAACAAGGATTGTCTTCTTTGGCCCTGAAGAAGTCTCTTGCTGCAATAATGTTCTTGCCCTGGGCAAGGTAAGTCGTAAGTCTCTAGCTTTTTCCATAGCTTCAAGGAGAGTGGTTGGTTTAGTAGATTTGACCAACCCCTGTAATGGTTCAGCCACCCCATCAAAAAACATGCATACCTTCCTGCTCATAGTGAGGTTGGATACCATCACTGAAAGCTGCAAATATTCAGCAATATAGTCTTCAAGATCTCCCTCCTGTTTGAGCTTGGTTAACTTGACAAAATGGGCTTTCAGATCTCTTGGATCAAATATTTCTACTATTCTTTGGTAAATACTGAGTATGAAGTGATGTGATTATTCCCAAGTGTGGTTAATCCATGAAACCACCATTCATGAGCCTCCCCTTCTACGTGCAGCGCAGCTATTTTGATGGCTTCTATTTCATAAACCTTGTTGAGCTGAAAATAAGTGTCCAGCTTCTCCACCCAAGCCTTGGCTGTACACTTAGGTGTTCCATCATAAGTAGGTAAGAATAACCTTCCCATAATACACTGTAGGTCTGATCCCTGCATAAAAATTCCCTTCTTTTGATGAGAATTAACTCTCCTCCCATCCTTGATCTGACAAAACTCCTGAAAGATCAAGTGTTCTTTGAATTTCTGAGATTGGGATTCATATTCCTCAAAATAATTACCCAGGGTTTCCTCCTCATCTTCACTAGATAGGAATTAAGGCATGGTAGAGCATTGTGGTGCAACTGAATGTTCCATGCCATGTGAAGTGCTGGTGCTTGCCTCATGGCAAAACCCTATAGAATCCCCTTTATGCCTCATCTCCTTGAGGTCTCTTGCAATGTTCTGCATGGTTTGAAGTAGGATTTTTGAAATATATTTCTCCTCCATATTGTAGATATATTATCCCCACAAGATGAGCTAAGAGCAGAGCTCTGATACCACTGTAATTTTCCTTTTCAGGAATTACTGCACTATGGTCAGTGAAAATGTTTTATTCAGAAAATTACGCCATGGAAACATGAAACATGACTTGGATCCTCTTATATATGTTGTACGGACCTCACATACCAAATGGAATCAGAAACAAATCATCCTAGCTACATTAAATAGATCTCCCCAGCTCAATATAGCTTAAAAACACCCCAATCCCATGACCTTCAACAACAGAATTTCTGAAGACTGCAATAGCGTAATTCATATGAGGCTTTCTACAAAAAATTTTGAATCAATACATATATAGAGATTATATTAATCATAGAGCCAAGAAATGGAGGTTTAACCTCTTTTATACAATAAATAAGACAACCCGTCAAGGGTTTCCGGCATTACACAAGTATAAAAGGCAGTACTGCAGAAAATCACGCAGTCTACTACAAATTTGTATTTGATATGACTGAATATAACATGAAATAGCTGATAAATACATAAAATGGCCAAAGGCCCTCCTTGTTAGACTTTCCGGAGAGAAATAGACACCTTCTCCTCAAGTAATAGCACAAAATCAAGGGATTCAACCCTACCACTACTTCACCTTCAGAAATGCCGCAATTTCTGGAAGAGATTGTGCTGTAGATGTTGGTGATTGCTTGACCCTAAGTCAGATGGTGGAAATATAGCTCAGAACCTTCCCCTTAGATACATTAAACAAGCTGATCCAAGGAAGAGGATGGAATTCCCACATGAGAATCCCTTGCACTAAATAGTGCTGCAACCACAGCTAAACAGTTGAAGCATACAAGTAGTCAAAAGACCAAACATAGATGAATATTGAATGCCTTCCTTGCTGTTATCCCCTTCTTCTTATCCTTGGTGAGCCTCCTCACCCCTGACCCCACTCATTAATGAGGTGAATTCCTTGAAAAGATTCCTCCTTCAAAATTGTGTTGTCCTTACTGGTTTCCCTCCTCTTGTAGCAGCACTGTTGACTTGGTTAACTAGATCTATTTCACCTACATTGCCCCCTTTCACACCAAGGTTTCTTTATTTTCCCTCCTATACTAATCCCCTTTCACATTGGGATTGTTTTATTGCTATTCAAGAGATTTAAGGGTTCTCCCTACCCCTTTTATTCTTCTAACTGCGAAATGGAGAAATTATAATATTCCAACTAGCAATAGCTAATTGGGAATATTAAATACTTGTAACAAAATTCCACTATTCTCTTGGACTTAAATGCAGCAACATTATCGGTGATTATCTTCTTAGGTGTAATATCTCAAAAGGGAGAATGCAGCAATACTGAAACACAATATAAGAACTGAAAAAAAAAAAGTAAAAAATATATATATATACAAATTAGAATGCACAGAAATAGCTGAGCCATTTTATTATATTGAAGGTGAAAAAGCAAGTACAACAATGCTCAAAATATGAGACACGCAAGCCACAAGGGTGGCCTAGAATGACCCTGCAATGATTTCCCAAGAGGGACTGCGTAACTACTGAATTGATGGAAGGTAAACTGCGATGTCCCTACTACAACTGTTGGGACTGCAACTGCGTGAAAGATAGAAAGTCAAATCTAGGAAGAATGGGAGCTCCGATGACACTGAAATTGTAGATCTGGGCTCAATGATGGATTCCCAAGTTTCTCGGATCTGTAAGTCTAAGAAAACCACCCTCTTAAGGCTTCACATATATGTAGTTGGGAATGCAGATCTGAAGATAGATCTGATGATATGATGGCTGCAATGATGCACAATCAGATCTATGCAAGAAGGGCTAACCCTTTCACTAGATCCTTGGGCTAAAAGCTTAAGATCTAGCTCCTCCAATCTCCTCCACTGAAAATAGCTACAGGATGAACAATAGCTTCAAAAAACTGCATTGTGAGAGAGGGAGGCTCAATAGCCTACTACTGGATGTGTCAAATCAGCTCCTGAATGATGGGAACAATAGATCCAATGTGAGGAGATGATCCCTCACGGGATTTCTAGCTAAAATACTGGAAAATTCCTTCCTCCAATAGATGTACAGGACTGGACTGCGCAATCCTTGAAGGGACTGCTACTACATGGAGGTAAAACCCAATGGCCTAAATGCCGGATGTAGATCTGCTGCTCCTGAAAGGTTGAATGTGAAGAACAAGTGGTAGGATGAATCCTCCACCAGTTTCCTAGCTGAATGCTAGAAAAAACCTCCTGAAGATGGCACTAATGCCTGATAAGGAATGAAGAACAATCCTCTTCCAAGAGCTACTCAATGAAAGAGGTGGGATTCCCACTTGGGAACACCCTATGCTAAACAGCACTATAAACTCTGCTAAACAACCCAAGCTTACATAGAAATTTCCTAAGACAAATTTAGATCTAAACATATCAAGAAATGAATAATCCAAATCATGCCTTCCATTGTGCCTTCACCTTCACTATATGCATGAGCCTTCCATAGCCTAGGCCCACTCCAAAACTACACTGTACATGTGGACATAGTCTCCATGTTTGACTGCGTTGTGGCTTCATGTCCTCCATCATGTTTACATAGGGTGATCACCCTCCCCATCATATGTGCATTAAATGCATTACTTCCTCCACTATCTTATCATAAGTGCTTCATGATATTCTTTAAATGCACTACGATCTCAGTTGACCTTATCAAAGATCCTCATGATTTTATATTTAAGATCTATGATCTTATTTGACTGTTTCATCCTCCATAATCTATCTCATAAATGAGACATGATATCCATTAATGGAGCTGCTCCACTACTCCATGATTTTAGATCTAGATCTAGAATATCCACATACACACATTAAAAGTGGATTTTATTCATCTTTGAGGTTTGTGGGTCCCTCCACCCTTTTATTTACTTAATTCATTAAGAAAATAAAGAACTCTAATATTCCAAATATGATGTGAAAATTTGGGAATATTACAGTTCCTTCCCCCCCCCCACCCTGGCAAAATGTTGCTTGTCCTCAAGCAAATCCAAAGTATATGCAAAGCCATCTATTCCCCTCCAAATGACATCCACATAAGGAAGGCTTCCTCCATTTGTTGCAATTTGTTATGCATGTTTGGTTTCAAAGTTGTCTTTCAAAAAGATATAGAATGACCTCCAACTATATGGTTAGATGTCCTGCTTCCACCATGAAGTACCAAATGACAACCATATGATTTCCAACATCATCATTAATACATGATATACATAAAAAAAAGTGGCCCTTTCCACAAAGGAAAAACTCCATCTCACAATACATCTCTTCATCCCATGCTTTATGAATTTGATTGAGCATTAACATGATCTCATCCTTAGCCCTATTGGCCTTGTTGGATCCGAGCATCATTCCAACATTATGCAAAAGAAGAAAAGGTGATATATAGATAGACAAAGATGTCAAACCATATTCTCCCAATAGTAGCCACCGGAGTAAGGCCCTTTGCTGCCATCCTCCATCTCCTCCATGTAATATGGACAAGCCAAACTCCCCCAAAAGCAACCAAAGCAACAAGAGATCTTGCTGCTTTCTCTCCTCCTCATGTGCATCATGGAGTAAAAACATACTGATAGAAATGTGGAATGTCACATTAGCCAAATACAAGAAAACACCATCAATACACATCATGAGAGCATCATGCAAAGTTCTACCCAATACAAAACACATAGACATAGGAGATGTCATGTGATGGCCAAAATCTCTCAAGGGAAACCAAAATGAACATGCCTTCTTTTGTTGCATTCTATCATTGATACACAAGGCATGAATCAGCAAAACATGAGCTATTGGGTGGTAACCACACTCACCCAAGTGTAGCCAGCGCATCCATGCCTCCTTCTTCATTTCATAAGTGCTTTTTAAGGCATGGATCAAAGGAATAGGAGCCTTTGGGTAGTGACAAAAATCTCCCAAGAGAAACCAACGTAACCAAGCTTGCTGGCCCATGTCATATATCTGAAAGTGGTCATGCAACCCCTTGCTTATCATCCTCACCCACTCATCCCAATGTGGATGATGAATTATGTACTTCATGATCATGGTATCCTCCCTTTGTAGAATACCATCCTCCCCAAACTGATGAAGAACTTTTCTCTTCATGAAATGTTGAAGTGCACCTCCAATGAGATCTCTCAATGAGATTCTCTTTTCACCAAAGGCCCTCTAAGACCAATGAAGTTTTGGATCTGTTGCAGGTAGAAGTTTCTCTTTGAGCAATGAGATGCTCATTGAGAAAGTGTCATCTAGAAAGGAGAAAAGATTCCCCATCTCAAGATGTCTACCATCTACCATCTTTGCCTCCATTGCTTCATGAGTGAAGCTACCTTCAGAATGTTCTAAGAATGATGGGGCTCCTTCTTTATCACTGCTACAAAGTGACAACACTATAGATCTACAAGGTAATACATGTGATGTCTCAAAGCAAGGCACAATACTGATCTCATAACCAGTCATTGTATATAGGATCATGCCAATCCCTTTTCCTAAAAATCCACACTTCAACTCAAAGAGTTGAATGTAGTCCATCAATGACAAAATAGGATAGCTTTTCATCTCCTCCTTGATTAGATCAAAGGTCCTCTGTGTTGTGATAGTTTGTTGTTTCAAATCAGCATTTTTTTCTAACCCTTGGTTATGCATTGGCCCTGATGGAATGTTCTCATCAGTTTCAAGAAGATCTACTGAAACAATATGTGATGAAAGTTCATGCATACCTTGGATCAACTGATGTGTGGGAATATCTTGCTAGAACATAAGAGTTCCTCCAACCAGGACAATAGTGTCTCTAACAGTTGATAAGAGTGATGGCTACTTTCCTCCAAGTGTATCAGCGCTGGAATCTTCCTCCTCTTCCTCATGCATCTCCTGAATCATGCATGGGACTCTATGTGTCAAGAGCTCAAGACTATCTTGCAAGGTTGCAAGTGTCTCTTCTCTAGATGCAAGTACTTCTACAACTGGTGGTGAATGTAGTGACTTCTTGTCCAAAGTGACAAGATTGGCATCCTCCTTTGTTTCCTTAGGAAATGTCTCTTTGTGACACATCTCTGGTTTTCTCACATCAAACTTCTTCCTCAACTTGTGAAATAAATCTGAATATTTAGTCACCTTTCCATGCTCCATGTGACCAAACCACCAATCATTGGCTTCACCTAAAAGATGAAGTGCTGCAATTTGGACAGCCTCTTATTCAGCTACAGGATGTAGCCAAAAGAATGCATCTAACTCTTTTCTCCAAGCCTTAACAATGCTTGAAGAAGATCCATAAAATTTAGGCAAATAAAATCTATTGTGCCTCTTCCTTCTATTGCTGCTATAGGATCCTCTTTCTTCTTTGATTTGGAAGAATTCTTGCAGAGTTAGGCTCTCTTCGAATGCTCTAGACTATGCTTTGTACTCTTCAAGATACAGAATGAGAGTCTCATGAGTCTCAGTTTTTCTTCTTTATTCATTGCTATACCCTTCACCTTCTCCAAAGAAAGTGGGCATAGTAGATCTATGAGGAGATCTATAATTCTCTGGTTTTCTTCTTTGCTGATAGGAAGTGCATGGACCTTCCTCATCAAATATTTTTCCTGGATCTTCTTTTTTCCTTTCCTCCTCCATTTGATTGACCTCCTTGGAGAGATCTTGCATGGATCTAAAGAGAGGAGTGGCAAGACTATAATCCTCCTTCATGATATATCTCATCTATCTACGTCTTCTTTTGATGCAAAAGATGAAGTGTCCACAAGCTGAGCCAAAGATCATGCTCTGATACCACTGTAATATCCCAAAAGGGAGAATGTAGCAATACTAAAACACAATATAAGAACTACAGAAAAGTAAACAATAAATCTATATACACATCAGAATGCACAGAAATAGCTGAGCTATTTTATTATATTGGAGGTGAAAAAGCAAGTACAATAGTGCTCAAAATATGAGACACTCAAGCTACAAGGGTGGCCTAGAATGACCCTGCAATGATTTCCCAAGAGGGACTGCGTAATTGCTGGAAGGTAAACTGGGTTGTCCCTACTGCAACTGTTGGGACTGTAATTTCCTGAAAGATAGAAAGTCAGATCTAGGCAAAATGGGAGCTCCGATAATGCTAAAATTGTAGATCTTGGCTCAATGATGGATTCCCAAGTTAACCTAGAAAGGGTTTCTCAAATCTGTAAGTCTAAGAAAACCACCCTCTTAAGGCTTCACATATATGTTGCTGAGAATGCAGATCTGAAGATAGATCTGATGATATGATGGCTGCAATGATGCACAATCAGATATATGAAATAAGGGCTAACCCTTTCACTAGATCCATGGGCTAAAAGCTCAAGATCTGGCTCCTCCAATCTCCTCCACTGAAAATAATGGATGGATGAACAACAGCTTTAGAAAACTGCGCTGTTAGAGAGGAAGGCTCAATAATCTACTTCTAGATGTGTCAAATCATCTTCTGAATGATGGCAACAATAAATCAAATGTGAGGATATGATCCCTCACAGGATTTCCAGCTGAAATACTGGAAACTTACTTCCTCCAATAGATCTACAGGACCGGACTGCGCAATCCTTGAATGGACTACTGTTGCATGGAGGTAAAACCCAATGGCCTAAATGTCGGAAATAGATCTGCTGCTCCTAAAAGGCTGAATGTGAAGAACAAGTGGTAGGATGAATCCTCCACTAGTTTCCTAACTGAATGCTAGAAATAACCTCCTGAATGTAATGTTCCAAATTGGGAACAAATCATGAATCATACACTAAAATATGTATTTTATAAAAAATATGATTTGGAACAGGAAAATAAATCTTGTATCCTTTAGATAAGACAATATAAAATCTAAATCCAAGATCTGAGCTGAAACAAATAAGACTAGGTGGGTTAAACAGATCTCCCACACCTAGTTATCTTCAAGAAATTGCCTAATGAGGGATGCATCAAGGGAAAACAGCCTGATGGAAGTGAATAGAGTTTTCAATACATTAAATATGCTGATACACACTCATACATTAATTAGAAACATAGCAGCAAGAAATATGTTCAATCCCTTCATCCAATAGTGGGGAAAAGTGAGGATTTATGGCCCAAAATGGACGTATTCAGAAATATGCATACAATTAAGGGAAATGGCGGGCTTTTATTTTAGATTATGTCATGAGGGACCTATGCTCCAAATTTCAGCTCAAACAAAGCATTCTAGCTATGTTAAACAGTTCCTCCATCCCCGGATATGCTTAAAATTGCTGATTTCCCATGACTTTGAGTATGCAGAAAATGGCTGAAGCATGCAAAGCGTAATTTCTGAAGGAATTAGACAAAATATGTCTAAAACATCAGATATGAAGTTTACTATAACATATAATTAAGAAAAATAGAGATCCGTCTCCTTTTATACATCAAATAGATCACCCGGCAAGGGGATTTCATGAAAGAAAAAATACAAGTATTAGATCTGTAGAATATGGATCTAAAAAATGTAGAATCACTGAAACTCTGATTATATGAGATGATATGTGCAAAATTACAGAAGAGGGCTGCAATAAAAACTTTCCGGAAGAAGGGATGGCCCTTCCTCAAGGAAATAAGCACCAAACTAGGGTAGAAACCCTGCTGCAGCAATGCACTGGAAAAATGACACAGTTTCTGAAGTATACTGAACAGATGATGTTGGAAATTCCTTTGGCCTGATGCCAAAATATGAATATGAAGCTCAAATCTTCCTCACTAATCTTCTAGAACAAGGAATGCTCTACAAAACTAGATTTGGAAGTGGTGTTGAAAAACCCTCACTGCAACACCCAGCAACACAGTATTATTCTGCTGCAAAAATAAAGTTGTCATGATGGAGGATGCTTGGCCTCAAGCCTAGATGTGAGGCATTTGAGAACATACTCCTTCAAGAGCTCCTCAATTAAGGAGGAGGAATTCATAAACAGGATATTCCTCTCTCTAGCTAAACAGCAAGAGATTTTGAGTTGCCTAAGCAATCTTAAAATCGAATTATCTTCAACTACTTTTCCTTGTGGCCTTCCTCTTAATTTTATAACATTAGGGCTTATAAAACCCTAAACCACCTCCAATGAGTTAACCCTTTTCACATGAAGGGTCTCCATCTAAAACTACGCTAATCAATAAGGAGGTTCAATGCATCTAGACACTACTGTGATTTGGTCCTTTTGACCTAGTCAACCTTCTTCATTCCTTTTCACACCTAAGTGTATTTTATTGAAATGGCCCATATTTGTCCATGTTCACATTGGGAATTGATTTATTTTTCTGATTAGGAGTTTTAGAGTTCCTCCTTTACACTTTTATTCATGAGTTAAGCAAACTAAAATTAAAATGCAATATTCCCATTAGCTGCAAAAATTGGGAATATTACAGTCTCCCCTGGAAAAATGTTGCTTTCCCTCAAGTAACTCTTATTGTAGATGCAAACCATCTATTCCCCTCCAAATGGCATCCACATAAGGAAGGCTTCCTCCATTTGCTGCAATAGCTTAGGTTCCAAAGTTGTCTTCCACAAATGCATGAGATGACTTCCAACTGTAAGGTTAGATGTCCTCTTCTTATCATGAAGTAAAAAATGACAATTACATGATGTCCAACACCATCATAAACACATGAGAGACATAAAATAAAGTAGCTCCTTCCATAAAGGAAAAGCTTCATCATGCAATAACATTCCTCCATCCATGTTTTATGAACTTGATTAAGCATTGTTATGCTTCCATTCTTAGCCCTGTTGGCCTTGTTGGATCCAAACTCCATCATTCCAGCGTTATGCAAAAGAAGAAGTGAAGGAGTAACATGGGTGGAAAAAGATGTCAAACCATATTCCCCTAATAATAACCACCGGAGCAAGGCCCTTTGCTGCCATCCTCCATCTTCTCCATGTAAGATGGGCAAGCCAAGCTTTCCAAAAGATGATGTACATGCCCTCCTTTGCTGCAATTTATCTTTGATACATAAGGCATGAATCAGAAAATTATGAGCTATGGGGTGGTCACCATACTCATTTAAAAGCAACCAAAGCAACAAGAGGTCTTGCTGCCTTCTTTCCTCCTCATGTGAATCATGAAACCAAACCATACTAATGGACATATGATATGTCACATCAGCCCAATACAAAGTATCATCATCAATGCACATCATGAGATCAATATGCCAAATTTTACACAAAGAAAAACACATAGACATAGGAGATGTCATGTGGTGGACATACTCTCTCAAGTGAATCAAGATTGTAAATGACTTCTCGTGCTGCAACAAAACATTGAAATCCAAGGCATGATTCGTAAAATAATGAGTTATTGGGCGGTAACCATACTCACCCAAGAGCAGCCACAACAACAAAGACTTTTGCAGCCTTCTTGCCTTATCAACATGTGGATCATAGAGCAACAACACAATGATGGACATGTGAAGTGTCTCATCAACATAGTACAAGCAAGCTCCCTCATACCACATCATGTGGGAGTCATTCCTCCTCCCAAGCCAAAGTTCATGCATGAAACATACCTCCAAATGAAATACATGTGGATAAATGATACATATTTCAATCATGGGTAAATACATGGATGATGAGATTTAACATGTGATGTCCAAACTCTCCTTTTAACAACCACATCAACCATGCTTCCTTTTCATATACTCTATTAATAATGCATAAAGCATGAGATGAGAGAATGAGAATCTTTGGGTAGTGATCATGCTTACCCCAAAGCAACCAGCGTTGCCATGCCTCCTTATTCATTTCATGACCATTCTTCAAGGCATAGATAAGAGAAATAGGTCCCTTTGGAGAGTGATAGGAGTCTCCCAAGGGCAACCAGTGTAACCAAGCTTGCTGGCCCATATATGTCTGCAAGTGATCATGTGATCCCTTGCTCATCATCATCATCCACTCACTCCAATATGGAAGATGAGTGATGTGCTACATAATCATGGCATCCTCCCTTTGTAGAATACCATCTCCTTTGAACCAATGAAGAACCTTGAATCTCATGAAATATTGAAATGCATATTTGTTGATATCTCTTAGTGAGACCTTTCTTCCATCTATGGCCTTCCACAACTAGTGAGGCTTTGAATCTGCAGTAAGTAGAAGTCTCTCTTCGAGCTGTAGCGTGGTCATTGAGAGAGTGTCATCTAGGGGGAGAAAATGCCTCTCATCTCAAGATGTCTCCTCTTCATCTTCTTCTTCTTCTCCACTGCTTAAAGGTTGAAGCTGCCTCTAGAATGCTCCAAGAGAGCTCAAGCCTCTTTTTCATAGTCACTAAGCGACAGCACTGTAGATCTGCAAAGTGATGAATGTATTGCCTCAAAGCAAGTTTCATTACTGATCTCACAATCAGCCATTGAACATAGGATAGTACTAATCCCCTTTCTTAAGACACTACATCTCAATCCAAGAGATTGAATGCAGCTCAACAATGATGCATAAGGATAGTTTCCAGTCTCATCCCTGATTAGATCAAGGGTCCTCTGCGCTATAACATGTCTTTGCTTCAAATCAGCATTTTTATTTAATCCTTGGCTATGCATTAATCTTGAAACAACATGTGTTGAAATTTCATGCATACCTTGGATCAACTGATATGTGGGAACCTCTTGATAGAACACAAGAGTTCCTCCACCCAGATCAATGATGCCTCCAACTACTGGCAACAATGATGGTCTCCTTTCTTCAAGCATACCAGCGTTGGTATCTTCCTTCTCCTCCTCATGCATCTCCTAATTCATGCATGGGACTCCAAATGTTAAGAGCTCAATACTACCTTGTAAAGATGCAGGTGCCTCTTCTCTAGATGAAAACACCTTAGCAACAGATGGTGAAAATGGAGATCTCTTGCCCAAAGTGACAAGATTGACATTCTCCTTTGTTTCCTCGGGAGATGTCTCTTTGTAGCTCATCTTTTCCCTCTCCACCTCAAACTCCTTGAGATTTTCTTCAATATTCTTCCATGTTTGAAAAAGAAGCAATGAGATCTCTTCCTTAGTCATTCTCCCTGCTTTGTGATGACAAGAAGTGTATAGTTCTTCCACTTCATCTTGAAACCATTTAGGAGTTTCTTTGCATCTCTTTCCTTCATTATTATACCTCTCACCTTCTTCAAAGAAATTGGGCATAGTGGATCTATGAGGAGATCAAGGATTATTTGGTCTTATATTTTGTTGATAGGAAGTCTTGGGGATTCCTTCTTCTTCTTGAAACCTCATGCATATTTTACTGTAGCTTGCTTCTTCTCGAAACCCTCTAGGAGTCTCAGTGCATCTTCTTTCTCTCTTCTGATTTACCTATTTGGAGAGGCTCTTCTTAGATCTGAAAACTGATGAGAGTAAACTCATCCTCTCGATCATTTTGATCTCTATTTCTTCCCTTCACTTCTCTGATAGCTTGATCTCACAGGCTGGGCCAGAGATCATGCTCTGATACCACTGTAATGTTCCAGATTAGGAATAGCTCATGAATCATACACTAAAATATGTATTTTCAGAAAAATATGAATTGGAATAAGAAAATAACTCTTGGATCCTTTTTATAAGACAATATAAAATCTAAATCCAAGATCTGAGCTGAAACAAATAAGACTAGGTAGGTTAAACAGATCTCCCACACCTAGTTATCTTCAAGAAATTGCCCAATGAGGGCTGCAGCAAGGGAAAACGGCTTGTTGGAAGTGCAAAAAGTTTTCAATACATAAAATATGCTTATAGACACTCATACATCAATTAAAAACACAGCAGCAAGAAATATGTTCAATCCCTTCATCCAATAGTGGGGAAAAGTGAAGATTTATGGCCCAAAATAGATGTATTCAGAAATATGCGTAAAATTAAGCGAAATTTCAAGATTTTATTTTATATTAGGTCATGAGGGACCTATGCTCCGAATTTCAGCTCAAACAAAGCATTCTAGCTATTTTAAACAGTTCCTCCATCCCCAGATATGCTTAAAAATGTTGATTTCCCATGACTTTGAGTATGCAAAAAATGGATGAAGCATGCAGAGCGTAATTTCTGAAAGAATTAGACAAAATATGTCTAAAACATAATATCTGAAGTTTATTATAATATATAATGAAGAAAAATAGAGATTCAGCTCCTTTTATACATCAAATAGATCACCCGACAAGGGGATTTCATGAAAGAACAAATACAAGTATCAGATCTGCAGAATATGGATCCGAAAAATGCAGAATCATTAAAACTCTAATTATATGAGCTGAGATGTGCAAAATTACAGAAGAGGGCTTCAATACAAACTTTCCGGAAGAAGGGATGGCCCTTCCTCAAGGAAATAAGCACCAAACTAGGGTAGAAACCCTACTGCAGCAATGCACTGGAAAAATGACGCAATTTATGAAGTATACTGCGCAGATGATGTTGGAAATTATTTTGGCCTGATGCCAAGATCTGAATATGAAGCTCAAGGCTTCCTCACTAATATTCCAGAGAAAGGAATGCTCCCTTTTCTGCAAAACTAGATTTGGAAGTGGTGTTGAAAACCCCTCACTGCAACAACCAGCAACACAGTATTATTCTGCTACGGAAATAATGTTGTCTTGATGGAGGATGCTTGGCCTCAAGCCTAGATGTGAGGAATTTTAGAACATACTCCTTCAATAGCTCCTCAATGAAGGAGGAGGAATTCCTAAACAGGAGATTCCTCTCTCTAGCTAAATAGCCAGAGATTTTGAGTTGCCTGAGCAATTTCAAAATCGAATTATCTTCAACTACTTTTCCTTGTGGCCTTCCTCTTCATTGTATAACATTAGGGCTTAGAAAACCCTAAACCACCTCCAATGAGTTAACCCTTTTCACATGAAGGGTCTCCATCTAAAACTGCGTTGATCAATAAGGAGGTTCAATGCATCTAGACACTGCTGTGATTTGGTCCTGTTGACCTAGTCAACCTTCTTCATTCCTTTTCACAGCTAAGTGTATTTTATTGAAATGGCCCAGATTTTTCCATGTTCACATTGGACATTGATTTATTTTGTTGATTAGGAGTTTTAGAGTTCCTCCTTTACACTTTTATTCATGAGTTAAGCAAACTAAAATTAAAATGCAATATTCCCATTAGCTGCAAAAATTGGGAATACTACACTGAAGATGGCACCAATGCCTGATAAGGAATGAAGAACAATCCTCTTCCAAGAGCTACTCAATGAAAGAGGTGGGATTCCCGATCGGGAACACCCTGTGCTAAACAACACTGCAAACTTTGCTAAATGGCCCAAGCTTGCATAAAAATATCCTGAGACAAATCTAGATCTAAACAGATTAAGAAATGAATAATCCAAATCATGCCTTCCATTGTGCCTCCACCTTCATCATATGCATGAGCCTTCCATAGCCTAGGCCCACTCCAAAACTACGATGTACATGTGTACATAGTCTCCATGTTTGACTGCGTTGTGGGTTCATGTCCTCCATCATGTTTACATAGGGTGATCACCCTCTCCAACATATGTGCATTAAATGCATTACTTCCTCCACTATCTTATCATATGTGCTTCATGATCTTCTTTGAATGCACTATGATCTCAGTTGACCTTATCAAAGATCCTCATGATTTTATATTTAGTATCCATGATCTTATTTTACTGTTTCATCCTCCATAATTTATCTCATAAATGAGACATGATCTCCATTAATGGAGCTGCTCCACTAATCCATGATTTTAGATCTAGATCTAGAATATTCACATACACACATAAAAGTCGATTTTATTCATCTTTGAGGTTTGTGGGTCCCTCCACCCTTTTATTTAATTAATTCATTAAGAAAATCAAGAACTCTAATATTCCAAATATGATATGAAAATTTGCGAATATTACATTAGGAAAGCCAAATCTGGACAAGATGTTGGTTTCAAGGAATTTGATGATTACTAAGTCAGTGGAATTCCTTGAAGGGATGGCTTCTATCCATTTGGTGAAATAGTCAGTGGTAGTGAGGATCCACTTGTTGGGCAGATGAGGTAGGGTAGATTTCGCCAATGAAATCTAAACCCCACTGTTGAAAAGGAGTTTCAACACTGATAGGATGCAAAGGCAAAGGCAATAGTTTTCTCTTTCCATCAAAGATTTGGCATTTATGGCAAGTTACTACTAGCTTGTGTATGTCAAGGAAAAGAGTAGACCAATAGAAACCAGCTATAAGGATTTTGTTGGCAGTGGTTTTCTAGTAGAGATGAACTCCACACTATGCTTCATGAAACTCATGCATGATTCTATCTGCATCATCTTCAGGTAAACATTTAAGCAAGATACCAACTGAAATTTTCCAATACAAAGCTCTATCTAGAATGCAGAAATTTACAGCCTTTAGTTTCAAGAATCTAGCTTTTGTTTTAGACAAAGCAGGAGGAGCATTTAGATTAAAAATCACATACAATATATCATCATACCAGAGTGAGTTCAAAAATTCTTCTTCAATGGGTGGAGTCGCCAGTTCCTCTTGTTCATCCAAAGAATGTATCATGTTTATGTCTAGTGCTTGAAAGTTAGCATCAGCCATGAGTTTTCCAAGTCCTTGTCCTTTGATCAGTTTAGTGGGTCTAATTTCTAGATCATATTCTAAGATGAAAGTAATCCAGTTACCCATTTTACCATCAGGACCTTGATTCAGTATGTCATTGACAACTGTGTGTGGAACAAAAGCAATGATATGTGAATGCAAGATGTAAACTCTGAAATATTTTAAGGCTTTGATTAAGGCAAAGGCTTGTTTTTCCATGATGTTATATTTCAAAGGTGCATCTCTCAATGCCTTCTGAATAAAGCTACGGGTTTTTCTTGTCTCGTCATGTTCTTTTGTAGCAATACTACAACAATAGTGTGTTCTGATGCAAATGAGAAGATTAAGAAATCCTTGGTAAAGTCGGGGCTGATTAGAACTAGTGTTTGGGTAAGTACTTGTTTTACTAGTTCAAAGGATTGTTTGGCTTCTGTGGTCCACTTGACTCCTATTTCTCTTTTCAACATGTTTTTGATGTTTCTTAGGAGTTCTTCAAGGTTTGTTGTAAACCTTCTTAGGAATTTAATATCTCCAATGAAAGATTGCATCTCTTTAATGTTCCTAGGGTCGCTGATCTGCAATATACCCTCTATCCTTTTTGGTTCTATCTTAATCCCTTCTTCAGATATGATGTGGCCTAAGAGTTTTCCTTCTTATAGGAAAAACAGATTTTTCTCTAGATTTAAAGATAAACCATACTTCCTACACTTTTCAAAGACCTTTCTTAGGTGAACTTGGTGTTCTTCATCAGTTTTAGAATAGACAGTGATGTCATCAAGGTATATCACAATGAAGTAACCTATGTCTTCGAAAAAGGAAATATCCATGACTCTTTGAAAAGTAGCCCCTGCATTCATTAACCCAAAAGGAATTTTGACATACATGAAGGTGCCCCAAGGTGTTGTCAAAGAAGTTTTGTGCTGATCACTTGGAAGTACTAGCACCTGATTGTAACCTGAAAAACCATCAAGCAATGATATTATTTTAGAGCCTACCACCCTTTGCAGTATATGATCCATATTAGGTAAATGGTAGTTGTCTTTCATGGAGGCTTTGTTTAAGTTTCTAAAGTCTATGCATAGCCTAATGTCCCCTGTTTTCTTTCTTACTGACACAAGGTTGAAACCCATTTTGAGTACCTGAGTGGGACTATGATTCCAGCATCATATATCTTCTTTATTTATTTCTCAACTAGAGGCACTAGGACGAGGTTTATTCTTCTCAATTTTTGCTTGAATGGTTTTTGGTTTTCCTTGAGAGGAATCTTATGTTGAATAATTTTTTCATCATAGGAATTCAAGTCCTCATAACCCCATGCAAACACATCTTTAAATTATTTGAGAAGCTCAATATATTTCTGTTTTATACGAGGTGGTAGATTTTTGGACAACTTTATCATTTTGGGTTCCTCTACACTACCTATGTTGCATTCTTCTACATTAGTCTCAGTGGATTCCATTTTTGGCTTCCTAGCAACATCATTGAAATCAAACAACTCTTCTAAGGGGGAAAGACCTCTTGGTAATGAGTTATATTTGCATTGCAATACCTCAAGGTATTTTTTATCTAAACCTTCAAACAATTTTTCCTCAAGAGGGTGTTCTAGCAGCTTTATATCAGCAGTACAAGGCAGCTCTGTTTTGTGTGTTTGTTCTTTAGCAAAACAGTCCTCTTGATGGTTTAAGTCTGACTTCGACATTTAAAACTTGGTTTTGGGCTGCAAGAAGTATTCAATCTATTTGTCATTTTCAAATACTTGCCAATAATATATGTTATCAGGGACTGCTAGTTTGCACTTGACTTTTACTGTGAATTTTTTATTGGCATGAGGTACTTGGCAAGTGCTGGCAGCACAGGCTAGTTCATTGGCAAGGCTGTTTTGAGCCCTTGGGATGGAGGTAAGTTCATATTTCTCAAATTTCTTCAGGAGGTCTAAGGTAGCATTCCTATATTCTCTTAGCCTAGGATTCTTGGCTAAATATTCTCCTTTGATTTTCCTAATGATTAGCTCGTAATATCCTTGAACAGAAATCTTCTTATCTCCTATGTTTTTTAGCAAGTATAATCCTAGGAGAAGAGCCTCATACTCCAAAATGTTGTTTGTACATTGAAAATATATTTTATAGGAGTGACCTTCATTGGTGTTGTGTATCCAAACACCTGCCCCCAAACCAGCTTTTCCACAAGAGCCATCAAAGCTCATGTTCCAAAGTATTTCAAGTTTGGATTTGCCATTATGTTGTTTTTTATGGCTGCTAGAGTTTTGGCTGTCATGTTCTTCATTTTATGTTTGGTTTCACTATTCTAATAGGTCTAGGTCTTCCTCTTTTTCATTTACTTGTTCACTAATGACATCTTCATTGTACATGATAAATGAGTCAAGGTCTGAATGGATAGAATAGAGAGGGGTGTTGTTTGGCCTATCTTGGCTACTTACCATGTATTTCATGTGAGATTCTCTGTAAAGTCTTCTTGTTTGGTTCAATATTGGAATGGTAGCTATGTCATGTTCATTTGGAGGTTTCTTAGGAGTTTAGCTCCCCATGATCTAGACAAGAGCATGTCGTACTTCGGGGGAATGTCAGCCACTACAATGTCCATGACTAGGCTTTTAACTAGTATTTGTGCCAGATTGATACACAGTTATTTGATTAAACCCAAAAACTTGACTCTACTTGAATCAAAAGAGTACAAGTCTTTGTATGGTTAGGTTATTTCGAGGCCTAATCTCTACATCACTACCTTTGGCATAAGGTTGTGTGAAGCACCAGAGTCTAGCATGGCATTGTGTAAGATTTTCTCATGGATGTTCAAACTAACATAGAATGGAGGTACAGTTCCTTCTTGATATTTTCCCTCTACCTCAGGTCCAAACAACAACTTTGGCTTGTCATCAGTTAGATTCAGAGTGTCGGTGTTATTTCCTATGTTAAAAGCTTTCAAAAATTGGGATCTATATACATCTTAAGTTTCAGTTCAGTAAGAGGTATGGCTATTTTGATCTTGGAAATGTTACTTTCAAAACTGAATGGTGCTTATGTTTTTGGCATATTTACATCAGTTTTCTCATACATGGTCTTTTCAACTATTTTGGTTTGCTGTTTTTTATTAGGAATGTCAGGTAAGGAAATTTTTTCAGGGCCACTAGTTGATGTACTAGGGCAACTTGGGTCACAATTATGTTGGATGGCTTTGTCTTTGTTTTGATTAGGAGTCTTCGCCATTATGTTGGTGTTTTCTACTGTCTTTTTAAGAATTTTTTCAGGGGTTTTCCTAACAGAAGTTTCTAGTTTGTTTTTCTTGGAGGCATCTTGGCTTTTATTACTTCGGAGGTCATACTACCTATGAACCTCCATGATAGCATTTTCAAATCCTAGCTTGTACTCTTCATAAGCCTCATATGTTCTATCAATTTGGCTTGAGGAAAATAGACCTCGTTCTTCTTCTGTGAGAAAAACATCACCCTCATTATCAGAACCTATCGTATTTACATGGTTCTCTACCTGCTCTTCAGTCTCTCTTTCCTCTTCATCTACATAGTTTTCTTGGAAAGGAGGTTTGATTGCTAGTCATTGTCTCTTTTTCTGTTTTGAGGAGGGTCTCTTCTGAATTTTTGGTTTCTATTTCTGTTTTTAGGATTTTTTTGGTTTTCCCTAGGGGGTGCTCTTTCATTCATATTGATTCTCTCCATCGTTCTTTCCATTACCCTAACTAGATTGTCAATTTTAGCATCAGAGGTGGAGGCTATGGTTTCCTCTTTGTATGTAACCTTCTTCTATGCCCTTAATCTAGCCCTTCTAGCATCTAGGTTGGCTTCTACACTTATTTCTCCTCTTTTCATGTCCTCTAAGGTTAGAGGATCTGTTTCTCTTAATTGATAACACATGTCTGGATCAAATCCTTTCGGAAATTTCACTAAGGATAGGCCTTGTGGGGGTTTCATGTGAGGTGGGAGGGCATTGTAAACATTATTGAACCTAGTTCAGTAGTCTTGGACACTTTCCCCAACATTCCTCTTAAGTTTATCATACTCTGATAGGATTTGATGTAATGTTCCTTTTTTAGGAATTTCTGCAATATGGTCCAAAGGGACACTGTATAAGGAAGATAATGCAAACATAAGATGGAAGGGGACTTGGGTTCCTTAGTTAATACATAATACATTACACTTCCATAGTTTTATCTCAAATAAATCCCTCAAGGTAGGTTAAACAGATCTCCTACCCTTTGGTATCACGGAAAAGTGCTCAAAGAGAGAGATACAGCAATATACAAATACACCAATGGACACAGCAGTGACACATTAACACATAAAATGTTGGGAGAATCAAATATCCATCATCTCATATCATAGCAGCATAAGATATACAAATCCATGAGGAAATAGTCACTCAAGGAAGGCACTACAAGCCTCAAGAGAGATGTACATGAAAATATGAAGAACACCGCTACATGAATAAATACCTAGGCTATAACTACGCAGTTTTATATGGAACAACTTCTGAAACACATTTCAATACATAGATATGCAAATATATGTTTCATACAATCATCGGGAGAGAAGATCTAAGCTCCCAATCACTACCTCAAGTCAATCCTAGAAGGATTGGCCAAAATAAGCAAAACTTCAAAATGCCGGAGTTGTTGGGTAGCAGCAGCAACTCAAGAACTTGAAATAAGTAGAGAAGACTAAAGATACTACAATCAATGACAATACCTTCTCCAATGGATCTCTAGAATGAAAGGCTAATCCTTTCACCTAAGATCTCACCCTCCAAACTATCTGCTAATCCCTCACTGCAAATGCTCTCTAAGAATAACGTTGTCTAAGGAAGGGACTACGCTGCTAATGATGGTAAGTGGTTGGCTTGGTGCCAAAGATGGTGGAATCTGCTCATAAACCTCCCTTACTGATCTCCCAAGGGAATGGAAGCTCCCTCCTCTGGAAAACTATCCAAGGATGGTGCTATAGAAAACCTCCCCAGCGACACCCCAGCAACACTACACAATCTCCAGCTGAAGCTGTGCTGATGAAGAGGCTGATGCTTGACTTCAATGCCTGAATATGGGGAATGAAGTGCAATCCTTCAAAAAGGAGAGAAAATCCTAAACAGGAATCCCTCATGCTAAGCAGCACTGCAACTCTGCTTAACAGCAAGAGACTGCAACAGGTCTAAGAGACCAAAGATGAATAATACTCGAGATGACCCAAAATGGCTGCCTTGCCCTCCTCTTAAATAATATGAGCCCCCTCTCCATGGGTCCCACTCATGATGGCTTCCCCTTCAAGGAAATTCCCCTCTTTTTCCATTTCATTGTCCCAAAAGATGATCTGGATTTATGCAGGAACGCAATAGAATAAACATATAACCATAAATACAAAGATGCAGCAGAAAAATCACTTCATTTTCTTAATATCAAAGAACTAAAATTTGCTTACAGACAGAATAGAAATAAACTAGCTAGGGTGCTGGTAGCTATCTATGAGAAGAGATGTGGCGGCTACAAGCCTCTGAACTGAGTTACAATGAGGCTCGAGGGCCTATTTATTATTTAGAAAGAATGGAAAACCCTAAACATCCAAAACCCTAACCCTAGGAGATGAAGCGCCAAAACTATGGGCCCCATTTGGGTAAATTGGTGTTTCAACTTCCCAGGGACGTAACTTTGGCATACAATCTCCATTTGACGCGAACCATACCTCGTTAGAAATATCTATCCGAGGACTACAAATTTTGAGTGAGAAAAATCAATCCATGGACCCATGTTGCTCCCAGTTTTCCCAAAAAATGTCGTTTAGGGCCTCAAAACGGCTCCGGAAGTTCAGGACCCGAAAAAATGCTAAAAATAGTAAGTTGTGCTGAAACTGGAAAACTAAAAGAGAAAATGGTGGGGCCCCAAGTGGAATAGGCGGGTGACCACCAATATCCACCTGGATCATTCCTCCCCCCTTAGGAAGCAATGGTCCCCATTGCGTTAAGTTCCTCCATGAGATGAGGAAACTTCTGCTGAACTTGGTTCCTGGTGAACCACTTTCCTTGGTGCAAGAGTTGGCCAGCTTTGACAACCCGATACAGTTGGATCTTCTGTTGGCGAGTGTTCTTGATTTTCATGCCCATGATACAATCTGTGGTGGCCTGTTCCATGCAGTCTGGGTTTAACTCTATTGGTGTGAGTTGTTCTGCAATGTCAGAGGTGTCCAGTAGAGGTGGGAAGTAAGGACGAAGGTGGCCCACATTGAATACTTGGTGCAGACCAAGGAATGGTGGAATACTGAGCTCGAAGGCATTGTTCCCTACAGCCTTGGTGATGGTGTATGGCCCGTATTGAAGTGGGCGAAGCTTGCGGTGGGGTCCAGTGAGGCGTTTCTTCTGCAAATGTAGCCACACTTTTTCGCCCACCTAGAAGTTGTGTGGCACCCGATGTTGATCATGGCATTGCTTGTACTTAGCATTAGCTCTATCCAATATTTCATGAACCTGTTGGTGGATGTGTTGAATGCGCTCGATGAAGCTATTTTCTTTGTCAACTTCCGACTGGACATGAGCCGAATTGGCCTGAGTAGCCGCAAAGGGCATGGCTACGTCAATGGGACATAGTGGTTGGAATACCAAGCCCACCTGAAAAGGGTTGTGGCTAATCGAGCTATGGAGAGCTCGATTATAGCTGTTTTTTACATAGGGGAGGCTCTCGTCCCATGTGCGTGAATGCTTGGAATTGTACATGCGCAAAATGTGTACAATCATTTTGTTAACGACCTCTATCTGGCCAACTGTTTGGGGATGGAAAGTTGTGGAATTGGTGAGCTTAGTGTCCAGCATTGACCAGAGGCTAGACCAAAATCTGCTAAGGAACCTGCTATCTCGATCTGATATGATGGACTGTGGGATCCCAAAGTGCACCCACACTCGTTCAAAGAAGATTTTAGCAGTGGCTTCTGCTGTGATATTCTTCTTGCAGGCCGCCATAATGGCCATCTTCGAGAATCTGTCGATGACCACAAAAAAACAGTTATTTACATGCTTAGTAGAAGGCAGGTCCGATATGTAATCCATGGAGAATGATTCCCAAGGTCGAATAGGGGTAGGTAGCGGAGTATATAGGCCTTTCTTCTTGATGGTCGGTTTTGCAATGGCACAAGCAGTGCAAGATCTGATGTGCTTCCCAACATCCTTTCGAAGGTTCGGCCAATAGAATTACTTCTGTAGTACTGCTAATTTTTTCTCGACCCCGAAATGCCCAATGACTCGACTGTAGTGTGCTTCCCATATCATCTTGGCGCGCTCGCTTGAAGGAACACAAAGGAGTCCCAAGTGACATAAAATTGCATCTTGGAGGTGAAAATTTGGAACTGACGTACCCCCGAAGAGTGCCTTGTATGTGTGGCCGAATTCTGTGTCACTTTCGTAAAGAAGTGGCCCATCAAAAGTCTCGTGCCCACAAGAGTTGAGAACGGTGGTGAGCGCCACGACCGGTGGTCGGCTGCGACAATCTGCAACATTATTGGTGCTACCCTTCTTGTACTTGATGTTCAAATGAAATTGTTGCAGATATGTGGACCACTTCTAATGGCAATCATTCTGCAACTTCCCTTGTGTCTGTATGAACTGCAAGGGTCGGTTGTCTATGTGGATGATTGTTTCCTTCCCCAAAATGTAATGCTTCCATTGTCGACAAGCTTGCACAATGGAATAAATTTCTTTTTCAAAAGTGGGATACTTGTGAACTATGTTAGACGATGTCTCACTGTGATACATTGGATATCCTTGTTGAGTAAGAACTGCCCCAATAACATAGTCAAAGGAATCTGTCTCGATCTCAAATGGCTGTTGCAAGTCTGGTAATATGAGCACTAGGGCAGAACAAAGGCGATTTTTCAATTTCGTAAACACCTTCTGTTGAGATTCCAACCAAAAGAAATTTTCTCTTGCTCCTCCCTTGGTGACTTGACTCAAGGGCCAAGTGATATGAGATAATCCCAACACAAACCTACGGTAGAAATTAGCAAGGCCCATAAAACTGCGAAGCTCTATTATAGTGGTTGGGGCTGGCTAATCCTGAATGACTTGGATCTTGGTTGGATCCACATGCACCCCCCTTTCATCAATAATGTATCCTAGATATTGAACTTGGGTCATGCCAAAAGTGCACTTCTCCAAATTGGCACACAACTTGTGTTGCCGCAGTGTTTGGAGGACTTGTCGGATGTGGTGGAGGTGCTCTTCCAAAGTCTGGCTGAAGATCAGAATGTCATCCAAGTACACTACTACAAATGAGTTGGTGAATGGCCGCAAGATGTCGTCCATCAACCTCATGAAGGTTGCAGGACCATTCATCAACCCAAAAGGCATGACCAACCATTTGAAAAGGCCTTCTTTGGCTTTGAAGTAAGTCTTCCACGCATCAGAGGGTTCAATTGGCACCTGGTGATACCCAGACTTCAAGTCGATCTTGCTAAAATATTTCGCCCCTTTGAGTTGGTCTACAAGGCCATTAATCTGCGAGATCGGGTACCTATTCCGGACAGTGATATTTTTTAGTGCCCGATAGTCAATACAGAGTCTCCACGTCCCATCCTTCTTTTGTACCAACACGATCGAGCTCCCACAGGGCGATGAACTTAGTCAGAAGTGACCTTTCTGTAGTAGCTCCTAAATCTGCCTCTTGATTTCATCGTTCTCCAAAACAGAACACCGATAGATTGGTCCATTGGGTAGCGGTGCACCTGGGGTGAGATCAATCGGGTGCTTGACCTAGCAGTGCAGAGGAACCCCTGTGGGTGAGGTGAAGATGTCCTCATACTCCTCCACAACCTTGTCCATTTCTTGTTGTCATGCAGAGGAGCCCTGTCTAGAGGTCGTGGCCACAGTCTTCTTATTTCCCTGGGGGCGGATCATCAGGAAAATGAATTTCCTGGTTTGGGAAATGAGCTTACTGCATTTTTTTGTAGTTACCAAAGAGATAGCGGCAGGAGGTGGGGTATCCTGTACAACTTATTTCCCAAAGAAACAATAATAGCGCGAGGCCGAGACCCATACACAGCATGACGCTTCCAAAAGTATGGTTGTCATAATAATACATCAGAAACATCAATAGGAGAAATGTCACACAATACCTCATCCATGAAGGGCTTGATCCTATAGGGAAGGCGGCACTACTGGCTGACGCGGAGATCTCGTCCTTGGTGAAGCCATCTGATGGTGTATGGATGTGGATGAGCTGTAGTCGGCAAGCCCAACTGCTTCATGACGTCTACTGAAATGAGGTTCTTTTGGCTCCCATTGTCGACAATGAACTGTACCGGGGAGCCCTTTACCCACATCTGGGAGTGGAAGAGACATTCCTCCTCCTTTGGATCTTCTGGTTCCTCCTTCTGGATCTTTGTAGTGGCAACAGTGGCGTTGGGATCCACATCAATAATCTGTTTCCCTTTTTCATTCCCCTTGTTAGGTTCTGATTCAGAGTCGGAGCATGCATCTGATTCAGAAGCCCTCATCTCGACCACTAGCGACTGCTTGGCCCGACACTCACTTGTGTTGTGAGTGGAGCCCTTATGGAACTCACGCCACTTTCCCGTGTCCTTCTTTGGCTTTGCGGTGTTGTTCTTTGCTTGTGGCTTCGACAAGCTATCTTGAGCCACCATGCCTTGGCTCTATCCTTTGTTCTGAGGTTTGGAAACACCTTTCCCTTTCTTTTGATTCGCGGATCCAAAGTCTCGCTTGTTCTATTTGAATTTCTGCTCAATCTTCGCAGTATACCGGTATTCCGTACCAAGCGAGGAGATGTCGAGGAACTTCATTTCCTCCTGAATGTATTTGTGTAGACATCTATGATATTTTAGTAATAGATGTTTCTCTGAATCTTTGATACCCAAATTTGTGCGCAGGGTATGGAACAAATTCGTTAGCTCATGCACATCTTGATCCCTTTGTTGTTGCAGCGTGGTCCATTGTATGTACTTGTCCTCATAGCTCCCCATGGGATAGTACTGTTCCTTGATGGCATATCAGAAAGAATTCCAAGTTGGTATGGCCGAGAATAGAGAGGATTCTGTCTAGTCCTTGTTCTCACAGTAGGTTTCCCACCAATCCTTGACATGGGGGGTAGCTTTGAGGAGTGCAAAAATAATTTTTTCTCGGTCGCAAAAGTCATGAACCGAGAAATATCCTTCTAATACATTCAACCATCTATCTACGGCATCTGCATCTATTTGACCCTCAAATATGGGATTGTCAAAATTTACTTGTACATTAAAAGGAGTCGCACCTCCAGAGTGGCTGTTGGATGCAGATGCGCCGCTGGTGGGCAGCCGTTGAAGGATCTGGGCAAAGTTATCCACCATCGCATTCCTTTGTTTTTCGAGGGCCTCCTCGAGAAATATTTTGATAGGATCTCCGGCTCCCACATCTTTCTTTTTGTCCACCATGGGCAACCATCGGGGTTTGTGAGGCTGATATTTCAAAGGTTCCACCAGATCGAGCCCTAACTGTAATGTTCCTTTTTCAGGATTGCTCATAAATCATTCACTGACAAATGCATTTTCAAAAAAATATGCAATGGAAAAGGAAAATGACTCTTGGATCCTTTATATCATTCAATAAACAAACTAAATCCAATATTTCAGTAGAAACAAATAAGACTAGGTGGGTTAAACAGATCTCCCACACTTAGTTATCTTCAAGAGAAGGCCCAATGAGGGGTTGCAGCAAAGTAAAACGCTCTACTGGAAGTGCAGAGAGCTATCAGTGCATAAAAGGTTCTGATAGACATTCATAAACTTATTCCAAGTATAGCAGCAACTTATATATGAATTTAGGATCCAAAAAGTGAGGAAAAGCAGTGATTTCGACCCTAAAATAGATGTATTCAGAAATCTGCGTAAAATGAAGGGAAATTCCGGGAGGTTATTTTAGATTAGGTCATGAGGGACCTATTATCCGAATTTAAGCTCAAACAAAGCATTCTAGCTATGTTAAACAGTTCTTCCATCCTCGGATATGCTTAAAAATGTTGATTTCCCATGACTTTGTGTAATGTTCCCAATTTTAGCCTCAAACTAAAATGGAACATTATAGTTGGATATTTTTATTTTTTAAAATAAAAATGGGTAAAGTGACCCATTCATATACTAAACATGAATAAAATCCCTTACAATGTGAAAAGGGATCATCATGGAGCTAGATGTCACACCCTCATGTGTGAAAGGGGTTAAAATTCAAATGGACAAGGCCAAATTGACCAAGTCAAACTGCGTTGGCATGAGTTGGAGAGCACTAAGTGGGACAGCGCAGTTTTAGTGGAGGAATATTCGATGAGGGATGAAACTTCTAAAGGAAGGAAGGTGAAGGCTCAATGAGTTTAAAAGAGTAGCAAGGCAGCCCATTGAGATTATCTTAGATCATTTGATTATTTGTCTATTGAGACAAATTGCTGCCTCTTGTTGTTCAGCAGAGCTGCAGTGCCCTCGGGCACGAGGGAGTCTTGTTTAGGATTTCCTCTCCTTCTTGAGTAGCTCATGAAGGATTGCACTCATCCTCCATATTCTGGTATTCAGGCCATATGCATCAGCCTACTCCATCAGCGCAGTATTTGTAGCAAATTATTGTGCAAAGTGTTGCAGGGTGTTGTTGTAGGTTTCCTACAACACCATTTCGAGCTGATCTTTCATAGGAGGGAAGTTCTCTACTTCCGGGAGGTTAGTGAGGATGGTTCCTGAGCTTATTCCACTATCATTGGCAGGAGGCCAACCATTTCCATCAATCACAGCGCAGATACTCTCATAGACTTCGTTCTAGTTGGAGCACATTTGCAGTGAGGCTTTTGCAAGCATTTCAGAGGGTGAGATCTTTAGTGTAGGGATCAGCCTTGCACTAAGATTTCCAAAGGAGAAGGGATCTTCGTCATATTAAGCCATTCAGACTTCTCCATTCCATTCCATGTATTGAGTTGCTGCAGCTACCCAACAACTCCGGCATTTCAGCAGTTTTGCATATTTCAGCCAATCCTTCCAGGATTGAATAGAGGTAGTGATTGGGAGCTTAGATCATCTCTCCAAATGATGTATGAGCCATGTATATGTAGATCCATGATGTTCTTCATTCAGTACAGCAGTCTCCCTTCTATGACTGCGCAGTCCCTATTCATGGACATTCTGCTACAGAGCAGCACTTGTATTTTGGCATGTGTTTTCATGGAAGGCTTCTTGCCTTATTCTTTTGACATTCATTGTATTATTTGTTGCTATTATTTTATAATAAAATTGCTCGAGGGTTTCATACATTTTTGCATAATGTATTCACTACTATTTCCAGTTTATGTCTTTATATTGCGGTAGCTGCATTTTTGGGTTATCTTGCAAGATTCCCAATCTTGTTGTATTCCCTCTTGGGAATATTGTCCCTTGACAACACTCTATAGACAGAGTCTGATAGTGGGCTAGGAAGCCTCTGGAGCTCATCCTTATTTATGAAGGTGAAAAATCTAGTAAATGCCCCTTCAGTCTATCTCTAGAATAGATTTGCTTGTCGATTGACAATGTTACTGAAAAATGGACATTACAGTGGTATCAGAGCATAATCTTGGCTCAACCTGTGGATCTTCACCAAGATGCCATCTAAGAAGATGAAGAAGACTCCACTTTGTGGAGAAGAAGAAAGAAAAAGGATATGAGCTAGCCAAGCTTCTCCTTAAATCCATTTAGGGCTTTCATGGGAGCCCCAAGCAGAAGAAAAGGGAGAGATTTGAAGAATATCCACAAGGGTTTGAACCAGAAACAAACTCTAGGGTTTCTGATGAGGAATGTGAACATGCAGTCACATCCTTTGATGCACAGCACAGTCACCTGTGCAGCTTGTCATGGAGGAGATGGGAAAAGGAGGAGAGGAGATCAAGAGGAAAACTCTTGAAGATTTCCAGAAGGAGTTTGAGTCTCAAACTCCAATATTCAGAGATCATCCCACTTTCATGGAATTTTGCAAGTATAAGGTGAAGGAAAGCCAACAGAAAGATAGATTTGTTCTATCTACTTTCATATGTTCACCTACATGATCAGCCAAAGCATGGGTAGAGGAGTTGAAGACCATGTTGCAGCAGCACAAAGTTTCCAAAGGAGATGCTATCAGATTTGCAGTGCTGCACTTGAGAGGTAAAACCTATGCATGGTGGATATTTGAGTCATGTTCTTTAGAGGATGCAAATACTTCTCTCTATTTCATATTCATTGAAGGAGTGATGGAAGGATTTGGTAGGAGGAAATCTAAAACACATGCAGAGAAACAAACCAAGACTTTGCATGCAAGGGAAGGAAACATAAACTCAGATCCACTTCATAACCTTGATGAGAAGGCTGACATATTGCATTACACCTTGTTGGAGGCAAGGTATCCATCGCATATTCTTGCACAATAAAGCATGGAGGTCTCTTTTTCAAAAGGAGATCAAATTTTGGGAGAAGTTTCCCCTACATGTTGATGAGGAGGAGGGAAACTGCGCTAGGATAGCTAGAGTTGATCCAGTGCCTCATGTAGAGGTAAGAGGAGCTTTTGCTCCACATAGAGGGATTCTTGTGTCTTTGCAAGAAATTCCCCAGGATCTCCCATGAAGAGATCAAGGCACAACTCATGATACATCTGTGCCATTGATGATAGGGTGCAGAGCTCGGAGATAGAAGGAAGAGATAGGGAGAATGATCAGCATCAGGTAATGAGGAGCACACACCCTGTCTATTAGAGGAGGTTTATGCACCTAAGATGATGATTGGATTGCGCAGTGGAAGCATGGAGGTTTTTCTCCATTCATACATTCAATCATCTCTTGATGTTGGTGTCTCACTGCATGGAGACATTGTACCAAGGAGACCACTAGATCAATAGAGGAGGTTGGATGCTCCACATTTGGGGGCCTCACACCTTGATTTCAGGAGGGTGGAAACCTTGGGAGAGTTTAGCATAGTGCAGAGAGTTTGGGATAGACTCAAGGAGGAGGGAGACACTCTCTCATTTTCAGCATCACCCACTCTCATCAGTGATACTGCGTTGATATAGTTGTTGCAGAGATGGAGGATAGCATCTTCGTGATGCAGGATGGCTGCTCCATATATTTGGTGAGACAGATGACATGTCCTTTGAGGAAGGACTCTTTCATGCATTAGAGTATATGGAGGCCACTCATGCTTACATTGCCCAAGATCGGGAGATTCATTGGAGGTGATAGTCTCTCATGGGAGGCTCATTTTCGGAGAACATCATTTCTATTTGAGCATGAGTAGTTGAATGATGGGCATGGCAGCAACTTGGAGGATGACTTTGGCATGAGGGGATGTCAAGGTAGCAGGCAACAGCGTGATGGAGCACCATATTGCAGGATACCAGCATTGTCTATGTGGAGGATTGATCCAGGATGGAGGGCTCAGCTTGTAATGTTCCAAATTTTGCAATAAACTATTTGGAACATTAATTTTTCTTTTATTTTAATAAAAGGAATAAAATGGGTGAAGGAACCCAATGTAGCAACTTAATAAACACACCTAAGGTGCAAAAAGTCACTTAAGTGGCTTAAGATAGCAGCCCCAAGTGTGAAAAGGGCCAAAGGCAAGTGAGCTAGACCATGGTTGTCCAAAGTCAACAACGTACCCTAAGAGGGGAAGCTTGCACAAGAAGATTGCGTAGTTGGAGTGGAGGGAAATTTGAAATGAGAGAAACGCTAATGTGAGTGGGGTCCATGCACACATTGCATAAAAGATGAAGGAGAGCATTGTGGAGATCATTTTTGGAGATAGAATTCGAAGTTGAAGCTCTCTTCAACTTGTTGTTGTTTATCACAAGAGGGATTCCTATTTAGGAATGCCCTTCTCTTCCATGGGAGGCCATGGAGAGATTTTACTTCATCTTCCTCACACCATGGCTTAAGGCCAAAGCAGTCATTTGCAGCTACTGCGTTATTCTTGCAGCAAGAGAATGCTGGAGTCGCTGGTGTTGCAGTGAGGGACCTTCATCATCACATTTCCGGAGTTGTTCTGTAGAGGAGGAGCCATCTCTTTCTCTAGGAGATCAACAAAGGAGATTCCAGAGCTGTTTATTGCAAATATTGCCATTGGTCCATTGTTTCTTCTCATGCCTAGCACGGTCCCTTTCTCCTACAGCGTTATTATCTAAGAGGGTTTGCAGGAGGAGATCATTTTGTGCACTAGTGAGTGCATATTTCAGTAAGGGGATCAACCCCTTCATTTTGGAGATCATTGGAGGAGGTATCATCATTCATTGTAGCATTTACTTCCTTCTCTGATGTTGTATTATATTTGAGTTGCAGCAGCTGCACTGCAACTCCGGCATTTATCTATATTATGTATTTTAGCCAATCCCTTGGAGGATTGAGGTAATAATGTTTTCTAGGGTTGATATCTTCTCCCTTATCTTTATTTGAGCCCATATTGTCATATCATATTGTATGTTTTAGTCTGCAGTCATTTTCCCTTAGAAGACTGCGCAGTTATAGAGTAGCTGGGTTTTACGCAGTAATGTATTCTCTTGCTTATGTACATTTTCCTTGGAGGCTGATTTGCACTCACCTTGAGAGGTATTTTCCTAAAGGATCTTGTATAATATTTGCTGATAAACATTATGTATCATATTTGTACTCTTCTGGCATTATATGTTGCATTCTTTCACTGTTGTTCATATTGAAGTTTTAACGCTGCTGAAGATTCCCTTATTGAGCATTGTTTCGGTATACATGTTGGTGGGAGATCTGAATAACCTGCTTAAGGTTATTTCTTTGAGCTTATATTCTACAGGGAGTTTGTACCAGACATATTCTAAGGCATCCCAACATTGGATTGCCTTATTTTCAAATGGGCTTCATTATATAGTGTTCTCATGGACAGCTGTTGCAGAAATTCCTTGAAGGGAATTATTAGCTCTTGACATGTTCTATTGGCAGAGTCTACTAGAGGGCCAAGTAGCCTCTGGATATCATTCTTCCTTATGAAGGTGAAATATCCAGTAAATTCCCCTGCAGTAAATCTCTGAAATAGTTCAGTGTTGATTGTTAATACTCCCCGAGGTGGAAATTAGGAATATCTCAAGATATTCTCAGCGTTGCAGAAATTTCCCCATTTGGGACATTACAGTGGTATCAGAGCTTCGAACTTGTCTTAGCCTATGAAGTTCGAATTCCAGAGAAATAAGAGGTCAATATGATGCAGAGGATGAGATTAATCTCATCAGTTTTGGGTCCAGCAACAACCTTTCCAACGAGGTTGAGGAGATAGAAGAAGGAGAAGTGGAAGGACCATGCACTTCCTATTCTCATAGAGGAGCAAAGCAGAAGCATGGAAAACACTTGGAATTCAAAATTCTAAGTGATTATCTTTCTAAATATGGATAAAACCCTAGATTATTCCAAGAGACTCTATATTTTTCACACTTGTTCAGCTGGAAGAGGAAAGAACTTGGTGGTTCAGCCATGGGAGGCATGCAAGGGTTTCTACTCTTGCTGATTTTTCTCAGATCTTGACCAGAAGATTTTGCCAAAGGAGGGAGAAGCCCTCACCACCAGAGGCACATGCCAGCACTGTTACATTCTTGGAGGAGCAGCCTCCACCTTTAGATATTGAGGCAGCCAGCACACTTGAGGAAGAGACTCTTGCAGCAAAACAAGATTCTTCCCAAATCTCTCCAAGGTATGCATGAGTTGCATCTATCATGGAGGATTGTACTTTATTGTGTGCTGATTGTCTTGAGGAGGGAACTTTTACTACACTGTGCCATTTTGGAGGAAAGAAACCCTCATCATCCTCATGCACTATTGATGAGCCATGCATCACATGTGAGGGTGGGGTTTTGAAATTTTGTTATGGAGGAGATTGCATTTCAATGTCCCATTAAATGCAAAAGGAGAAATATGTTTTGGGACAATGGTAGCTCTTATGAAAGAGGTACCAAGTGGCAAGATACTTACACCAAGGAGCAGAGCCTTATGGATGGAGTGGCCAGCGAAAATGTGGAGGATCCATAACCCACAGGTCCCAGGATCATTTCACAATTATTGCTCCTGAGGAACAAAGAGGAGAGTATGGGTGCATCATGATTGGATGGAATTTCTCTTACCACTCATTATGTTCCCATTTCAGATTGAGAATGGTGGAATTATAGGGGAGCAGCAAACATTTTTTTTGCTCAGATTTTGTTTGCATGTTGCGAAGCAAGAGGAGGCACTAGCATGGTGCAAGAGGATTTCTCTTTGATTTTGGATGCTAAGTAGCACCTTCTTCATGGGAGGAGCTCTACATTTTCAGCAACATGATGGAAGGAGTCTTTGGCAAAGATTCATGTCAAAGAGGGGAGCTTTGAGATGACAGTGGCCCTACTCCAAAGGCCAGCAACGCTGTCACTTGAGATCTTGAGTTACTTGTTGGAGTGTCTTCCAAACCACTTCACAAGTGATACATTTTGGAGGCATCTAGGTGATGAGCATGAAGGATTAATGGAGGAGAGCACTCCTACTACATTTTGACTCTCTTGGCTTGGTTGCACAAGCACAAGAAGAGGAATCTACATGTAGAAATTTTGGGTTCTCTTTTCATGCATGCTACTGCATATTATTCAGTGATGGAGGATTCCACTTGGGAGGGCATCCTAATGGAGATATATCAGCTTATGAGCAGATGCAAAGCCCAAGAGATGAAGAGAGGATTGGCGCAACCACTTCCCTACTATGTTGCAGTAAGAGAGAACTTTCACTTGAGTCACTTTCAGCTCAAAGACCAAAGTGCATAATGAGGGAGGTAACCATTTGTTTTATGTCTTATGCTCTCTTATTCTTATGATCAGCATGTTATATCAAGGAGGATCCTACCTTCTTGCACATTATTTTCAGCCATACTTATGGTCTATTGCAGCAAAATGATGGCTATTTCAGCAGTGGGTTGTGGGGGAAAGCTACATAGTTTTGGTGTGCACCTTTGGCACCAAATTTTTTTTTCATGATCACATCTTGCAGGATGAATGTGGCAGCAAACAAGTGGCTGAAAAGACACCTGTTACTTTCTATTTTGAGGCAGCCCAATGATGCGCTGCGTTGGTTCCATGCATGGAACTATATTTCACCTCCTTGCTCTCATAAGTTTATGCTTCCATGTGATGCTGATGGAACGTTGTTCAGAGGAAGCACTGTTTTGGAGGAGGGAAAAGAATTGAAGATGCCAATTGGGAGTGTGATTCTCCCTAATTTGCATGTTGTATGTTTCAGGAGAAGCAATGGGCAGCCCATGATTGCCAAACTTCATCTCTTTCGTTCATGAGGGAGGAGCTATTTGGAGAGTTTGAATTTTTGGAGGAGGCACTTCATGGTTTTTCTGTTTGATGGGGTGGCTTGGGTCTCTTTTGAAGGCCATTTCATTTCAGCTATATATATCAGTAGCAGCCCCATATGTATCATGAGGAGGGAGAGACTCATTGGGTGGATGTGCCCTTTGGGGAAGAAGACCTCCATTCTTTTTGCAGCACATGCTCCAAGGGAGTATGGAAGATGATATGGTCACCATGTGCAGCCATGTGTTTTTTTCCATGAGGTGAACCATATGATTGTTTGGATGCCATATGTGGATGAATTCCAACTCATCACATATCAGATGATTTGGGCCCGCTTGATTTGCAGCGTTGGAGGAGAGATCTCTTGGGGATCTAGACTTCATTTTGCCTCTTGAAGGCAACACTATTGCAGCCCAAGTTCAGCTTTCACTCCACATTCATCATAAGTGGAGAAGAGGACGGCATGGGGTAGGCTATGAAGCTTACCAAGTTCAGAAATTCAGCCCACCTATTTCATGAGCACAAGGTGGAGGAGTATTTTCAAGAGTTGCCTAGTTGGAGGGTGATTCATTTTGCTTGGTTGATTGCTTGAGGATGGAGGATCTACATGATGATATTTCAGAATTCATGCCTTGAGTGGAGGACCTTTTGCAGTTCATCCTTGCTCTTGCTTGAGGACAAGCAAGTTTTGGGAGGGGAGGACTGTAATGTTCCAAATTTTGCAATAAAGTATTTGGAACATTAATTTTGCTTTTATTTTAATAAAAGGAATAAAATGGGTGAGGGAACCCAATGTAGCAACTTAATAAACGCTCCTAAGGTGAAAAAAATCACTTAAGTGGCTTAAGCTAGCAGCCCCAAGTGTGAAAAGGGCCAAAGGCAAGTGAGCTAGACCATGGTTGACCAAAGTCAACAACGTACCCTAAGAGGGGAAGCTTGCACAAGAAGATTGCGTAGTTGGAGTGGAGGGAAATTTGAAATGAGAGAAACCCTAATGTGAGTGGGGTCCATGCACACATTGCATAAAAGATGAAAGAGAGCATTGTGGAGATCAATTTTGGAGATAGAATTCAAAGTTGAAGCTCTCTTAAACTTGTTGTTGTTTTGCACAAGAGGGATTCCTGTTTAGGAATGCCCTTCTCTTCCATGGGAGGCCATGGAGAGATTGTACTTCATCTTCCTCACACCATGGCTTACGGCCAAAGCAGTCATTTGCCGCTACTGTGTTATTCTTGCAGCAGGAGAACGTTGGAGTTGTTGGTGTTGCAGTGAGGGACCTTCATCATCACATTTCGGGAGTTGTTCTGTAGAGGAGGAGCCATCTCTTTCTCTAGGAGATTCCGGAGCTGTTTATTGCAGATCTTGGCATTGGGCCATTGTTTCTTCTCATGCCCAGTGCAGTCCCTTTCTCCTCCAGCGTTATTATCTAAGAGGGTTTGCAGGAGGAGATCATTTTTTGCACTAGTGAGTGCAGATTTCAGTAAGCGGATCAACCCCTTCATTTTGGAGATCATTGGAGGAGGTATCATCATTCATTGCAGCATCTACTTCCTTCTCTGATGTTGTATTATATTTGAGTTGCAGCAGCTACACTGCAACTCTGACATTTATCTATATTATGTATTTTAGCCAATCCCTTGGAGGATTGAGGTAATAATGTTTTCTAGGGTTGAGATCTTCTCCCCTATATTTATTTGAGCCCATATTGTCATATTGTATTGTATGTTTAAATCTACAATCATTTTCCCTTAGAAGACTCTGCAGTTATAGAGTAGTTGGGTTTTATGCATCAATGTATTCTCTTGCTTATGTACATTTTCCTTGGAGGTTGATTTGCACTCACCTTGAGAGGTCTTTTCCTCAAGGATCTTGTACAATATTTGCTGCTAAACATTATGTATCAGATTTTTACTCTTCTGGCATTATATGTTGCATTATTTCACTGTTGTTCATATTTAAGTTTTAATGCTGCTAAAGATTCCCTTATTGAGCATTGTTTCGGTATACATGTTGGTGGGAGATCTGAATAACCTGCTTAAGGTTATTTCTTTGAGCTTATATTCTACAGGGAGTTTGTACCAGACATATTATAAGGCATCCCAACATTGGATTGCCTTATTTTCACATGGGCTTCCTTATACAACGTCCTCATGGACCTAGGGTCCCTATATGACTAGTATAGTCTCTTATTGTTGTTAGTGTAAACCCCTTATTGTTATTATTGTACCCTTGTAACCCCCATTTTGTTATTATTGTGCTCTTAAATTATTATTGTTAGGTCGGCTAAGATTACATTGTGGCCCACTAGGATTACATTATGGCCCCATGGACTCCTATATATAGAAAGGAGGTTTTGTAAATTGTATCATCCAAGAATTGTTCATTATGTAATGTATTGGAGGTTTCCCCCTCGAAGTGGCTTATTTCTAAGGCGTTGATATCTCTTTTCTTCTATTTTTGGAGCTGGTTACACAACATTCGGTATCAGAGCTTTGGATTCTAGGGTTTTGCTGCTCCTAAACAGGTCATCTGCACACATGAACACCTTTTTTTCATGAAGTTTCGTAAGCTTGATATTTTAGGGTGCGGCCTGCAAACTTGGAGGAAGCTTGTATAAAATTCTTCGTAGTTTGGTTCGCAATATTTTCAAAGATATGATCTCGTGGGAAGTCGTGCATTTTTTCGTGTTCCTAAATGTGTCATCGTGGCATTTGCGCTATAAATTTTTTTTACAAAGTTTCAGAGTCTAAAATTCACATGGTGCGAAGCTGAAATCCTGAAGAAATTCGTCAAAAAATTTCAGAGCTTGGTTCGCAATATTTTTGGAGATATGATCTGTGGAAGGTAGTGCTTTTTCAGGCTCCTGAATTTCATCTCAAAGAGGTGATCGTGGGAAAAGTTCAATAACTCTCTCTTTGGGGATTGGATTGGAGTGCCGTAAAAAGTGGTCGCAAGTACACAACCTTTAGTTTCTTGGCTATCAATTTCAGAGACAAATGACAAAACAGTGACACGTGGAAATTCATACAAGTTCGCTCTACTGAACCAGTCCAGAATTAGGTGATTGTGGGAGATTGGACACAACTTTTCCTTGGAGAATCCAAATTAGGTCAGACCTGTGGCATTTGAAAGAAGCTTCAAAGGGCTACTACAGGGCTTAATTTCAAATATCTAATATTTTCAATTACAGAGATAATCCAATTTTAATATCAAGCTCCTCAAAAGCAAGAAAAAGGTGTGTATTTTTTTTCCCGAATTGCATAAGTCTTGTTTGAAGAATCAATTTGAATTGATTCCAAGGGCATATCAGTATTGGGTTCTAAAATATGCCTCGTAAAAATAATTCAACACCCATTAAGCCTTTAGAAGGGTCTACTATGACTCATGAAGATGAAGAATTGCAACATGATCTATCAAAATTACAAGAGCAAGTGCAACAAATTTCACTCTCGCAAAGAGCAACAAAAATGAAATGGAAGTTTTGAAGAAAGGCATGGAAGAGAAGATGGATGGCGTGGAAGCTAAGATGGATGGCATGGAAGCTAAGATGGAAAACATGAAGAATGATCTAAAAACAGACATCGAAGGTTTGACAAAGTTGATACAAGAAAGGTTTCCTAATGGTGAAAAGATAGTAGAAGAACCTCATGATGAGTGATTTGATAAACTCTAATGTTGGCGGGAAGAACCAACATATTCCAAAAATGGATATGAGGAATTTTGATGGAAAGGATCCTGTAACATGGATACTACATATGGAGCAATAGTTTGATCTCCATAACGTGCAAAACACACAAAAGGTACGCATTGCAACTTTACATTTAGAACAAAATACATTTGTATGGTATCGATGGCTTTGCTCCCGTAAAAAAATTGTCACTTGGTCAATTTTTACGGAGGAAATGATAGCACATTATGAGGATACAAAGAGCAACACCTTCTTTAGTCAATTGATAAATCTCAAACAAAAGGGTTTAGTGGGGCAGCACATTGAGGAATTCCAAAAATTGAATATAAGGGTAACTGATATTCCAGAGGAACATAGGATTGATCTCTTCATAGGCACTTTAAGGGATAACATACAACATGAAGTTCGCTTTCTGGAACCTGATTCATTGGAGAAGGCATTCAGGTTGGCAAGAAAAGTTGAATGTAAAATTATGGCGACAAGGAAGCCTACCACTCAATTCTATAAAGAAGGAAGTGTTGCTATGCCTAGATTTCCACAACCTACAAGGTTAACACCACAACAATTGGAAGAAAAAAGAGAAAAAGGGCTTTGCTACAGTTGTGATAGCAAATACACTAAAGGTCATAAGTGTGCTGAGAAGAAATTATTTTACATAGATTGTGAAGAGGAAGAAGAAAATGAACAAGAAGAAGATATACACCAGGAACCAACCCTAGAAGAGGAAGAAATGAATCCGACCATATCGTGTAATGCACTGGCAGGAATTACCACTCCTCAAACTCTCAAGATACAAGGACAAATGAAGAAGAAAAAGGTAATAGTGTTGATTGATTCAGGTAGCACCCATAATTTTATTCATTGTAAGGTAGCCAAGGAATTAAATTGTTTCCTATACCCAGCACCAGAATGTCAAGTGATGGTTGCAAATGGAGGAACTATAAATTTCTCTCGAAAATGCCATAATATCAAGCTAACCATGGGGGAATATGTATTGAATAGTCCAATGCTTTCCATTCCTATGGGAGGTGCTGATGTTGTACTAGGAGTACAATGGTTGCAATCTTTGGGGACGGTAGCTTTTAATTTTCAAGAACTTTTCTTGAAATTTTTTTCAGAAGGAAAGGAAGTCGAATTACGGGGTATTGAAGGGAAGCCGGGAAGGATAATAAGATCTAATGTCATGACAAAGCTTCTAAAGAAAGAACAACGAGGCGTAATTGCACAATTATGCTCACTAGAAGTTCCAACATCAAAATCATCTATTTCTGCAGATCTCCAACAAGTCTTGGACAATCATTCCAAGGTGTTTCAAACTCCCAAAGGACTCCCACCTATTCGTGATCATGATCATGCTATTCATTTGATTCCAGGAAGTGTTCCTCCAAACATCAGGCCTCATAGATATCCTTACTTCCAAAAGAGCGAAATTGAACGTATGATTGCAGAAATGTTAGAGGCGGGTATAATTCAACCTAGTCAAAGTTCTTTCTCTGCTCCCGTAGTATTGGTACACAAGAAGGATGGATCATGGCGAATGTGTCCGGATTATAGGGAGCTCAATAAGCTCACCATTAAAGATAAATTCCCCATTCCTGTGATTGATGAATTATTGGATGAATTACATGGAGCAATTTATTTTACCAAGTTGGATCTTCGTTCAGGATATCATCAAATTAGAATGAAGACTGAAGATATTCCAAAAACAAGATTTCGAACTCATGAGGGTCATTATGAATTTTTGGTCATGCCTTTTGGCCTTACCAATGCACCTTCTACATTTCAAGGGTTGATGAATTCCATTTTCAAACCCTTCCTTAGAAAATTTGTGCTAGTATTTTTTGATGATATACTAATCTACAGCAGGTCTTGGAAGGATCATGTTGAACATGGTGACAGGGTGCTCAAACTATTGCAGGAGAAACAATTATATGCAAAAAAATCCAAATGTTTCTTTGGAGTACAAGAGGTGGAATATCTGGGTCATATTGTATCTCACGAGGGTGTTAAAGTATACCCTAACAAAATTAAAGCTATTAAGGAATGGAAAGTCCCCACAACCATAAAGAAGTTGCGAGGATTTCTCGGGTTAACAGGGTATTATCGCAAGTTTGTTAAGAATTATGGGAGAATAGCAGCGCCTCTAACAACATTATTGAAGAAAGATGCATTTTCATGGACTCCTGAAGCAACTAAGGCCTTTGAACGTCTTAAAGAGGCAATGTGCCTAGCACCGCTCTTAGCTACACCAGACTTCACAAAAACCTTTATTGTGGAATGTGATGCCTCAGGAAATGGAATTGGTGCAGTTTTAATGCAGGAAGGAAGACCCATTGCTTTTGAAAGTCGTCCAATCAAAGGAAAGTATTTACAGAAACCTATTTATGAGAAGGAAATGTTAGCAATACCGCATGCACTAAAGAAATGGCGAACTTACCTAATGGGAAGACACTTCAAGGTAAAAACCGATCATGATAGTCTTAAACACTTTTTGGAACAAAGACTATCGTCAGAAGAGCAGCAAAAATGGGTCACAAAGATGTTGGGTTATGACTTTGAAATAATCTACAAAAAAGGAAAGTTTAATGTTGTTGCAGATGCACTCTCAAGAAAGAATGAAGAGGTGGAAGCATTACTTTGTGCCATTTCTATTATCCAACCAGATTGGATAACCGAAGCAAGAGATGAATGGAAGAAGGACAAAGATGTATGGACACTCATTCAAAAGTTGCAGCAAGATCCTAGTACATCCGATACATTTAGTTGGAAAAATGATTCCTTATGGTACAAAGATCGCTTATATCTTTGTAAGAATTCCCAAATAAAACAAAAGATTCTTCTCGAATTGCACACTTCTCCTTTAGGAGGACACTCAAGATTTTTAAAAACTTACCACAAGGTGAAGAAAGAATTTTTTTGGGATGGCCTTAAATCTGATATTCGAAAGTTTGTGGCCGAATGTTTGGTTTGCCAGCAGAATAAAGTGGAAACAATTAAGACCCCAAGACTTCTACAACCTTTATCCATTCCAAGTCAACGTTGGGAGGAGATTTCAATGGATTTTATCACAGGTTTACCTAAGTCCGAAGGAAAGAGGGTCATCATGGTGGTAGTTGATAGACTTACCAAGTATGCACACTTTTGTGCATTATCTCATCCATTTAAAGCAAGTACAGTTGCTACTACATTTATGGATAGAATTCAAAAGCTACATGGAATCCCAAGGGTCATTGTGAGCAACAGAGATCCTATTTTTACTGGAAATTTTTGGACGGAGTTATTTTCTTGTTTGGGTACTCAATTAGCTCATAGCTCATCTTATCATCCTCAATCTGATGGTCAAACGGAGATAGTAAATAAATGTTTTTGGAAGGATATCTTTGTTGCTTTGTATCTGATAAAAAAACACAATGGGTCAAGTGGTTACCTCTCGCTGAATGGTGGTATAACACTTCCTTCCATACTGCAGCAAAAATGACCCCATTTATGGCACTTTATGGATATCATCCACCATCAATTACATCATCTTTAGGGGAAAATTCAAAGGTTCAAGCAGTCAAAGATCACATCGAGCATCAGCAAGAAGTTCTCCAACTCTTAAAGGATAACCTGAATTTGGCACAAAAATCGAATGAAACAACAGGCAGATCAACATCGCAGCGAGAGAAGTTTTGATGTAGGAGATTGGGTATTTTTACGGCTACAACCATATAAACAAATGTCCCTCAAGCAAGCTAAGAAGGATAATAAATTATCGCCAAGTACTATGGTCCTTACAAGGTGTTGCAAAAGATTGGTACTATGGCATACAAATTGGAGCTTCCTGCTTCTTCACGAGTGCATCCAGTTTTCCATGTTTCATGCTTAAAGAAGGTTATAGGTGAAAATCTTCCAGTTCAAACAATATTGCCAGAACTTGATGAGGAAGGAAAATCATATTGGAACCTGAAGCGGTCATGGAAACAAGAACTCGACAGCTACGAAATCGATCAATTTCAGAGTATCTCATCAAGTGGAAGAACTTACCCATTGAAGATTCTACATGGGAGGATGAGAATTTTATACAGAAGCACCCAAAGCTACTCAAGCATTGAGGACAACACTTTTTGAAGGAGAGGGGCATGTTAGGTCCCTATATTACTAGTATAGTCCCTTATTGTTGTTAGTGTAACCCCCTTATTGTTATTATTGTACCCTTGTAACCCCCATTTTGTTATTATTGTGCGCTTAAATTATTATTGTTAGGTTGGCTAGGATTACATTGTGGCCCACTAGGATTACATTATGGCCCCATGGACTCCTATATATAGAAAGGAGGTTTTGTAAGTTGTATCATCCAAGAATTGTTCATTTATGTAATGTATTGGAGGTTGCCCCCTCGAAGTGGCTCATTTCTAAGGCGTTTATATATCTTTTCTTCTCTTTTTGAGTTGGTTACACAACATGGACAGCTGTTGCAGAAATTCCTTGAAGGGAATTATTACCTTTTGACATGTTCTATTAGCAAAGTCTGCTAGAGGGCCAGGTAGCCTCTGGATCTCATCCTTCCTTGTGAAGGTGAAATATCCAGTAAATTCCCCTGCATTAAATCTATGAAATAGTTCAGTTTTGATTGTTAATACTCCCAGAGGTGGAAATTAAGAATATCTCAAGATATTCCCGGCATTGCAGAAATTTCCCCATTTGGGACATTACACAACTTTGGTTGAGTATTCCCCAGGATCTTGGTGCATGCATGATTTTTAGATGGCCTTGATTGAGATGGAAGATACTTAGTAGATTATATGATTATCTATCATCATGGCAGACTCTTCTTGGCTAGAGTTTCTAGTCTCAGGAGAAATTATTTGTATGCAGCATGTGAGGACTTCCTAGCTATGCACTTGGATGCGTACTTTTCCTTGCTAGAGGAGTTCCCTTTGGAGGGAATTCATCATGATTTCATTAGAATATGGACAGATGCATAGCCCGGTTTCTTTTGGAGAGGTTGGCACAACCATTCCCTTACTCATTGGAGGAGAGGGAGAGCATTCAGATGAGCCATTTCAGCTCAAGATCTCAAGTACATGGTAGAGAAGGTATAATTTCACATTATGTACCTCTTTACTTTATATGAGAAGCATATTGATGAAGGAGGATCATCCCTTCTTGCACTTGGTATAATGTACTTACAGCGACTTGTAGCCTTGATTTTGGCTATTTTGTGATGGTTGTGGGGGAAGCCACATACTTCTTGGTGTGCACCATTGGCATCAAATTGTGATTTCATGTTTCATCTTATGAGGAGATGTTGTGGAAGCAAACAAGTGGCTAGTACAGAACTTGTTACTTTTGATTTTGAGGCAGGCCAAGGAGGCACTGCGCAGGTTCCATGAGTGGAAGTGTGAACAACTCTCCGGTTGTCATTTGGCAACTTGTTTCTATTGCATATTGCGCCTTATGTATTTCTGATGTTGTATATCTAATGAGGAGAATTATTTGGAGAGAATTGTATGTACAGCCCATTGGGAGCATGATTCTCCCCATTATACATGTTTTATGTTGCAGGAGATACCATCGGCAAACCATGATTGCCACATTGCTACTTGTACCTTCTTGTGGGAGGGACCACTTGGAGAATTTGCAGAGGCATTTCATGGCTGATTATCTTGATGGGGTAGCTTGGGCCATTCTTGGAGGACATAATATTTCAGCCCAAGGATAGAGGCAGCCCCATGAACACTTCACATGGAGAGAGGACCATCTTGAGAAGCACAAACACACTCTCCATTCAGCCCCAACACATTGCAGAAATCGGGGGTTGAGATTTTCATTTGGATGATAGCATGGATGAGAGGATCATAATTGGGAGCATAATTATCCCATGCATATCCTCACTCCTACCTTGAGGAGGCCACATTCCAGCAGGAAAGATTCCACTACACCTTTTATCTTTCCATGAGGAGAATCATTTTCAGTTTGCACACTTGGGAGAGAGCATTGGAGGGCAGATTTATCGCAGCATATTTTGAGCAGTGGTGGGACCATGGATGAGGAGGCCACAAGAGAAGAAGGAGGAGAAATTTTTTTCTCTCTATGCAGTTGCTTGAGGACAAGCAACATGTGGGAGGGGAGGACTGTAATGTTCCCAATTTTAGCCTCAAGCTAAAATGGAACATTATAGTTGCATATTTTTATTTTGTTAAATAAAAATGGGTAAAGTGACCCATTCATATAATAAACAGGAATAAAATCCCTTACAATGTGAAAAGGGATCATCATGGAGCTGGATTTCACACCCTCATGTGTGAAAGGGGTTAAAATGCAAATGGACAAGGCCAAATTGACCAAGTCAAACTGCGTTGGCATGAGTTGGAGAGCACTAAGTGGGACAACGCAGTTTTAGTGGAGGAATATTCCATCAGGGAGGAAAATTCTAGAGGAAGGAAGGTGAAGGCTCATTGAGTTTAAAAGAGGAGCAAGGTAGCCCATTGAGATTATCTTAGATCATTTGATTATTTGTCTATTGAGACAAATTGTTGCCTCTTGCTGTTCAGTAGAGTTGCAGTGCCCTCGGGCACAATGGAGTCTTGTTTAGGATTTCCTCTCCTTCTTGAGTAGCTCATGAGGGATTGCACTCATCCTCCATATTCTGGTATTCAGGACATATGCATCATCCTACTCCATCAGCGCAATATCTGTAGTAGATTATTGTGCAAAGTGTTGCAGGGTGTTGCTGGAGGTTTCCTACAACACCATTTCGAGTTGATCTTTTAAAGGAGGGAAGTTCTCTACTTCTGGGAGGTGAGTGAGGATGGTTCCTGAGCTTATTCCACTATCATTGGTAGGATTCCAACCCTTTCCATCAATCACAGAGCAGATACTCTCATAGTCTGCGTTCTAGTTGGAGCACATTTGCAGTGAGGGTTTTGCAGGAATTTCAAAGGGTGAGATCTTCGGTGTAGGGATCAGCCTTGCACTAAGATTTCCAAAGGATAAGGGCTCTTCATCAGCTTCAGCCATTCAGCCTTCTCCATTCCATTCCATTCCATGTATTGAGTTGATGCAGGTACCCAGCAACTCCGGCATTTCAGCAGTTTTGCATATTTCAGCCAATCCTTCCAGGATTGACTAGAGGTAGTGATTGGGAGCTTAGATCTTCTCTCCCAATGATGTATGAGCCATGTATATGTAGATCCATGATGTTCTTCATTCAGTACAGCAGTCTCCCTTCTATAACTACGCAGTCGCTATTCATGGACATTCTGCTACAGAGCAGCACTTGTATTTTGGCATGTGTATTCATGGAAGGCTTCTTGCCTTATTCTTTTGAAATTAATTGTATTATTTGCTGTTGTTATTTTATAATAAAATGGATCAAGGGTTTCATACATTTTTGCATAATGTATTCACTACTATTTCCAGTTTATGTCTTTATATTGCGGTGGCTGCATTTTTGGGTTATCTTGCAAGATTCCCAATCTTGTTGTATTCCCTCTTGGGAATATTGTACCGTAACAAAACTCTATAGACGGAGTTTGATAGTGGGCCAGGAAGCCTCTGGAGCTCATCCTTCTTTATGAAGGTGACAAATCCAGTAAATGCCCCTTCAGTCTATCTCTGGAATAGATTTTCTTGTCGATTGACAATGTTTCTGAAAAGGGAACATTACACTTTGAGTATGCAAAAAATGGCTGAAGCATGCAGAGCGTAATTTTTGAAGACATTAGACAAAATGTGTCTGAAACATCAAATCTAAATTTTATTATCACTGAGCATGAATAAAAATGGAGATTCAACTCCTTTTATACATCAAAAGATCACCTGGCAAGGGGATTTCATGAAAGAACAAAATACAAGTATCAGATCTGCAGAATATGGATCTGGGAAATGCAGAATCACTGAAACTCTGAGTACATGAGCTGAAATGTACAAAATTATAGAAGAAGACTTAAATACAAACTTTCCAGAAGAAGGGATGGCCCTTCCTCAAGGAAATGAGCACCAAACTAGGGTAGAAACCCTGTTGCAGCAATGCACTGGCAAAATAACGCAGTTTCTGAAGTATGCTGCACAGATGATGATGGAAGGTCCTTCGGCCAGATGCCAAGATCTGAAACTAAAGCTCAATTCTTCCTCACTAATCTTCCAGAGAAAGGGATGCTCCCTTTTCTACAAAACTAGATCTGGAAGTGGTTTTGAAAACCCCTCACTGCAACACCCAGCAACACAGTATTATTCTTCTGCAGAAATAATGTTGTCTTGATGGAGGAAGCTTGGCCTCAAGCCTAGATGTGAGGCATTTTAGAACATACTCCTTCAAGAGCTCCTCAATGAAGGAGGAGGAATATCTAAACAAGAAATTCCTCTCTCTATCTTAACAGCCAGAGATTTTGAATTGCCTATGCAATCTCAAAATCGAATTATCTTCAACTCCCTTTCCTTGTGGCCTTCCTCTTTCTTTTATAACATTAGGGTTTGGAAAACCCTAAACCACCTCCAATGAGTTAACCATTTTCATATGAAGGGTCTCCATCTAAAACTGCGTTGATCAATTAGGAGGTTTAGTGCATCTAGACACCGCTGTGATTTGGTCCTGTTGACCTAGTTAACCTTCTTCATTCCTTTTCACACCTAAGTGCATTTTATTGAAATGGCCCAAATTTGTCCATGTTCACATTGGGCATTGATTTATTTTGCTGATTATGAGTTTTATAGTTCCTCCTTTACACTTTTATTCATGAGTTAAGCAAACTGAAATTAAAATTCAATATTCCCATTAGCTGCAAAAATTGGGAATATTACAGTCTCCCCCGACAAAATGTTGCTTGCCCTCAGGAAACTCTTATAGTAGATGCAAACCATCTATTCCCCTCCAAATGGCATCCACATAAGGAAGGCTTCCTCCATTTTTTGTAATAGTTTATGTATGTTTGGTTCCAAAGTTGTCTTCCACAAATGCATGAGATGACTCCCAACTGTAAGGTTAGATGTCCTCTTCTTAACATGAAGTACAAAATGACAATTACATGATGTCCAACATCATCATAAACACATGAGAGACATAAAATAAGTATCTCCTTACATAAAGGAAAAGCTTCAACATGCAAGAACATTTCTCCATCCATGTTTTATGAACTTGATTAAGCATTTTTGTGCTTTCATTCTTAGCCCTGTTGGCCTTGTTGGATCCAAACTCCATCATTCTAGCATTATGCAAAAGAAGAAGTGAAGGAGCAACATGGGTGGACAAAGATGTCAAACCATATTCTCCTAATAATAACCACCGGAGGAAGGCCCTTTGTTGCCATCCTCCATCTCCTCAATGTAAGATGAGCAAGCCAAGCTTTCCAAAAGATGATGTACATGTCTCTCTTTGCTGCAATTTATCTTTGATACATAAGGCATGAATCAGAAAATGATGAGCTATGGGGTGGTAACCATACTCATTTAAAAGAAACCAAAGCAACAAGAGATATTGCTGCCTTCCCTCCCCATTATGTGCATCATGAAACCAAACCATACTAATGGACATATGATATGTCACATCAGCCCAATACAAAGTATCATCATCAATGCACATCATGAGATCAATATGCCAAATTTTACACAATGCGAAACACATAGACATAGGAGATGTCATGTGGTGGCCATACTCTCTCAAGTGAGACAAAAGTATACATGCCTTCTCTTGCTGCAACATATCATTGTAATCCAAGGCATGATTCATAAAATGATGAGCTATTGGGGAGTAACCATACTCACCCAAGAGCAGGCATAGCAACAAGGACTTTTGCAGCCCTCTTACCTTATCAACATGTGGATCATGGAGCAATAACACAATGATGGATATGTGAAATGTCTCATAAACATAGTACAAGAAAGCTCCTTCATACCACATCATGTGGGAGTCATTCCTCCTCACAAGCCAAAGTTCATGCATGAAACATCCCTCCAACAGAAATACATGTGGATAAATGAGACATATTTCAAACGTGGGTGAATACATGGACATGAGATTTAACATGTGATGTCCAAACTCTCCTTTTAATAACCACATCAACCATGCTTCCTTTTCATATATTCTATTAATGATGCATAAAGCATGAGATGAGAGAATGAGAATATTTGGGTAGTGATCATGCTTACCCCAAAGCAACCAGCATTGCCATGCCTCCTTATTCATTTCATGACCATTCTTCAAGGCATAGATCAGAAAAATAGGTGCCTTTAGAGAGTGAAAGGAGTCTCCCAAGGGCAACTAGCATAACCAAGCTTGTTGGTCCATGTATGTTTGCAAGTGATCATGTGATCTCTTGCTCATCATCCTCATCCATTCACTCCAATATGGAAGATGAGTGATGTGTTGCATAATCATGGCATCCTCCCTTTGTAGAATACCATCTCCTTTGAACCAATGAAGAACCTTGCATCTCATGAAATATTGAAATGCATCTCTGTTGAGATCTCTTAGAGAGACCTTTCTTCCATCTATGGCCTCCCAAAACCAGTGAGGCTTTGAATCTGTAGTAAGTAGAAGTATCTCTTTGAGCTATAGCATGCTCATTGAGAGAGTGTCATCTAGAAGGGAGAAAATGCTTCTCATCTCAAGATGTCTACTCTTCATCTTCTTCTTCTCCACTGCTTCAAGGTTGAAGCTGCCTCTAGAATGCTCCAAGAGAGCTGAAGCCTCTTTGTCATAGTCACTAAGTGACAGCGACGTAGATCTGCAAAGTGATGCATGTACTGTCTTAAAGCAAGTTTCATTGTTGATCTCACAATCAGCCATTAAACAAAGGATAGTACTAATCCCCTTTCTTGAGACCCTACATATCAACCCAAGAGATTGAATGCAGCTCAACAATGATGCATAGGGATAGTTTCCAGTCTCATCCTTGATTAGATCAAGGGTCCTCTGCGCCGTGACATGTCTTTGCTTCAAATCAACATTTTGATTTAATCCTTGGCTATGCATTAATCTTGAAACAATATGTGCGGAAATTTCATGCATACCTTGGATCAACTGATATGTGGGAATCTCTTGACAGAACACAAGAGTTCCTCCACCCGGATCAATGATGCCTCCAACTGCTGGCAAGAATGATGGCCTCCTTTCTTCAAGCATACCAGCGCTGGTATCTTCCTTCTTCTCCTCATGCATCTCCTGATTCATGCATGGGTCTCCATATGTTAAGAGCTCAAGACTACCTTGCAAAGATGCAAGTGCCTCTTCTCTAGATAAGAGAATCTTAGCAGCAGATGGTGAAAATGGAGATCTCTTGCCCAAAGTGACAAGATTGACATTCTCCTTTTCTTTGTGATGATAGGAAGTGTGTAGTTCTTCCTCTCTATCTTGAAACCCTTTAGGAGTTTCTTTGCATCTCTTCTCTTCATTGCTATACCTCTCACCTTCTTCAAAGAAAGTGGGCGTAGTGGATCTATGAGGAGATCTAGGATTCTTCGGTCTTCTGCTTTGTTGATAGGAAGTGCTAGGGCTTCCTTCTTCTTCTTGAAACCTTATGCAGGTCTCACCGCAACTTGCTTCTTCTCGAAACCCTCTAGGAGTCTCGGTGCATCTTCTTTCTCTCTTCTGATCTACCTCTTTGGAGAGGCTCTTCTTAGATCTGAACACTGATGAGAGTAAACTTATCCTCTCCATGATTCTGATCTCTATTTCTTCTATTCTCTAATACTGCTGTAAAGTTCCCTCTTCAGGAGTATCAAGATTCTATTCCAGAGATTGACTGCAGGGGCATTTATTGGATATGTCACCTTTGAGGAAAAGGATGAGATCCAGAGGCTACCTAGCCATCTGCAGACTCTGTCTATAGAGCTTGAAATATTCTTTCTTCAGGGATTTAGCACTTTGGCTTGAAGCCACAGGCTGAGCCAAAGATCATGCTCTGATACCACTGTAATGTTCCTTTTTCAGGATTGCTCATAAATCATGCACTGACAAATGCATTTTCATGAAAATATGCAATGGAATAGGAAAGTGACTCTTGTATCCTTTATATCAGTCAATAAACAAACTAAATCCAATATTTCAGCAGAAACAAATAAGACTAGGTGGGTTAAACAGATCTCCCACACGTAGTTATCTTCAAGAGAAGGCCCAATGAGGGGCTGCAGCAAAGTAAAATGCTCTAATGGAAGTGAAGAGAGTAATCAATGCATAAAAGGTGTTGATATACACTCATCAACTGATTTTAAGTATAGAAGCAACTTAGATCTGAATTTAGAATCCAAAAAGTGAGGAAAAGCAGTGATTTCGACCCTAAAATAGATGTATTTAGAAATCTGCGTAAAATTAAGGGAAATTCCGGGAGGTTATTTTATATTATGTCGTGAGGGACCTATGCTCCAAATTTCAGCTCAAAAAAATCATTCTAGCTATGTTAAACAGTTCCTCCATTCCCGGATATGCTTAAAAAAGTTGATTTCCCATGACTTTGAGTATGCAGAAAATGGCTGAAGAATGCAGAGCGTAATTTATAAATAAATTAGACAAAATTTGTCTAAAACATCAGATCTAAAGTTTATTATCACTGAGCATGAAGAAAAATGGATATTCAACTCCTTTTATACATCAAAAGATCACCTGACAAGGGGATTTCATGAAAGAACAAAATACAAGTATCAGATCTGCAGAATATGGATCTGGAAAATGAAGAATCATTGAAACTCTAAGTACATGAGCCTAAATGTAAAAAATTATAGAAAAATACTTAAATACAAACTTTCTAGAAGAAGGGATGGCCCTTCCTCAAGGAAATGAGCACCAAACTAGGGTAGAAACCCTGTTGCAGCAATGCACTGGAAAAATAACGCAGTTTCTGAAGTATACTGCACAGATGATGATGGAAGGTCCTTTGGCCTGATGCCAAGATCTGAAACTGAAGCTCAATGCTTCCTCACTAATCTTTCAGAGAAAGGGATGCTCCCTTTTCTGCAAAACTAGATCTAGAAGTGGTGTTGAAAACCCCTCACTGCAACACCCAGCAACATAGTATTATTTTTTTGCAGAAATAACATTGTCTTTATGGAGGAAGCTTGGCCGCAATCCTAGATGTGAGGCATTTCATAACATACTCCTTCAAGAGCTCCTCAATGAAGGAGGAGGAATTCCTAAACAGGAAATTCCTCTCTCTAGCTAAACAGCCAGAGATTTTGAATTGCTAATGCAATCTCAAAATCGAATTATCTTCAACTCCCTTTCCTTGTGGCCTTCCTCTTTATTTTATAACATTAGGGTTTGTAAAACCCTAAACCACCTCCAATGAGTTAACCCTTTTCACATGAAGGGTCTCCATCTAAAACTGCGTTGATCAATTAGGAGGTTTAGTGCATCTAGACACTGTTGTGATTTGGTCCTGCTGACCTAGTCAACCTTCTTAATTCCTTTTCACACCTAAGTGTATTTTATTGAAATGGCCCAGATTTGTCCATTTTCACATTGGGCATTGATTTATTTTTCTGATTATGAGTTTTAGAGTTCCTCCTTTACACTTTTATTCATGAGTTAAGCAAGCTGAAATTAAAATGCAATATTCCCGTTAGCTGCAAAAATTGGGAATATTACACTAACTCCTTATACCTCGACCTCGTTGGGGACATGCAAAGAAGGATCGAGAAAAAGCAGACCACACTGATACCACTGATCCAGATTTATGCAGGAATGCAACAGAATAGCCATATAACCATAAATACAAAGAGGCAATGAAAAAATCACTTCATTTCCTTAATATCAAAGAACTTAAATTTGCTTACAGAAAGAATGGAAATAAACTAGCTAGGGCGCTGGTAGCTATCTCCGAGAAGAGATGTGGAAGCTATAGGCATCTAAACTAAGTTACAATGAGGCTCGAGGGCCTATTTATTATTTAGAAACAATGGAAAACCCTACACATCCAAAACCCTAACCCTAGGAGATGAAGCACCAAAACTATGGGCCCCATTTGGGTAAATTGGTGTTTCAACTTCCCGGGGACGTAACTTTGGCATACGATCTCTGTTTGATGCGAACCATACCTCGTTAGAAAGATCTATCTGAGGAATACAAATTTTGAGTGAGCAACATCAATCCATGTACCCATGTTGCTCCTGGTTTTACCAAAAAAACGTCATTTAGGGCCACAAAATGGCTCCGGAAGTTCAGGACCCGAAAAAATGCTAAAAATAGTAAGTTTTGCTGAAACTAAAAGACTAAAAGAGACAATGGTGGGGCCCCAAGTGGAATAGGCGGGTGACCACCAATATCCACCTGGATCATTCCTCCCCCCTTAGGAAGAAATGGTCCCCATTGTGTTAAGTTCCTCCATGAGATGAGGAAACTTCTGTTGAACTTGGTCCCTGGTGAACCACTTTCCTTGGTGCAGGATTTGGTCGGCTTTAACAACCCGATACAGTTGGATCTTCTGTTGGCGAGTGTTCTTGATTTGCATGTCCATGATACAATCTGTGGTGGTCTGTTCCATGCAGTCTGGGTTTAACTTTGTTGGTGTGAATTGTTCTGCAATGTCAGAGGTGTCTAGTAGAGGTGGGAAATAAGGATGAAGACAACCCACATTAAATACTGGGTGCAGACCAAGGAATGGTGGAATACTGAGCTCGAAGGCATTGTTCCCTACAGCCTTGGTGATGGTGTATGGCCCGTATCAGAGCGGGCGAAGCTTGCAGTGGGGTCCAATGAGGCACTTCGTCTGCAAATGTAGCCACACTTTGTCGCCCACCTGGAAGTTGTGTGGCACCCGATGTTGATCATGGCGTTCCTTGACTTAGCATTAGATCTGTCCAATATGTCATGAACCTGTTGGTGGATGTGTTGAATGCGCTTGATGAAGCTATTTGCTTTGTCAACTTCCGACTGGACATGAGCCGTTTCGGCTTGAGTAGCCGCAAAGGGCATGGCTACATCAATGGGACATAGTGGTTTAAACCCAAGCCCACTTGAAAGGGGTTGTGGCCGATCGAGCTATGGAGAGCCTGACTATAGCTGTGTTGTACATAGGGGAGGCTCTCATCCCATGTGCGTGGATGCTTGGAATTGTACATGTGCAGAATGTGTACAATCATTTTGTTGACGACCTCTATTTGGCCATCTGTTTGGGGATGGAAAGCTATGGACTTGGTGAGCTTGGTGTCCAGCATTGACCAGAGGCTAGACCCAAATGTGCTGAGCAACCTGCTATCCCGATCTGATATGATAGACAGTGGGATCCCAAAGTGCACCCACACTCGTTCAAAGAAGAGTTTAGCAATGGCTTCTACTGTGATATTCTTCTTGCAGGCCGCCATAATGGCCATCTTCGAGAATCTGTTGACGACCACAAAAACACAGTCATTTCCATGCTTATTAGAAGGCTGGCCTGACATGTAATCCATGGAGATAGATTCCCAAGGTCGACTAGGGGTAGGTAGCGGAGTATATAGGCCTTGCTTCTTGATGGTCGGTTTGGCAATGGCACAAGCAGTGCAGGATCTGATGTGCTTCCCGACATCCTTTCGAAGGTTCGACCAATAGAAATACTTCTGTAGTACTGCTACTATTTTCTCGACCCCAAAATGCCCAGTGACTCAACTATAGTGTGCTTCCCATATCATCTTGGCGTGCTCACTTGAAGGAACACAAAGGTGTCCCAAGTGACATAAAAGTGCATCTTGGAGGTGAAAATTTGGAACTGACGTACCCCCCAAGAGTGCCTTGTATGTGTGGCCGAATTCTGGGTCGCTTTTGTAGAGAAGCAGCCAATCAAAAGTCTCATGCCCACAAGAGTTGAGAACGGTGGTGAGCGCCACGATCGGTGGTCGGCTGAGATAGTCTGCAACATTATTGGTGCTACCCTTCTTATACTTGATGTTCAAATGAAACTATTGCAGATATGTGGACCACTTCTGATGGTGATCATTCTGCAACTTCCCTTGTGTCTGTATGAACTGCAGGGGCCGGTTGTCTGTGTGGATGATTGTTTCCTTCCCCAAAATGTAATGCTTCCATTGTCGACAAGCTTGCACAATAGAATACATTTCTTTTTCATAAGTGGGATACTTGCAAACTGTGTCAAACAATGTCTCACTGTGATACACTGGATGTCCTTGTTGAGTAAGAACTTCCCCAATAGCATAGTCAGAGGCATATGTCTCAATCTCAAATGGCTGTTGCAAGTCTGGTAATGTGAGCACTGGGGTAGAACAGAGGCGATTTTTCAATTCTGTAAATGCCTTCTATTGAGATTCCGACCAAAATAATTTTGCTCTCGCTCCTCCGTTGGTGACTTGACTCAAGGGCCAAGTGATATGAGAGAATCCCAACACAAACCTACGGTAGAAATTAGCAAGGCCCAGAAAGCTGCGAAGCTATGTTATAGTGGTTGGGGTTGGCCAATCCCGAGTGACTTGGATCTTGGCTGGATCCACATGCACCCCCCTTTCATCAATAATGTATCCCAGATATTGAACTTGGGTCATGCCAAAAGTGCACTTCTCCAAATTGGCACACAACTTGTGTTGCCGCAATGTTTGGAGGACTTGTCGAGATGTGGTGAGGTTCTCTTCCCAAGTCTATTTGAAGATCGAATTTCATCCAGTACCACTACAAATGAGTTGGTGAATGAGCTGCGAGATGTCATCCATGAGTCCATGAACCTCATGAATGTTGCAGGAGCATTCGTCAACTCGAAAGGCATGACCAGCCATTCGAAAAGGCCTTCCTTGGCTTTGAAGGTAGTCTTCCACACATCAGAGGGTTCAATTGGTACCTGGTGATACCCAGACTTCAAGTCGATCTTGCTGAAATATTTCGCCCCTTTGAGTTGGTCTAGAAGGTCATCAATTCGCGGGATCGGGTACCTATTCCAGACAGTGATATTTTTCAGCGCCCGATAGTTAATACAGAGTCTCCATGTCCCATCCTTCTTCTATACCAACACAGTCGGGCTCCCATAGCGAAATGAACTTGGTTGGATGTGACCTTTTTGCAGTAGCTCCTGAATCTGCCTCTTGATTTCATCATTCTCCATAACAGAGCACCAATAGATTGGTCCATTGGGTAGCAGCGCACCTAGGGTGAGATTAATCGGGTGCTTGACCTGACAGTGCAGAGGAACCCCTATGGGTGAGGTGAAGATGTCCTCATACTCCTCCAAAACCTTGTCCATTTGTTGTTGTCGTGCAGAGGAGCCCTATCTAGAGGTCATGGCCACAATCTTCTTCTTGCCCTGGGGGCGGATCATTAGGAAAATGAATTTTTTGGTTTGGGAAATGAGTTTACTGCATTGTTTTGCAGTAACCAAAGAGATAGTTGCAGGAGGTAGTACCTCTGGTATCTTGTACAACTTATTTCCCAAAGAAACAATAACAGCGCGAGGCCAAGACTCATAAACAGCATGACGCTTCCACAAGTATGGTTGTCGTAATAATACATCAGAAATATCAATAAGAGCAACGTCACAAAATACCTAATCCGTGAAGAGCTTGATGCTATAGGGAAGGCAGCACTGCTCGCTAACGCAGAGATCTCGTCCTTGGTGAAACCATCCGATGGTGTATGGATGTGGGTGAGCTGTGGTCAGCAAGCCCAACCGCTTCACGACGTCTGTTGAATTGAGGTTCTTTTGGCTCCCATTGTCGACAATGAACTGTACCGAGGAGCCCTTTACCCACATCTGGGAGTGGAAGAGATGGTCCTCCTCCTTTGGATCTTCTGGTTCCTCCTTCTGGATCTTTGTAGTGCCAACAGTGGCGTTGGGCTCCACATCAATAATCTGTTTCCCTTTTTCATTCCCCTTGATAGGTTCTGATTCAGATTCAAAGCATGTATCTGACTCAGAAGCCCTCATCTCGGCCACTAGCGACTGCTTTTCCCGACACTCACTTGTGTTGTGAGTGGAGATGAGTGGAGATCTTATGGAACTCACACCACTTTCTCGTGTCCTTCTTTGGCTTTATGGTGTTGTTCTTTTCTTGTGGCTTCGACAGGTTTTCTTGAGCCGCCATTCCTTGCCTCTATCCTTTGCTCTGCAGTTTGGAAGCACCTTTCCCTTGCTTTTGATTTGCAGATCCAAAGTCTCGCTTCTTCTATTTGAATTTCTGCTCAATCTTAGCAGCATACCGGTATGTTGTACCAAGCGAGGAGATGTCGAGGAACTCCATTTCCTCCTGAATTTATCTGTGCAGACAACTGCGATATTTTAGCACTAGATGTTTCTCTGAATCTTTGATACCCAACTTTGTGCGCAGGGTATGGAATAGATTCGTTAGCTCATGCACATCTTGATCCCTTTGTTGTCGCAGCATGGTCCATTGTATGTACTTGTTCTCATAGCTCCCCAAGGGACAATACTGTTCCTTGATGGCATCTCGAAAATAATTCCAAGTTGGTACGGCCGAGAACAAAGAGGGTTTTGTCTGGTCCTTGTTCTCATAGTAGGTTTTCCACCAGTCCTTAACACGGGGGGTAGCTTTGACGAGTGCAAAAATAATCTTTTCCCGGTCGAAAAAGTCATGAACCAAGAAATATCCTTCTTATAGATTCAACCATCTATCTACAGCATCTGCATCTATTTGACCCTCAAATATGGGAATGTCAAAATTTACTTGTACCTTAAAAGGATTCGCACCTCCAAAGTGGCTGCTGGATGCAGATGCACCGCCGGTGGGCAGCCATTGAAGGATCTGGGCAAAGTTATTAATCATCGTGTTCCTTTGTTTTTTGAGGGCCTCCTCAAGAAATATTTTGATAGTATCTCCTGCTCCCTCATCTTTCTTTTAGTCACCCATGGTCGTCCGTTGGGGTTTTCGAGGCTGATCTTGCAAAGGTTCCACCAGATCGAGCCCTAACTCCTTATACCCTGACCTCGTTGGGGACATGAAAATAAGGATCGAGAAAAATCATACCGCCCTGATACCACTTGTTGTCATTCCTAGAGACAGCCTAGAGTTGTGATAGACCAGTGCCTAGGACATCTTGTATATAGCAAGGAGCATATGGTATAAAAAAGGAAGTTATCAAAACATAAGAATAACGGGCGATTAAAAATTGCTCGCTCTACCCTGCAAACCCTAGCCGCTCTACCTGCGCGCTGCAGCCTCTGCGGCTGCGCCTGCTCTGTCAGGGCCTCCTGCTTCTGACGCTGCTTGGTTGGAGCCCCCTTTCTGTCACGGCTCTGGCCTGCACCTCTGACCTCTGGTTGCGGCGTTTCTCTTTGCTGGGAAAGGGAGATAGTAAATAATCAAGTGCTGGAACAACAATAAAAATTCAGCAGTTATGCTGCCTGCGCATTGATCCAGGCCGCGTTCTTGCTAGGTCTTGCGCCCATGGAGGGGCTGGGCTCTCCCCAGGGGCCTCGTCCCCCTCCTCCGCCCTCTTCGGCTGAGGCTTTCGATCGCTTATTGGCAGGGCTTCCTAAGAAGAAGAATGTTGAAGCTGCGAAATTTGTTAAGAAAATTGATGAAATACCTGAGATCTCTCTTCCAGCAGAGACTCCGATTCAGGTTGCTTTATCACTGGCTGAACGAGCCCTCATAGGCCAGTTCACAGGGCTTTGGCCATCTCCCAAAACCACTGAGAGCTGGGTCAACAGAAACTGGGCGCCTCTGATCAAATAAAGCGTTACTTCTTATTTTTTGGGGAGAGGTTACTTTCTCTTCGAGTTCACTTCAAAAGATGACAAAGATCTGATCTTCCAGAACGGCCCCTACTTCATGGGCCCCTAGGGTTTGTATCTAAATAAGTGGACTCCAGACTTCGACCCTGCTGTGGATGTACCCAAAGCAGTCCCGGTGTGGGTAAGACTCCCAAATCTGCCAGTCCACTGCTGGAATTGGGATTCTCTGATGCATATTAGAAATGCCCTTGGAAAGTTCATCGATCGAGCAAACAACAAGGACCAGTATGACTGCGCCAGGATTTGCGTGGAAGTAGATCTGGAGGTTGGGCTACCAGAGGCCATCAAAATCAAAGTCGGAAGCTGGACGCATGTGCAAAAACTGGACTATGAGCAGCTGCCCTTCAAATGCCGGAAATGCCATGTCTATGGCCACTTCGCCAGAGGCTGTCCATCCAACAATGAGGTTGTGCAAGGGAAGGAGGACGGATGGAATCAAGTCAAGCGCTCCAAAACCTCCCATAAGGCTCAAAAGTCAGGAGGCCCTAGTGGCAAAGGTCCCCAACAGGCCTCTTCTCAGCAGATCCCGTCTAAGTCCGCTCCTGAAAACAAGTTCGAACTCCTAAGCTCGCACCAAGAGGACACCCAGGAGGTGGATGTTCAAAAGACAGCATCCCCGGTCAAAGGGACTCCCTCTATGTCTTCCAAAGATGGAAGTGCTGCAGAAAGCTCAAAAGGAATACCTGTTGAAGACGAGGAAGAGGTCCAGGAGTCGGAAGATTCGGAGGAGGAAGGAGAAATAGGCGACTCTCAGGCCTCTGTTAGGAGATCCACAAGAGGTCGCAAAATAGATCGGGAGAAAAGAGAGCAGGAAACGTACAAGGAAAAATTACAGGGCAGCCAACCAACTCTAGAAAAGTTGCTTGCCTCAAAGTCAAGGATGTTGAAAAATCAGACCCATGGCTCCAAGGGGGCCCTCCAGAAACATAAATAATGAAAGTCATCTCCTGGAATTGTAGAGGTATGGGGAGTAAAGTCAAGGAAGAAGCCATGAGAAGCTTAATAAGAACAGAAACTCCAGACATACTTCTCGTCCAGGAGACTAAGTTGGAAGACGCAGTCTTCTTGCAAGCATGCAAGAAATTTTGGTTCAAAAGTGAAGCAAGAGCAATCTCAGCCCGGGGCGCTTCAGGAGGGATTGGCACTCTATGGAACCCTAACAAATTTGTAGTCGCCTTTGAGGCTAGAAATACTCACTGGTTGCTGCTGAAAATGCAAAATCTGGACACTAAGGAAAACCTTTGCCTCTTCAATGTATATTCTCCAGTTAATGTTGGGGAAAAAAAGGAATGTTGGGACACTATAAGGCAACAAGCAGACCTGACAAATCTGGAAAATATAATCATTGCTGGAGATCTTAATCTCACGCTCCACTCGTCTGAAAAAAGAGGTGGCAGCGCTGTTCGAGATCTAGCAAGGGAATGGGCAGAAGATCTTCTGCAGGACTGGGACCTGCTAGATATCAAACCCTCTTCCGGTAAGTTCTCTTGGTCTAATAAAAGAGTGGGCCCCGGTCATATTGCTGCCAGATTAGATATATTTTTCATTCAAAGCTCCTTTCTGTTACTAGGCTTAGAACCCAGAATGCATATCCTTGCTAACAGCGTCTCGGACCATAAGCCTATAAAGCTCGAACTCCTGGACCATCTAGACTTGGGCCCTATTCCTTTCCGGTTTAGTCCTCTCTGGGTCAAAGAATCAAACTTCATGCAAATAGTCAAAGATTGTTGGAGTCAGCCTGTCAATGGTTCTCCCTTCTATATCTGGGAGGAAAAACTCAGAAGGGTAAAGGGTGATCTAAAATGATGGGCAAAAACCCTGTCCAACCCGGCTACAGAAAGAAAAGACATCAAAGTCTCTCTCGTCTCACATCAATCTCATATGGAGCACGCTATTGTCACAGAGGAGATTTTAGATCAAGAGGCTCATTTGCAACAACGCTATCATAAGGCCTGTCTAGCTGAAGAAGAATACTGGAGATTAAAATCTCGAAATCTCTGGCTCAAAGCAGGGGACAGGAACTCTGCCTTTTTCCACAAACAAACCCAAGTCAGGAAAAGCTTCAACACTATTTCTGATATTAAGGAGGATAACATCACCTTCAAGGATTTTGAAGACATTAAAAAATCAGCCTTCTCTCACTTTCAAAACTTGTATAGTGAGGATAAGGACTCGGACCAATACTCAGATCTGCTTGACATCATTCCTTCTGCAATTTCTCCTCGTATGAATGAGATCCTTGAGGCAAAAGTCACCAAAGACGAAGTTAAAAAGGCCCTCTTTGATATGGATCCGGATAAGGCCCCCGGGCCGGATGGCTTCTCTGCCAGGTTCCTTCAAGTCTGATGGCCGATTGTTGAAAAGGATCTGCTCAAAATGGTTCAAAAGTCTCAAAATGCTCAGAAAATAGGAGGTAGCACAAACTCCGCTTTTCTAGCCCTAATACCAAAGGAAAAAGGGGCCAACAATTTCAGCAGATTCCGCCCGATTTCCTTATGCAATACTGGGTACAAGATTATCACTAAAGTTATTGCAAATAGACTGAAGCTCATTCTTCCCAAAATAATTCTGGAGAATCAAGGAGGCTTCATTCAAGGAAGGCAAATCGTGGACAATTTCACCCTTGTTCAAGAAGCAATCCACTCAAGTCTTCTTCGAAAAGAACAAGGTATGGTGATTAAACTTGATTTAGCAAATGCCTTTGATCATGTAAATCATAGCTTTCTTTTAAAAGTAATGAGCAAATTTGGTTTTGGAGCAAACTTCATCAAATGGATCCGGGCATGCATCTCGGAGCCATGGATCGCTCTTCTTGTAAATGGAAGAGCCACTGAGTTCTTCAAAGCTTCACGAGGGCTAAGGCAGGGGTGTCCTCTTTCCCCCCTGCTTTTTGTCATCCAAGCCTCTGTCCTCAGCTACCTATTAGACAAAAAGATGCAAGATCAAGATATCAATGGACTGTGTATTGCTAGAGGGGTAAAAAATATAAACCACGCCCTATTTGCGGATGACACTCTGTTCTTGGGAGCTGCCTCTCTCTCCTCCGCCTCTAAATTTAAAGCAGTTTTGGATGATTTCAGTGAAGTCTCTGGCAGCGTGGTAAATAAGAACAAATGCCATATCTACAGCTGGAACACCCCGCCCAGATTGCTTTCCGCTCTATCTAGATGTTTGGGTTTTGCTGCCTCCTCCAATTGGATCTCCTTTAAATATTTAGGCCTTCCTGTTTTTCATAAGAAATCTACAAGCAAAGGCTGGCTCCCTCAGCTGGAAAAATTCAAGTCTAGGATCCAAGCCTGGGGCTTCTCCTGGCTCAACACTGCTGGCAAATCTGTCCTTATTAAATCTGTGCTCTCCAGTCTTCCCCTATTTCAATTCGCTGTGCTTCTCGCTCCAACAGGTATTTAAAAAAAAATGGAAGAATTCATGCGGAGGTTTTTTTGGAAGGGAGGTAAACAGAATGAAAACAAGATTCCCCTTATCAGCTGGGAAACCATCTCCAAGCCCCTGAGGGAGGGTGGTTTGAATTTCAAAAATCTCTGTCAGCAAAACGTGGCTATGGCAGCCAAGATTATTTGGAGGATCATTGCGCCCAAGCCTGGCTGGGCCCAATTGGCTCTCTCGAAAAAGTATTTCATGGGTCCTCGTTCCTCCTGTTTAGACAATGTAATCCATGTTCCTTATTCGTCTTTTCTCAAACTGTATGTTAAAGCTGCTCCCTTGATCAATGCGCACTCCTATTGGATTCCAGGAAATGGCAAAAAGATTAATATATGGGCTGATAAAATTATGAATAATGACCCAATTGAAGACAGAGCCTCCATTAGAGCGCTGCGTTGCTTGATGGATAGAGAGGGGCTGTGTTTGCTGTGGGATATTTCTCTTTGGAAAGACTCTGCCTGGGCAGGGTGGAAACAAATTGAGGTGCCGGCCCACCTGATAGTCGAATGGTCCACGCTGCTGGACCATCTCCATGGCTCGGCACCCACGCGCATGAGGAAAAAAGATGTGAAAGGCTGGGGGCCGAATGCCAAAGGTTACATTGTCTCCATGGGATATCACAAGTTGAAAGAGAGGCCTTACGTCCCCCCTGACCCTGCTCCTTGGCAGGGGGTCTCGCATTTCCCTTCATGGCCCAAAGTCGACTTCTTTGCTTGGCTCCTCTGCCACGACAAGATCCTTACGTATGACATCTTGCAGAGAAAAGGGTTCTATGGTCCCTCCATCTGCTCGCTGTGCAATGAAAATGCTGAGACTGCTGTCCATCTAGTTCTCGAATGCAAGTTCTCTAAGCAGATCTGGTCCTCCTTCATTCACAATTTGGATCCCAATTTTTTGCTTCCTCATTCCACTGCTGATCTTTTTCCAATTGGGCAATCAGATATGCTGGCCCCCCTTCTAAAAATCAGCTTATTAAAACTGCATGGGCTGTCCTTCCAAAGGTTATTTGTTGGCAGATCTGGCTAGAACGAAACAGAAGAATCTTCAGAAATATTAAACAGAATCACAAGGTCTTAGAAATCAAGATTAAATGTCATCTAAAGGAGTGCTTGACTGATATAAAAGACGATTCCAATCTTAGCCAACAGGACATTGCTTGGGGAGCTTCCCTTGACTTGCAATTTCAACCAGCAATTAAAAACGTCCCTCCTCTCAAAGACTGGAAAATAAGGAAATCCGAAACTAACCTTCAAGACTGGCTCAATTCACATTCAAGGCACTCTCTCTTTTTTGATGGGGCAGCAAAGGGCAATCCAGGCAAAGCTGGTGCTGGAGGTGTTGTTGTAAGTCCAATTGGGAAAAAAATTCATTCCTTTGCTTGGGGGCTTGGATTCTCATCCAGCGTTCAAGCTGAAGCTTTGGCCCTCTACCAAGGCCTCAAGATCCTCAAAGATTTAAATATAAGTGAAGCAAATGTCATAGGGGATTCCCAGATCATTATAAACGCAATGGTTTCCAACTCCCCAGCCTCGGATCTCAAGTTAGCAAGGCTGATATCCAGAATTAAGGGTATGGAAAACGATTTTCAGAAGTTGAATTACTATCATGTGCTGAGAACTCATAATAAACAGGCGGACATTGAAGCCAATAAAGCTTCCCTCCTCTCTGCCGGGGTCAAGATGAAACACGAAGAAGAATCTTGGGAACCTATCCCTTAAGCTGTCCGTTGTCATGTTTTACTGTTGGCTCTTAAATAAATTTGTTTGTATCTTTAAGTTAGGGAAAATCTCTGAAATAGAAGTTTTAGATAGTCTGTCTTGGAAGAAATTTGCAAGCTTCGGCTGCATTTTCAATATTAGCAGTGAAATGCATCAGGATTTAGACATCCTCAATGTAATCAGATTTCTGGCATTCAGGCCAAGATGAATATTAATACCACATAACCGTTTCTGTCAAAAAAAAAAAAAACAAAGGAAGTTATCAATGCAAAGCTCTCATGCTATTTCCTGATAAACAAGGAACATTAATATGAATGGGAGCAAGACCTTCAGAAAATGACACAGGGAAAGGAATATTGTAGGGGAAACATGCAAAACTCCAATATAAAAGCAACAGACAATTCAGAGACAGCTTACTGTAAAGAGGGCCAATTCATAAATACCTCACAGAAATAAATTATCAGAAGGTGTATGTAGTGAATGAAATATTGAGAAAATACTAGTTGTCAATGAGCTGATATCCAGATACGCAATACCACCATGTAATGGGCTTACCAATTTAAGAATAAATACATGATAATAGCGTTTTAAAAACACCCTCCCAAAGAAACTAATATAGCATAAATATGGTTTAGATGAATAGCGGAACATAATATCACGCCTGATCCATATTTAAAGCTCTTGCCTAATCCGAGCATGGGTATCAACTAGGATAAATCCATACCAAAAATCAGTGAGCCACTCGCATTCTAGAAACATGATACAACAAAGGTGAATGAAATGAAATGATCTATTAAAATAACACATAAGAGAGAAAGTTACACATTGTGAAATACCAAAGACCGGAATCCTCTTAACAGATGGAACTCCTCCTCACTAAGACCCTACGGGCTCTGAGCCTTCATACAAGAGTTCAACAAAATGTATACAAAAATCCTTTCACTACATAATTTTCTGATAAAATCTGGAACCCTAAATCATCTGTTCTTCGGGAGCTTTACAGGAGAAAAAGAAAGCTCGAAAAGGGAGTAGGTGATGAATATTTAATTTTCCTCATTAAGACAAGATGGCGGAAACGTGCACGCCCATACTGCTCGATGACTTTGTAATGCTGTTTGGACTCTGCTGCCTGCTTACTGAAATAAATGCACTGGGTAGAAGTCTCTTCAGGAACATGACAAAGGAGTAAAATCACATAGACATTCCGTCCTTTCCTGAAAGAAAATGGTGCTGAACATAAATCTTTCGAGTATTGTTTTCTGCGAATGGTACCCTCTGCCTTCTAAACCCTGAATTACGGTTTAAGGTCTTCAATGCTGAACGTTGAATTCCTTGATCATTCATTGATATTTCTCTGCTGCTCCATTAATATCTCTACCTGCGCAATCTGTGCTTTGAATGACTCTGGAGGGTTTGACAGATTTTAACCCTGCTTCTTTAATGGAAGTCTCGTCGACATACCTTCCCAAGCCTTTCTCCATAATTACAGCCTCTGAAAAATGGTCCTTTGATGTGTTCTCTGTTACTGTAATGAAGACTGTAAATCGTGGCAGTTTTCCGCTACTGTAACCCTGCAAAACCCGCAAACTCATTAGGAAAACCAGGCATGGGGATGATGGACGTGGCAGGATCGATGAAAATGGTTGTGCGGACATGGAAAAATGATGGAACAATGCAAGGTGGCGATTAAAACACAGTGAAGCGATGGAGGATGGACTGGTGAAGGTTTTTAACGTAAACAGTGAATTTTGACTAACGAATGAAACGTATAATAGCGGAGGAAAAATACGTCAAACACGTGGAACGAGTGACGTGGAGGTACGGAGAAAACTAGCGGAGAGGTAAGTGATCTAGATCGTCCGATCTCAGGAGGATATCGATGGTGGAAAACATATCGGAGGGCGATGAAATGGTGGGCCAGGGGCACTATTGACTTGGATTAACACCCGTGCAGCTTCTTGGAGCGACTACCGTCAGATCGATCGCTCTAGATCGGACGGCTCATGTGCATATCGTGCCACGTCCGCTGCCGAACTATAACGCGCGATGAGCAGGCAGTTTTGAAATAGTGCGTAAGACACACGTCGCGCGATGAATGGCATCGCTCTGAAATGAGAAATATCGCTCGCCTCCGAAAGGCGGTGCGATATAAACCACTGGTTTTGTACAGTGCATGGAGCGGGGACCACCGGGCGGGAGTACTGTGAGCCGTTGATTTTGCATGTTGATTGGACGGCAGACGGGCAATTTGGGAAATGAACGGAGTGGGCCACGGGCGCGATCAAGACTTGCGAATGCCGTCGAATCTTTACAGATCGACGGTTATAAACATGCCCAATATATATATGTGATAAGTACCTTTATGGTTAGCACTCGGTTTTGACCTCCGGTCATGTGGAGAAAAATGTTCAGGGGCTAGGGCCGAAAGGTGCTAGGCCTTAAATATATTATAATGTGGAATTTAGGCCCTTTTATGCAGATTTTAAGCTGGGAGAAGGTAACGATGAGCAGAAAACGAATTTCTGCGGGTTTTGAAAGGTTTAAGCAGGATTGATTATCAAAATTTCAATAGGATGCTGGCATGGTCAACATTGGCTCCACCTGGGGACAGCACGTTCATCCCTGAGCGTGTCGAGAACTTCGCAGACCATCTGATACTCTTCTGTGCGAACTCTGTTCTTCAGCACTTCTACTTTTCTTTTCATAATTCATCACGACAACCACATTATTCAAACAAGAGTGAAAACGGGAAACTAATATACAGTATAATACATCAGGCTATCTCTGCCTGAATTAGAAATAGAAGTAGGGTTTAAGAAACTGACCATTTACAGGGGAGTCAAGCAAGTCACCCTGTAAATTCTCCAGCCTAAAAGTATTGTTACCTCCTTGTTCCATGATTTTGAAAGGACCAAACCAGAGTGGGTCGAATTTACCATGTTTTCCTTTTTCATCCCTCTGGATATCCCACCTGAGCACTAAATCACCTATCTACAAATTCCTGTCTTTGGCATGCTGATCGAAAAGGTATTTCATCTTCTCCTGATACTCTGTCAGCCTTTGGCTTGCTTGGTTCCGCGTTTCCTCCAATTCCACCAACTGATTTAATCTCTTGGTCATATCATCAGGCTCTTCTTGACTTTCATGCATGAATCGGGCTACTGGTAGGGATAACTGTATAGGGAATACTGTTGCCCTCCCGTATACTAATTCATATGGGGACTTCCCAGTTGCTCTCTTGCTGGTAATTCTATTGGCCCATAGAGAAAACCTCAGCTGGGAATCCCAATTTTTCTGGTTTTCACTTATAGCCTTCTTCAGTGCCCTTACGAGGGTTTTATTGGAAGACTCTGCCAAGCCATTTCCTTGTGGGTAGTAGGTTGTGGAGTGACTTAGTCTGATGTTATACTGCTGACAGAAACTCACAAACTTTGCAGACTTGAAAGGCTGGGCATTATCAGTTACTATTCTGGCAGGGCAACCAAACCTAGATATGATGTTTTCCTCCATGAACTCTATTATCACAGTATCTGTGGCGTTCCTCGTGGGTATAGCCTCCACCCATTTTGTGAAATAATCAGTGGCAGTTAATATCCATTTATGCTGACCACTCGATGGAGGATGTATCTCACCTATAAAATCAATTCCCCATTACCTGAATGGTTTGTCCACGTGCACGGGAATCATGGGCAGAGGTGCCAACTTCTGCCTTTCAGCAAATTTCTGACACTTCTCACAAGCTCTTACCCAGGCAAAAACATCTCTGAAAAGCTTGGGCCAATAGAAACCAGCCCTCAGGATTTTGCGAGCAATGGCCCTCCAGCTGTAATGACCCCCACAGATTCCTTCATGAAATTCTGCCATTATACTCTCTACTTCATCCTCTGTGAGACACAGGAGTAGGATGCCTGAGGGATCTCGCCAGTATAGCCGGCCGTTGGCGACTATGTACTTCTGTGATTTCAATCTTAAAGTTCTATATTTAGCTTTATCGCAGCTGGAGGGAAGCTGAGTGTGAGGAGATATTCTACTATCTCTTTGTACCACTGACTGGTGAGGTACTTTATATGTGTCTCCGGAGTAGCTACCCCAATTCCATGTTGCTCTTCTTTCTCCTCAGATTCCTCACCTGCTATAATGGACAAATTTATGCCCAGAGCTTGATAGTTTTATTCTGATAATATCTTTGTAAGCCCTTGTCCTTTGATCAGCTTAGTAGGGCGGATGTCTAGCTCATATTCCTGTATCTTGGCAATCCACTTCCCTCTTTTTCCTTCACTATCCCCTTGGATAAGGATATCTTTTACAGCAGCTGTAGGCACAAATGCAGTGATATGGGACTGCAAGATATATATGCAGAATGCTTTGAGGGATTTCACTAGGGCGTATGCTTTCTTTTCTAATATGTTATATTTTAATTCTGCATCACGGAGCACCTGACTGAAGAAGGCAATGGGTTGCTCGTACCCTTCCTCGTTTTTCTGCAATAAAACTCCTGCTATTGTATGAGGTGATGCAAAAGAAAATATCATGAAAGGTTTAGCATAATCTGGTCCAGCTAGCACAGGGGCTTCTGCAAAATCATTCTTTATTCTGTTAAATGCCTCTCGTGATTCCTGGGACCACTTAACCTCATTATTCTTCTTCAGCATGTCAGTTATATGTCTAACTATTTTAGCATAGTTAGGAATAAACCTTCTCAGGAAATTGATGCGCCCTAGGAACACCTGTACCTCCTTCTTATTTCTGGGAAAAGCAATACCATTTATAACCTCTACCCTCTTCGAATCAATCTTCACCCCATCTTTAGTTACAATGTGTCCTAAAAGTTTACCCTCTTATAATGCAAATAAATACTTATGAGGGTTTAGAGAGAGACCATACCTTCTGCATTTCTCAAAGGTTCTACGCAGATGCTCAATGTGCTCAGTATCATTCTTTGAAAATACAGTGATATCATCAAGGTAAACTACCAGAAATTTATCTTGCTCCCCAACAAAAGCAATGTCCATGGCCCTCTGAAAAGTGGCCCCTGCATTAATCAATCCAAAAGGCATCCTGGCATACATAAATGTACCCCATGGTGTGGTGAAAGCAGTCTTCTTTTGATCTTCTGGAAGTACAGCCACCTGGTTATAACTAGAGAATCCATCCATTGTTGACATCCTAGAAGCTCCAACCACCTTCTGCAGGTTGTGATCCATCTTAGGCAGTGGATAATTATCCTTTAAGGATGCTCTGTTTAAATTTCTGAAATCCACACATAGCCTTATTTCTCCATTCTTCTTCCGGACAAGGACCAAGTTTGCTGCCCGTTCAGAGTACCTCAATGGCACAATTATTTTGGCCTTTAGCATCTTCTTAATTTCCTTCTCAATGGAAGGAAGCAGCAGGGGATTTATTTGTCTGAGTTTCTGCTTATGAGGCTTTTGCATCTCCCTTTAGTGGAATTTTGTGCTGCATAATGCTGATATCAAAAGTTTTCAAGTCCTTATAGGACCATGCAAACACATCTTTGTAAGACTGAAATAATTTCTGATATAGCTTTTTATATTCTTCTAGGACTTTCTTGGACAATTTTACAATCTTGGGGTCAGCCTCAGTACCAAGATTCAGGTCTTCTACCTGATTTTCTTCTACCACTTTTCTTGGCTGCAGTGGGACATCATTCTTGTCAAATAATCTTTCTAGAGGCACCAGCCCTTTATGTATAATATTTTCCCTCAATTGCAGTACTTCATTACCTGATGAAGTATCTTCAAACTCACCCTCTTCTTCATTAGCATCAATCTTCATATTGGAGAATTCTTCTACTGTCTCCAGGAATCTCTTCATCTGTTCTTCATCCTCAAATACCTGCCAGTGTTTGATGTTATCTGGGATTGATGGACGATAACGTACCTCAACTTCATATCTTAAGAGAGGGTTCTGAGGTGGACGAAATGTACTAGCAGCCACAACAAGGGAATCAGCCATCCTATTCTGTTCTTGGGGCATGAACTGGATATTAAATGCCAAGAAGAAATTTTCCACCATTTCCTAAACTTCATTCCTATAAGCCCTTAGCCGAGGAGGTTTGGCCTGACACTGATTCCTGACTTGTCTAACCACCAGTTTTGAATCTCCTAGAACTTTTAAACTTTGTATATTCATGTTCCTGGCTGTCTGCAATCCTAACATAAGTGTTTCATATTCAGCCACATTATTAGTAGCTCCATATTCTAGCTTGAAGGACAATGGGATCCATTTCCCTGTAGGAGAAATCAATAGTATTCCAGCTCCATTACCTTCTCTTAAATTTGCTCCATCAAAATGAAGTGTCCAGGTTCCTGCTTCATGACTCTTTGAGGGCTGCTCAGTCTTGGTCTGGCAGAAGAATGGTTCATGAGCATAATCTTGATCTTCTTCCAGCATCAATCATGAGAAATCTCCTTCTTTACTGTAGACTGGTGAATTAACGGAGTTGTCAGCCTTAGTCACCATCTTGACAAATCTAGTTTCCCTATACAACCTCCTCTCTTGGCCACCAAAAATTGGGATAGTGGCATATGTTAAATCCAGCTTAATAGACCCACCAATTTTTGTTCCCGAGGACTTTTATAGCAACATACCAAAGCGAGCTGGGATGTCAGCCACCATGATGTCCATCACCACACTTTTTGCTGGGATTTGGGCCAAATTGACCACCAAATCTTTGATCATCCCTAGGCATTTGACTCTTTTGGAATCAAATGAATAGAGGTCTTTGTATGGACGGGTGATTTGTAACCCTAGTTGTTCCATGACTGAGAAAGGTAGCAAATTATGGGAAGCTCCAGAATCTAACATACAGTTATGTAATAGCAGGTCATGAATCACTAGAGACACATAAAAGGGAGGAGTAGAAGCATTTAAGTCCTCAACATGTGGACCGAAGACAACCATGGGTCTTTCTTCTTGAAGGTTGAGGCTATCTGGGGTGAGTACTGCTTCTGGAGGGATCATAAAAGAGGTGACCTGTGAGTGATATGCAGGTTGCTTCAATATTTCAGTTAGGGGAACTGGGATTTTGACTTTCTCGAGTTCCTTTTGCAGACTGAAAGCAGGGGGGGACTTCTCTATTACAACCTCTTTTGACTCTTTATTTTCAGCAGGGGGAATGACTACTTTTGAAGAAAAAGAAGGAATTTGATCATTAGACTGCAAAGGTTTGTTTAGAGGGCCCTTATCTTTGTCTGTGAATTTCTGCATTGTAGACTCCTTCTAAGCAGGTGCTTCCTTCTGGGGTAGCTCTGCTTCATGATCTTGAGTACGATTCCTCTTCCTAGAAGATCTTAGATCATATCTTCTATTGAACTGCGCTTGCATGAAATCAACAAATTGTTTACAATAATGATCAATTTATGCGTCTTCTGTGTCTCTGGCCTTTTCTTCTTCTTGCAATGAGCACTCAGTTCCATCATTTCCTTGCAAAGGGCATTCTTCTCCATCACTGTTTGAAAACGCAAGATTTGCATCCTCCAGTCCATAGGCAATGTCTTCAGTAGAGTCATCTACTGGACCTTCCAAGTACAATGGGTGTGGTACTTGATCTTGTTGTTCTTTTGTTTCCCTTGGCAATATTTGCAGGGGTGGTTTCCTATACTGAGGATTGTAACCTCTGTTTGGAGCATGGTGGAAACTCTTGGAGGCCGAATTCTTGGTCTCCAATTCAAGCTTGACCAGTTTACCAAAAAGGTTCTTAATAATTTTTCTCATTTTTTCAATTCTGTCATTAGCTGAGTCTCTGTCTTGATAAGAGGTGGATACCTCTTCTTTGCCCCTTCTTCTAGTATCTTGTTCAGATTTTCCCTTTGATTTTCCAGTGGAGGCAAAGTTTGCTTCTAACTCGAGTGCATCTGTCTGAGCATCATCCAGAGTAGCAGGCTTTCTTTCTCTGAGAGAGAAACCAAATTTTGAATCAAAGGCTACTACAAAAACAACTTTAGCAGCAGTTTGATGAGGTTTCATATCAGCAGGAAGACTCAGATACAATTTGTTAAATCTTTTGATAAATTATGACACCCCTTCATTATGTCTTTTCTTGAGTGTATTGAACTCAGTAAGACAATGTCCATGGTCCTTCTTCTCTCCCCATTTCCTGAGGAAAGTATCTTCCATTATTTCCCAAGTGGTAACAGAACAGTTTTCCAATGTCTTGAACCATTTTCGAGCTTCACCATCAAGAGATTGGACAAACAGCCTTAAGACCACATCTAAATGTTCCACATTAAAATTCTCTACAAAAGCACAGGAGACCTCAAGATGTTTTTGAGCATCAATCTCATTTTCCCCATTGAATCGGGGTAAAATCTTCAAATAATCCTGTGGCATATCATTCAACACTTGGGGTAATGCCAAAGGGGCATATTTATTTAGCAAGAACCCTAGAACATTGGCCATTGGAGGGGGTGTAGGTAGTGCAATGGTTTGATGAGTAAGAGGAGGAGGAGGTAGTGGAAGTGGAGTATGAATCACAATAGGAATATATTGGACAGCAGCTTGAGGTGTTGAGGGGAATAACGATCTGTTAATAGCAGATACTTCAGTGACTTCTTTGACCTCTTCGACCTCAGGAGTAGGGTAAAAATTATCTTTATTTCTGACACCTCCTTGGGGTGGACTATCTGAATAATAATCGGTGTCTCCCATGGTGGAGTCGGGAGCTGGCACTTGAGAAGAGGAGGATGGGAAGTTTTCTATAGACAATTCAGGGATTTCAGTGTGGACTGATTTTCCTTCCCTCCAATTTCTTCTATGTATGATATTTTCAGGGTCAGACACTGAAGGTGTCTTTGGCTAAGACGTATCTGACCTCAGGTGTGGCTTACGAGGAGCCAGGAATGCAAATGAATTTATCTAATAAACAAATGTGGAGTTGCCAAGGTGAGGGATCTACAACTCTCAACTCTCCATACTCACCTACTTGAAGAGTGAAATTGATTTTGTCGAGGCCCAGGGATTTTAAATTTTCTCAACTTCATTCCCCGATAACGGCGCCAAAAATATGTTGTCGTTCCTAAAGACAGCCTAGAGTTGTGATAGACCAATGCCTAGGACATATTATATATAGCAAGGAGCATATGGTATAACAGAGGAAGTTATCAATGCAAAGCTCTCATGTTATTTCCTGATAAACAAGGAACATTAATTTGAATGGGACCAAGACCTTCAGAAACTAACACAGGGAAAGGAATACTGCAGGGGCAACATGCAAAACTCCAATATAAAAGCAACAGACAATTCAGAGACAGCTTACTGTAAAGAGGGCCAATTCAGAAATACCTCACAGAAATAAATTATCAGAAGGTGCATGTAGTGAATGAAATATTGAGAAAATACTAGTTTTCAATGAGCTGATATCCAGATACACAATACCACCATGTAATGGGCTTACCAATTTAAGAATCCATACATGATAATAGCGTTTTCAAAACACCCTCCCAAAGAAAATAATATAGCAGAAATATGGTTTAGATGAATAGTGGAATAGAATATCACGCCTGAGCCATATTTAAAGCGCTTGACTAATCCGAGCATGGGTATCAACTAGGATAAATCCATACCAAAAATCAGTGAGCCACTCGCATTCCAGAAACATGATACAAGAAAGGTGAATGAAATGAAATGATCTATTAAAATAACACATAAGAGAGAAAGTTACACACTGTGAAATACCAAAGACCAGAATCCTCTTAACAGATGGAACTCCTCCTCACTGAGACCCTACGAGCTCTGAGCCTTCATACAAGAGTTCAAAAAAATGTATACAAAAATCCTTTCACTGCATAATTTTCTGATAAAATCTGGAACCCTAAATCATCTGTTCTTCGGGAGCTTTATAGGAGAAAAAGAAAGCTCGAAAAGGGAGTAGGTGATGAATATTTAATTTTCCTCATTAAGACAAGATGGCGGAAACGTGCATGCCCATACTGCTCGATGACTTTTTAATGTTGTTTGTACTCTGCTGCCTGCTTACTGAAATAAATGCACTGGGTAGAAGTCTCTTCAGGAACACAACAAAGGAGTAAAATCACATAGACATTCTGTCCTTTCCTGAAAGAAAATGGTGTTGAACATAAAGCTTTAGAGTATTATTTTCTGTGAATGGTACCCTCTGCCTTCTAAACCCTGAATTACGGTTTAAGATCTTCAATGCTGAACGTTGAATTCCTCGATCATTCACTGATATTTCTCTGTTGCTCCATTAATATCTCTACCTGCGCAATTTGTGCTTTGAATGACTCTGGAGGGTTTGACAGATTTTAACCCTGCTTCTTTAATGGAAGTCTCGTCGACATACCTTCCCAGGCCTTTCTCCATAATTACAGCCTTTGAAAAATGGTCCTTTGATGTGTTCTCTGTTACTGTAATGAAGACTGTAAATCGTGGCAATTTTCCGTTGTTGTAACCTTGCAAAACCCGCAAACTCGTTAGGAAAACCAGGCATGGGGATGATGGACGTGGCGGGATCGATGAAAATGGTTGTGCAGACATGGAAAAATGATGGAACAATGCAAGGTGGCGATTAAAACACAGTGAAGCGATGGAGGATGGACTGGTAAAGGTTTTTAACGTAAACAGTGAATTTTGACTAACGAATGAAACGTATAATAGCGGAGGAAAAATACGTCAAACATGTGGAACGAGTGACGTGGAGGTACGGAGACAACTAGCGGAGAGGTAAGTGATTTGGACCGTCCGATCTCAGGAGGAGATCGACGGTGGAAAACATATCGGAGGGCGATGAAATGGTGGGCCAGGGGCACTGTTGACTTGGATTAACACCCGTGCAGCTTCGTGGAGCGACTACCGTCGGATGGATCGCTCTAGATCGGACGACTCACATGCATATCGCGCCACGTCTACTGCCAAACTATAACGCGCGATGAGCAGGTGGTTTTGAAATAGTGCGCGAGACACGCGTCGCGTGATGAATGGCATCACTCTGAAATGAGAAATATCGCCCGCCTCCGAAAGGCGGTGCGATATAAACCACCGGTTTTGTACAGTGCATGGAGCGAGGACCACCGGGCGGGAGTACTGTGAGCCGTTGATTTTGCAGGTTGATCGGACGGCGGATGGGCGATTTGGGCGATGAACGGAGTGGGCCACGCGCGCGATGAAGACTTGCGAATGCCGTCGGATCTTTACAGATCGACGGTTATAAACGTGCCCAATATATATATGTGATAAGCGCCTTTATGGTTAGCACTCGGTTTTGACCTCCGGTCATGTGGAGAAAAAGGTTCAGGGGCTAGGGCCGAAAGGTGCTAGGCCTTAAATATATTATAATGTGGAATTTCGGCCCTTTTATGCAGATTTTAAGCTGGGAGAAGGTAACAATGAACAGAAAACGAATTTCTGCGGGTTTTGAAAGGTTTAAGCAGGATTGTTTATCAAAATTTCAATAGGATGCTGGCGTGGTCAACACCACTGATCCGAATTTATGCAGGAATGCAACAGAATAAACATATATCCATAAATACAAAGATGCAGTGGAAAAATCACTTCATTTCCTTAATATCAAAGAACTGAAATTTGCTTACAGACAGAATCTAGATAAACTAGCTAGGGCGCTAGTAGTTATCTCTGAGAAGAGATGTGGTAGCTACAGGCCTTTGAACTGAGTTACAATGAGGCTCGAGGGCCTATTTATTATTTAGAAACAATAGAAAACCCTAAACGTCCAAATCCCTAACCCTAGGAGATGAAGCGCCAAAACTATGGGCCCCGTTTGGGTAAATTGGTGTTTCAACTTCCCGGGGACGTAACCTTGGCATACAATCTTCGTTTGACGTGAACCATACCTCGTTAGAAATATCTATTTGAGGACTACAAATTTTGAGTGAGCAACATCATTCCATGGACCCATGTTGCTCCCAGTTTTCCCAAAAAACTTTGTTTAGGGCCTCAAAACGGCTCCGGAAGTTCAGGACCCGAAAAAACTGCTAAAAATAGTAAGTTGTGATGAAACTGAAACACTGAAAGAGACAATGGTGGGGCCCCAAGTGGAATATGTGGGTGACCTCCAATATCCACCTAGATCACAAGAAACCTTCCACCTCTTACCACTGCGTTGTTTGACTTGGTCAAACTTGACCTTGTCCTCCTGCAAAAAGCCCCTTTTCACACATGGGGTGTGGAATCCAGCTCTATAAGTTATCCCCTTTCACATTAGGAAGATTTTTATTCCCTACTCATTAATTTAATGGGTCTCCTACCCATCTTATTCATCTCCTATGTGAAAATGGAAAATTTTAATATTCCATAAAAATTTGGAATATTACAGTCCTCCCCTCTCAAAGATTGTTGTCCTCAAGCAAGTGCAAGGATAGACTTATTTATTTCCCATTACTCTCCTTGTAGCATCCATGAATGATGAAATCCTCCAAGAAAATGATGCCATATCATCAATCAAGTGTCCAAGTAGTCCCTCCAACATATGCAAACTAAATTTTGGTGAACAACCCCAAATAGTTATCATGTAGAAACAAATATCCATGGAGCAACAATGGGATATCTAAGGGTCTCCTTGAGGCATGAGGTCTGATTTAAAATGGGACTCATCATCCCCATACGAATCTCCCATCCCCAAGCAATCATCCATACAACATAAGCTGCCTCCCAATATGGCAACTCATAGAGATCTCCCTCCACCTTGAGCTCCGGAAATGAAGGTGGGCTGAAAATATGAATATGGCAAGCTTCATAGCTTGCCCCATGCTATCCTCCTCTCCACTTATGATTAGTGTGGAGTGTGTGTTTATCAGGGGCTGCAAAAGTATTGCCCTCAAGTGGAAAAATGAAGAGCAGTCCTCCAAGGACCTCTCCTCCATCAATGAAGAACAAGCTGGCCCAAGACACTTCATCCATGATGAATAGGACATGATCATCATAGAATACCCAATGACATGTTTGCTATAGGTTACACCATGTGAAGAAAGGTACAAACAATGTCTCATAGGGTTACAACGCAATTTCATCCACTGCAGTTGTAGATAATAACATGGCAAACACTGTACAGAAAATATCACCTTTACTACTGAATAGTAAATAAATGAGTGAACCAGCAATACAAGATCAAATATATGCCCATATACATACAATGGATGGATATCATCATCAAACTCATGGCCCATCTCAAAAGAAGGCAAATAGGTGGTTGTGGTGGCCATGTATCTCCTCAGATTCCCATTAGAACATGCAATACATAAACTATGGGAATCACCTCCCCTTAATGACACATTCAACCCTTGTGTCCTACTCAAAAACATGCCTCCCATCAACATACCAACAACATCAACAAGGGAGATCGTGATCAGAAACAAAATATGGGGACCACTGGTGGTTTCATGTAGTGCTTGGAGGTACCAATAGTCTCCCAAGTGGATGCAACGCAGCTTTAAAAACCGTTGTTTCAGAAATGTCCAAGGCAGAATGTTTTGAAATGAAATGCTAATCATATGAATTAGCTGAGCATGTGTGGAGTGGAAAAGCATTTGCCCAAGTTCATGTGTAAGGTGGATGTCCCCATCATATGGTTTGGCCCAACTTTGCTCATGGAGCAACATGAAAATTTTGCCCCTTTGAGGAGCCATGCACTGCAACATAATGATAAGAGTGTGCAAATTAGAAAATGTAAACACAAGGCTCTTACCATAGGTTGGAAGTGAGATGATAGATGGATCCATGTGTGTGACCTTGCTCCCAAGTGACATCGTTGTGAGCTCATGCAAAAAGGTTCTTTCCCATGCCAATCTTTGTCCCTTGACATGCTTCTTGTCAAGGACTCCTCCGATGATCCTGCTGCAGATATGAAACACCTTTCAAGATGGAAATGCCTCCTGATTATTCCATACCAAGGATTAGTCCCTTTACACTATGAGAGTTCCCTCCTCTACTCTGGCAACACCATACATAATATGAGATCAAATCTGCCTGTGCTCTCTCCAAGATAGCTCAAGCAACCCAAGTGCTTGCTACCTCCTCATGCTCACATCATGTAACCCATGTGATGAGGGTATCATGACTGATATATATACCATGTCAGCACCATGTTTCTCTACTCCCTACTGCTCAATGATGTAAACATCCTGCCACCTCTTCTCCATTCCGATCCCCCTGAAAAGAGGATACACCAAGTGCTGGCCAAACTCCCTCAAGGGGAGCCAACGCAGCCAAGCCTCCTGCTGCCCGGTATCATATATTTGCAAGTGGCTAATCAGCCTCTTGCTCCTCATCCACACCCACTCAGCTCCTTGTGTATGTCTCCTCTTCTGCTCTTCATTGGTTTTCCTCTCATGAGGATCACCATTCCCCCAAGCCATATCTTCCCCTTTGCATTTCATGGAAATTTGCAATGCAGCTCCTTGGAGACCTTCTAGGGAAGGTCTCTCGCCCATGACTATGTTGGATCCATGAGGACCCAAATGTGATGGAGGTAATATCTCCTCTCCACCCCTGTTTAACGGCACTGCCAATTCCTCCAATGGTGTAGCAGTTGTTTCAACCTCCGGTTCATAATTTGTTTCATTGTTTTCCATGGGAGTGTCATGGTGTGTTTTATCCTCCAATTGTTCACATTCCAACCTCAATGGCTAAATGTAACTCATCAAAGAAGCATGAGGATGGTGGTTTACTTCCTCCTTGCACAGTGCAGTGCAATCAAGATGCTCTAAAATAGCAAAGTGTGTAGATTCTTGGACCTTTAAAGATGAATCCCCACATCCTTTTAAATATTCTTCTGAAATAAAAAGTGGGACTTTAATCATACCTTGATGGATCTTGGGATGTTCTTGTGTGGCTGCAATGGCTTTTCATTCTGATGCAATCGCTGCCTCCTCTATAGATATAGAAGGCTACTCCTCCAAAGTTGCAGCAGCGTTGGTGCAATCCTCCTCCCATGGTGGTGTGAACCTTTCCTCCTTTGTTCTCTCTCATTCAAAGGTTTTGATTAACCTTTGAGCAAATTCTGCAAAAGAACTCACTGTTGAATGGACCAAGGGTTTGAACCACCAAACAGAGGCTTTATCCTCCATGTGCATCACTGCAATCTCTACTACTTCTTTCTCTTCCACTGGATGTAGCAGAAAAAATGCCTCTAGCTTCCTCACCCAAGCTCTTGTTGAAGTATCCCCATCAAATGTAGACAATAGGAACCTATTGCCTCTAATTTCCTTTCTACTGCAGGGCCTTCTCTCCTCCTTCTGCTGAATAAACTGTGGGAACGTTGTAGTTCCCCTAAATGCTCTATTCACCCAAGTACTTACTTAAGATCTGATGATCCAAGTAACCTCCATGCCTATCTTCCTTGCCTTCATAAGAATAGGAAGTGCATGGCCCTTCCTCTTCTTCTCTTTGCTTCTCCTCCTTGCGGAGGCTCTTCTTTGTCCTAAAAATAGATGAGAGCAAGCTCATTTTCTCCATAATTCTGATCTCTGCTTCTCCTCTTTACTCCTCTGATAGCTTGATCTCACAGGCTGTGCCAAAGATCATGCTCTGATACCACTGTAATGTTCCTTTTTCAGGAATTTCTATAATATGGTCCAAAGGGACGTTGTATAAGGAAGATAATGCAAAAATAAGATGGAAGGGGACTTGTATCCCTTATTTAATACATCATACATTACACTTCCAGAGTTTGAGGTCAAAGAAATCCCTCAAGGTAGGTTAAACAGATCTCCTACCCTTTGGTATCTCGAAAAAGTGCTCAAAGAGAGAGCTACAACAATATACAAATACACCAATGGACACAGCAGTGATACATTAACACATAAAATGCTGGTAGAATCAAATAGCTATCATCTCATATCATAGCAGCATAAGATATACAAATCCATGAGGAAATAGTCACTCAAGCAAGGCACTACAAGCCTCAAGAGAGATGTACATGAAAATATGAAGAACACCGCTACATGAATAAAGCCCTAGGCTATAACTGCGCAGTTTTATATGGAACATAGATATGAAAATATATGGTTCATACAATCATTGGGAGAGAAGATCTAAGCTCCCAATCACTACCTCAAGTCAATCCTAGAATGATTGGCCAAAATAAGCAAAACTGCAAAATGCCAAAGTTGTTGGGTAGCAGCAGCAACTCAAGAGCTGGAAATAAGTGGAGAAGACCGAAGATGCTACAATAAATGACAATACCTTCTCCACTCGATATCTAGAATGAAAAGCTGATCCTTTCACCTAAGATCTCACCCTCCAAACTATCTGCTAATCCCTCAGAGCAAATGATGTCCAAGAATAACACTGTCTAAGGAAGGAACTGCGCTGCTAATGATGGTAAGTGGTTGGCCTAGTGCCAAATATGGTGGAATATTATCATAAACCTCCCTTACTGATCTCCCAAGGGAATGGAAGCTCCCTCCTCTGGAAAACTAGCCAAAGATGGTGTTATAGAAAACCTCCCCAGCAACATCCCAGCAACACTACACAATCTCCAGCTGAAACTGCACTGATGAAGAGGCTGATGCTTGACCTAAATGCCTGAATATGGGGAATGGAGTGCAATCCTTCAAGAAGGAGAGGAAATCCTAAATAGGACTCCCTCATGCTAAGTAGCACTGCAACTCTGCTGAACCGCAAGAGACTGCAACAGGTCTAAGAGACCAAAGATGAATAATACTCGAGATGATCCACAATGGTTTCCTTGCCCTCCTTTTAAACAATGTGAGCCCCCTCTCCATGGGTCCCACTCATGATGGCTTCCCCTTCAAGGAACTTTCCCTCCTTTTCCACTGTGTTGTCCCACAACATGCCTTCCACCTCTTACCACTGTGTTGTTTGACTTGGTCAAACTTGACCTAGTCCTCCTGGAAAAAGCCCCTTTTCACACATGGGGTGTGGAATCCAGCTCTATAAGTGATCCCCTTTCACACTAAGAGGATTTTTATTCCCTACTCATGAAATGAATGGGTCTCCTACCCATCTTATTCATCTCCTATGTGAAAATGGAAAATTTTAATATTCCATAAAAATTTGGAATATTACATTTGAAGAGGAATTTTCTTAGTCTCCCACTTGTTTATGAATGTTTGGTAGAGGGAAGGGAGGTCATGAATGTTGTTAGGAGTTAAGTTTTTGAACCATTTCTCTGCTTCTCCTCTTAAGCTTTGGGAAAAAATTCTTATTTTTATGGTCTCCTCTTCTATTTCATAGTAATCAAATGCATCATTCATCTTGTCTACATGCTGTTGGGCAGTGGTAGAGTCAGTTCCAGTAAAGCGAGGGATTTTAGATTGGTAGTCTTGAGGCATAGGCAGTAAAGGTTGTGGTAGTACCAATGGGGCAAACCATCCTACCATTATTTGAGGTAAAGGAACCCAATGAGGGTTTGTAAGAGGGGGGGTTTGTGAGAGGAGGTCGAGGATGAAATGGAGTGGTTTGCACAATTGGTGTATGAATGAGAGTGGTAAATGTACTTGGAACAGAAAACTGAGATTGACCAGATTTGGAATGAAAGGAGCCAAAGTGTTGGAGAAGCTAAAAATCAGGAGGAGTGGAAGGAGATGCTTCTATACCAGGACTCTGCTGCAAATATGTAGACTCAAGGCCTATCTAGTTTATCCCACTTTCAGACTTAGTTCTGAATAGGTTTTTTCTATGGTGTAAGTAAAATTGGGGGTCTTGCAAGGCTATGAGATCTTCAGGGACAGAACTTGCTTTTTGAATGGGTCTAACAATAATTTAACCTTCAGTCCTAGATTTTTTCCACAAGATTATTTCTGGATCATCAACTATGGTAGGAGGGTTTGGGTCAGGGTACGATCTGGTGCTAATTCTTTATGAAGCCAGATTTCAAACCTAACACAAAGAGAGGCTGAAATTTTATGAGAGATTTTTGAAAAAAAAGCCTATTTATAGGGTACTAAGTTCACACAATATGAAACTAGGTTTTTCATTGTTATGACTGATTGATAGATTTCCAGGGGAGATTTTGAGAAATAGTGGGGTCAACAGGGCTACTGAAGACCAATGGAGTCACCAGGTGGATGATGTTTACTATTTTGAGGATGTATTTGTTATCCACCATCAACAACTAAATACCAATCTAAGGATGTTTTTGGGTTTTCTGAGTTCTATATGTAACACTAAGCTTTTCAATGAGTGTTCTCCAGTATAGTCACCATGGTGCTAGTATGATGAATCGACCATATATCACTCTTGGCTAACACTTGATCTATCTAAGTCTTGACAGGAGATTTGTGAGTACCTAAGGAATGTCTAAGCTTGTTACTTACTTAGTTCCCCATTGGAGTTGCCATTTTGTTAGGTGGAAAGCCGATTTCATACTATTGATAGGGGTTTTCTAAGGTCTTAAAGAATATGTAAGCTGTTACTCACTCAAATATATTTAAGTTGTTACTCACTCAGATCCCTAGCGGAGTCGCCTTTATGTTAGGTCCCCTTAATTTTTCAGATTGGCAAGACCAAATGTACAAGGGTAAGATCAAACCAACTTTGGACTCCTAGGACCTAGCCTTCCTGGACTCAGAGAGGGCTCTCTCTATAATTGTGTAAAAGATGTAAACTTGATTGATTTTAGGGTTTTGATTTTAGGCTAGTTATAATGATTAGGGTTTGTTTGTTTGTTTTGATTGGTTGGGTAGGTTGTTAAGAAGAACAGATAGGGTAAGAGAAAGATAATCCTTTGGCCTATGGGGTCTGCAAAAGGTCTTAAAATGTGCAACAATAGGTTAAGGGTGTTTTATAGGGCAAGCAAACAAAGCCAAATGGATCCTTTAGATAAAATGAGTATGGGATGACAATAAGTTATGAATTAAGAAAAGCTAAAGGGCAATCAAGAATCCTTTAACTATACTTCAAACAAGGAAAGCTTTCAAGACTATAGTTTAGTAAGACTGAAGAGTAGTTAAGAATTATTCAGCTAGAATTCACTAGGTAGACCTAAAAACAACAATCAAGTAACCCTAGAGAGCAGTTAAGAATTATCTAAGTATTAATTTCAGACAAAGAGGGCATTTAAGATATCAGTTCGGTGAAATTAAAGAGCATTCAAGAATTATTTAATCAAACCTAGTAGAGGAAAACATTTAAATGACAAGAATCAGACAAACTTAAGGTGCCTTCAATAACAAATCTTAAGCTAAGCGTTATGCTCCACCATAAGAGAAATTAATGAAAAAATATAAAAACATAAGGAGACAAATGTAAGACAAGAAAAACATCACCATTGACAAAGTTCATGTGTCCAGTAAATGTGCTTGTTCCATTGATATTCAATCCATAAGCATGTTACAAAGCTCCAAATCCAAACTTCCTTCCAACTCCAAGTCTATGAGATATCTAGCTCAGCAAACTACTAACAACCAACATGTACAATGAGATCTCAATGCAGTATTTAACTTGCAAAGGAGGACCAAAACCCTATCTAGGGTTTGAAAATGTCATTAACTACTCATAAATGCCAAATTTGTCTATGAGACCATGCAAGATACAAGGCACAAATATCCTAACTTAATAAATGCAAAATAACTCCTAATAATAACTCTTCAACTAATTTTGGCAAAATATTGACTTCGAGGCTTCTCCATAACTTTTAAAAATATCTCCAAGTGTGTTTTGTTGACTTTTTGGAAATGGTGCAGCACGGAGGTTCAAGGGCACAACGTCAGGCCAAGGGCGCAGCGCCAAAACAGGAAAAATAAGTCTTTTTGTAGCTAAGACGTGGAGGCCTTCCCGGTGTCCAAATGAGCTCCATAATAGCTCATTGGAAACCTTGTCTTGTCTACTTTACAAAATGGCTTTTAGTTTTCTGATTGGACTTCATTTACCTGCTCAAAAACACAATTTCCAAAAATTGCTCAGGGCGCAGTGCCAACTATGAAAATATGGCAGAAAGTTGATTTTTTGCATGTTTTTGGCACTTTTGGAGGACTAGTTCTGCTCCAAATGAGTTTAAATTTCATGTGGGTGATTTCCTTGGCCTGATGAACACAAAAATGAAAAGTTTTACTCCAAGGGGTGACCCAAAAAAGAGCCCTTCAAAACAGTCAAAATTTCCAAAAACTCAAAAATTTTCAAAATGTTTCCAAAATTGGGATTTGCCTTGCTGGTCATGTCTGGAGTGCTTGTAGGGATGCATCAGCAAGGATGTCAAGGTTTTATTTCTTCCTTGCCTCCTTTAGGGCTTGAATCTTTGCAAGGGCTCTTTTGAGCTTGGCCCTTGCTATCTTTTTTCTTAAGGCATAATGCCTTGCCATCTTCTTTTGGAGGTAAAGTTCTCCCTTGGTCTTCTCCAACTGACCATCTAAGTGTATATTTTCCCTCTCTAGCCAAGGTTCCCAATCATATTCTATTTCCATGGCAAGAAACTAACTTGGAGTGAGTTGCTCTGCTAATGCTGCCTCTTGCTCCTTCTCCTTGGCTAAAGCTTTCTTCAAGCCAATTGTCCTTGGCCTCCCCCTAGGAAGTTGTTCTTCCTCTTCTTAAGTGTCATCATGAGTGGCCAAGACCTCATCTAGCTTTGCCTTTGTCTTTGCATCCTATTTCTGAGCTCTGATAGCTTTGATCTCATAGATGGCCTTCTGAGCCTCTAGCTGCTTGTTTTCAACCTCAAAATAGTGGAATACATTCTTAGCCCTAACTAGATTGGTTTGTAGGTCCTTAATCTGAGCATATTTGCTTTTAAGCAACATGTTAGTGATCCTTTGCTCATTTTCATCATCACTGGCAAGGTGAATAAGTTGAAACTCTTGTTCAGTTTCAAGCTTGTCTTCTTCTTCTTCAATGACCTTTTCTTTACCTTTGTCAAGTTGTTTGGTTGATGTATAAGGCATGGCCCCTTGCCTCTTAAGGGAAGAAAACACGTGCCTATTTCCCCTTTGGTAAGTCAGAGAAAAGGGTTCTATGTTAAGCATCTCACTGTCATCTTCCTTACTGCTTTCTGCCTCATTGCCATCATCTTCACTAATATGTCCCTCACTGCCATCACTACTCTTTTATTCACTAATTGATTTGTCATTTTTTGATTCCTTGCTGCTTTATTCCTTATTGCCTTCTTCTTCATCACTCTTTTTTGCCTCATTTCCTACTTCATTATTTGATGCACTGGTACTGTAATGTTCCAAAATTTTCAGGAAGAAAATTGGAACACTAATTTTTGCTTATTTCATCTAGGAGATGAATAAAATGGGTAAAAGGCCCATGAGTAGGAATAAGATATTTCATAATGTGAAAAGGATCAATGGATTAGCTTAATTTTGCACCTTCCAATGTGAAATGGGCAATTGCATGAGGACAAGGTCAAGTTTGACCAAGTCAACAGCGCTACCTAAAGGTGTAGCTTGCATGAGAAGACAACGCAGTTTTGGAGGGAGAAAGAGTCCTTGTAGATGAAACCCTAATGTGTGGGGTCTATGGAAAAAAGGCATTCACTTGTATAAGAAGAGGAGGAGGCAGCCATAGTAAGACATCTTGGATCATTTGATTATTTGTCTATTCAAACAAATTGCATACTCCAGCTGTTCAGCAAAGTTGTAGTGCTGCTTAACACGAGGAATTCTTGTTTAGGATTTCCTCTCCTTCTTGAGAGGCCTCTTGAAGGATTTCATTTCATCTTCTCCACATCTTGGCTCAAGGCCAAAGCCATTCTTTAGATATTGCATTATTTATGCTCAAGTATAACGCAGTGTTGTTGGGGCATTGTAGTGGAGGGTTCCACAACACTTCTCTTTGGCTTATCTTTCAGAGGAGGGAGTTTCTCTTGCTCCGGGAGGTTAGTGAAAGGGATTTCAGAGCTGATTTGCACATCTTGGCATCAAGGGCAGCTTCTCCCATTATCCCCAGCGCAGTCCATCTCTATGACTGCGTTATTATAGAGTGCATCTGCAGTGAGAGGTTGCACCGGCATTTTGGAGGGCAAGATTTCCAGTATTAGGATCAACCTTGTACTTGGGAGATCTATTGGAGGAGGTTTATTGCATATTGGATATCTTATTCAGCCATCTCCATATTGTATTAGTTTGAGTTGCAGCTGCTGCCCAACAACTTCGGCATTTCTGCAGATTTGCCAATTTCATGTATATTGTTGCCAATCCTTCCAAGGATTGTGTATTTTGCTGTATTAGTGTTTTTAGGGGTTGGGAGCTTGCTCCCCCTCATTTCTTTGAGCTGATATTGTCATATCATTCTATTCTCATTTTGTATTATGCAGTAACTCCTATAAAATTTTTTATTTTAGCCAAGGCTCTCTTTCATGTAGCAGTGTTTTCCATTATTATGTATATGTCACATTGAGGCTTCCATTACCTAGCTGGAGTGATTGATTCCTCCACACATTGTATACATTTGCTGCTATATAACATATATGTTGGCTACCTACTTCTTCATATGTTCACAGCTACAAAAATAACGTTGTCTTTCCATTCTATGTGCTTACATTGTTGCAATCCCTCACCGGGCATTTTCTGAGGACATCTAAGTGTGGTAGATATGTTTCACCACCTTAGAAGGATTTTTTTGGAACCATCTCTTGGATTTCAGTTTTAGATGCATTGATCTAAGGGATCCAGGTCTTGGTATCAAATCCTGCTACCTCCATTTCTGGAAAATGCGTTTTCCAACCATGGATTGCTAGTTATTCCTAAAAAGGGATATTACAGTGGTATCAGATCCCCTTTCTTGGCTCAGCCTGTGGCCTTCAAGCCCAAGAAAGAAGGAGAAGAAGATGATGAAGAAGATGAGCTTAATCTCATCTATTTTCAGAGCAGAGAAGAGCCTCCCCGAGGATATGCAGAAAGAAGAGGAAGAGCCCTGCACTTCCTATTCTCATCAAGGAGACAAAGAAATAAGTAGAAGAAAGACTCCATATTTTGGAGAAGAAAAAGAAAAAGGGGATAATCTTACCAAGCTTCTTCCAAAATCTGTATATATGATCCATGTAGAGTATGAGGAGATCCGTAGAAAGTATAGAGAATCTCCTAGAGGGTTTGATTCAAAAGCAAACTCTAGACTGGAGGAGTGTGAGCATACAACTACACACCATCTTGTACAGTGTAGTCACATGGCTAGGATTGCCAGAAAAGAGATGGAAAGAAGAGAAGAGGTTGCTAAGAGGGAAACCCTTAGTGATTTCTTGGAGGAGTATGAGTTTGAAACTCAGAAATTCAAAGATCATCTCAGTTTTTCAGAGTTTTGCAAGATGAAGGTGAATGGGAAAGAGAAGCAGGATAGATTTCATCTATCTACCCTTGAAGTTTCACATGTATGTTTAGTCGAAGCTTGGGTTGAAGAGTTGAATACCTTTTTGCAAAAGCACCACATTATTGAGGATGAAGCCATCAAAGTTGCAATGCTGCATTTGAGAGGTAAGGCTTATGCCTGGTGGATCTTTGAATCCTTTTCTTTGAAAAGTGTAAACATTTCATCTTATGCAAATTTCACTAAAGCCTTAGTGAAAATATTTGATAGAGGGATTCATGAGAAACACATGGAGGAGCTGAATGAGAAAAATCAAACCAACCCCTTACATAAAAATAAAATGCCATTTCAGAAAAATATGAGGGAGGCTGAAAACTTGCACCATACTTTGCTGGAGGGAAAACTCTCTTCTCACCCTTTTGAACAAAGGAGCATGGGGGTCTCTTTTTCAAAGAGGGATCAAATCGTTGGGAGGTTTCCCACTCATTTTGCAGATATTGAGGGCAACATTGTTGTTATATCTAGATTTGATCTAGTGCCTCATGCAGAGGAAAGAGGAGCTTTTGCTCCAAATAGAGGGATGCTTGCATCTTTGCAAGGGATTCCCTAGGATCTCATGTGTGGAGATCAAGGCACAACTTATGTCCCATCTGTGCCATTGTTGAGGAGGTGTGAAACCATGGAGACACAAGGAGGAAGTAGGGAGAAGACCCAACATCATGAGATGAGGAGTACACATCCCTATTCATCTAGGGAGGTTGATGCACCTAATAAGGTGATTGGATTGCGCAGTGGAAGCATGGAGGGTTATCCCCATTCATCTATTCAGTCATATTTTGAGGATGATGTCTCATCGCATGGAGACATTTTGCAAGGGAGACCATTGGATCAGCAGAGGAGGATGGATGCTTCATCAGTTGAGGCACCAATCGTTGATTTTAGGAGGTTGGAGACCTGGAGAGAGTTTGATACAACGCTGGGAGTACGGGGTAGACTCAAGGAGAGAGAGAGCATTCTCTCAACATCAGCATCACCCACTTCCATTTCAGATTCTGCATTGTGGCAGAAGCAATAGGGGAATGTTAGTAGCCTTCCAATTTGCACCTTTGGCATAGGAGATGTCCGAGAGGAGGGTGACCATATGACAGATGCTCTTCATGAGAGATCATCAACGCTGTCACTATGGAGGATAGGTCCACATTGGAGCTCCCAACTGTTGGTATGGTATTCCAAGGATCTTTTTACTTGCTTGATCTTGGATGGCCAGTTGCACTTGGAGGAGTATTCAGTTAGAGAAGGGTTCATCTTTTATCATGGCAGGATCTTCTTTCCTAGAGCTTCCAAGCTCAAGGAGAAGTTGTCACATGCAAATCATGAGGATTTCCTTTTCAGTCCCACTTGTTTTGTGAGAGCATACCACACCATCATGGAGGGGTATTTTTGGATGTGTTTTGATGAGGATATATATTAGCATATGAGCAGATGCATTGATCACATAGATATGGAAGAGAGACATGACTCTTTGAGAGAGTTATCACAACAACCTCTTTTCTCTTTGAAGATGAGAGGAGACTCACTAATGAGCCACTCCACTTGTATGAGCAGAACATATGGTAAGGGTAATGATTATTTTCATGATTATTTATATGATGTGTGTCCCTTAACCATATATGTGCAGGATGTTGCTCCAAGGGGAAGCATTCTTTCTTTAGAGCTTCATGGTCTAGTTGGGGCCATAAGCATGATGGATGGCCATTCCCTAGGAGGGCTTGGGGAAGAGGCATGTTATGGAGGACACACTCTTTGTACACCTTACATCATTCACTTCCTCCATACTTATGAGGAGATTGGATCAGTAGGCCAGTGGTTGAGAAGCCACTCATTCTATCAATATCTTTTGTAGTTGAGGGTCAAGCTACGTTGGTTGAATCTGACGGACCATTGTCCTTCACATTTGTTGCACATGGAAGCAAGTATGATTCTCATCTTTTCTCCTTATGGAATTATTTTCCTTGTTCTTACGAGGAGCATGCTTGGGAGAGAGACACATAGGATGGATGTATCCTTTGAGGGAGAGATTCCTCATACTATTTGCACTACATGTTCTAAGGGGAGCATGGGATATGATATGGTCATCGTGATAGCACACTTATTTTCATATGAGGTGAGCCATATGATGGAGGAGATGCCATATGATGATGACTTCCAACTCATCATATATGGAGATACTTGGGCCAGCTTGATTTGCAACGTTGGGGTAGAGATCTTTGGAGGTCTAGTCCTCATCTTGCCACTTGAGAGCAAACTTATTGTAGCCCATGGACAGCCAACACTCTACACTTATCATAAGTGGAGAGATGGACAGCGTGGGGTAGGCTACATTTCTTACCATGAGTAGATTTTCATCCCACCTACTTTGCCGGAGCCAAAGGTGGATGACAGCTTTTAGGAGTTGCCTAGCTGGAAGGTCAGTCATTTTGCATGGCTCATAGCTTGGAGATGGAGGATCCATATGGGAAAGATAGTTCCCAATCTATTTCAGATCCCATTTGTAATGTTCCCAATTTTTATCCTCAAGCTAAAATGGAACATTATAGTTGCACATTTTATTTTTGCATAATAAAATGGGGAAGGAGACACCTTGGCCCCTTTTAGATGAAGAAATAACACTCCTTATGTGAAAAGGAGGCAAATAAGCAGTTGTAATAAACACCTAAGGGTGTGAATGGAACCCAGCTCACTTGGATTAGTCATCTTTGACTAAAGTCAACAACGCTACCCAAGGAGGAGAGGATTCCTAGAGAAGTTGCGTAGTTTTGGAGGGAAGACACTCATGTGAGGGTGGAAACCCTAATTGGTGGGACCACGGTGGAAAAGAGTTCCCTTTCCTTATATGGAGGAGATGACAGCCCATTTGCATACATGTTTTGGAGTTTCAGACTTGGGTCTGCAAAGGCTTGCATCCTTAGGCTGTTTAGCAGGGTGATGGTGCCCTCGAGCACTAGAGTGTTCTCGTTCGGGAATCCCTTCCTCTTCCTCAAGGAAGGATGAGGATTTAGCTACATTTCCTCAATCCCGCATTGGACACAACTACATTCATCACCTAAGCGTTAGCTCTGCAGCAAAGAGGATGTTGTGTTGTTGGGTGCAGCAAAGGAGGAACTCATGGAGTCATCTTAGCTTGTTTTCTTCAGTGGAGGAGGGATCTATTCATTGGAGGAGCTGCAAGGAGGATTCTCGGGCTTCATTTTCATATATTTGGCACTTGGTCAAGTATTCATCATCTCCCACTGTGCAGTCCATGGTAGAACTGCGTTTTTTTATGTGGCAGTGTGAGGAGGGTTCATAGAGCTCATTAGGAGTGTGTTTTTGAGACAAAGGGATCAGCCCTTTGTTCTTGTAGACATTATCAAAGGAGGGCAATCACATTCCAGATCTGCCATGGCCTCATTCTCATTTTTTTCCAGCTGTAGTGACAACTCTGTTGTCACATTTTGTATTCTCCGGCATTTCTAGCAATCTCTCCTAGATTGGCTAGAAATCCTGTATTTCAGCCCATTTCTATGTTATTGGGCTATTTATTTGTATCCTATAGCTACACATGTATTTCATGTATATTCAGTAGTTCATGCCTTCATATACACAGCGCAGTCACTGCTCTTCGGCATTTTGTGGAGTTGCAGCAGCTCATGTAATTCATTGTTTATTCATTGGAGGTTGGTTCTCAAAGTTTGAGTGACTTGTACCTCGGCTATTTATTGTATATTTCTACTGATATAATCATATATTGTTGGCTACATACATTTCCCTCTTATGGTACATTTATATTTGCAGAGTTCAGTGTTTATGTTGACATATTGCTGTAAGCTCTCTCATTGAGCATTGTTTTAGAGACCTAGATTGGGGAGATCTGAATAACCCATCTAGAGTTATTTCTTTGAGATAATTTTCTGCAAGGGAGTTATATTTTATATGTACTATGGCATCCTAGCATTGGATTGTCTTATTTTTTCAGCAGCTTCCTTATACAGCGTCCTCAAGGACCCTGTAGCAGAAATTCCCGAGGTGGAATATTGCATATCCATAGACAGAGTTTGTGAAGGGCCAGCTAGCCTCAGGATATCTCCCTTCTTTGGAAGGAGACATATCTTGTAAATGCCCCAACAATCAATCTCTGAAATGGACTTGTGATGTCTCACTGAAGAAGGAATTAGAATATCTCAAGATATTCCCGATGTAGCAGCAAGTTCCAGATGTGGAACATTACAGTGGTATCAGAGCATCAATCTTGGCTCAGCCTATGCACAAGATTGCCATCAGTAGAGGAGCTTCTCTCCAAGGAGAGGAGATTTACAGAGGAAACAAGGAAAGAGGAATGAAGGAAGAGGAGGTTTCCCTTCTTCTTTTCCAGACCATTGAGGAGATTATTGAAGATCTTGATGAAAGGGAAAATTCGGAGAAATTTTTTTAGAAGGGTTTGTTGATGGGAAAAATCCTAGCTACTTCATGAAGGGTGTGAGCATTCAGCCACACATGCAGATCCATAGCGCAATACATTTCCCATAGCCACTGCAAGAAGGATGGAGGAAAAAGTTGAGGCCTTTGGAGGAGCAGCGCTGCAACTCAGAGGTATGATTCATGATAATTGATTTCAGAGTTCTCATGCAAATGAGAGATCATATGTTGAAGTCACAAGGGGGTTTTGCAAATGGGATTGATGAAAACCAATGTGAAACATGGTGTGACAAAAATTCAAACACTTTTCATGCATGGAAGGGAAACATGAAACAAAGATCATTCCATCTTTCTAGAGGGGGAATAAATCAGGAGGATGGCTTGCTAGAGGCAAGGCCCCCATTGTATGAAGGGCAGTCTTCCATTTGTGGGGTGTAGAGATATTTCTCTCAAGGGAAGGCCAAGATCCAAGGCCTCTCATTAAGGAGGAGACACACTCACATGTTGGTAGAGAGGAGGTGCATAGGAGAACCTATAGCGCACCACCATTGGAAGAAGAAGAAGAAGAGCAGAAGGATCAACATGAAGGGATGATGGAAATTCACCCTTATTTATTTCAGAGATTCTCTTCACATAGGAGAGGGACTGCACTACGCAGTATAGAGAGAGGGACTTTTCATTCCTCTCATATATTTAGTCCACTTCCTATCTCGATGTCTCAATTTTGGAGGTTTTCCACTTGGGAGGCCACATGATCTAGAGATGATGAGAGGCATCATGTCATTTGGTTCACCACTCTTGGATTCTGGAGAGGTGGAGATATTGGAGGAATCCATCATAGTGTAGAGAGTTTGGGGATAAGCTCAAGGAGGAGGGATACGCTCTCTCATCTTTAGTACCACCCATTCTCATCAATTTCACTGCGCAGATAGAGTTGTTGTAGAGATGGAGGATAACATCTTCATGATGCAGGATGACTGCTCAATGGATTTGGTGAGAGATAGGATATTTCCTTTGAGGAAGGACTCTTTCATGCATTGGATTAGATGGAGGCGACTCATGCTTACATTGGCCAGGATCGGGAGATTCTTTGGAGGTGATAGTCTCTCACGAGAGGCTCATTTTCAAAGAGCATCATTTCTATTTGAGCATGAGCAGCTGCATGATGGGCATGGCAGCAACTTGGAGGATGAATTTGGCATGAGGGGATGTCAAGGTAGCAGGCAGCAGCGTGATGGAGCACCATATTGCAGAATACCAGCGCTGTCTATGTGGCGGATTGACCCAGGATGGAGAACTCAACTTTGGTTGAGTATTCCTTAGGATCTTGGTGCATGCATGATTCTTGGATGGCCTTGATGGAGATGGAAGATACTTAGTGGATGATATGATCATCTATCATCATGGCAAACTCTTCTTGACTTGGGCTTCTAGTCTCAAGAAGAAATTATTGCATGCAACACATGAGGACTTCTTAGCTATGCACTTGGATGCATACCTTGCCTTGCTAGAGGAGTTCACTTGGAGGGCATTCAGCATGATCTACATCAACATATGGATAGATATAGAGCCCGAAATTTTTTGGAGATGTTGGCACAACCATTCCCTTACTCATTGGAGGAGAGGGAGAGCGTTCAGATGAGCCATTTCAGCTCAAGGATCGGAGTACATGGTAGAGGAGGTATAGATATTCATTTTGATTTACCCTACTTTACTTCTTATGGACAACTTGATGAGCTAAGGATGATCAAATCTCCTTATGCTCCCTACTGTGATGTACTTTTGGCCCATTGCAGCAATGGGAGTGGCCATTCTTATGATGGTTTGTGGGGGAAGCCACATGATTCATGGTGTACACCATTGGCACCAACTTGTGATTTGTTGTTTCATCTTATGAGGAGTGTTGTGGAAGCAAGCAAGTGGCCAGTACAACACCTTTTACTCTGATTTTGAGGCAGGCCAAGGAGGCACTACGTAGGTTCCATGAGTGGGATTTGGAACCACTCTTCGGTTGTCATTTGGAAACTTGTTTCTATTGCATATTGCTCCTTATATATTTCTGATGTTGGTACACTCATGGGGAGCATTATTTGGAGAGTATTGTATGTACAGCCCATTGGGAGCATGATTCTACCCATTATATATGTTTTCTCTTGCGGGAGACACCATGGGAAAATCATGATTGCCACATTGCTACATGAACCTTCTTGTGGGAAAGACCACTTGGGGAATTTGCAGAGGCATTTCATGGCTGATTTTCTTGATGGGGTAGCTTGGGCCATTCTTGGAGGCCATACCATTTTAGCCCAAGGACAGAGGCAGCCCCATGGAACTTCAAATGGAGAGAGGGCCATCTTGAGAAGCACAAGCACAACTCTCCATTCAGCCCCAACACATTGCAGAAATCAGGGGTTGAGATTTTTATTTGGATGATTGCATGGATGAGAGGATCATCATTGGGAGACAAATTTTCCCATGCATATCATCACTCCTACCTTAAGGAGGCCATAGCACAACGAGAAGGATTCCACTACACCTTCTATCTTTCCATGAGGAGCATCATTTTCAGCTTGCATACTTGGGAGAGAGCATTGGAGGACAGATTTATTGCAACATATTTGAGCAGTGGTGGGACCATTGATGAGGAGGCCACAAGAGAAGAAGGGGGAGAATTTTTTTTTCTCTCTATGCAGTTGCTTGAGGGAAAGCAACATGTGGAAGGGGAGGACTGTAATGTTCCTAATTTTTAGCCTCAAGCTAAAATGGAACATTATAGTTGCACATTTTATTTTTGCATAATAAAATGGGGAAGGAGATACCTTAGCCCTTTCTAGATGAAGAAATAACACTCCTTATGTGAAAAGGAGGCAAATAAGCAGCTGTAATAAACACCTAAGGGTGTGAATGGAACCCAACTCACTTGGATTAGTCATCTTTGACTAAAGTCAACAGCGCCGCCCAAGGAGGAGAGGCTTCCTAGAGAAGCTGCGTAGTTTTGGAGGGAAGACACTCATGTGAGGGTGGAAACCCTAATTGGTGGGACCATGGTGGAGAATAGTTCCCTTTCTTTGTATGGAGGAGATGGCAGCCCATTTGCATACATGTTTTTGAGTTTCAGACTTGGGTCTGTAAAGGCTTGCATCCCTGGGTTGTTTAGCAGGGTGATGGTACCCTCGGGCACTAGGGTGTTTCCGGTTGGGAATCCCTTCCTCTTCCTCAAGGAAGGATGAGGATTGAGCTACATTTCCTCAATCCAGAATTGGCCACAGCTACATTCATCACCTACAACGTTAGCTCTGTAGCAGAGAGGACGTTGTGTTGTTGGGTGCAGCAAAGGAGGAACTCATGGAGTCATCTTAGCTTGTTTTCTTCAATGGAGGAGGGATCTATTCATTGGAGGAGCCAAAAGGAGGATTCTCGGGCTTCATTTTCATATCTTTGGCACTTGGCCAAGTATTCATCATCTCCCACTGCGCAGTCCATGGTAGAAATTCATTATTTTATGATGGCAGTGTGAGGAGGGTTCATAGAGCTCATCAGGAGTGTGTTTTTGAGACAAAAAGATCAGCCCTTTGTTCTTGGAGACATTATCAGAGGAGGGAAATCACATTTTAGATCTTCCATGGCCTCATTCTCATTTTGTTCCAGCTGTAGTGACAATTCTGTTGTCACATTTTGTATTCTCCGGCATTTTTAGCAATCTCTCCTAGATTGGCTAGAAATCCTGTATTTCAGCCCATTTCTATGTTATTGGGCTATTTCTTTGTATCCTATAGCTACACATGTATTTCATGTATATTCAGCAGTTCATGCCTTCATATACACATTGCAGTCACTGCTCTCCAACATTTTTTGGAGTTGCAACAACTCATGTATTTCATTGTTTATTCATTGGAGGTTGGTTCTCAAAGTTTGAGTGGCTTGTCCCTCAGCTATTTCTTGTATATTTCTGCTGATATAATCATATATTTTTGACTGCATACATTTCCATCTGATGGTACATTCAAATTTGCAGAGTTCAGTGTTTATGTTCACATATTGCTATAAGCTCTCATAAGAGGTTCTATTGCAGGGAATCAAAGGAAGAACAACTTCTAACAAGCATTAGTTGGGTATAATTTTCCATGAGAAGTTCCACGGAAGGAACCATAAATACCAGAAGGCTCAGCTCAAGAGGAAGCTCAAAGAGGTATTGATAGCATGTGCATAACTTGCTACAAGGAAGAGGCTTGTTACAACTCACAAGTGAACAATGACTTTTCACAAGAGGAAGAAGGAAGAGGTAAAATGGCTATGGACATTCATGGGTTCAGAGATAGGTCACAGTTCAAGAAGACAGGATGTCGAGGCAATTGGAAAAAGGATAATGAATGCAGAAGCTAGGAGAGTAGAGAGTGCTCAAGTGAAGATTCCAGAGGAAGGAGTGAACAAAAATACCAGGAGAAAACTAGACATGGAAGAGTTTATAAACAAATTAATGGAGTTACCTTGTTTCAGTGGCTTGAATGCAACTCATAATGAGCAAGGAGAAGCTCATAAGGGTAAGAAGTTTGTGACTATTGATGGTCACAGTAAGGGATTGAAGGTAAGCCATAGGAAAATGAATTGTGTTGATTTTGATAGAGAAATAACTGAAAATAAATTGCAACTAGAGGGTTTGGGAGGGATGCTACAAAAAGGTGAGGAATACCATGGTCACAAATGGACTCTTTGGAGGAGAGTAAAGTGGAATTTGTTGTAGGTGAAGATGAGACAAAGATTAGATGCTCAGTTTATGGAGAAACTTAGGGAGTTTTAATAGGGGCTAAACGATCATTTGGGAAGATAAATGGAGCAACAACAAAGGACAATTATTGAAGAGATTATTTGTATACCATAAAAGGGACCAATTCTTGAAGAGAGGGATGAATAATATGTTGATGAGAGGCTATTTGAGAGTCTCATAGATTATGGGGAGAATGAATATCAACATGGAGGAATGATGGATGAGATGTTGATAGAAGATGAAGGCCATGTTGACTTTAATTTTAATAATTGGTGTGTGAATGCAGGAGTTGTTCCAGATGAAATACAAAACATTAATTTTGTTCTTTACAAGGAGAAAGAACAATCATTGAATAATATTGAAAAAGTTGAGAAGAAGACATAATTATCTTTGGAATTTAATCAATATTAAAATATGGAGGAACAACGTAAGAATGAGGAGCACATGTGTGTAGATACTGAGGATGATGAGGAGAAAGTTGTTACTATGGAAGAGTCAGATTTGATGGGCAACTAGGAAGCTTTAGTGTTGCATGAGGAAAGGATACTAGAGGCAACAAAGGAGACTTCAAGGTCTCCTCTTTTTAAAACTAAAAAATTGTTTGTGTCTGCAGGTAATGAAGATGTGAAGGGAACAATGATATGGCTTGAAAATACTGCAATCGATGAAGTAAAATAACCATTACGGATTACTTGCAATATTGCAAATAAGTGAACATGGAAAACATTGCAGCAAAGTTGAGATTTCTAGAAGAATAGTTGGAAAATCTGAGGATAGTGGATTGTAATAGTCCAAATGAGAATTAGATAGAATTTTCCATGAAGTAAATGTAACAACAAATGGACAACAATAGTGATGAGTTCCAATAGAAAATGCAAGGAGTGGTGGAAGCATTTCCAAAAAATTGGTATCTTGATATGGAAATGGTAGACAACAACAAATTTTGGCAATGAATCAAGGATTTATGCTAGCAAGAGGACAAGTTGGACATTAAAATTGAAGCAATGAGGAAGCTTATGTTGAAATAACCTTAGCAAAAGAGGTGTTTGAGGTAGAGAAAAATAAGGGACAACATATTACAGAAGGTGGAGTGAGTTTACATCAACGAGGAAGGAGAATAGTTGCAACATAAAGTTTGGAAAATAGGAAGAATAAAGAAGGTAACAACATAAACAACATAGTAGCAACATGACAAAGAGAAGGACCTAATACAAAACAAAGTTTGGGATCCACGAAAGATTTGTTTCAACGACACATGGTCAGGAGACCGTTAATTTTTTCATCTTGGGAGTATAATGTAGGAGCATCTTACCTCCAAGTCAAAATGGATGTTGAGTAGGATAGGGCTATATTCATTACCAAGGGAGTTGGTTCCCTGATTGAATGTAATTATTTAATTATTGCATTTCCTACATTTTTAGAGAGCTATAGAAAATTATGTATTTAGAAATACAATTGTAATTATATTTATTCTTTGGGAGAGGTCTCAAGCATATTGAGAGAATTAGAGATATTTGGGGATTAGTTAGATCTTTTGAGGAAAATATGGATTAAAGGATCTAGTTTAGGTGAGAAAATAATGGATCTAAACCAAAATTTAGTTAAGGATCTTTTTGTATAAATGGAATCAATTTCATGGAAATAGGGCCCAAGTGTATAGAGAGAAATCATAAGAGAGAAGAGAAAGGACTTGAGGGCTGAGAGATGCCACAAGGCCGAGAGGGCCAAATTATGTATTTATGGATAAAGTCCCTTTGTAATTATTTGTATATAATATATGAGGACACTTTTTTTGAGTGTATGATTTCCATAATACGAGCTTTTGTTCAATAATTGTTAACCTGCTATGCGTTGTTTCCATGTAATCTCACGATGGATTTGCACATTTATATATATCATTTGTTGGATCAAAATAGCACAACAAAAATTGTATAGAGTATGTAGAGGCTGAGACCAAACGACAAGAAAATGAGACTAAATCAGAATTGTACAAGATCAAGAGAAATGACGCTTTGGATAAGCGAGAAGGATATAATCCTTGATTCTTCTAATTCTTGGTGGGGAAACAAAGATCATTGATCAAGGGGTGATCAATGATACCATCTCATGAAAAATCAGAGTAAGTAATGGAAGCATGGAGGTCTAGAGGAGTAACCGTAGGAACGACAAAGGAGTTTGAAAGCTCGATAGGGTCGGAGTCCAAATACATAGGCAAGAGGAGTGCAACACTTATGAGTTTTTGAGTCTCAACGAAATTCTGTCAATTAAACAACTTGAGGAGACAAAACTAAGTTCCGTGAAGGAGCGGTCAATTAACAATGTCGGGCCGGAGATATCATCTTGAAAGTTTGAAATTTGTAACATTTCAAAGAGTCGGGTTTGCGTGACCTCGAAAAGATGTAAGGTCAAGTGGGTCCCACCCGGGGATCATATCCCAACGGGTTTTTGCGAATGCCTTTTCCATTGTGTTGGGCTTTAAAGAGGGGGCCAAAGATTAAGCAAGGGCTTGAGTAGGACCCACCTAGAGATATTAGCCCAACGACATTTGTAGTCACCATTCTTATTTCGTTGGGATTTTTTAACTAGGCTTGTGTGGAAAAGTGGGTCATGACCGGAAGGTTGGAGCCGACAGTTTATATAGTTCGTATAAAAGGAAAGATTTGGCATTTGAGGCTGGGGTTTTATGCGTTAAACATAGGGTGATGTTCCATGCAAAGTAAATTGGTGCCAAGGTATATGAGGGGGGGGGGGGGGCAAGCTTTTATAAGCCTTGGTTATAGCATGTAGTTTGAGAAAGTGTCAAGCTTCGAGCTAGCGACATATGTGTATGAGTGTGGGCCCTGGAATAAGGAAAAATCCACGAGCACTACTATTAACAGAGAAAAGGGAGAAACCCAAGATATGGGAGCAATGTTGATAAAGAGAAAAAGGGGTTCAATTTATAATATTAAGGCATATGTTTTGTTAATTGTGCATGCCTGTATTGGGTTTGAATAAGGGCCAAGAAAGAATAGAGGATCTTGCATTGCTTGAAGAGGAAAGAGATTATATATGTAACCCCTTGGGCTCCTCCCACTGTATTATTTAGGAAATGGATTCATATCCCGATAGAGTTGATTATGCAGAGTTGAAGGAAGTGCCTTTAGAGAGTAACTGGGCACTATGGGTTTTAAGCAAGCTCAAGTTGGGCTTGCATAATTTCTACCTACTTACCTCTTTTATTTTATTAGTGTTTGTGAGGCTTTTCACTTGTTACTTTCCCTTTTCTTTGGGATGTGTTATCTCTTTGAAATAATATAAATGGTTAGGTGATTAAGCAAATCAATATTGAAGTAGTTCTAAATTTGCATACACAAGTAGTTTCATCAAAGCTTTACACATGTAGGTGTGTTCACACGCTTACACACACACACAAAAAAAGTGTGTATATGTGTGTTGTGAATGGTTATGATGGGAATAGAGTAAGAAATTTGAGGAAGAAACCAATATAGGATTAAGAATGCTAAATAAATCGATTCATAGGGAAGGAGGTGGTAAGAATTCCATAACAAATATATTGAATATAGGGTAACACGAACATTCATTTTATTGTTTCATCTTAGATGGTTGTTGTAATATGCACATTGAATGTTTTTATCTAAATACTTCCATCTAGCATGGACAATGGTAGGAAATATCAAATCTAAAATCATCAATATAGTTAATGCCAAATTGGCACATAAGAATGAAGATGATGAAAATAAGTCTCATTTGGTGCCTCTACGAGGTTCCACTCATATTATCACTCGAGAAAATTCAAAAATGTCAAATTAAAGATGACGAGGTTAGACATCGAATGGGAAATACCATCTAAATAAGAGCTAAAATGTGTGAATATGAAAGAACAAAGGAATGTGTAAGAATAGAGAGCAAATAGTATGTAGGTTCTAAATAGACAAAGGTAAAAGTTGATGATCATAACACTTTAAATATTTATTTCCAAAAGGTTAACTTCGCTGACATACTTAAGAAAATATGGTGTGTAAATAAGGAAGATATGATAAGGATAAAAGTTAATCCTATCATTGTAGTTTGAAATGGTAATAAAATACACATAGAATACCACTATAGGAAGTTTCCATGTAAAATAATGTATAGAAAAGTGCATGTGTAAAAGTATGGAATATCACTAGATTAAACAACTAGGACATTTCCCCTTTTTGACAATGGGTCGTGGGAGTTTCAAAAAATTCCTCTTTATAATAGATGTGGATAGGTTGGATATTTTAAACATTGGATCATGATTCTAGTAGTTTTCGGGATGACAATTTGTTAGTGAATGACATGTTTTAATATATCAAAAGAGACAGTTTCCATATTTTTGATATGAGCTAATCATCCACATTTTCCTATAGGATTATGGTGTGAAGATGATTTTCAAATCGTAGGAGACAAACGTGAGATATACCTTGAGATGGATATGGCCTACCTAAATTCTCCCAACAAAATTGTGCTCAAGACATGTGCTAAGATAGATTTGAATAACGGCCTTCTAGAAGGAGTGAATTTGATGGTTAGGGGCGAACAAATATGGTGGTTATTGGACTATCAAAGTGTTCCTTTCAAATTTCATTAATGAAGATCGTATATGCATATCAAAACCTTGGGAAAAGGAATGGATATGTGTGTGTGAGTGGAAAATGCACTTTATAACTATGGTATGACCTCGATGGAAGGCTTACCTTGATAAAGAGAAGAACAAAATTATAGAGGAGGATGATTCTAAAGGTTCCATGCTTTTACTCAAGAAATCTCAGGATATCCATGTCTTAGATGCAAAATTTTAGGGTAAATATATGTATATATTTGAAAATATTAAGCGATAGCTTGTGGAGTTGTGTAGCCTCAAATATGTTTTAGTGGATGGAACCATGATTCAGGAGCAATTTTAAAACAATATTTCATAGTTGAAACTTACCACATGCATCTATACTCATGAATAGGATAGAAAAAGAGAAGATTATCCTTTCTTTTGTAGGTATTAATAAGTATAATAAGAGCCTATAAATAGAACAAAGACTTGAGCTCATCATGTTTTCATGGAGACCATTTAACCACTTTTTCTTCGAAAGGGATATGGAATGGCTCTCCAATATCTCTAAAGGTGGGATGGAGTCTCTCCCTCCTTCATCCAATAAGTCAAATATGCTCAGGAAGTTAGACATCTCAATGGAAACACAACGATTAGATAGATAGATTCATGTTGGAAGACAATTTACTATTGTTTGGGTAATTAGAGCAGTGAAATTTGTCAGAAAGGGGAGAGAATAAAGACGATTTAATACACCATAAGACGGTTAGGATTTCCCTAAAAAAATCACTTCTTTAGAATATTGATAGTAATTGGGTATTTTTATGATATAAGAAACCATGATAGATGGAAACAATTGCTTAAAATTTTTGAAAGGTTCCCTTCTTGGTAGGGAATTGTGTGTAAAATGTTTAAAGGGACACTTGTGAGGATTATGTATAAGATGGAGCAATGCTTTTATATAGGAGAGAGGTGTAACTTTGAATTTTTCTATGTTTGTGACAATATTTTCTTATATTCTTAATAAGACTATGAAAGTTATCAACATTTTTTTTTTTTGTATATCTGACAAGAAGGAGTTTTGAGAAGTTATTTCATTGGACAATATTTTGATCTTTGCACATATCGTAGTTGGTGGTTTCAATAGAAATATGGCATTCCACATCAAGAATAGATTCCTTTCAAGTACTTCTTTGATCACTAAAATTCTCAACATAACCCCATAGATATGTTGTCTCTAGAGTTAGAAATTACATGGTTAAGTTATAGAAAATGACACGAGACAATCTCCAAAATATTAGATAGTTGTTTCATCAACAACAACCTACTTGTCTCTATAGAAAAAATTAGGGCCCTTGTGTTGAAATGGAGGGGCTTTAATCATATGCTTATTTTATTCAAAATGAAAGACACAATGAAAAATCCTCCTAATACATTCAAATATGATCTACATTGGTTCACATGTGAATATTTCCAAAGTTTAGTAAGATCTAATAGATGGTCATTTATGAAATAAAGGAGGATAATGCAATGAAGCAATTTGTAAATAACTCTTCTCGAATCAAACAAGTAACTAGAGTTTGGTCTATATCTACTTTTCAAGACCTAGAGGATGAATTTGTAGCTTTATAAGTGAAAACTGAATCTAATGCAAAGACCGTAATAGTTGATGGAGGGAATGCTCACAATTTGTTGAAACATTCCCATTTTGCAACTTCCTAATTGAATTGGATATTATAACAATTCAACCCATTGAGTGGGCATACAATTTGGGATGAATGAGACGTTCATTTGCACAATAAGTTTTTCATCCCCATGAAATCTTATAAGTCATGAAGATTCTTTAGCAAAAAATAGTTAACTAGAGCTAAACTCTTTTTTCAAATCAATGCTCAATCCATTTGGTCCACACTATGTCTATGATGAGCAAGTTCTTATTGTCCAAATTTACACTTCTTCAAATGAATTAATAGTGTTTGTTTTCACATGGATACAAATATATAACATTGTTTAAGTGCTCCTAAAGCTCTTGTGGAACACAAGAATTCCATCCATATGCACAATTATAAATAAGTCAAGATCTCATCTTATTGCTTCATTGATTGTTCTCTCAAAGATTGTAGTGGAATCAATATGACCAAACAGCATCAAAAGCCATTCAAAAAATCATTGGCAACTATTGAAAGTTGTTTTCAACGTATCTTATGTCTCAATATGACATAAATTTGATCTAACAACCCATTTACATGCATAAGGAGATATCAGTTATTAATGGAAATTCCAACATCAACTCCATAGTCTATGCACATTCAAGTTTATCTCCCACCCTTCTTCAAAATGAGTATGATAATTAATTCAAATGGTAAATAGTTAGGGAAAATGTACCTTTCTCCGACAACTCTTGAATCAACCTCTTTATGCCTTTATTCCCACTATTTGATATTTGTGTAGTGCCACATTAGGAAGAGTAACTTGTTATTGCAAGTTGTTGTTATGCTCATTTGTGTGACTGGGAGGTGTACCTTTAGGTTCTTGAAATAATTATACATAACATTGTAGTAATATATCCAACTGTTTCTAGTCATGTGATTTCTCTTGCCATGTTTAGCCTTTGAGTAATTATGCAAACACATAAGCCATGCCCTTAGAGCTTTGGCACTAGTTAGAAAGTGCAATTTTCCTTCATTTTTTATAGTTGTAGAATGATCCATGCAAACAATCTTGGAGTATTGATAAGTTTTTGACTTGTTACAATTATAAGCAATTTACTAAGTATGTTGGACCCTTTACATGTCATTGAATAGACTTATCCATCTTTAACTAGTTTGTATTGGTTCTTACAATATCAATATATTTCATCGTGATCCCACAAATATATATTATAAAAAATGATGCCACACACATCTAGAGGCATCACATCAAAATATACTTTGCCAATGCATCATATCAAGACAACAAACTCATTCTCACTAAGGCAACCTAAGGACTCAGGTTCAACATCCACAACTATGGGTAAGTTATGCGTCTTGACTACCACTCATGAGATCGATTCTCATTAGTTGACACTATCAAGGGCTACAATGATGAGCTCCTTATTTTAAATTTGGATGGAGAAGAACGTTTTGCTTTTTGTACTATTAAGATGGATGATTGACATTAGAAAAATGCCTTTGGTCATAGAGTTAGGTAGTAGAAATCATATTTGTCTTCACTTTATTTATGCATTGTTCTAGTGCTTCCTTATATGAAGCCTCTAAGAATACCCTTGAAATTTCCTATACTCTCATAATTATTACAAAGATGAAATTTCTTCTTTGGTACAACAATACATCCTTCCTTAAAAGATTTGAAGTTCATTTTTTTTGCATTGCCCAATGAATGATTTTTTTTTTTTTGAGCACCATGGTTAACAATATTTTTCTTTTCTCTTGTAAAATTATTGCAAATATAGAGTTTAACTTCCTCCAAAAAAAGCAGTTTTCAAAGACATGTTTTACCCCTTAGATGGATGGAGCAACAATGCTTACAAAAACTTTTGTCACCCCATTTTTTAGTAGTTTTTGTTAGATTATTCCATGAAGGGTAACTTTTGAAAATAGATAGTGGCATTATAATCAACATGAGGGAGACTACGAGTGGTTAAATTTGTGATGATTGGGAATTCATAGCAACAAATGCAAACTCTCCAATCTTTCAAAACACAAACATAGATGATTAATTTAGAACACTAGACAAATCAACTTTAAAAAACTGAAAAACAAGATAAGAAAAGCTATATAGATGTTTATTGAGGTGCACTTTAAATAGAGGGATAATTTAGATTCAAATCTCAATAGACACAAAAACATACATACGTTGTAAGTTAAATGAGGTTTCATTTCCAAATTTAATTAAAGAGTAATAATTTAAATTGAAATATCCATTAACAAAACCCATTAAATTATAATTCAAAAAAGCTTTATATTTAAATTTAATTAGAAAACAAAATACACTTACATTTTGACTACAAATCCATAAAACACCTAAAAAAATTAAAACAATTAAAATGCAAATTTCTTATATAATAATATGAATTACAATACAATTCTGTGTATATATTAATGCTAAGTTAATACCATATATAACATTAATATAATTAAATTAATAAAAATTAAATAACAAAATATACTTTATATACATTTTACATTTTATAGATCAAAGAAGCAAAATACCTAACATTATCATTACTATTTTTAAATATCTAGTTAAAATTTAGTCACATTTTTTATATATATATATCATGATGACACAGACTAAACGATACACTCTTTTATCATTGTGTTGAGTTGTAAAATGTACAGCGCTTGAAGGTCTAACTCCCTAAGAACGCAACGATGAACGTAATAAAAGCGTAATAGGATAAAAAGGAAGTAGGGTTTTAGCATGGAGCATTCCAAGTAGAATCACAGTGAATAGGGCTTAAGCAGGGTTTAAGTAGCTTTGGCAATACTCTGGGAGTAATGCACAGCAGTGGCTCAGAGACTCCACTCTGGGTAAAATGCTGGCCAGAATGTGGTTGAATGCCCTCTCGGACGGTTCGGCCATTAATTCACAGGCTCGCAATATTTACGTCGGAGCATTAGCCAAGCCATATATTGCCTGCTCAATGACCACAACTTCCTCCGGTTCTCTGAGCTCTGTGCTGGCTTTTAAAAGGTTCCATGGGAACAACCGTGGCTGCTGTAAGGTTTATCAACCAGTGCTGAGAACATATGGTGTCAGTCCCAGCATTGCACAAAACAGGGCTCTAGGGAGCACAATTACAGGCACCTTGTCATTTCATGGAGCGTTTTCTAAGGTATGGACTGCATGATTCCTAATTTTAATGAAGTCTTTGGCTGGCAGAAGATGATTACAGTTTCGATTTCCTTAATTTGTGACACTGGGAAATATATTACACTGATAAATGACCTCAAATATGAGTTTTGAGGCTATGTTACCACAAACTCGAACACTCAAATATGCCTTTTGAGGCTATGTCACCAACAACTCGAGTAGGAAACAGTGTCTCCTTCTGTTCTCGTTCCCATCCCCAAATTGGCACCAGATTAGTATGCTACTAATAAATTTGGTATGCATAATATACACTGGGAAGGGGTGGGTTCATGTTTCTTATCTTGTGAAATCCCTAGCCCTGTTTTTCTTACCGTCCACGTTTACCATTCCATTTACTGTTTCTCCTTCTTGATAACATAATCTTGAGTTGAAAACAAACCTGAAGATGAAAATATATGCTGCAGCAGTGCCGCGTCCAATGTAACATTTGTAGCGAATGACAGCATGTCACTGAACTATATGCCACCGATAATTTCACCGATATTAACAGAATACACAATAAACATATGTATGGAGTATGCAATAAATGCTTTGAGAAACTGGAAGAAGTCTTGTGGGTTCATGTTTCTTATCCTGTGAAATCCCTAGCCTTCTTTTTCTTACCGTCCACGTTTACTATTCCATTTACTGTTTCTCGTTCTTGATAACATAATCTTGAGTTGAAAACAAACCTGAAGATGAAAATATATGCTGCAGCAGTGCCGCGTCCAATGTAACAGTTGTAGCGAATGACAGCATGTCACTGAACTATATGCCACCGATAATTTCACCGATATTAACAGAATACACAATAAACATATGTATGGAGTATGCAATAAATGCTTTGAGAAACATGTCCAGAGGTGCTGAACTGCATATATCGGAGTTCTTTTAGTTTAGGTGCCAGGGCCGTGGGGAAGCTATTCTGCCAAAATAGTCCATGATTTACACCCAGCCTCTTCCCCTTGAAACTCATGTAATAAGGGTGGGGAGGACCACAATCAAAATGGAACAGTACTTATAGGTTAATTGTCCGTCACGAATGCCCTGTTGGCTTTAAAGTTTAACATAAATATTAAATCATAGTTGACATCAATAAAGCCACTGCAATCATTTTTTTCCAAAGAAAATCTCACGGGAAACCAATGGATGTTTACCCATATTTGTGGACATTTCTATTAAATCTGTCGGTGTAGACTAGTGTGCCTAACCGAGGGGGATTCAAACCAGGCATTTGCTGGCACAGAACTGGCCAAATGTCCTGCTCAGTTTAAGTGGCAGGTATGTGGGGAAGTTACTCTGCCAAAATAACCCAAGATTTACACCCAGCCTCTTCCATTTGAAAGTCATGCATAAGGGTGAGCTAGACCACAACCACAACGGAACCTTATTTTACAGGTTAATTGTCCATGTTGAATGCCCTGTTGGCTTAAACATAAATATTAAATCACAATGTTTTTTTATTTTTTTAAGTCAGGCAGCATTTATGTTACTTCGCGAAAAAGATTTACATAATTAGTTGTGCCTACTGATTTGCCACTTGGGAAACCAGACTAGTAGCACAACACAATAACTTTTGTCCAGATAAACAGTTTGATTTTGAGAGCAAAACTTAAAAGATAACTCAGTCTTTGTCTGTCTACCAGATTACTATCAAACATACTAGTTACTACTAACTCTATCTGCAATTGCAGCCTTGCTTCTAGCTCTATATAAAACAAAAATATACAAAAAAAACATCTATTTCAATGATGAGTAGGTCTGAATGGTGTCAGGGCAAGTATACTTCTCTTCAGAAGTTGTGAAATCCAGACCTACAAGATTCTCGGCCAAGATGGAGACCCTCTCAGTGAATTTCCTTGTCTGCATTTGCAACTCATCAATGCATAGTAGTATCTCTTGCTGAGTTTCTAAGCTCTCCACCAGTGTTGATAATATTGCGATATTTTCGGTGAGCCGAAATATCGCCGAGAAAATATCACGATATTTTCTCTCCCGAAAAAATCGCAATATTTCCGAAATATAGGCGATATTTCAGGAAAATATCGCGCGATGATGGTAAATATCGCCGGGCACTCTTGGGCCACGGCTAGAAAATGGAATTTTGCCTTTTTTTTGTCATTTTCGTCTGTGAGGCTTGGAGAAGGAAGGGGAAGAGCTTTGTGGTGGTTGTCAAGGAAGGATTGAGGATCAAAGAGCCATTATCACTATCAACTCAGAATTTTTTGTTGATCAAAGATTAAATAACAGTGAGAGAAACTTCATTTCTTCCATTAATATGTATGTTCTTAAAAACCCCTATGTTAATGATTTTTTTCATAGATTTAGGGTTATGCTTGCTTGCCTCTTTGCCTACCAAGATTTTGTTTCTTTGTTTTTTTCCATTTGCTATGATTTTCATGCCCATGAGCCAATGCAAGGGTTTTCTCCATATTTGGACAACAAGCTTCATTTTTTTTTACTTTCTTATGCACCCTCTTATTGCCATTTTTTGTGTATGCGTGTTTAATGCCAATTATTTGTTTTTTTGGTGCCTTAGGTTTGAAATTTGAATTAGTTCACTGCAAATATGCCAAAATCCTTGGACCCATTTTGGGAGTATGGAGAGCTTGATGGTGGGACAAATCAGGCACATCTATCATGCAGATTGTGTGGGACCAATATGGAAGGAGGGGTTACACGATTGAAATATCATCTGGCTAGACTCCCTGGACATGATGTTATATCTTGTATAGTTTCTAGTGCGGAAATTGTACAAAAAGCTGTTGAAGCAATTGCTGAAAAAGACAAAAAGATAGCTGCTAGGGAGAGGGAACTGAATCTTGATCTCAAATAGATAGTTGCTAGTTTTATTTGTTTTGCAACTTTGCTACATATAACAGTTAACTCATGATGATGAGATACTTTTATATGTGATGTTATTTTGTATTGGTTCTCCACATTTGAGTCCTTGATTGGACAGTGATCAGCAGGATTTGGTATCACCTTTGATATATCATTTTTATTTTACATCCACTACATCATATATATCAGTGCTTTCTTTATATTAATGTTTCAATGTGTTTATTTCATGTTGTTATTGCTTTATATTTATAAAAATCTGAAAAAATGGATATATTATGCCTTTTTTATGCTTGCCGATATTTTCCCCGATATTGCCAATAAGATGTTTTCTGGACCCTTGCCGATATTTTGTCGATACCGATGCAAACAGTAGAAATTTACTAGCAACTAAAAACCAGCACGGGCAAAGTCTTGGTGGAGAGCAAGACTTTGCCCGTGCTGGTTTCTAGTTGCTAGTAAATTTCTATTGTTTGCATATATCTGGTATGCGAGGCCTTGGTATTACTAGTATTAGGGACCCAACTGATGAAAATGGTACCAAGGAGAAGTGTTACTAGGCTTTTATCCCTTTTAGACTAGTCAACACATTAATGGCTTTTGTCTCAATGACATTTATGAGTTATATTAATGGCTTTTGTCTCAATGACATTTAAGAGTTGACATATCAATGACCAAGATTAAAACATAATCAAAGGCTAAGATTAGGTTGGACTCGATCATTGTCTTCATCTAGAAGATTCACACCCGATCTAATTAATACCTTTTAATTTTTTTTTTTTTTTTTTTTTTTTCTAAGTTTAGACTTAGGAATCCATTTAAAATAATTAATTATTTTAATTAAATCCTTTTCGAGTGGAATTTCCTACGTTGCACGGGTTCCCGCACCCGGGGGTGGGGTTCCCGAACCCGCACCGGGTTCCCGCACCCAAGTACCGGATTCTCCGCACCCAAGTACCCTGAAGAACCCAAACGAACCGGGTTCTTCTCAGAAGAACCGGGTTCTTCAAAAAAAAAATTCGGGTTCTTGGGTTCTTTTGGTATGAAAAACCCATCGTTTTTCAGTTAAACATCTGGGGTGTATCCATAACCATGCAAATTTTTTTTGAATGCTTCCATATTTGCTATGCATTTCCTTTGCTCTTTTGTATAAAGAACAAGAAACTGATATGGTGTTTTGACCCTTCTCGATACAGTTACACAATGGAAGAAGCAACTTGTATGCTAGGAGGCTTGAATCCTGTCAAGTTATTTGAAATCTAGTATGCTGGCACTTTATAAGATGCTTTTGTAAATAGTTGCTTTTAGAAGGGGTTTTAATTATTCATTACCAAAAAAAGTTATTTGCTTACTCCACAACCAGCAATTTGTAGTGGACAAGAGCATGAATGCATGCTTTGAGATTTTGGAGTTGTTTTAATGTACTGACAATATACCTATCCAAAATTTTACTTGCCTTTGTGGGACTTTCAATAAAAGGAAGTTTGATTAGTAGACAGCGTGCAAAACAGCCTGTCTGCCTGAGTTTTCATAGTTAGCAAAAATCAATCATCTGAGTATCTGAATTACAATACTAATAGGCCTACTTCATCAAGTGTATGTGTAGATTTCAAAAATCACATTCCTCATTAAATTTATGGGTAGGATCTTCATCAAATTTATGTGTAGATTTTGAAATAGTTGTTTTTGACTGTCGCAGGAAACTTGTGTGGATATTGCAGCAATTTTTCTGTTGCATCATTTTTCAGTTAATGAATGATTGTTTTCTAACGTTACCAAATCTGTGTCTGCATGGCAGGCATGACAAGCTTAAGAACACTGAGTGGGAAAAACACCCCAGATGTTTGACTGATGCAATTCTGATAAGAATTTTGATGGTAGCCGTTTTCTTAGAGTTTGTTTAGTCTTAATTTTCATTAAATTTATAATTTATAAATTTAATTTATAAAATATAGTATTATATATGATATATAAATTATAATTTATAATTTATAATATATATTAATATAAAAATACCCAGACGAACCCACGCACCCTGTTTCAAAAAATGCCGTCCCCGTCCACGCACCCGCACCCACGTTTCCTGGCAACATAGGGAATTTCCCAAAGTGATTTCTGGGTATTGTAGAATGCATGTGTCTTAGCCTCTCTGCAAAATCTTGAGGCTAGAAAGAAAGAAAGAAAGAAAGAATTTTTAATGTCCACGAGGCTAAAAATAGCCTATGGGACAGATTGCTTCTCTATCTGACTCTTGTATTCGGCCCTTTTTCTATGAAGTTTTACAATGAGCACTCCCAGCTTATCGACAAACTCTTCGCTGAATAGATTATCCCAAGAATTAGCTGCCAAAATGCCTGCATAGTTTTCTCTGGTGTCCTTGAAGGCCTCACATTCTAGAATGAAATGTTTTTCTGTTTCCACTTTTCCGGAGGAGCAAAAAATACATATTCTTTCTTCCCACATTTCTTTTGGCCTTTTCCAGCGCCCTGTTTCACAACGGAGTTGATGAGAATTAGTCCTTAATTGAGCAATAAGAATTTTAGATCTCCAAGAAATATCCGCGCCTATGTATGCCTTTTGTTGATGGTTATGTGTGGGGTTAAACTCTTCTATGTAGTACTTCTTCTTTCTCTCTAGCTCTTTCTTCCAAGTATGTTTATGGAATTTATCCATAACAAAAGTTTTATCTCTTTACTGTTTGTAGGACACATGCTCAAGCAAATACCCCATTTACTAAACCATTTGTTATTCTGCCGCATCCAAGTCCTCTGTCTTTTACACAATCTGTCACTAAACACCACCTTAGGCCATCTATCCTCTTCCATTTGCTCAATTTTTTTCAGATACCTTATGACTCGCACCATAGCGATTGCTTCAATAGGAGCAGCCCCTGTTTCACTTAACAGAATAGCATAAGGAACTGCGCTTTTAATTTTGAATTTGTTTGTAATCAAACGTTTCTGAATTTTCTCAATTTGTTTCCACTGCATCTTGGTTGTGCTGCTAGCCCATAGTTCACAACCGTAAAGAATCACCGGAATCACTAGAAGCCCAAAAAGAGTTAGGGTGGTTTTCCAGTCCCACAGCTCTGCCTCTCTACACCTGTTTTGAAGAGCATAAAACGCTTTCCAACCCCCTAAAGTTCTTTTCTTTCTACAACCATCCCAACTTAAATTTCTGTTGAAGTCAATTCCGAGGTATTTGTAATCTGCAACTTCTTCCAAAATGTTGCCTCCAAAATAGAACTTATGTTGGTTATGCTTTCTTTTGTTAGAGAAAACCACTACTTTCGTTTTGCTAATATTGACTTGCATCCCAACCCTTTTACAAAAATGCTCAAGGGAATGTAAATGCTCTTGCAAACCAAGAGCCGAATTAGCAATCAATATAAGGTCATCTGCGTACAAAAGAAGCCTGATAACGAACTTTTTCAAATGGATACCGTCACCCCCTTGCGAATTTAGCCACTCTTCAAGCTTGTCAATATATAACCCAAAAAGGGTAGGAGACAATGGGCAACCTTGCTTGACCCCGATATCGCTTCTAAAACTTTTAGAAATGCCAGCTGAAGTTCTGATTTTGACTTTCACCTCTTCATACAACCTATGCACAGCTGCTCTCAAATGCTTGGGAACCCCGAGTTCCTCCATTCTACCCCAAAGCTTATCCCTAGGAACCGTGTCAAAGGCTTTTCTGAAATCAACAAAGCAACAAAAAACTTCTTCCTTATTTTCCCAACCTTTTTCAATGATGTGCCTTAAAGTTATACAATGATCAACTATGGAATGTTTAGGTCTAAAACCTGCTTGCCCTTTAGCACGTTTATTTCTTTCTTTTGCCCACTTGCTAATTTTCTTTTCCAACATGCTTCCAAATAACTTTGCAAACAAGGGGTTTATCATTATGGTTCTATAATTGGAAGGATTATTGACGTCACCACTCTTGAAAAGAGGTATTGCCATACTAGTTGTCCAATCTGTGGGGAACCCCTGCTGTAAGATCTTGTTGAAAATTTTTGTGATGTGAGGTGAAAGAAATTTTAAGCCCCACTTTAGATACTCTGCTTGGAGTTCATCTAAGTCTTTTGCTTTTCCAGCGCCCAACTTCTTGATACCCATCTCTACCTCTTGCACCGTGAAGAGTTTTGTGTCTGTGTTGACCAAGGGAGGAGGGTCAACCTTGGGATCCTGCTCATAAAGTTGTCTTACATAGTCAAACCATTTAGAAGCTGTAATGTTGTTTTCAGTTTGCACCTTTTTCGATTGGAGCTCCTTCCAAAATAATTTGGGGTTATTTTTCCCGAGGAAGATTAGCTCTTCTCTCCTTGAAACCATAAAATCAGCTTTTTTCTTTTTTACTAACTGCTTGTAAGCTTTGAGCTTTATGTTATCCGTGTCTGATTCCTTCCACCTTCTCCTTGCCCTTTTGCATTCCTCGTCAAACCAAGCATTAACCGGAAAGCAATTTTTTTCGGACTTCTTAATTTTTGCTCTTTTGCACTCAGCAAGTGCGCTTTGAATTAAATGTGTTAATCTGTGACTATGAAGGCCCTGAGATGGGATTTCCTCCTTCTTTAAGAGCCTCTCTAGCATTATTTTGAAGGTATTACAATTCTCTGGATTCAAAAGAATTCTGCCCTTTGGGGGATTTTGTTGAACACATTGATTTTTCGACCCCAATTGCTTTTTTCCGGTCCAAGAGAAACTTAAATAGACTGGCTTGTGATTTGATTTTAAGTCCCAAATTTGATCTCCAATCAACACTTCCTCCATTTTTTCACACAAACTATGCGAGCAAATTACATAATCTACTACACTTGCTCCATTGTAAGTATTGCAAGTGAAATTACCGGACTTTTCCCATTTAGTCAACCCATTACAAATGACTAAATCGAAAGCCCCACATAGCATAAGTAGTTGTTCTCCAAAGATATTGCAGCCTTTATCCTCTGAAATTCGTTTCCACTGATGATTACTCTCTTCTGTAAGCCAGATAGGGTCACTGTCTTCTTTACAACAGAGAATGCTAGCTTGTTCACTTGCGGTTCTAGCATTGAAATCCCCCACTATAAGGACTTCACCTAGCTGAGAATATATTGCAATATCCGTTTTTAGGGCTGCAAAGGGATCTTTGTGGTCAAGCCCTCTACTTTTGTAGATTTTTGAAACTTGCGGTGCAAAATAGCATGCTGCAATTCTAATGAGATTCCCATTTTCTGATATTTTAAGCCAAACAAATTGTTTATTTGGGTCTTCTTTTTCTAGCTGAATGAAACGACCTTCTTTTTCTCTTACTAATACCATGATACCCCCGTGCCCTTTGCCATTCCCTGCTGCCTTGTTCCACACTGCTATCTTCCAATACCCTGCAAACAAAGGTGTCTTACACCCTTCATGCTCATGTGTTTCTATGAGGCAAATTATGTCTCTACCTTCCGCAATAGGCCCTAACCCAGGTCCTCGTCTCCATGGGTAACCCCTGCAGTTCCAACAAACTAATCTTAAGATTTGAGGACAAAATCTCAACCACACATCTTGAGATTTGAGGACAAAATCTCAACCATTGGATCCTAGTTTTAGAGATTCAGTCTTTTCCAAGGAGACAAGAGGAAAAGGGAAATCATTCTTCACTTCACACTTGAGAGAGCATGAGGAGAAGAGAGCTAAGGAGAAAACTTCAAGGAGGAGGCGAATTTGCAGCCAAGAGAAAGGAGCTCGAATCCCAAGGAGACTGTACAAGCAGTAGTTCGATTTTCTAGGAGGAAGAGGCAACACGAAAATCAAGGAGTAGTAGGATGAATTTCAATGGAACAACAACACAAAAATCAAGGGAACAACAACAAATACTTAACACGAATTTCAAGGCAGGAGGCACAAAATTCGAGGGAGGAAACAACATTGTTCAGGCCCGAAATTCAAGGCATGAATTTTGGGACAACTATAGGAGGCATGATTTACGAGGAGCTGTTCTACTGCATTTTGGCATGAATTTCGAGGCAGCACAGTCAGCATATTGGCACTGAAAACGAGGCAAATTCTGGGCATTGAAATCGAGGAGCTGAGCTGAGGAAAAATGCAGAAATTCCGGGCACAAAAATCTGTGAAAGTCTGATTTGTTCAGTGGGCACAAATTTCCAGAATTTGTACATTTAATGCTACAGCAGAAACGGAGATAAGTACTGTGTTTTTAATATTTATGTACTTATTAATAATTTTCTCAAGCAATAAAATCCTGCTTTGAAGACCAGTTTCTCCCAAGAGGCTGTGGGGTTTTTCCACGGTCAGCTTGACCAAAAACTAGTGTCTCTTATGTGTTGAATGCTTGCATTAATTATCAGCTGTTAGAAATGTGAAAAAGAGTAGAAACACTCTTTATGTTTGCAATAAATGCATTCTGAAATTTATATCAGCACGACAAAACATGTGGGTTGGGCCTAAACAAACACAGGCAAGCTTGTAAACTGGGTTAAGGGTGCAGATCATTAAATTTCTACACCTACCTCCAACTTCTTTCTCCACTTTAGTGTCAGTAGTAAATTCTCTTTCTATCCTGGCCTCCCTTTCAGCTTCCTGAATCTCTATCCTAATTTCAAGAGGGGTAGAATGAACATAAACAATGGGTGAGTGTTCTATCGAATGTTGGGCTTGAGAGATAAAAGGGGGAAGGTGAACTCTACTTTCCCTGTGACCCCTCGAATGGCTAGGGTGGACCTTAGTAACAGGAGAGAAAATAGTGGACATTGAAAATAAACTTTGAAGATATCCTGAAGCCAATGGGTGATCCCAACGATTGGAGAAGGGGCAAGGAGGAGAGAAGTAGGTGGAAGTGAGCAGAGAGGTTACATGGGATGGCAGGGATTTTTGGGGCTAGTGAAATAATATTAAAATCTAGAGAATGCTTCCCATCGAGAAACTCAAACCCATATGTTAAGTTTAGTTAACCATGGTGTTCTATGCTTGATGCAATTTTACTTCAATCTTTCTTAGGCCCGATACAAAATAGCGATCACATAAACATGAAAGTAAAATGTTGATCAAAGACAATAATAGATCAACAGAAGACAAGCCAAATTTACAATTCCTTTTGTCCAACAAAGATATGAGATATTGTTGCGTTACAACAGTGAACAGGATGCTTCAGCCAGCAAAGCCTTTCTAGATCAGCCAACCTTCCATGTGTCACACCCACAACCCTCAAAGACAGCTCAGCACAAGTCAACGCTGGTCAACCCAAAGTCAACGCAGAACAACAACAGAAAATTCAATGCAGCATATTAGGGCTTCGGTCAAACAACTCGAATTTCCTCGATTTTAGTGCCCAGCAGTACGACCTCCTAAAATTGGAATTTTGGCAGAAGATTGAGGTCAAACGACCAGGGGTTGACCACTGTCAACGCTGGTCAGCGCTGCAACAACAAGCCCTAAATAGATCCGTAGAAAACAACAGTTTCGCTCCACACTTGTGAGGGGAAAAAGGCCTCCAAAGGCTATCAAACAAATCAGATCACAATGAGAGAATATGTGATGAGTTGATGAGAAAATGACCTCCAAGTCTCTCCATTTTATATCCATCAATGAGGATGTGTGACACATCTATTAGGCATGTGAGCTTACATTACAAATCTGGCCGACCTTGCACATGTGGAAAATAAATTCAAAATAAATGTTCTATCATCCAAACAAGATGATCTTTAGATCAATCTTGCACCTCTCTGAAAGAGGAATCCAACAAAAATATGACCATTGTCATATGAGCAGTGCAAAATGGAGTTTGGACCTAGTTGTCCAAAATTAACACCATATCTAATAAGACCGAACACAAAAAATACAGTGAAAGACAACCTCCAAGGAAGAGAGTTGAACCCAGATTGAAAAGAAAGAAAAGAATACATAGGAATCACCCTTAAAATAGAGACAAAATGTCACCAAGAAAGGAAATAACTTTAACAAGCTATACTTGTTTAATGACATCAAAGCAAGAACCGACCTGAAACTTGGAGTTTGCTGGAGGGTACTCTATCATTGTGAAACTTGAGGCCATGCTAGAGCTACCACCGAATGCCACTATAGTTTTAACCACCAAACCTGTGGTCTGTGTGGATTGAGCACCAACCATAAGTTTTGCCAAAACCCAAACCTCCCACAATAGAGGATTGCGCCACACATTATTCCTAATGTGTCATCATTTAAATTGAAACAAAGCTGAGGACTTAGAGAATACCTAAAACCAACAAGCCTCCCAAAATAAATACATAGCATGCTAATCAACTAGGACTCATAAGGTCTCCTTACGGTGATCTTCTAGAGTGCTCCAAAACCTCCTATACACATCTCTCGTTTTGCCATAAAGTTTTTTGTATAGTGATTACCGCTTCACAATAATGGCGCAAGGTTGGGTCAGTTGACGGGTTAACCCACAACCCTGCGATTACAGTTTCCCTCCAAAAACCTTTTGATTTTTGTGTAGCATCGGGAGGTATTCTCGCATGCCAAGTGTTGAGAAAAAAGGTACCAAGGAAGTGTTTCCTAGAGCTTTTGCCTTTTCGCCTAGGAAAACACATCAAAACACCCTTTTAGTGCAACAAAAGATCTTCGTTTTTTCTGCTCATCTTTGTTCATCTTTGCTCTGTATCATTTGAGAAACCTTATGTAAGACTACGTAATATTTTTTGAAGTCCTTTATGATTTTTCACTATGTTCCTCCTTCTCTTGGCTAACACTCAGAGGCAACAAAGAGACCAAACATCCAGAGTTACTAAAGTGACTTTAAGTCCATAAAGTGACTTTAATATTATTAAATCCTCTTAATGTTTATAAAATGAATTTATGAGAAAAGTGCATGGTACTTTATAATATTAAAGTCACTTTATGTTTTTAAAGTGACTTTATGAGAAAAAGGTACAAGGTACAACTTAAAGTTATAATGACTAGGGAGACTCATTAATGTGGGGGGGGACACACATGAAAAAGGGGGGTCAAGTGAGGAAAATATTTCCACCATTGATCTAGAGGGTTGAGATCTAATCTCAACCCTTGATAAAAAAGGGTTAAGATTCCCTCATCTTAACGAGAACTAAAAAGGGAAAAAGGCATGAGAGGTTATTCATTTTCTTCATGAGCATTGTTGGAGAAGAGGAGCAAGGAGTCTATGAGAGCTTTAAGGAGAAAATGAGGTTGTGAGAGCTTCAAGGAGGCTGAGAGAGCTTTAAGGAGAAAATGAGGCTATGGGAGCTTCAAGGAGGCTGAGAGAGCTTCAAGGAGGAGAGACAAAGGCTGCGAGAGCTATTTTGCTAAGGAGAAATAGATCACTTAAGCTTCGAGATGGGGCCGGGATTTTAGGTTGGAAAGGAGGCACACATTCCCAAAATTGGTGTGTAGAAATACCAACACAAAAATCATGGTTGAAAAGGCTATTTATCAGGCCCAAAATTTGAGACAATGAGTGCAAACTTTAGCAATGTTTTGAAGGAGATTTCAGTGATTTTTTTAAGGCTGTGCTAAAATCTGAGGAGAACAAGCCCGAAATTTTAGAGAGGAAACTTGCGCGCATTCCCAAGCAAAATACTGAGCATGACAATGTGATTTTTGCTGAAGAAGGATGCTGTGAATGGCACATATTTCCAAGCAGAGATTGCTGGAATTGTGGCTCAATTTTCTTGGGTGTCAATTGCTATTAAGGGCACGAATTTTTAAGCAATCCAAGTCAGACAATGGCCTAAAACTCGAGATAGTGCAGGGAGAGATAAGTAACTCTAAGTTTGTATTTAATGCTGTACAAAAGAATAAAATCTCCTTCACATTGGTTTTCCCCTTGTGGGTTTTTCCAGGGTCAAAGTTGACCAAAGATAAGTGTCTCATTTTATGTGTGAAAGCTTGTTAAAATTTTCTATCAGCTGAAAAGTTAAAATGTAGAGATAGCCTAGCATTGTTTTGTTTTTAATGCATATGAATTTTATTTATCAACCATGCTTGTGTTGGGTTGTGGGCATTAAACCATATGCAAGTAAACTAAATTGGGAGGGGCTACAGGAAACAAAGATTTCTACACCAAGAGGCCTCCTAAGTTGGCCTAGAAAATTTATGAAAAATAAAATAAGATAAATTTTATTTATGGGTTTCATGTAGGCTCAAAAGGGACAATTTGGCCCCTCCATGAAAGGGTGTGTCCTTTGGGGGTAAGTGCACCCATTTGACTTGTACATACACATATGATGTGACATTTCATTTGTCTCACTCACTCATCATCTCTCTTATATAGAAGACACTTGTGGAAGCAAAGAAAGGATGAAATGGCTAAAGTTTGGACTTGGTTTTTGGCACAAATTTCTAGATATTTTATTGTAAACCTTGTTGAAGAATAATTTATTCTAGAAGAAGAGTTGCTGGGTTTTCTCCCAAGTTTGTGTTTCCCAGGGGAAATTTGCTGTCTCTATTGTGCATGGCTGTCTCTTTTGCTTCTACTGTTTTCACTGCATTACCATTTAGATTTTCTGTGTATAATTGCTTAATGATATATGTGGTTCAAGATAAATTAATTGAAGATCATTAGAAATAATTATCGGACTAGAAAATTGGTTTCTATTGTTTTTATTGTAGAAAAATCAATATGGTATCAGAGCCTTGTTGATAAGAGCAACTATTGAAGAGATCTGTCCAGAACAAGGAAGGATCTTAGCCCTAAAAGATGGCTGATGACCTCAGATTGTATGCCCAAACAAGCTTACACTAGACATGATTTTTTCTTTTGATTAAAAACCGGCCGGTTTGAACCGGAAACCGGTCAAACTGGCCAGTCAGGATGCTTGCCGGTCCAAATCGGTCAAAAAACCCGGTCAGACCTTGCCTTTGACCTTGAAATACTAGTTAACCGGTGCTAACCGGCCGGTTAAGGATGGAACCGGCCGGTTTATGAATAAACCGGCCGGTTAGCTACTCTTTCCCTACGTGGACCCACGCATGGCCAGAAATGGGTTTGAGGGTTGATGTGGAGGTAAGGGGAGGGTTGTTTCCCTCCAAAAACACCCTCCCCAATCTTTTATAAGCAGGGGCAACCTCTCCTTTGTCTCACACCATCTCATTTGCTGTTTGTGAGTTTGATTGAGAGCTTGGAGAGTGTTGAGTGTTTGCCGGAGCAGTGATCTTGGAGGCTTGGAGTTAGAGTTGGAGCTATCTTAGAGATAGTTTGGAGTTGTCAATAGAGTTGGCATCTTCAAGAGGACGCTAAGGAAGCTAGTTTGCATTGCCAGGTAAGGATTTTCACTTGAAAAACCCATCATTTCATTGTTGTTCATGTATTTATTTTCTCATGTGTTTAGCTATGCTATTGCTCTCAAATCTCTAGGCCTATGCTATCAAATTTTTTATGTTTGAATGTGCATTTTGTTTCGTAAATTTAGCCTTAGTTGTCCATTTATCTTAGCTGCAATTTTTTTTAAATGGCAGATTTATTTCCAAATTTCAATTATTTCAAGTCAAGATGGCTCCAAAAACCAAGGACAATGCATGGGCCCATTGTGATGTGGTTGATGGAAAGATGATATGCAAATTTTGTGAAAAATGTATTGGAGGTGGGGGTATTCTTAGATTGAAACAACACTTGGCTGGGATAAGAGGCCAAGTAAAGCCATGTGATGCACCTAATGAAGTGATAGGTCCAGTTAGGGCAGAATACCTTGCCAAGTTTGAAAATTTTGAGGAGACTAAGGCTAGGGAGAAGGCCATCCAAGATGAAATTGCAAGGAAGAGGGAACTAATAGATATCATGAGACAGAGTGGGTATGATGATTATGAGATTCAAGACTCCACTTCTATCCCTTCCACCAATGACCCCTTTCACTATGTTCCTCCTGTTGGCCAAAAATCAAAACCAACAAAGAGATCCAACCTCCAGAGTTATTTCTCATCCACTGCTAATCCCACAGCCACTTCCTCCCAGCCAAGTCGTCAACCCACTTTGGATCAACATTGGAAAAAACAATGCAAAGAAACTTCTTATCGGTACATTGCTAGATGGTGGTATGATTTAGATATCCCATTTAATGCTGCTCGCTCACCTTATTACCAAGCTATGTGGGACTCTGTTTTAATTACAAGAAAGGGCTTCAAAGGCCCTACTGTGCATGACTTGAGGGGAGCTCTTTTGCAACAAGAGATTTGTTATATTGATGAGTATTTGGCTGAATATAAAGAGTCATGGATCAAAACAGGTTGTTCCATCATGTTAGATGGATGGACTGATGGAAAGAACCGCACTATCATTAACTTCCTTGTTTCTTGCCCTCGAGGAACAACGTTTTTGAGATTAGTTGATGCATCTGATAAGGTGAAGGATGCAACACTTCTATTTGAGCTTTTGGATGAGATTATTCAGGAAGTGGGGGAGCAAAATGTTGTGCAGGTCATCACAGATAATGCCTCAAACTATGTTCTTGCTGGAAAGATGCTTGAGTCCAAGTATAATACCATATTTTGGACTCCATGTGCTGCACATTGCATAGACCTTATGCTTGAGGACATAGGCAAAGTGGATTGGGTAAAAAACACTGTAGAGCATGGCAAGTGCATTACAAAATACATTTACAACCACTCATGGGTATTGAGCCTAATGAGGAAAAACACTGGGGGCAAAGAGCTTGTTAGGCTTGCCATTACGAGATTTGCAACTCACTTCCTCACGTTGTAATGTCTCAATTCTCAACAGAAAAACCTGCAGAAAATGTTTTCTTCTGATGATTGGACTGAATCTCGGTGGGCTCGTAGACAAGATGGAAAAGACACCAAAAAGAAATTCTTTGACAATTATTTTTGGAAAAGGTCTTCAGAGCCGGTAAAAATTACTGAGCCCCTTGTTAAGGTGCTAAGGATGGTGGATGGGGAAAAGATGGCAATGGGATACATTTATGAGGCTATGGATCAGGCAAAGGAGCAGATACGGGCAGTTTACAGGGACAGGTTAGTTAAATATGGCCGGATATGGGAGATCATTGATAACAGATGGAACAATCAACTCCATCGTCCCATACATGCAGCTGGGTATTTTTTGAACCCAAAGTATCATTATAAAGCTCGGCTAAGAGATCAGCAGGATGGGGAGGTCAGATCTGGATTGATTGATTGCTTGTAGCGCATGGTCCCTAACCATGCAGACCTTTTGGAAACACATAAACAACTTACTCTTTTTAGTATGGCAGCTGGTACCTTTGGAAAGAACTTGGCGAAAATGGCAATAGATGTGGATCAACCAGGTAAGCAATTCCAATTTATTTTTCTTTTCAAGTTAAATTGTTTGTAAATAAGTGATGAAATGAACTATGTTACTAATGAACGTCTTTTTATTTGCAGCACATTGGTGGGAGTCATATGGCGGCCAATGTCCTCAATTGCAAAAGTTTGCAATTAGAATCCTCAGCCAAACTTGTAGTGCTTCAGGTTGTGAGCGCAATTGGTTTGTTTTTGAGCACATACACACAAAGAAGAGAAATCGTTTGGAACATAAACGGTTAAATGATCTTGTGTTTGTGAAATACAACCTTCGCTTGAGGTGGAACCAACTGATGAGCAAAACACCTGATCTAGATCCCATTGTGTTGGATGATATTGATCCAACATTAGAATGGGTGGAGGAGACTGAAGATCTAGTGTTTGAGGCAGATTTTGATTTTGATGCAGCATTAGCGGGGGGTGAATTTGATGAAGATTTGGTGGCACCATCAGACGGAGACCCAGGATTGGTAGCTGCATCAAGGAAAGGCAAACAACCAATGGAAGGCACTAGTCATGCAGCTCGAGTAACTCGTGCTTCTAGTAGGTCCACTGCTATTGTTATTGGTGGTAGTGGTATTTAGGTTGCAGATGACCCTGAGGCTCAGGCATCCTCAGACTCTGATCCAGATGATGTCTATGCAGCTGCTGATGTTGATCCTGTGTCTAGTAGCGATGATGAATTTGATGATTGATCATGATTCATGTGTAGTCTTGTATTAGGCCCATGGCCTCATAGTTTGTAGCATTGTTTTTGGACTTTATGGGCCATTTGGAGCCTCATTGCTTATGTATTTTTCGATGATATGTATTGCACTCGGTGCCATTTTGATATATTCACCTTTGCATGGTATATAAATGAGGAAACTTTGCATATTTTGTCTCTATTGGCTTTGAATCATAGTTGCAAATCTTAAAAATAGTTTTTTTTATTAAAAAATAATTATTGAATGTATTTTTTTAAAAACCGGTTCGTTTAGACCTGACCAATACCAGTTAGACCCATCGGTCTGGTCACCGGTCACCGGTTTTTAATACTATGGGTTAGATGCAACTAAGTATCTCATAACGTGGATCTATCACAAAATAACCTTGACTATTTGGTATAGGCAATGTCAAGCTCGAACCTGCGACCAAACATATATGGTATAGGCAATGACATTGCTAATCAAAGTGGGACATCAAAGACACTAGAAACAAATAGTTTACCAGGAAAGCTCATGCTCAATTCAGTGTCAATGATTTCCTAGGCATTCGATAATGTATGTGGACAACTAAGCTATCGAAACCCTATAGGAATGGTATTCAGCGTGGTGGGAAACTTTAGTTGAACAATGTGATTTCAAAGTGATTAATATGTTTGTTTGCAATATAATGCTTTTAAAAATCTCTCGCACACTACAAGGTGAAAGAGATAAATATTATCACATTTGGACTAGATTGACCGCATTATCCTTTGTAACCTGTGTTGTATTCTTAGGCGCTTCTCTGCAAATAAGGGTTCATGTTTCAACGCGTGAAGATCTAGAATGGTTTTGGTTGTCCTAGCATCTGGGATATAAAATATGGCCTTGATGTAAGTTTCATCGAAATACTTGTGTGCGTGTGACACTAAAGACCTGTGTGTGAAGCAGGAGTCGAGTAAATTGCCGTCGTGATCTACCAGAGAGAGATCAAGGATTTCAAAGAGCCCAAATGCAGATCAGAAGGGGGAATTTGATACCAAAATGATGTAGCGTGTTGTAACTCTTAGAGACAACCCTGAGTTGTTAAAGATCAGTGCCTAGGACATCTTAAGCCAAGAGGGTTCAGGAAGGATTTTGTAGCTGATAATACGAGACCTCTTGTTATGATCAGGATTTAAATTTTTCTAGTATGGGACCACGACATCAGAGACAAAAAGTAGACAATAATGACATCTAGTAGTAGAACATAAGGGTCAGTAAGCATACATCAAAAGTAGACCTGAATTTAACCGCTGTGAGGAGGGTCGAACATGAAACCAGTGAACAGTTATCAAAATAAATGAGTGTGGAAACATCGGCAGAATATGAAAGGAAATATTAACAACAGACATGCTTATACTAGCATAAGAATCCACCCAAGCTAATATTAGAAGAAAGATGGCGAATGTGATGTAGAACATGAACAAAATATCGTGCTTCGAGCCATATTTAAAGTGCAATAGACAAATAGATATGAGTACCTTTTCACAGATAAATTCACATCTAAATAATCAACACTCGCATTCCAAAAGCTTATGATACAAGGAGAGTGATGGAAATACCACGAACATTTTATATTAAAGCATAACTGAGGAAATACAAACTGTAACTTATCTCATTAGGAATCCATTACACAACAACAAAACTCCATTTCAATTTCCCAGCGAGATCTTTCAACATACACTATGAAAATGCCTCAAAACTTTACAAAAAGGAAAATTCACGACTAACAGTCTCTGCTTTGAAAAATCTGGAACCCTGTCTCAGCTTCAGATTTCATCTTTTATAGCCTTGAACTGAGCTCTGCGAAAAGATATTTTAGACAAATATTCCCCTTCAAAAATATCTTTCTGTTTGGCATCTCTATCAAAATCAAAATTGATGATGAGGAAAAACCGCCTCTCATCATATGCATAGTGGCCTTAAAGAAGGCGCTAACTAAAAACATAACAACTAAACAGAAAATAAAAGTGCAGAGGGTGAAATGAAGATTTCACCCGATATTACAATGTAAAATAAATAAAAGTAAATGGGCCACCTGGGCTAGATCATGAGTATCATTTTTTAGGACGAAGAATCATTTTTTAGGACGAAGAGGGGTGCTTGCTGTCAGCTGACTTGGAAGCGCTGATGATGCGGACGGACCAGCTTTGTGTCTGAGAGGAGGCAGGGATTGGTGGGATGATGTGGAGGCAGGGGTGTTGACGTACTCGCTGCATTTTTTCCATATGGTCACCCCTGGTGGCGGCATAGTGACAAAAATCTCTACTAAAGCCTGAATATCAGTTAACTCGGTGTAATCCACATGGACGGCCAAGCGCTGCTTAATCTGGCAAAGAAGGGAGAATTCCTTGCCTACGGCGGCGATTATTGTTTCCGCCTTTAGGCGAGTAGTTTTCTCAAAGGGTAGATCAGTCTGGTTCATAACGACTGTCACCTTCTGTTCATGTTAGTCCTGAAAACGCAGTCGTTACAGGCTCCCAGCATGATGGGAGGCCTACCTTTACCAGCTCATCCCACTCTTGATCAAACCGTTCCACCCCCCTAGCAACCTGCGCCAAACCACTCAGTGCATTTGCACGCGCAGTCTCCCTTTCGATTAACCTTCTGACTTCCATCACTCCTTTGAAACAGTCTTTTGATCCCATGGGTGAGTAGCTCTTCAGAGTCCAATCCATTCAGGTAAGTGATATACCTCTTAGCCATGGCCACCTTTGCCTTTGCTTCCTCTTGACCTTCCTGCAACTTTACTTTGAATAATCGGACCGCGATCTTTTATCATCCATCAGAGTGATATATTTCCAATGCTTCTTCACCTCTGATATGATGTCGGTCCAGATGAGGCGCCTGGCTTCTAGGAGGGTCGCGTTTCCCTTCATCTGATTGGTCAATTCCTTGATAGTTTTTTCCTGTAGCAACTTCTCTCTTTTTGTTTTCTCCACCTCTTCCTGCAGGGCCGTTACCACCTTGTCATTTGTTTCCAGCTTAGCTTCCAGTTCCTGTATCCTCTGGCGTGCTGTATGGGCTTCATTTTCTGAAACCTGCAAGTCCGACAAAGCTTTAGTCAGCTACTTTGGAGTGGTGCCAGGTGCATTGGAAGTTGGGGTCACACATACATGCTTGTCCCATTTTCCCTGTAAATTTGCCATTTTCTGTCTGAGGGCAACCATTTCCGCGGTCGTTTTAGCATTCCCTTCTTGTTCCTTGGCCAATGAATCGGCGAGAGTTGATTTCTCCCTTTCCACCTAGACTAACTCCTCTGTTTGTACATGTTGCTCGTGGGGGATGTTTAGTATTTTCCTTAGCTCTGAGTTTTCAGCCTCTAGATCCATAATGGGCTGCTTTCGGACCGCATCCTTGTCGCTCCCTTTTTCCCTTACTACCCTCCTTAAATTTTGCAGATTGTTGGCTACGCCTCTGGCACTAGCCTTTTCTTTCCCCTGGTTCTCCAATACTGCGCTGTACTTGTCTTCCAGCTTCCTCAGTGAGAGCGCAAGCTTTACCACTTCGTCTCTCAACATATCCCCAATACATTGATGTAAACCGAGCTTGTCTATTAAAGGGACCTTAGCCAGATTTAAAGTGACTTCCAAATCCCGGTAGCTAGTTCCTTCGGCTGTAGGATCCAACACTGCCTCTGTAATGGCGATTATCAACTGTTCTCTTTCCATATCAAGCTCGGTAGTGAGCTGAGTATGATACTTATTCACAAATCCATCCAATTCTGCTTGGAGTTTCTCTTGTACAGTCTTGTTTCTATTGCCAATCTCTTCCCTTACTTCGGCTCTATTAACTGAAATGGCCTGCGATAGCCCAGAGAGTTCTGAAGAAGAAGCACCATCATAATTAACTATGAAACCGACCTTGCTTCTGTCAGGCTCCCCGTATCGGACCAATTCCTCCTGTGGAGGCTCTTCCCAGATAATCTCCGCTTCATTAGTTCTCTGCTTCTTGGAGGGATGAGATCCCTTGCCCATATCCACACCTTCTTGTCCTCCTGAAGCATCGGCCTCGTCGGTTTGCCCTCTTCTCTCTATGCCTGCGGAAGTAGTGTCGCCCCTTCCTTCTGCAGTTGAAGATTCAGCCTCCATATGTGAAGCCAAAGGCCATGTATCAAGGTTAGCTCTCCACTCAATGAAGGGCCTAGTCTCATGTACATAAGAAATTGACTTTATTTTCCTTTTCCTATTGGAAAGGATCCCTTTCAGTTCACAGGGCCAAGCTTTCCCTTGTATCAGATCCATCCCCTGAAGTAGCGTTTCCACTGTGGAATGGGCGCGTCTTGAATTTACGGTGAGAGGGCCGATAGAGGTAGGGAGCTTGAGAATGTATCCTTTCTTCACGGGGACGAAGTGGAACTGGTCTGCCTTCAGGGTTTGACGGATGTACTTAAGCGAAAAAATCTGCATAGCAGGAAACACCGACAGGCGGTAGGGGGGTACATTTGCACCACAGACCCTAATCTCAGTGTAGTCGTCAAACAGGTACCAGTCCCTTGTGCTTTCTTCATTATCGAACTGCAGCCAGTCCTTGTGCTCGGGAAAAATCCTGGGTGGAGGGTTGTCGTGGATTATGGTGTAGGCTATGGTCATGAATTCATTCAAGAACCTTGTGTAACCCCTCTTGTTAGGTTGTTGACGAACAAAGACATTCCACTCAAAGACAGTTCTTGGCTGGGCATTTGCCCTCGAAAGCTTTTCGAGGCCTAGAGTCTCAAACTTGTCAGCATGTTCAAACATGAAGAGATAAAACACTAATGAACAGAACCGGAAAGACCTCGAAGTGGGTAACTCTTGGAACTGGGTTTGAATGGCCGAGGCTAGGAAAGTAGGGATATATAAAATAATGCCTTGTTGAGACATGAGCCAAAGGAGAGCTACAGATTCTTTTGACACCCGCTCGACCTCCTTGAGACCTAGTAACCCTAAAATGAAAGCAAGGATAGGCTGGACATTCTCTCTGAATGTGGACAGGGGAACCATATCTGAAGTCGGGATAGCTGTAAGACGAGAATCTGAAACAAAACAGAGGAATTCACTTTGCTGCTTCTAGGGCAACTTGAACAGTGACGGGACAGGGATAACTCAGTGAACTCAACGTAACTCTCGCTGTGGGGGAAACAGAGGGCTTCCTTTATGAGCTCAGGAGATATGCGAAAGATCTTATTTCCCTGAGTCTATAAAAATAAATCCCTACGTTCGTCATAGGCATCTCTGAGCCAGCATATGAACTCGGTAACTGGATAAGTGGGCGGAACAATTTGGTAATATAAGCCTGACTGAACGACTCTGAACCGGTCTTGGCCGTTCACATGGCTTTCCAAAAAATCGGGTCTGACACGAGATACACTGAAAGGGTAGGAAGGGTCATGAATACGAGTTTGAGTGTCAATGAAAGGTTTAGGTCCAGGGAATGCCCTGACCTCGCTGGCTTGTGGGGTTTCAAGTTCAGACTTTTTGGGCTTTGCTCTCCCCATGACCATTTTGAAAAGTAAAACGGAAGGAAAACTGTGAGGCGGAAGAACGACTAAATACCTATAACAAGTGAGGAATACCCAAGACAGAAAGCGACGCAGGGGTTGAAAGCAACCTAGTACTAGAGTTCAAGCTTCACGGCATGACAGATTCGTAAAAATGAGTATTTTACCAAAGTGGGTGTAAAACAGGGTTAAACAAACCTAGATTTGCGGAAAACGAGGTTAGGGTGCCAAATGTAGGGCAGACGACATAAGGACGTTGACAATGGGGCGCGTGGCATTAGGTTGTTGGCTATCAGGGGCTTGGTAGGTGTGAGCCATGCGCTGGATTAATACCAGTACTGGTCGTGTACCGGCTTCCCTAACTTACCTTACCTTTTGTTTAATAGCGCCACCTGTCTTTCTTGAGGGGTCCACTTAATAGTTCCGGCGGGAGCTTGTGAGACCTTCCCGTGACGCTCCATCACCCCACAGAAAGCTTAAGACTTGCTCCGCAAACCCGTGATGTCATGCGTTTCGGTGGGTAGACCTCCGCCTTCTTCATACCATCCTTGGTATCCCTGGAATCCCTGCACGTGGCTCTCTCCCTTTGACTGTCTGACATATGGTCGCGACCCTGCTTTTGCTTAACTGTATGGCACCATTAGTCTTTTATCCGCGCCCTTACCATGAGGGGGTTTGCATACCATACTTCCTTCATATTTACTTTGCCCACTTACCTCTTATGGATTTTTTCTTCATTGACCTTAAGTTTTCCTTTGCAGCTTTAAGGTGAGGGCTAACATAACAACATTGGCTCCACCTGGGGACTGCATGTACGTCCTCGGACGTGTCGAGAACTTTGCAGACCATTTGTGAACTATACTTTGATAGCCAGAGCCTCTTCAAAATTTTCAAACTCTCCTACGGCAAAACAAAACACCAAAAGTGAAAGTAAAAGCAACAGATATATACACTATATACAACAGGCCCCTGGGACCGTGGTCAGTATTGAAAATAGGGTTTTAAGAACTGCTTATTTACAGGCGCCTCGATCACATCTCCTTCCAAGTTCTCCAGTGTGAAGGTGTTATTGCCTGTAACCTCGACAATTTTGAATGGCTCGAACCATAGTGGGTCAAACTTTCCATGCTTACACTTCTCGGCTCTTCTGATGTCCCATCTCAGTACTAAATCCCCAGACTGCATTTCCTTGTCTTTGGCATGTTGATCAAACAAACCCTTCATTTTTTCTTGATATTCTGCTAATTGGTCATTCACTTGGCTCCGAGTCTCTTCTAACTCAACCAGCTGGTTCATTCTTCTGATAAGATCGTTGGGCTCTTCTTGGATATCCTGTAGGAACCCGGCCACAGGCAAAGCGAGTTGAATTGGGAAGACCGCCGCTCGCCCATAGACTAGTTCGTATGGGGATTTGCTTGTCGATCTTTTATTAGTGATTCTGTTTGTCCACAATGCGAATTTAAGCTGAGAGTCCCAGTTTTTTGACTTTCGTTTATAGATTTCTTTAATGCTCTTACCAATGTTTTATTGGAAGACTCAGCCAGTCCATTTCCCTGGGGATAATAGGCTGTAGAGTGCCTCAAGGTGATATTGTATTGTTGACAGAAATTGGTTAATTTGGCAGACTTGAAAGCCTGAGCATTATCCGTGACAACCTTAACCGGACAACCGAATCTGGATATGATATTTTCCTCCAGAAACTTGATCACAACTGCATTAGTGGCATTTCTCGCTGGTATGGCCTCTACCCACTTGGTGGCGGTTAGGATCCACTTATGCTGACCACTGGATGCTGGGTGGATCTCCCCGATGAAGTCGATCCCCCATTGTTGAAAAGGCTCTTCTATATGTACTGGGATCATGGGTAAGGGTGCAAACTTGTGTTTTTCAACGAACCTCTGACACTTCTCACACGCCCTGACTCGAGTATGTACATCTCCGAACAATTTGGGCCAGAAGAAGCCCGCTTTCAATATCTTGTGGGCTGTAGACCGCCAACTGTAGTAGCCTCCACAGATGCCTTCATGGAATTCAGCCATGACCTCCTCCACTTCAGACTCTGTGAGGCACAAGAGTAGGATTCCTGAAGTATCCTTCCAATACAGTCGGCCATTTGCAACAATATATTTCTGGGATTTCAACCTCAACGTTCGATATTTAGCCTTATCGAAGTGCGATGGACACCTGAGAGTTAAAAGGTATTCTACAATATCCTTATACCAAACACTGATAAGATATTTCATGTGTGTTTTTTGCACAGTAGTTTCTATCTCGGGCTGTTCATCCGTGCCTTCAGGTAACTCTCCAACTCCCATGGATAGATTTATTCCCAGAGCCTGACAGTTTGACTCAGACAAAATTTTGGCCAGCCCTTGTCCCTTGATAAGCTTCGTAGGGCGAATGTCTAATTCATATTCTTGGATCTCCGCGATCCATTTACCTCTTTTGCCCTCGCTGTCTCCTTGAATCAAGATATATTTCACCGCGGCAGTAGGCACGAAAGCAGTTATGGCTGACTGCAGTACATACATTTGGAAAGCTTTTAGGGACTTCACCAGGGCATACACCTGCTTCTCTAAAATGTTATACTTCAACTCGGCTTCCCTAAGTACTTAACTGAAAAAGGCGATGGGCTGCTCATACCCTTCCTCATTTTTCTATAATAATACTGCGGCTACAGTATGTGGGGAGGCAAATGAGAAGATCATGAATGGCTTACCCTAATCTGGGCTTGCCAGTACTGGGGCTTCTGCAAAGGCACTCTTAATTCTATTGAATGCTTCTCTTGATTTAGTTGTCCATTTCACATCATTGTTTTTCTTAAGCATCTCAGTGATACGCCGAACTATTTCTGCGTAGTTCAGGATGAATCTTCTCAGAAAGTTTATGCGTCCGAGGAATACCTGGACCTCCTTCTTGTTTTGAGGTAAGGATATGCCGTTAATTACCTCTACTCTTTTTAGATCAATCTTCACTCCTGCTTTAGTTACAATGTGCCCTGATAATTTTCCTTCTTCTAAAGCAAACATGGACTTCTGAGGATTTAGGGATAGACCATACCTGTGACACTTGTCGAAAGTCCAACGCAAATGTTCAATATGTTCAACATCATCCTTCGAGAAAACGGTGATATCGTCCAGATGTACCACCACGAACTTGTCTTGCTCTCTTACGAAAGCGATGTCCATTGCGCTTTGGAAAGTGGCTCCCGTGTTTATCAGACCGAAAGGCATTCGGGCATACATGAACGTACCCCATGGTGTGGTGAATGCCGTCTTCTTTTGATCTTTGGGAAGGACTGCCACCTGGTTATATCCAGAGAATCCATCCATCATGGACATTCGAGAGGATCCAACCACTTTCTGTAATATGTGATCCATCTTGGGGAGGGGATAGTTATCCTTAAGGGGTGCCCTGTTCAAGTTCCGAAAGTCTACACATAACCTTATTTCTCCGTTCTTCTTTCGGACCAGGACCAGGTTGGCCACCCATTTTGAATATCTCAAAGGCACAATGATCTTGGCCTTCAGCAACTTTGTGATTTCTTTCTCTATGGAAGGAAGCAGCAAAGGGTTAATCTGCCTTAACTTTTGCTTATGTGGCTTGGCATCTCCCCTCAGTGGGATTTTATGCTGGATGATATTGATATCAAATGTTTTTAGATCTTGGTAAGACCAAGCGAAAACATCCCTGTAAGAATGGAACAACTGCAAGTATTGTTCTCTCTATTCTTTTGGGACTCCTTTAGATAATTTGACTATCTTAGGATCCTCTTCTGTTCCAATGTTGACATCCTCTACTTGAGCTTCCCGAGTCACTTTATTAGGGTTGATAGGAACGTCATTTTTATCGAACAATCTTTCCAAAGGCACTAGGCCTCTGGGAACCACGTTTCCTTTCAGTTGCAAAACCTTATGCCCAGTCACCGTCTCCTGCCATTTATTTTGGGGTTGCTCTTCGGTCTCTACCTCTTCTCCTGTATCAATGACCAAGTTAGAGAACTCTCCGATCGTTTCCATGAAGCGTTTCATCTGCTCTTCATCTTCAAACACCTGCCAGTGTTTGACGTTGTCTGGGATAGAGGGGCGATAACGCACCTCCACTTCATATCTTAGGAGTGGATTCTGGGGTGGACGAAAATTACTTGCTTCCACAACAAGAGAATCAGCCATCCTGTTTTGATCCCTTGGCATAAATTGTATGTTGAACGCCAGGAAAAAGTTTTCCACTAGGTCTTATACTTCGTTTTTGTATGCTCTTAGCCGAGGATGTTTGGCTTGGCACTGATTTTTAATCTGCCTCACCACTAGCTCTGAGTCTCCAAAAACTTTAAGACTCTGAATGTTCATATTCTTGGCAGTTTGTAAGCCCAAAAGTAGTGCCTCGTACTCTGCCACATTATTAGTGGCTTCATATTCCAATTTAAACGAGAAAGGGACCAATTGTCCAGTAGGGGAGATCAAGAGGACCGCTCCATTTCCTTCCCTTGAATTTGCTCCATCAAAGTGCAGAGTCCACATCCCCCTTCCGTCACTACTTGAGGATTGTTCCAGCTTCATCAGATTGAATGCTGGTTCCTGTAAGAACTCTTGGTCCTCCTCGAGCATTAGACAAGAAAACTCTCCCTCTTTGCTATATACCAGAGAATTGACTGAGCCATCAGCTCTAGTCACCATCTTCACGAATCTTGACTCTCGATACAACCTTCTTTCTTGCCCCCCGAACACTGGGATGGTTGCATAAGTGAGGTCAAGCTTGATTGACCCTCCAATTTTAGTACCCCATGATCTAGATTGGAGCATCCCAAACCGAGCTGGGATATCAGCGACCCCTATATCCATAACAACACTCTTGGCTGGGATCTGAGCCAAGTTCACCACCAGGTCTTTAATCATCCCCAGGCATTTGACTCTTTTAGAGTCGAAAGAATAGAGGTCTTTATATGGTCGAGTGATCTACAATCCAAGTTGCTCCATGGCTGAAAGAGGCAACGGATTATGCGAAGCCCCCGAATCCAACATGCAATTGTGCAACAACAAATCATGAATGACTAAGGATACATAAAAAGGTGGGGTTGTAGAGTCTAGTTCTTCTACATGGGGGCCAAATACTACAGGCCTTTCCTCTTGAAGGTTAAGACTGTCTGGGGGTGGAGTTACTCCATGAGGAAGCATGAACTGAGAGACTTGAGCTTTATAAGAAGGTTGCTTTAGAAGTTCGACTAAAGGAATAGGGATCTTAACTTTCTCTAGCTCTTTTTGGAGATTAAACACCGTAGGACCCTTTTAGATCTCTTTTGTTTCTTTAGGAAAGACGGGAGGCTTTTCATCAGTAGGAATATGTTTAGGATTTGCAAGAGGATCAGGCACTGAATTAGATGAGGATGGAGGAGTACCTTTCTGATATGAGGGTTCTTCAACAGGCTTCTTACCTCTGTTATGTAAATTTTTGTAGATGTTCTATGCTTGATGCAACTTTACTTTTCACTACAGCAATCACATAACAATCAAGTAAAATGCTGATAGAACATACCAGTGGATCTACAAAACACAAACCAGAAACAGAAAAATGTGGTGGTGCGTTACGGCGGTCAATAGGATGCTTCAACTAGCGAAGTCTCCTTGGTCAGCCACCCTAGCATGTGTCACAACAACCCTCAGAACAACCACACGGTCAACTCAAAGTCAACCCCAAAAAGTCAACGCTTCCCAGAAAAGTCAACGCAGAACAACAGCAGCACTAGCAGCAACAACAGCAGCAATGGCAGCAAGAGCAACAGTAACAAATAAAAGTCAATGCAACATGGTTTACGGTCAACCTTTGACCTCGGTTCTTGTGCCAAAATGTACGACCTTCCAAAATCGAAGTCTCCACCAAAATTCAGCTCCTTTGGACCATGTGTTGACCAAAGTCAAAGCTGGTCAAACTTGCGTGGAAACCCTAGCTACAGCAGATTTCTCTTCGTCCTTCTTTCCCACGTGTGAACCGAAAACAACCTCCAAGGAGCTCGGACTAATCAGAAGAGGAGAGATGATGTGTGAGGATGAGATGAAATGTCCTCCAATGTTGACTCTATTTATATCAATCATTGAGGTGTGTGACACATTTGCTAGGGGTGTAAAACCTTAAGGCCGACCTGCACATATTTTGAAAGTATTAAAAATAAATTCAAAATAAATGTTCTACTCATCGGATCAAGATGATCTTTAGATCGATCTTGCACCTCTTCGAAAGAGGAAACCAATAAAAATATTGGTGTCTTCATCTGAGCATCACAACATGGAGTTTGGACCTAGTTGTCCAATTTGAACACTCCCTCTCAACTAGGGAGAACTCCATCCACCTGTGCAATCAAACATCGTGCGTCATCCTGTTGTAACTTGCTTTGCTGGCCTTTTTATTTCAGAACATAAGTGGGTCAGTCACAAAGACATCATTCCCGGCGGACAGATTCAGCTGAGAGGTCCGAAACCTCTATAGGACTCACAAAGAGTCTCATACCAACCCGAAGTTGGTTTATCTAACTCGAAGTCAGTAGGAGGTCCGAAACCTCACTTGGACTCAAGAGAGTCATATATACTAACCCGAAGTTAGTCTCACTGACTTGAAGTCAGTTGGAGTTCCAAAACCTCACATGGACTCAAAGAGTCACATACCAACCCAAAGTTGGTTTATCTGACCCGAATTCAGTAGGAGGTCCGAAACCTCACTAGACTTGATCCCAGATCAAGTGGTTGGACACGTGTCATCCTAGATAGAGAGTACGACAATCTCTGGTGTGTCCATCTGTCTTTGCTACTAGTCTCTAGCTTTTCCCACCTCATTGGCCAAACGAGAGGTACTTCCCATGAGTCCGGAACTCAAATGGGTAGGATGCATACGAGGCACAGATCATGAGAGACGAACCAACTCAATCATCATAACGGTGGGGCCCAAGCAACAGGGTTCGACAAGCCTAGCCATGTGGTTGCTTATAGCTCCGAGAAGCTATCCCCAAAGCCCCCTAGAGTCCCCAGAGCTCATCGTCCAACAGGACCCTCAGAATAGGGTCGTTCCACGATACCAATATTCTCACGGAAGGTTAGGAACATGACCTTCCCCAAGGGCATTGTGAGAATATCCGCGACCTGCTCATTAGTTCCTATATGATTGAGCCTTACAGCGCCTCGCTATACCATATCCCGGATAAAGTGGTACCAGCCATCAACATGCTTGGATTGTTCATGGAACACAGGATTCTATGACAAACGAAGCCCCCTCTATTTATCACAAAGGATGACAGTGGCATCTAGCACATGCTCGAACAACTCACTGAAGACCTTTCACAACCAAGTGACTTCACAACAGGCCATACATGTTACAATGTATTCGGCCTCAGTGGTGCTCAAGGCTACCGACTTCAGTTTCCTGCCCGAAGCAGATCTACGTGTGAAGTAGCATCCAGATGTGCTCTTGCGATCCCCCACATTGCCAGTCCAATCGACATCAGTATATCCATGGAGTGTCATACTCTCGACAGTGTATCTCAGCGTATGGTCTATCGTACCTCAAAGATATCTCAAGAGTTTCTTGGCACCAACCCAGTAAATGTTATGATCAACCATGTGTTGACTCAAAGTGTTCATTGCACAACATACGTCCGGACGGGTGTTCACTAAGAACATCAGGGCCTCTATGAGTTGACGATACTCAGTAGGATTTGCTAACACGGGCCCAGCAGCGCTGCCACTCAACTTCTTAATGTTGAGCTCCATCGGTGTCGACATGGACTTACAGTCCACCATACTAAATCTTACCAGAAGCTTCACAATGTATTTTCCTTGAGAAAGGAAAATTTCACTAGGTCTCTGCTAGACCTCTAGGCCTAGGAAGTAGTGCATCAATCCTAGGTCTTTCATCTCAAACTTAGCAGCGAGCTCCCTCTTGCACTGATGAATGAGAGGGTCAACACCTGTCAGGAAGAGGTCGTCCACATACAGCACCAGAATGAGAGGCTTCTCTCTATCAACCTTGAAGGAAAGGTTCGGATTAGCATTACTACGAGTGAAGCCCAACTTCATCAGGTAGCTATCTATCTTCTCGTACCAAGCTTTGGGTGCTTCCTTCAACCCATAGAGGGCTTTCTTCAACCTGCAGACATGGGTGTCCTGATCTTGGACTTCGACCCCCAGAGGTTGCTCCACATACACCTCTTCTTTTATCGCACCATGCAGAAATGCGGTCTTCACATCCATCTGATGAAGACTCCATCCTTGCGTAGCAGCAAGGGCTATGATAGATCGGATGGTGGTCACAGGTGCAAATATGTCATCAGAGTCTATGCCTTCTTTATGAGAGATGCCACAGGCAACGAATCTTGCCTTGAACTTTTTAGCACTTTCATCAGATCCATGCTTGATCTTGTAGAGCCATTTTGAGGCGACAACTGCTTTGTCCTCCGGTCTAGGAACCACATCCCAGACATCATTCTTCATTATGGACTCATACTCTTCGTGCATAACATCCTTCCAGACTTGATGCTTTACGACTTCCTCAAAAAGATCCAGGCTCAGATTGTACAATAGTACTCATGGCTGCTAGATACCCTTGGTATCTACTTGGCTTCTTGCTTTCCCGAAATGACCCCCTTGGGGCCATATGTCCCTCAACATCCTCGACAGTGTCCCTGACCCTGATGGTCTCTTTCCCAATGAAGGTGGTGGATCAATCGGGTCCATTGGTCCTTCAACATTAGGCATCGTCTCATCCTTCGGTTCCTCTTGATTTCCAGGCCTTGCTTCATGATCTTCGTCAGATCTCAGAAGATTGACTACTTTCCTCAGGGAAGTATCTTCATAAAAGGTGATATCGTGGCATATCTCCACTTCCCTTTGACCAGGCACATAGAGTCTATGGGCCTTCGAAGTTTCGTTGTAGCCCATAAACATTGTGGTCTCCCTCTTGATGCTAGCTCCTCTGCAAAAGTTCTTGAACTCGTTCGTCTCATATTCAGTGCCATTATCGGTCTGTTGGATAACATCTCATGTCATTGCTCCTAGTGGACTTCCTCCAACCTGGTAGAGTGTATCAATTCTAGACCCAAACGTGATAGCTTCCTTGAAGCTCTTCTTCCACGTGCGCACCTTTCCATCAGTGAATGCCACATTGAAACCTTTGTCTTCCATAGCCGATATAGACACAAGGTTCTTCTTCAAATTAGGTACATAGAGTACATCCTGCAAGCGGAGGACTTGACCTTGAGACAAGTGGAGGGTCACAGTCCCTGTCCCTTTCACGGGATATGTGGCATTATCTCCAAGGATAATTTCCAGATTAGTATCCTTCTTAACCATATCAGAGAGTGCTTCGTTGAACCCAGTGATGTGCCTTGAGGCACCACTATCTATCAACTAGACATCCATAGTGTCGGGTGGAGATGCAGCAGAGAGGGCAGATACAAGAATGAATTCATTTCTTTTATCAACAACATTTGATTCCTCATACCTGGAATTTCTTGACCCTTTGAAATGTTGATCATTTCTGCCGGAGGGAGCCTTCCTCTTTCCCTGGAACCTGTTGTTCCTTTGATTGCCATCCCTCCGGTTGTTGTTGTTGTCATCATCATCAGGAGAATCCTTCTTGAAAGGGCCTTCTCTAGCATAGTGACCTGGCCTATGACAAGTGTAACACTTGCCCTTCTTTCCTTGTGCCCCTGCTCTTCCTTTGTTCTTTGGACCACCAAAGTTCTTTCTAGAATGAGCAGCGTAGGCAACATTTCCTTCATTTCCATACCCCTTCATTCTTGTCTCTTCTTGTACGCATCTCGATAGTACTTCGTCAAAGTCAGGTATCACATTATTATTTAGAATGGTAGTGTTGAACACATGCCATTCGGATGGGAGCCCTCCAAGTGCGGTGAGTACCATCTCTCGATCAGCTATTGTCTCCCCAATAGCCATCAGATTGTTTCTGATCTCGGTCAGCTTCAGAAAATATGATTGGATAGACTTATCCCTGCCTTTCTTCAGATTCTTCAATTGATTCTTGAAGAATAACACTTTATTTGCATTGTTGGCCTTGAACATTTGGATCAGCTTATCATACATCTCTTTGGATGCCCCTAGATCAGAGATGTAGGCCACCGGACTCTTATGAATAGATTCCCTGATCATCAGCTTTGCTTTGATCTCCCCCTTCTTATACTTTGTTTTGGCAGCAACAGTAGAAGTGGATGGAGGTTCTTGGATTTTACCCTGCACATAGAGCATGACATCTTGGTCTTCCAATTTAAGATCCAATATCATCTTCCAAGCATGGAAGTCATCCTTCCCAGTTAACTTGTCATCCTCCTTGAAGCCATAGTTTGTGGAACCCATTTTCTTCTTCGGTGATTGCTACAAATTAGGGTTTGTCTTCACCTCAACTTTGATACCATGAAATTTTTTGTAGATGTTCTATGTTTGATGCAACTTTACTTTTCACTACAACAATCACATAACAATCAAGTAAAACGCTGATAGAACATACCAATGGATCTACAGAAGACAAACCAGAAACAAAAAAATGTGGTGGTGCATTACTGCGGTCAACAGGATGCTTCAACCAACAAAGTCTCCTTGGTCAACCACCCCAGCATGTGTCACAATAACCCTCAGAACAACCACATGGTCAACTCAAAGTCAACCCAGAAAAGTCAATGCTGCCCATAAAAGTCAATGCAAAACAACAGCAGTAGCACTAGCAGCACCAGCAGCAACGGCAGCAAGAGTCGTAACAACAAGTAAAAGTCAACGCAGCATGGTCTACGGTCAACCTTTGACCTCGGTTCTTGTGCCAAAATGTACGGCCTTCCAAAATCGAAGTCTCCACCAAAATTCAGCTCCTTTGGACCATGCGTTGACCAAAGTCAACGCTGGTCAAACTTGCGTGGAAACCATAGCTGCAATAGATTTTTCTTCATCCTTCTTTCCCACGTGTGAACCGAAAACAGCCTCCAAGGAGCTTGAACCAATCAGAAGAGGAGAGATGATGTGTGAGGATGAGATGAAATGTCCTCCAATGTTGACTCTATTTATATCAATCACTGAGGTGTGTGACACATTTGCTGGGGGTGTAAAACCTTAAGGCTGACCTGCACATATTTTGAAAGTATTAAAAATAAATTCAAAATAAATGTTCTGCTCATCGGATCAAGATGATCTTTAGATCGTTCTTGTACCTCTTTGAAAGAGGAACCCAATAAAAATATTGGTGTCTTCATCTGAGCATCACAACATGGAGTTTGGACCTAGTTGTCCAATTTTAACATGTTATCAATCTTCTGAAAGACCGACTCGTTTGGAGGTGACTCTTCTTCTTGATCTTGAGTACGCATTCGTTTCCTATAAGACCGTAGGTCGTACTTCTTGTGGAATTGGGCTTGCATGAAATCCACAAACTGTCTGCAATAATCATCAATGTTAGGATCTTCAATGGAGTTCACTTTCTCTTCCTCTTCTTCCTCTCGAAGAGAAAGTTCTACCTCCTCCCCTTCTGAATAGGAAAGGTACTGGTCATCTTGCCCATCACGAACATCTTCAGTAGGGCCCTCCATTTGCCCTTCCAAATATAGGGGGGGCTGTATGTGATCCTGTTGCTCCTTTCTGTCTGTTTGCAATATCTGCAGAGGTGGTTTTCGATACTGTGGGTTATATCCTCTGTTAGGAGCAGTCTGAGATGGCCGAGATGAGGCATTCTTTGCTTCAAGTTCTAGTTTCACTAGCTTATTCGAAAGATTATTAATCATTTTGTTCATTTCCTCAATCTTATAATCTGATACCTCTCTTTCTTGGTTTGAAGAAGAGGCTTCTTCTTTACCCCTTCGCCGAAAATCGTGGTCCAATCTTCCTTTCGATTTCCCTGTAAAATCGAAGTTAGCTTCTACTTCCAATGCATTGGTCTGAGCTTGGTCTAGAGAAGCAGATTTCCTCTCCCTTAGGGTGAAACCGAACTCAGATTCAAATGCTCCGACGAACACTACCTTAGCAGCTGTCTGAGGGGGCTTCATATCCGCTGGTAGGTTGGTGTATATCTTGTTAAATCTCTTTATAAACTCAGCCACGTCTTTGCTATGTCTTTTCTTTAATGCGTTGAATTCTATGAGACAATAACCATGGTCCCTTTTCTCTCCCCACTTTCGGGTGAAAGCATTTTCCATCTCCTCCCAGTTAGTGATGGTGTGGTCCCCAAGAGTCTTGAACCACTTCCGAGCTTCCCCATCCAGAGATTGAACGAACAACCTTAGCACTACATCCAGATGTTCCACATTGAAATTCTCTGCGAAGGCACAAAAATCTTCCATATGCTTTTGTGCAGTACTACTGTCTTCCCCGGTAAATCGGGGTAAGAGCTTCATGTAGTCTTGGGGCATGTCATTTAGAATCTGTGGTAATGCCAGGGGGGCATATCTATTTAACAAGAAGCCGAGAATTGCCATGGGAGGGGGTGGAGCTAGAGGAGGATTTTGATGAATGACAATGGGAATATGCTGAACGGTGATCTGTGAATGGGCTTGGGCAAATGGAATCTGAGGGATAGTCACTTGCTTTATCTCTTCAGCTTCCGGAGTGGGATGCAAGAAAAATCTTGAAGTATCTATTGACTCTGCTTTGTCTTTTATCACCGAATGCTCAAGGAAAGGGTTATCTGGTGGGTATTCAAGTTCTCTTGCAGTGGAACCAGGGCCTTGGACTTGAGCTTGCTGAGAGGAAGATGGAGAGTCTTCTAGAGAGAATCTAGGTATATCAGTGTGTGCAGGCTGCTTTTCTTTCCAGATTCGTTTGAATAAAATTTTCTCTGGGTTAGATACAGAAGGTGTTCTAACTGAGAGGTATCTGACCTTAGGTGTGGCTTATGGTAAGCCAGGACTGCAAATGGATTTTGTACTTTAAAGGATAGTGGAGTCGCCAAGGTGAGGGATCTACAACTCTCAACCCTTCGTGCTCACTTGATTTTGAGGGTGTATATGCGTTTGTCGTACCCAGGGATAAGATATTCAAATTCGATCCTCGGCAACGGCGCCAAAAAGATGTCGTAACTCCTAGAGACAACCCTGAGTTGTTAAAGACTAGTGCCTAGGACATCTTAAGCCAAGAGGGTTCAGGAAGGCTTTTGTAGCTGATAATACGAGACCTCTTGTTATGATCAGGATTTAAAGTTTTCTGGTATGGGACCAAGACATCAGAGATAGAAAGTAGACAATAATGACATCCAATAGTAGAACATAATGGTCAGTAAGCATACATCAAAAGCAGACCTGAATTTAACTTCTGTGAGGAGGGCCGAACATGAAACCAGTGAACAGTTATCAAAATAAATGAGTGTGGAAACAACGGCAGAATATGAAAGGAAATATTAACAATAGGCAGGCTTATACTAGCATAAGAATCCACCCAAGCTAATATCAGAAGAAAGATGGCGAATGTGATGTAGAACATGAACAATATATCGTGCTTCGAGCCATATTTAAAGTGCAATAGACAAATAGATATGAGTACCTTTTCACAGATAAATTCACATCTAAATAATCAACACTCGCATTCCGAAAGCTTACGATACAAGGAGAGTGATGGAAATACCACGAACATTTTGTATTAAAGCATAACTGAGGAAATACAAATTGTAACTTTTCTCATTAGGAATCCATTACACAACAGCAAAACTCCGTTTCAATTTCCCAGTGGGATCTCTCAACATACATTATGAAAATGCCTCAAAAATTCACAAAAAAAGGAAAATTCACGACTAGCAGTCTCTGCTCTGAAAAATCTGGAACCCTGTCTTAGCTTCAGATTTCATCTTTTATAGCCTTGAACTGAGCTCTGCAAAAAGATATTTTAGACAAATATTCCCCTTCAAAAATATCTTTCTGTTTGGTGTCTCTATCAAAATCAAAATTGATGATGAGGAAAAACTGCCTCTCATCATCTGCATAGTGGCCTTAACGAAGGCACTAACTAAAAACATAACAACTAAACAGAAAATAAAAGTGCAGAGGGTGAAACAAAGATTTCACCCAATATTACAATGTAAAAGAAATAAAAGTAAATGGGCCACCTGGGCCAGATCATGAGTATCATTTTTTAGGACGAAGAGGGGTGCTTGCTGCCGGCTGACTTGGAAGCGCTGATGATGCGGACGAACCAGCTTTGTGTCTGAGAGGGGGCAGGGACTGGTGGGATGATGTGGAGGCAGGGTTGTTGACGTACTCGCTGCATTTTTGCCATATGGTCACCTCTGGTGGCGGCATAGTGACAAAAATCTCTACTAAAGCCTGAATATCAGTTAACTCGATGTAATCCACTTGGATGGCCAAGCGCTGCTTAATTTGGCAGAGAGGGGAGAATTCCTTGCCTAGGGCGGCGATTATTGTTTCCGCCTTTAGGTGAGTAGTTTTCTCAAAGGGTAGATCATTCTGGTTCATAACGATTGTCAGCTTCTGTTCATAATCTGTTAGTCCTGAAAACACAGCCATTACAGGCTCCCAGCATCATGGGAGGCTTGCCTTTACTAGCTCATCCCACTCTCGATCAAACCGTTCCACCCCGCTGGTAACCTACTCCAAACCACTCAGTGCATTTGCACGCGCAGTCTTCCTTTCGATTACCCTTCTGACTTCCATCACTCCTTTGAAACAGTATTTGATCCCCTGGGTGAGTAGCTCTTCAGAGTCCAATCCATTCAGGTAAGTGATATACCTCTTAGCCATGGCCACCTTTGCCTTTGCTTCCTCTTGACCTTCCTGCAACTTTACTTTGAATAATCGGACCGCGATATTTTTATCATCCATCAGAGTGATATATTTCCAATGCTTCCTCACCTCTGATATGATGTCGGTCCAGATGAGGCGCGTGGCTTCTAGGAGGGTCGCGTTTCCCTTCATTTGGTTGGTCAATGCCTTGATGGTTTTTTCCTGTAGCAGCTTCTCTCTTTTTGTTTTCTCGACCTCTTCCTGCAGGGCCGTTACCACCTTGTCGTTTGTTTCCAGCTTAGCTTCCAGTTCCTGTATCCTCTGGCGTGCTGTACGGGCTTCATTTTCTGAAACCTGCAAGTCCGACAAAGCTTTAGTCAGCTGCTCTGGAGTGGTGCCAGGTGCATTGGAAGTTGGGGTCACACATACATGCTTGTCCCATTTTCCCTTTAAATCCACCATTTTTTGTCTGAGGGCAACCATTTCCGCGGTCGTTTTAGCATTCCCTTCCTGTTCCTTGGCCAATGAATTAGCGAGAGCTGATTTCTCCCTTTCCACCTGGACTAAGTCCTTTGTTTTTACATGTTGCTCACGGGGGATGTTTAGTCTTTTCCTTAGCTCAGAGTTTTCAGCCTCTAGATCCATAATGAGCTGCTTCCGGACCGCATCCTTGTCGGTCCCTTTTTCCCTTACTACCCTCCTGAGATTTTGTAGATTGTTGGCTAAGCCTCTGGCACTAGCGCTTTCTTTCCTCTGGTTCTCCAACACTGTGCCGTACTTATCTTCCAGCTTCCTCAGTGAGAGCGCAAGCTTTACCACTTCGTCTCTCAACATATCCCCAATACATTGATGTAGACCGAGCTTGTTTGTTAAAGGGACCTTAGCTAGATTTAAAGCGACTTTCAAAGCTTGGTAGCTAGTTCCTTCGGCTGTAGGATCCAGCACTGCCTCTGTAATGGCGATTCAACTGTTCTCTGTCCATGTCAAGCTCGGTAGCGAGCCGAGTATGATACTTATTCACAAATCCGACCAATTCTACTCGAAGTTTCTCTCGTACAGTCTTGTTTCTATTGCCAATCTCTTCCCTTACTTCGACTCTATTAACTGAAATGGCTTGCGATAGCCCAGAGAGTTCTGAAGAAGAAGCACCATTATAATTAACTATGAAACCGGCCTTGCTTCTGTCAGGCTCCCCGGACCAATTCCTCCTGTGGAGGCTCTTCCCAGATAATCTCTGCTTCATCAGTTTTCTACTTCTTGGAGGGACGAGATCCCTCGCCCATATCCACACCTTCTTGTCCTCCTGAAGCATCGGCCTCGTCGGTTTGCCCTCTTCTCTTTGTGCCCGCAGAAGTAGTGTCGCCCCTTCCTTCTGCAGCTGAAGATTCGACCTCCATCTGTGAAGCCAAAGGCCATGTATCAAGGTTAGCTCTCCACTCAATGAAGGGCCTAGTCTCATGTACATAAGCAGTTGACTTTATTTTCCTTTTCCTTTTGGAAAGGATCCCTTTCGGGTCATATGGCCAAGCTTTTCCCCGTATCAGATCCATCCCCTGAAGCAACATTTCCACTGTCGAGAGGGCATGTCTTGAATATATGGTGAAGGGGCCAATAGAGGTAGGGAGCTTGAGAATGTATTCTTTCTTCGCGGGGATGAAGTGTAATTGGTTCGCCTTCAGGGTTTGACGGATGTACTCAAGGGCAAAAATCCGCATAGCAGGAAACACCGGCAGGCGGTAGGGGGGTACGTCTGCACCATAGACCCTGATCTCAGTGTAGTCGTCAAACATGTATCGGTACCCTGTGCTTTCTTCATCATCGAACTGCAGCCAATCCTTCTGCTCGGGAAAAATCCTAGGTAGAGGGTTGTCGTGGATTATGGTGTAGGCTATGGTCATGAATTCATTCAAGAACCTTGTGTAACCCCTCCCGTTAGGCTGTTGACGAACATAGACGTTCCACTTAAAGATAGTTCTTGGCTGGGCATTTGCCCTCGAAAGCTTTTCGAGGCCTAGAGTCTCAAACTTGTCACCATGTTCAAACAGGAAGAGATAAAACACTAATGAATAGAACCGGAAAGAACTGGGTTTGAATGGCCGAGGCCAGGAAAGTAGGGATATCTAAAATAACGCCCTGTTGAGACATGAGCCAAAGGAGAGCTACACATTCTTTTGCCACCCGCTCGACCTCCCTGAGACCTAGTAACCTTGAAATGAAAGCAAGGATAGGCTGGACATTGTCTCTGAATGTGGACAGGGGAACCATATCTAAAGGCGGGATAGTCGTAAGATGAGAATCTGAAATAAAACAGAGGAATTCACTTTGCTGCTTCCAGGGCAACTTGGAAAACTGACGGGAGAGGGATAACTCAATGAACTCAATGTAACTCTAGCTGTGGGGGAAATAGAGGGCTTCCTTTATGAGCTCAGGAGATATGCGGAAAATCTTATTTCCCTGAGCTGATAAAAATAAATCCCTGCGTTCGTCATAGGCATCTCTGAGCCAGCATATGAACTCGGTAACTGGATAGGTGGGCGGAGCAATTTGGTAATATAAGCCTGACTGAACGACTCTGAACCAGTCTTGGCCCTTCACATGGCTTTCTAACAAATCGGGTCTGACACGAGATACACTAAAAGGGTAGGGAGGGTCATGAATATGAGCTTGAGTGTCAATGAAAGGTTCAGGTCCAGAGACCGCCCTGACCTCGCGGGCTTGTGGGGTTTTAGGTTCAGACTTTCTGGGCTTTGCTCTCCCCATGACCATTTTGAAAAGTAAAACGGAAGGAAAACTGTGAGGCGGAAGAACGACTAAATACCTGTAACCAGTGAGGAATACCCAAGAGGGAAAGCGACCCGGTATTGGAGTTCAAGCTTCGCTGCACGACAGATTCGTAAAAACGAGTATTTTACCAAAGTGGGCATAAAACAGGGTTAAACAGACCTAGATTTGTGGAAAACGAGGTTAGGGTACCAACTGTAGGGCTGACGTCATAAGGACATCGACAATGGGGCGCGTGGCATTAGGTTGTTGGCTATCAGGGGCCGGGTAGGTGTGAGCCACGCGCCGGGTTAATACCAATACTGGTCATGTACCGGCTTCCCTAACTTACCTTACCTTTTCTTTTAATAGCGCCACCTGTCTTTCTTGAGGAGTCCACTTACTAGTTCTGGCAGGAGCCCATGAGGCCTTCCCGTGACGTTCCATCACCCCACAGAAAGCTTAAGACTTGCTTCGCCAACCCGTGACGTCATGCGTTCCGGGGGGTAGACCTTCGCCTTCTTCATACCATCCTTGGTACCCGCGAAATCCTTGCACGTGGCGCTCTCCCTTCGACTGTTTGACATATGGTCGTGGCCCCGCTTTTGCTTGACCGTATAGCACCATCAGTGTTTTGTCCGCGCCCTTAGCATGAGGGGGTTTGCATACCATACTTCCTTCATATTTACTTAGCCCGCTTACCTCTTATGGATTTTTTCTACATTCACCTTAAGTTTTCCTTTGCAACTTTAAGGTGAGGGCTAACATAACAACATAGCGTTTGGTGCTTTGATCTAGTGCGTAGAGGGTATCCTACAAACAAACGAGTCGAATGCCACAACCATGACGTGAAATAAAACGTGAGCCAGAGCTTTGAATAAATCACAATTTTGAATATTAGATTTTGTTTTGGCGTGAATGAATGTGTTGTCACGATGTGGCACGTATTGCGGAGAACTGGTTCTGTTTCAAAATGGCTCATAGAATTCAACTCTTTTCTTTGTGGGTTTGAGTACTCAGTATGTGGTAACGATACCGTATCAACAAACACTTGTAACAATTCGGAAGTGGCTACGTTGCGAAGGATATAGCTCTCGATTTCCTTTATTTATTAGAAGCAGAGGGTTCAGTTTGCCATGCAAAAGTTGAATTATGACTCGTCATGATCAACCACATAAGCTGTGACATGGAGGCAGAGTCCATTGTATGAAAAATGACCAAGGTCAAAAGTCTATCGAAGGGAATATTCAACTTCAAATAAGCAGAGGCTAGAGATTTTTGGTTTGTCCACATTTTCGATTACATGGTAAACCAAGGACCGGGCCCCATACCTTGTTTGTGTTGAAATTTGGCAGCCTCGGGATGAGTTTCCCTAAGGAAAACCCTAAGTCCCCTAGAACAAACCCTTGAAGGGAGAATTGACTAAAACAAAATAATAAAATATTATTATTAATTTGATTTGAGGAAATTTTTTGAATTTAATGATTTCCCTTTTCATTACATCAAGTCGGCCACAAATTCGAAATTAATTTTATGCCGCCTTCAATTATGGTAATGTCGGCTCACCTCACTTTGAATCAACTAAAAATACCCAACCATATTAGTCTCTGGGGCATGAGGAATTCAGATTGTTCTACAACTTCGGATGATTTGAAATTTTTCAGAAGGGTCTGATCTGATTGAGATTGTCGGTCATCTATTTCTAGGATTGAAGCAAAAGTCTCTCTCTCTCGCATTGCTACAGGGCTCTCCTTCTCGCAGTGCCACAAGTCTATTATCTCGCAGTGCTCATTGTAATGATTCAGGGCTGTCGCACATATAGAATCACTTTAATGATTCTGGGATCTCGCATATGGTCTCGATGGCCTTCGATTAGTTCCTCTATGCATGTATGGTATCTCCGCCGTATGGCCTCTCCACGACATGATTAATTCCTCTGCGTATCTTTGCGGTATGGCCTCTCCACAATATACATAATTCCCTAGTGTATGTATGGTATCTCTTCGGTACAATTGATTCACGTTATGTATGGCATCAGTTCCTCTTATTCTGTATGGTGTCGATACTCTACTTATAAGTCTAGCATCTTTACTCTGTTCTCTCACTACAGTTATAAGCATGACACTATGGCATCGTATATATATTTATCTGGTCTCTGCAGTACATATGGCTTCTTATTCCTCTGCGAATGTGATAAGAGTAGTATTGGCATGACAACGCATATGTTTGCAGAACAGTTTTGAGATGGCATAGATTCATATTGGCATTGGTATATTGGTATGTATGGCATAATCATATTGGCATGGCACCATGTACACATGCAGAGCCCTTAACTCTAAAGACAAAACCCTAATATCTAATGTGAGACCTTGTTGGTATAATGCTTGACATATCTTTCATTCCGAGCAGCATCATCCAAAGTAATGTTGGTTTATGTAGACAGTAGAACAGTTCCTGTATAGGCAGAGCAGTATCACACACACACATATATATATATCATCGTATTTGCAGCAGTGGTGTCTTCAGAAGTTGTATTGCAGTAGTAGCATCTATGTTGACGTTTTGTGGAATCTCTGAGATATATGCTGAAGCCTAGAATCTGACAGTATCCATGTTTATGTAACCTTGCTATATATGATGGCAGTATTACAGTGATTGGCTGTATGTGAGTACATTGAATTGACATTGTATATGCAGAATAGTATTGGCAAGCAGTGTAGTAATGGTCTAGCAGAACAACATAGATATGGCATGGCATCATCATAAGGGAATCTCTGAATCTAAACAGAAAGCAATAATCTTGGATCTCGTATTGTTCACAAACGTAGTTGTGAACCCTTCTGGATCGGCCCGAGATGGCCTGATATGATTTACAATGATAAAGATGTACTTTGTACCTCTGCTGAACAATTGATGAAGTCTAATAGAAGAAGAATTTTGGGTTTTCCCCCTTGTGGGGTTTTGCCCTGGTCTCCGACCAAATCTTGGTGTCTCTATGTGTACTTACTTTTCTTCTGATGTTCCTTTTATTTCCAACGCATTGTTAATGATATTGTTCTGTCTACATAATTTCATTTGATATGATAATGTTATGGGTTCAATAAATATGTAATGCAATTATTAATGCAAAGAATAATGTAGTCCTAAGGAAAATTAACATGGTATCAGAGCTATGTTGAAGAAAAGTCATGGACATCACCCCTATGAAGACACCGTTGATGGGAACAAGTAAAGATGGTGGAGACCTAAAAGAATCCTAGGGCTTGAAGGAAACCCTAGGTACCCTTGTTAGGGCTTAGTGGATAAGCAGAATATTAGGGTTTGGAAGAAATCCTTGAAGTATGACTTGGAGATAATAAAGGCCTGAAGATTTGATAATGAGAAGTTATTCCATCACTTGTGATAGATTCAGATAGGCTGGGAATAATAAAGTCGATTGATGATGTCAAGTTGAGGCATCTCATCTCTTGATGATAAATATATGGCTGATGTCTTGTGGTACTTTATGATTTAAGGGTTCTATTGAAGGCAACCTTGATATGCAGATGGAGGACTATAGTAACCCCCGAAGATCGAATCAAGAGGGAGTTGATTTCTTCTTTCAATCCTCACTAAAGATAAGTCCCTTCTAGACTTTTGCTACTTCTCTTGTTTTATCATTTAGATAATGGATTATCATTTGTGCATGAACATTTGAGTATTTGAATGCTTCTAAAAAAAATATGTCAAGCAGATTCTTCGTAAGGATCACTTGGATGTTATGTGGTGCAGGAAAAGAAAATATGATGCAGGAAAAGAAAGCTAGTACAAGTAGTACCGAAGTATGTTGCTACTGCAGTCTGCCCACAGCTTCTTCCATTTCTATCTTACCAAAAGTTTGGAAAAGGTCAGCCAGGAAACTGTTCAGCAGATTCTCAGAAACATTCATCACACTTCTTTATTGCTGGCTGGCACCATGATTGTTCGAGAGCCAGAGCTTTCAGAAACTTACCTTCTCAAATCTATTTTGGTACCTCTGATAAGGTGGTCTAACTCACAGTTTCAAAGTTCCGGGCCTGAAAATCTAGGGAGTGAAGGTAAGGAAAAGCACTGACAGAAAATTTGATTGTAGGGAATTTGATGCGAGTGCATGCCTTATTAATAACAGGGCATGGAGGTACAAATAAAGTGAGAAATTTGGTACTGGAGAAAACCCGATCTGTGGTCCCAGTTTTGATGATGTTACATTACTTGCTTCAAACATCTCCTATGTCTAAACCTCTCTGGGCTAAAGCAATGCCTGCAAAGATAGGATTGGACCCTAACAAAGTGAAACAAGCTGAGAAGAAGGGATATAACAAAAATGAATAAATGGAAAATTGGAAAGTTTCAAAAAAAAAAAACTGATGAAGATGGAGACCTTAGTGCTCTTGGTAGATTAAAAGTTTCAGTTACTGCTTTGATGATTGCACACATTTCTGAGTTGCCTAAAGAATTGAGTTGTCTAATGTAAAGCTTCTTATCTGAATTGGGATCTAGAAAATTTATGTGTCCTTCTACAGAGGGAGAATTTTCGGAATGCTTTGAATCCAAGTAGTCCATGTTTGCACACCCCAGCAGAGTACCAATCAAGATTGTTACTGACCTGTGAAAGTTGGTCCTTGATAGTGAGGCTTATGGGGGACATCTTGAGGAAGCTTTTCAATCTCTATCTGTCTTTAAATATCAATAGAATGCAACCTTTCTATGAAGAGAAACTTGGAGAAATTTCTTCATTGGACAATACACTGCAGGTCATGCAATCTTTTGAAATTTTGAATGAGGTTGTTGGCTCAAAAGCTTTGGAGCATGATTTATCAGTTGCTTCAACACTAATACAGGTTGATGTCGCGATTTGTGATGAGTAAAGAAGCTTCCCATTCAGAGGGAGAGATCCTTGATGACATCCCAGCACCTATTATTTATTTGTGATGGATAATTAGAAGTCCCATGATTACAGAATGAAACAATGATCATCTGATGCTATATTTCGATTATTGAGCTAACTAGTTCTTTGATGACAGGGTTGGATCCACCTCTCGTGAACTGGATTGCATTGGTGGATTATTGTTGTTGGATTCCGTATCAGCCAGATGGGTCTTTGTATGCACTTTGAATTAGAGAAAGTCTGGTCATAGCCGGACAAGAACACCATCATGTATTAAGAAAATGCTACTGTGTGAGACAAGCTTAGGCTTATGGTTATTGTCTCCCTGCATAAGAGGAAGGAAGGATGAATATTGTATTCTTTCCTTTTTGTTATATATTTTCTCTGACATTTGATGTCTTATATGAACAGGAAAATAGAAAACTGCTGCTCTTGATAATGCATATGGTAGTATGATTGAAATCTTCAGTGATTTGTTGAGCTGGTACCAGATACAAGCACCTTGATATGTCTCTGATTTTCGGAGAGCAACATGGATTGATGGATGTGGCCCTCTTGGGTAAGGGTCTGGGCTGATCAAGAACATTCAGCAGTGCTCTTCCTCCCTTGGTTGAGCTCCCAGGTTATGGAATGGAGCTATAGGGCTCCTGGGGATGAGAGATCTCTGACTGATAGGATGTTGAGACCTGGGATCTCCCCTAGTCAAAATATGCCCCAGTTAGCGTCGTGCCCACTTTGTGGGATAACCTCTCCCATCTGGCCAATGTGTTTAGGGAATTGGGATAGAGTGTGATCCCTACCCCTTGCAGTAGGTTGATCTCGCCCAAGTTGGTGGATGCATATGTTCTACGGTCTACCATCTGAGTCATTAGGGTTAAGATGGATGATCGGGGACAATAGGGTAGAGTGTGATTCTTTTGTTGATCTCACCTATTGTCGGGGACTCTGGGATAGAGTGTGACCCCTACGCTTGGGGTAGGCTGGTCTCGCCCATTGTCTTTGGCTCCCTGATGATGACGAAGACGACAATGATAATGATTTCCGGGTAGTAGCATTGGCTTCCTGTTGGCAGTTATATAGGGTGGTAGTTGTGTGCTCCCCTATGGAGATTCTTCTTCTTGGATTAAGCATAGATGAGACATGGAACAAATTCTAGATTTGTCTTTTCTTTCCATAATGGATACAGGGTTGAGCCAAGCTCCTCGATATGGTTCTAGGTGGAGCAGGGTTCCTTGAGGTTGGCCTAAATTGAGCTTGATGTCAAATTCTTCTTCTTTATTAGATTCCAAATTGTTCAAACAGATAGAGAGGAGCCAAGACGAGATATGGCTTATTGACCGTGCTGAAGGAATGAATTGATAATAGAGAGGACGTCAAATGCTCCCCTATGATAATGTTTGATTTAATAAGGTGAAGGTATGAGCTTCCTTATGATGATTATTCTTCTTCGGATCGAGATTGTTCAGCTAATGATCAGAGAACATAATGTAAGTAATTTTAATATAGACTAGTGGGATTTGAAGATTGATCTCCCCTACCTTTGATTGCGGGTGAGATAAAATGTAACAATGATGCAATTGCCCGCCTTCTTATATTGAGTCATGAAGAAATTTCTGATGCATATGAAAATTCCTCCCTAGCTGAGAGGGAGTGTTAAAATTTGGCAGCCTCGAGATGAATTTCCCCAAGGAAAGCCCCAAGTCCCCTAGAGCAAACCCTTGAAGGAAGAATTCACTAAAACCAAATATTACTATTAATTTGATTTGAGGAATTCTTTTGAATTTAATTATTTCCCTCTTCATTACATCAAGTTGGCCACAAATTCGAAATTAAATTTATGCCGCCTTCAATTATGGTCATGTCAGCTCACCTCACTTTGAATCAACTATAAATACCCAACCATGTTAGTCATTGGATCATGAGGAATTCAGATTGTTCTACAACTTCGGATGATCTAAAATTTTTCGGATGGGTTTGATTTGACCGAGATTGTCGGTCATCTATTTCTAGGATTGAAGCAATGGTCTCTCTCTCTCTCTCGCATTGCTACAGGGCTCTCCTTCTCACAGTGCTACAAGTCTATTATCTCGCAGTGCTCATTGTAATGATTCAGGGCTCTCGCACATATAGAATCACTTTAATGATTCTGGGATCTCGCATATGGTAATGGCATCACATATAGTCTCGATGGCCTTCGATAATTTCCTCTATGTATGTATGGTATCTCTGCCATATGGCCTCTCCACGACATGATTAATTCCTCCGTGTATCTTTACGGTATGGCCTCTCCACAATATGCATAATTCCTTAGTGTATGTATGGTATCTCTTCAGTACAATTGATCCACATTATGTATGGCATCAATTCCTCTTATTTTGTATGCTATCAATACTCTAGTTATAAGTCTGGCATATTTACTTTGTTCTCTCACTACAATTATAAGCATGCCATTATGGCATCGTATATATATATATATATATATATATATATATATATATTGCTTTGGTCTTTGCAGTACATATGGCATTTTATTCCTCTGTGAATGTGATAATAGTAGTATTGGCATGACAACGTATATGTTTGCAGAATAGTATTGAGACAACATAGATTCGTATTGGCATTGGTATATTGGTATGTATGGCGTAATCATATTGGTATGGCATCATGTACATATGCATAACCCTTAACTTTAAAGACAAAACCCTAATATCTAACATGAGACCTTGTTGGTATAATGTTTGACATATCTTTCATTCCAAGCAGCATCATCAAGAGTAATGTTGGGCTATGTAGAACAGTTCCTGTATAGGCAGAGCAATATCTCACACACACACACACACACACACACACACATAATCATATTTGTAGTAGTGGTGTTTTCAGAAGTTGTATTGCAATAGTAGCATCTATGTTGACGTTTTGTGGAATCTTTGAGATATATGTTGAAGCCTAGAATATGACAGTATCCATTTTTATGTAACCTTGCTATATATGATGGTAGTATTACAGTGATTGGCTATATGTGTTAGTACATTGAATTGATATTATATGCAGAATAGTATTGGCAAGCAATGCAGTAATGGTCTAGCAGAACAACATAGATATGGCGTGGCATCATCATAAGGGAATCTCTGAATCTGAATAGGAAGCAATATTCTTGGATCTTGTTTTGTTTACAAACCTTTTTGGATCGGCCCGAGATTGCTTGATATGATTTACAATGATAAAGATATACTTTGTATCTCAGCTGAACAATTGAAGAAATCTAATAGAAGAAGAATTTTGGGTTTTCCCCCTTGTGGGGTTTTGCCTTGGTCTTCGACCAAATCTTGGTGTCTCTATGTGTACTTACTTTTCTTCTGATGTTCCTTTTATTTCCAACGCATTGTTGACTATAATGTTCTTTCTACATAATTGTATTTGATATGATAATGTTATGGGGTGAATAATTATGTAATGCACTTATTAATGCAAAGAACAATGTAGTCCTAAGGAAAATTAACAGTTTGAAGTCACAACAAATAATCTGTGAAACATTACTTGGCAAGCATCACTGGACAACACAATTGGTATTGGATTACAGTGGGCACTCAAGGTCATGGTTTCAATCTCCGAAAGCTGTAAGTGATAGTTGCAGGTCGGTGCAGTGACAAAGATTGTGGCTATTGTTGCTATGTAAGATTGCTAAAATGTTAAAATTATGCAAGTACAGTAAAATTCCATTTTGGATAGCTCAATTGACAAAGATGATGATTGCATTAAATTCCACTTTTCGAGAGGACCAAAATTGACCTAAAGATCACCTCATTTGGACAAGCAGAAGTTGGTTTTGAATTTATGTACCCACTCATGTATATTGGATTAGGTCGGCCCTCTACACATGTACCAATGGACATGTTGGCCTCAACATCAAGTGGACCCTCATGGAAGCCTATAAATAGAAGAGACTTCAAGCTCATTTGGACAATTACATCACACAATCTCTTTTATTTGTCTTGGTTCGCATAGGTCTAACAGAGGAAGTTCGCACAAGGGTCCGAATCTACAGGGTTGAAGCTCGCATGAATCTAGGGTTTATGTTTCTTGGACGCTGACACAGAACTGGGAAATTTAGTCCTTGGACGCACACACAAAGTGGTCAAGGGTGTGTCCGAGAAGCCTCAGATGCTTGCACAGTAGCCTGAAGGGAGTGTCCAGGGTTTCTGAAGCAGATCAGGCGTTTTGGTCCCAAGACGCACGCACAAAGTGGTCAATGGTGTGTCCAGGAAGCCTCAGACGCTCACACAACAACCTGAAGGGTGCACCGAGGTGTTTGAGGAAAATCTGAGTATATTTGTCCTCGAACGCACACACATAGTTCACTAGGGAGCGTCTAGGATTGCCATATATGCTCACACAACTCCTCTTCCATGCATCCAGGATTAACAGATGAAAACTTCAGTGCTCCGAAGATTCCACTCAGTGACAACAGTGGTTAGTAGTAGGCTACAGACAATGATAGTACATTACAGTCCTCAGAATTAGGGTTTTGGATACAAGCATGTTTAGGTTCGTTTCATGGATGTTCTAGTTGTTGTGAAGATATGGATCATTGCACTCTCTTTTGCTGAATCATTTGATGACAATCTGTAAGAAGAAGAATTTGCAAGGGTTTTCTCCATAGTGGGTTTGGCCCTTGTCTTCGACCAATCCTGGTGTCTCTATGTATGCATGCTTTTCTTCTCTTGTTCTTTTATTTTCCGCTGCATTGATGATGATGATATTGTTCTTTCTACATAGTTGCATACTCTGATGAATAATATCATGATGTTAAGGGGTGAACTTGATGTGTTAATGAAGAAATGCAATTATCAAAGCAAAGAACAATATAACCCTTTGAAAAATAAACATTGAATTAGAGCTGGGCTGAAGAAAAGTCATGGAGATCACCCCCATGGAGACACTTTTGATGGAAGCAAGAAGAGGATGGTGGAGACCTAAAAGAATTCTAAGGTATGAAGGAAACCCTAGGTAGTTAGTGCATAAAGGTTTGATGGTTAGGGTTTGAGAGAAACCCTGGTTTATGGCAAGACTTGAGATATGATACATGAAACCCTAGCATGGTCAAAGTCAAGATGTTCAAAGCACTTATGACAGATTTAATGAAGCCCTAGATGGGATAGTCTCTAGTAGGCCTGGTTGTTGATAAAGTTGATTGAAGGCAACATTGTTATGTGAACTATGGATAATAATGGCTCTTGAAGGTTGGTTAAAGAGGGAGAGGATCATCTCTCATTGAAGGTAAGTATTCCTTGACTTATGATGTTTCTTTGTGTCTTTACTCTTGTTTAGACTTATGGATCTGATTATTATGATTATTACCTATACTTCCTACATATATATTTGAGTACTTGGATGTTTCTAACCTACTTGATGAGATGTGATAAATGGATCCCTCTTGAGGATCATTTGAGATGCAAGAAAGAAAAGTTAGATCTGGAAAAGGTAAAAAGGCACTTGATGAAAAGGTGACAAGCACTACAAGCTACCTATGTGAAGGTGCACATGTATTTGAATACTACAAGGTATGTATAGTATACTAGTTCAATGTTATGTTTTAGCTGTAATATTGAATGACAAGGTTATCCCTATGGTATGTTGAGAATGTCTCCTCCTCAAATGACTAATGCATGCATATGAAAGTGATTTGGATCCATGGTTCTTATGTTGAAATGGTGCACTTGGTATTGAACATTTTGATCATGATGATCTTCTTGATTCTACGAGGCTACTTATTGTTGATCTTGGATATAGTGGTATAACTTGATTTTTGGTTAACATCTAATGTTTTTGGAGATCCTAATGCTGTACCATTGAAGATGATACTCTTCAGACTTGTCATGCATTTCACATAGAAGGATAGCTCATTGACTCTTTATAATGCTTGTGATGAACATGATGAAAGTATGGTTTGGTATAGCTATGAGGTTGATAGTCTAGATCTTTTTACTAACTATGGTCATGTCTTGATGTGATGAGTAACTATGGCATATGATACAACTGATTGTCCAAACTTGATGGATTGACTTGATATTGTTACATGTGTCTGATACCCTAATCACTTGACTCTAATCACCTAATGGAGGATTGATGTCATGATGCTGATGACCATGATGGATATATGTTTGATTTTATGATCTAACAGATTTGCTGTTGCATGACTCTAGTATAGACAGGTTAGTGAAGTGGATTCCCATTCAGAGCGAGAATCTCTCAAGATTCTTACTCATATTACCATTTGCATTATATGTATATTTTGTACTATTGAAGTATGATTTATGGGTATCTGACATTGTTGATCTACAATAGAGGTGTGAACTAAGGTAAGATGGTTTTATCCCACTCTCAAGCCTTAGTCGCACAGAGGAAGGCCTATGGGTGCGACTATGCCTGATGGACACAAAAGTGAAGTTTTGTGCTTAAAATCAGATGTTCACCTAGAGGATGTCAATTCGACAAATGTGTAGCAGATATCAGAAAGATCTGAGAGCAGGGAAGTTTGAATGTTTACTATAATATGAATATGTAGACTGAACTTGTGTTTGCAGGTGACCGGGATACAAAGACATCATTATGTTTGAAGTTTGTATTATGAGAGTTTGACATGATTTTGCTGATTGATATAGATGAGCAATGTTGTGTGTTCTGACATGACTTATATGGGTATTTCATAATGGTTTTGTATTGGCCTTCTTGTTGCGCCGAGAGGCGCATTCTACAACCCAGTATGGGGGGAGATGTGTAAGTGGGTATGTTTGGATGAAATTTCACTAATGTCGGCCAAAATATAAAACTAAAAAAAATTAAAAATTAAAATCCAAATAATGTTGGCTTAAACAATAACTTACATAACAATATAAATAAACAATTAAAAATTCATTAAAAATAAATTTAAACAATATAAACTTAAAATATTAAGAGGTTTACAAACACTCAAAAAAGAGATATGGTAAGTAACTTACATAACAATATAAATAAGCAATTAAAAATTCATTAAAAATAACTTTAAAATATGAAGAGGTTTATGAACACTCAAAAAAGAGATGTGGTAAATAAATAAAAATATAAATAAACCAGAGGTATGGTAAATAAATAAAACATCTTTTTATACTTACTGCAGAGGTATGGTAAATAAAGAAAAATATAAATAAACTAGAAACCTAATTTTATATTTACTCCATAAACCTCTTTATATTTACAAAAAACTCAAAAATAAATTTTATTTAGGTGAAGCCTATGGGCCAAATACCATGGGACAAATTATTATTAATACCATGGGCAAAATACCATATTTATAAAAGAGGTAAGGTAAATAAATAAATATCAAAGAGGTATAAAGAGGTAAGGTAAATAAATAAAAATATATCAAATAGTGTTAGAAATCAACATCTAATAATATACCATGCTTATGGTCCAAATACCATGGACCAATTATTATTAAAGCCATGCAAAACAAATATTATTAACCTAATATTAATAATAATAATAATATTATTATTATTAAATCTAATATTCATATTAATATCTTATATTATTAAATTTAATAACTTTGGATTAATACAATATAAAATTTGTTATATTATAATATATTATAATATATCATGATATATATATATATATATATATATATATTAACTCTAGATGTATATGGGAGAGAACAAAGATATATGATAAAGGTGGAGAAATAGGGGGAGTGACAAGGGAGAGATGGAGATAAACTGAAGGAGAGGGGAGAGGAGGAATAAAGAGAGATAGAGGGAGATGAGTGAGAGAGGTAGAGAAGGGTAAGAGAGGGAGAGGGAGACATAAAGATGGAGGTGCGAGAGAGAGGAGGAGAGAGGGATGGAGAAGGAGAGAGGATTAGAGGGTAGAGAGAGAGATAGGGAGACAAAAAAGGGGGAAGAGAGAGGGAGGTAGGATAGAAAAGGAGAGAGAGGGAGGATGAGAAGAAGAGGAGAGTGGGAGGGATAGAGAGATGGAGTTGGAGGGGGAGAGAAGGATGGAAGAAGAAATACATAAATAGTGAGAAGCGGAGAGGGAGGGAGTGACAAGGGAGAGATGGAGAGAGAGCGTGTATGTTTGGGGGTGAGATAAAGAGACATAGAAGGAGAGATGGAGACAATGGGAGAGAGAATTAGAAAGGGAGGGGATATAATAACATAGTTGGAGAGAGAGATAAAGTGATGGGGGAAGAGAGAGGATTGGAGGGCAAAGAGAGAGAGAGAGAGAGAGAGAGAGAGAGGATTGAATGGAAAAGAGATAGAGAGAGAGAGGGGGGGGGGATAGAGAGAAGCATGAGAGAAAGGGATAGAGAAATTGAAAGATAGGAGGAGAGTCACGGGAGAAGAGAGAGGATTGTAGGGGAGAGAGAGAGAGAGAGAGAGAGAGTGATCGGGGAAGAGAGAGGGAGGTAGGAGAGAAAGGGAGAGAGAGGAATGACAAGAGAGAGGACTTGAGAGAGAGGAGGAGAGAGGGAGGGAAGAAGAAAGACATAGAGTGAGACATGGAGAGAGAGAGAGGGAGTGACAAGGGAGAGATAGAGAGAGAGTGTGTATGTTTGGGGGTGATATTAAAAGACAAAGGAGAGATGGAGAGAGAGTGTGTATGTTTGGGGGTGATATTAAAAGACAAAGAAGGAGAGATGGAAAGAAGGGGGAGAGAACGAGAGAGAGAGGCATATAGTAACAAAGTTGGAAGGTGGAGAGAGAGAGAGAGAAAGGAAGAGGGAGAGGATGTGAGAGAGTGGAGAGGTAGGGAAAGAGAGATGGAGATGGAGGGGGAGAGAGAGGGAGGCAAGAAGAAATAAATAGAGAGAGGGAGAGAGGGAGCGATAAGGAAGATGGAGAGAGAGGGAGAGAGGACAACAAGAGGGAAGAGTGATAGCAGTGGGGGAGAGAGAGGGAAGGGGGAGAGAGAGAGAGAGAGAGGAGGAGGGAGTGATAGATAGATAGATTGGAGAAAGAGAGTGTATGTTTTGGGGTTGATATAGAGAGACAAAGGGAGATAGAGATATAGATGGAAGGTGAAGAGAAAGAAGAGAGAGATGGAGACATGGACGGAGGGACAGAGAGATTGATAGATATCGAGTGAGAGAGCGTGTGTGTTTGGGGAGGTGAGATAAAGAGACAAAGAACGAGAGATGGAGGGAGATATAGATGGAAAGGGGAGAGAGGGAAGAAAATTTCTTGCACTAGATGCATTGATTTCAGCGTAGATGGTGATTTCTAATCCTATTTGATTGCTTGCACTAGATGCATTGATTTTAGTGTAAATGTTTATTTCTAATGATATCTGATTACGTGGACTAGATGCATTGATTTCAATCTAGATGATTTCTAATACTATTTGATTGATTGCACTAAATGCATTGATTTTAGTATAGATGGTGATTTCTAATCCTATTTGATTTCTCACACTAGATTCATTAATTTCAATGTAGATGTTGATTTATAATTATATTTGATTGCTTGCACTAGATGCATTGATTTCAATGTAGATGATTTCTAATCCTATTTAATTGCTCGCACTAAATGCATTAATTTCAGTGTAAATGGTGATTTCTAATCCTATTCGATTTCTTGCACAAGGATTAAGAGACAAAGGAGATAAGGAGAGAGAGAGACATATAGTAACAAATTTGGAAGAGAGAGAGAGAGAGAGAGAGAGAGAGAGAGAGAGAGGATGTGAGAGAGTGGAGAGAGGTAGGGAAAGAGAATTGGAGATGGAAGGGGAGAGAGGGATGTAAGAAGAAAGAAATAGAGAGAGAAAAGTGGATAGAGAGAGAGGGAGTGATAAGGAAGATGGAGAGAGAGGGAGAGAGGACAACATGAGGGAAGAGTGATAGAAGCATCGGAGAGGGAGGGAAGGGGAAGAGAGAGAGAGAGAGAGGGAGAGAAGGGTGGAGTGATAGATAGATATATTTGAGAAAGAAAGTGTATGATTTGGGGTTGATATAGAGAGACAAAGGGAAATAGAGATATAGATGGAAGGTGAAGAGAAAGAAGAGAGAGATGGAGACAGGGAGGGATGGATAGAGAGATTAATAGATATGGAGTGAGAGAGCATGTGTGTTTGGGGGGGCGAGATAAAGAGACAAAGAAGGAGAGATGGAAGGAGATATAGATATAGATGGAGGGGGGAGAGAGGGAAGAAGATTTCTTGCACTAGATACATTGATTTCAACATAGATTGTGATTTCTAATCCTATTTGATTGCTTGCACTAGATGTATTTATTTTGGTGTAGATGTTGATTTCTAATGATATTTGATTACTTGCACTAGATGCATTGCTTTAAATGTAGATTATTTCTAATCCTATTTGATTGCTTGCACTAAATGCATTGATTTTAGTGTAGATGGTGATTTCTAATCCTATTTGATTGCTTGCACTAGATGCATTAATTTCAATGTAAATTTTGATTTCTAATTATATTTGATTGATTGCACTAAATACATTGATTTCAGTGTAGATGGTGATTTCTATTCCTATTGGATTGCTTGCACTAGATGCATTGATTGATTTATATGTTGGTTTCTAATCCTATTTGCTTACTTGCACTAGATGCATTGATTTGAGTGTAGATGTTGATTTCTAATCCTATTTGATTACTTGCATTAGATGCATTTATTTCAATGTAGATGTTGTTTTCTAATCTTATTTGATTTCTTGCATTAGATGCATTGATTTCAGTGTATATGTTGATTTCTGATTTGATGTAATTGGAAGTATGATGGTACAGTAATTTTAAAGTCACTAGATTAATAGTATGCATTGATTTCAGTGTAAGCACAAAACATTATTGACGATGTACATTGATTTTAGTTTTATAGTAATTAAATCTATCAATATTGGAGAGCAAGAGAGACAAGGTATGATGTTTACTACAACAGCTTGAGCTAACTATTTAAATGTTTTATGATTTCAATTGTCGTTTTCATATAATCGATATGAAAAGATGACAAAACTAACAAGGGTGACAATAAGAATAGTAGAAGAAAATAGTTTGAGATTGATCATAATGAAGACTATTTGTAATTGACTACATTCTTATTATTCACGTTTTCTATCATTCAACACTATTACATTGACACTTTGCATTCAAATTTTATTTCATCATTAAAGTTATTTTACAGTTTTTATCATCTCAACAAATTGAGGTAACTAAGCAAATTTAAAATTAAAATGACTAGATAAATCTCAGACATATTTAACTTATTTAAAATGGTTATATTAATATTAGATGTATTTACATATTATTGATAAAATTAATCATATGTTCGATAGATTTTCCTTGCCCGCACATGACTGAAACCAGCCTAGATCCATCTTAACTCCGGATCTATCAAGCACCAAAAGGTATCAATTCTCTCGAGGTGCAAACCTTTCCTCAAGTTTTGCACTCAAAAAAGAGGTTTGCACCTCGAGAGATTTGATCCCTCTCGGTGCTTGATAGATCAAGAGTTAAGATGGATCTAGGCTGGTTCTTAGCACATCGGTTGAAGTATTGACAATTGTATGCTTGGAACTTGCATGATCGATCCTTGGTATATGCATTTGCATCTAGTAACAAAAATGACTCGTATTATGATCATGAGAATGACTTAATGAAGTTTAATACTGCGTGATAATAGATGAAGTCAAGACTTGATATGAGCTCTACTTGTCACCGGTCTAAAGAACTTGATACTGTGATATTGATGATTTTTGATATTAATTATGATCTACATTGATTTATGAAAAACTAAACAAGTTGGTTTGGTAAAATGTTATGTTTGCAGAGAGCATTGCATGAAGCAAGCTACCCAAGTCCGCATTGACTGTTATCTGGTGAAGCTAGGATGATGTGTTGATCTAAAACTCTACTTCAGAAATGTTCCAAGGTATGACTTTGGTTTTGGTTTTATACATTGATGGTCTACTCTTGACAGGTGATGAGCCTCTGATGATCTCAATAAGAGGGAGATGGCTTCTGAAGCTCGAAATAAGAAATCATGACACCATGAATCAATTTCTGAAATTGGGAAGAGGAAATGAAAATCCTTGGACACTCCGAGTAAATTGGCAATCGATAGTTGATTGAAGCATTTCATGACAGAGCTGCTTCGTACACATTGAGTTGTCACCAAGGATTCTTCGAGATGTTTGCATGAGATGATTTTTTCTTGGTCCGAGATATTCTTCCTATGATATATGCCTATATGGATATGCCAGTGTTGCAGGAAATGCCCCCCCACCCCCCGACTCCAACCCCCGAAACGCTTCCCGTATGGGATCCGCCATATAAAACGCTTTTCCCCAAAAAATTTGTGCTTCCTAGAAATTTGGATTCGTACGGTCGGATCCGCGATTCCATACCCTGGATCCGTGATTCATACGTCAGATCGGCGTACGGAAGCGTTGTGCTTCGGAGGCGGATCCGTACGGATCACAGCCGCTTTCGTACAACGACATACGAATCCGACTAGCGCAACAAAAAAACGACTTTTTTGATTTTATTTTTTAGCTTTAGTTGCGTTAGAGGGTTGGTTAGTGTTGAGTTAGGGATAGGATGAAAAAGATATAAGCTCTCTTTCACCTCTCATTTGCTCACTTGTGTTTTTGGAGAGCTTGGAGAAGAGAAGAGAAAGAGAGGAGAAGAGAGCATGGAGAAGAGAGACTTGAGGAGAGCTTGGAGGAGTAAAGAAGGGCTTCCATCTACAAGAGCTAAAGAGGTAAGTGCAAACCCCAAACTTTCTCATTTTTTTGTCATTGTTTTTTGTATTTTCTCTCCTCCCTCTCCTACACTTTCCCATTCTTTCTTCTTGTTCATTTATTTGCAGGTTGTCCACCATCTATATTCATATTCAAAGATGATGTTTTTTTGGCTTCTATGTATCATTCCACTCTTGGTTTTGAAGATGGTAAGGGGGAGTAGAAATAGAAGAGAAGAACATGAAGAAGAACAACATAGTGGTCCCCATATGAGTGACCCAATGTATGATGAGGAGGAAGGGTTTGAAGAGGAAGGGGATGATTTTGATGAAAACATTGAAACACCAGAGGGAAAGCTGCATTGACACCCTTGTGGAACTATGTGACCAAACTTGAAGGGGGAAAAGGTGGTGGAAACTACAAGTTTTTGTGGCCTCATGGTTGTCATGGAGGAAAACCGTATAGTGGTTCATATACCCGTGTGAGGAGGCATCTTTGTGGGGTGATGGACAGTAATGAAAAAAGGGTGCCGTGGGGATAGCAATTTGCCCAAAGGTTCCAGCTGAACAAAGAAGAAAATACATCCAAATAAAGGAGGCTGCACAACAACAAAACAAGAAACAAGAAACTCAATCTGAATCAAGTGCAACCTGTAGATTTGGTATTTCATCTCCTCATGGTAATTCTGCAAGCTCTGGAGGTAAAAAAACAATAGGGGATTTCCTTAATGTTGTTGGGAGGGATGATGTGGATGGAAAGATAGTCCGATTTCTTTGTGCTTGCGGTGTACCATTCAATGTGCTTCGCTCTCCCTATTGACATGCATCAATGAAGCCCCAAAAGGATACAAGTCGCCCAACTATTAGGAAGCTAGAACAATGTTATTAGAAAGAGAAAAAGGAAAGGTTCAAGTAGCTTTGACACGTTTTACAAATGAGTGGGTGGATAGTGGGGTATCCATTGTATCAGATGGGTGGAAAAATATCATAAACCAACATTTGATAAATGTTATTGGTGTTTCTGCTAGTGATGCAGTGTTTATTACATGTCACGATTCCTCCTCTGTCAGTGCAACTTCCGAAAACATTGCAGATCTCCTATTGCAATTAATCAAAGATGTTGGTCCTAGTAAAGTGGTTCAAGTGATCACAGATGATGCAACAAATTGTAAGGGAGTAGGAATAATTATTGAGCGTACTTATCCACACATATTTTGGTCTGGGTGCTTGGTGCACACATTGAACCTTTTGATGCATGATATTGTGAAGCATAAAGAATGTGGGTGGATTAATGAGCTTTACAAGAGAGGGAAGCAACTCATTAAATTTATCACAGGGCATACAAGGGTAAACTACTTCTATGGCACTTACTCCAAGTTGCAGTTGCTTAAACTTGCAAAAACAAGATTTGCAAGTTATTACCTCACCTTTAGGTGGCTAGTGAAGGTGAGACAAGCTTTAACTAATATGGTCACCACTGAATCATGGGAGGAAATTAACACTGATAGAGATGGTGCTAATGTAGCCAAGGACACTATTCTTGACATGTACTTTTGGTCACAGCTTAAATATGTTCTGCAATTCACCAAACCAATTTATTACATGATCAAGTTTGTAGATTTAGATCGGCCAATAATTGGGGAGGTGTATGAGCAAATGGATAACATGTTGGGGCAAATTAAAGACATTGTTGAGCCTAGAGATATCACCTTGTACAGTTATATTTGTGCAGAGGTGGAAAGACGATGGGATATGCTAAATGTTCCATTGCATGCATTAGCATATGTTTTGACACCTAAACACTATCATCCATCATGGCTTTCAACACCAGCACCTGGGGGGGGGGGGAGCAGGAGAAAACCACACCTAGATCCAGAGGGCATTGACTAAATTAGTCCCTGATGAGGAGGAGGCTGCCTTGGTATGGAAACAATTGAGCAACTATACGCTTTGCACTGGTCCATTTGGGAGCATGCATGCAATTAGAGATCGAGAGACATTTTCTTCTATTGAGTGGTGGAACATGCATGGAGGTGCTACTCCAATTCTACAGACTTTGGCATTGCGGGTGCTATCACAGGTGGTAAACACTTCTTCTACAGAGAGGTGTTGGAGCTCTTATTCTTTCATCCACAGTGTTAAAAGGAACAGGTTGAGTTTAGACCGGGCAGAGAGCTTGGTTTATGTTCATTACAACTTGCGATTGTTGTCCCATTACTGTGATGATGCAAAGAATAATAAAGACCATAAGGTTTGGGACATGTATTCAAAGGAGGCCAATTTGGAGGATGGAGTGTTGCGATTAGAGCAATTAGAGGATGCTCTTATCCATGATGATGATGATCGAGTTGAGATGCCAACCCCCACTGGTCCCTTGCTTCCTAGGTTCCATGGTTCAACACCAACAACAAGGGCTTCGTCTTCATCAGTTGTAGTGTTAGTGCCACAACTTCCACAACCACCATCTTCTTCATTGCCACCACGTGGAGGCCCACCGTTGCGTACTCTTCGTGGTGGAAGGAGGAGAGATTAGTAGATATTTTCACAATTTACTGCTTTTGTCATAGATTAGACTTGTAGGCTTGTGAATTTGAACTTTTTTGTCTTGGTGGTGGCCAAGTGGCCTATTTTGTAAACATTATTATTTGAATTTTGGACATGACTAATGTTGACAGTTGCTCACTTGATAGATAATATGCTTTATGTTTTATAATATGGTTAAATGTTTTATGATTTACAATATGCGTCATGCTTAAATGTTTTATCATTTATGTTTTATAGGATGCTTAAATGTTTTATCATGCTTAAAAAATTGATGTATGTTTGTAATTGCTAGGATCTAGAATTTAGATGGTTGATGCTCGAATAATTAATTATTGATGTACAGTGGAATCGTGGATGTCATATCTATCCTGATTTATGTAAAAATATGCATGTTTTCATGTCTTCTACAACTAATATGGTATTTGGGATGTTTGTTTTGAATATATATATATATATATATATATATACACTAGACGCTTCTGAAACGCTTCGCTTCCTAAATTTTTGGAAAATGACGCTTCTGCGTCCTTGCTTCGCCCCGCTTCATCAAACGTTGGGATATGCTAATGTTGATTGGGATCATTATTGGTGAGATGAGCACATATAAGTGCTAACTTAGTATGAGATCAGCCATGATGAGAGGTCCGTAGCATGATTGAGGTTGAGTACGATGTTGCTAGCTATGAAGCAAGATGAAGAAGCGTTTGAAGATATGTTTAAGAGAGTATTGAATATGACATGGATACATTGCGATGACATAGAAAGGCAAAGAATTCCATAAATATAGTTGGGATTGAGATACTTTCATATATTGAGACAGTGCAGCTATACGAGACAAACCTTGGCTTGTGTTTGACACCTCCTTGTGAGGGAAGATGTTTATGGTATCCTTTTGTGATTTATACGATTATTTATGTTCTAACATGATATTTGATTTGATGTCCTGTATGAACAAGAGACAATTGGTATTGATACATGATGATTATCTGATACAAGTACGATGATGAGTATGATGAGAGCAACGCATGAGTTGGGAACTGAGCTTTGGGAGCTCTTGGGGGCGTGGGGTACTTCTTGGAGTTATGAGCGACCATAGGGTGAGTGGTTCACCTTCCCCTAGTGGTGTGCTGTGTACAGGGTGAGTGGTTAACCTTCCCCTACGATTGCAGACACATGTATGTAGGGTGAGTGGGTCACTTTCGTCTACTGTTAATGATATATGCATAGGATGAGTGTTTCACCTTCTCCTGTGGCATATGAGCAGGATGAGTGGTTCACCTTCTCCTGCGGATCCCCAATGAGAGATGCATTCAAGCATCTGCGTGTGGACATGTCGGTGGGATGTGGTTCACCCTTTCTCCACATGTAGGATGATCATTCCCTACGATTGATGGTTGACATGTCGGTGGGATGTGGTTCATCCTTTCCCCACGAGTAGGATCCTTCCTACGATTGATTGGTTGGCATGCATGTAGGATGTGGTTCAACATTTCCCTACGTGTGGTTGTGAGCAGGATGTGATATATTCTTTCCTTGCTAGTGTTTCTGCATCATCCTACCCATGTAGTTTGAGACACATGGGAAGTACCTCTCACTGGCCAATGAGTGGGGAAAAGTGGTTAGGGACCATAGCACTACTGATGGACGCATCGTGTATTGTCATACTCCCTATGAATAAGATGCATGGTGTTCAACAACTTGATATGGGATCAATTGAGGTTCTACTTCTGAACTGACTTATGTCAATGGAGAGTGGAAAGGTCTTGTGACTCACTCTCGATCAATTCTTCTTCATTATTACTTCACGGTTCAAGCAGAGCAGAGTAGTAGCTCGATGACACATTTTCGGGTAGTAGCCTGCTCACAGATATTCCGGGTAGTAGCCTGTTGATAGAGATTCTGGGTAGTAGCTTGTTGATAGAGATTCCAGGTTGTATCTCGATGAATAGAGGGTGCTAGCTTAAGCTTCCCTTTGGTAACAAATTCTTCTTCTTCTAGATTCAAGAATATTCAGCATATGAGCAAGAACAATCAAGAGATAAGCAGGGATTAGCAAGAGATGTACATTGATGTTTCGAGATGATGAGATACTTGAGATGGGACGTATATAATGTTGATCGATGATCAAATATTGGCAGGTGGAATCCTCCCTAGTTGAGAGGGAGTGTTAAAATTATGCAACTGTGGTAAAATTATACCTTGGACAACTCAGATGACAAAGATGATGATTGCATTGAATTCCTCTTTTCGAGAGGACCAAAATCGACTTGACATTAGAGAACTTTTGAGGTCTAAAATGGGCCTCCTAAGAAAAATATACAACCAAAATAAACTTTATAAGAACCAATAGGATTCAAGATGATGATGTCAACCATGGGGGATGGTTCACCATTTTTGGGGTAAAAAGGTAAAAAGAATAAAAAATAAATAAATAATAAAACTACTTTTTCAACTTGTATTTTCAACTTATCTCCCTAAGGTTTTACTCAAATTTCGAGCGAGAGTACTCATTGGATGTAGAATTTGATTCCTCATCCAAGGAGTACCCATGTTGCATACTTTCGATGGACCCTGCTACACGAAAAATGAGAAATACATGAAAAAACGTGATTGAGTACCCATGTTGCATACTTTCGATGGACCCCGCTACACGAAAAATGAGAAATACATGAAAAAACGTGATTGCAATCACGTTTTTTCATGTATTTCTCATTTTTCATGTAGCAGGGTCCATCGAAAGTATGCAACATGGGTACTCTTTGGATGAGGAATCAAATTCTGCATCCAACGAGTTTTCCCGCTTGAAATTTGAGTAAACCCATAGGGAGATAAGTTGAAAGTACGAGTTGAAAAAGTAGTTTTTTCTTTTTTCCCTCTAAAATTTGATGATGTAATGTAATCTTATTTTATTATTTCCACTATTATTTTATAATTTCCTTAGGAGGCCCATTTTAGACCTCAAAATTCCCCTAATAAGATCACTTCATTTGGACAAGCATTAGTTGGTTTTTGAATTTATGTACCCACTCATGTATATTGGATTAGGTCGGCCCTATGCACATGTTCCAATGGATAGGTCTGCCTCAACATCAAGTGGACCCTCATGGAAGCCTATAAATAGAAGAGACCTCAAGCTCATTTGGACACTTACATCACACAATCTCTTCTCCTCTTCTATCTGTCTTGGTTCACACGAGTTTGACGGAGGAAGTTCGCACAAGGGTCCGAATATATAGGGTTGAAGCTCGCACGAATCTAGTGTTTCTGTTTCTCAGACACTGTCACAAAACTGGGAAATTTCGTCCCTAGATGCAGGCATAGAGTGGTCAAGGGTGTGTTTGAGAAGCCTCAGATGCTCGCACAGTAGCCTGAAGGGAGTGTCCAGGGTTTCTGAAGCAGATCGGGCGTTCTGGTTCCCAGACGCACACATAGAGTGGTCAAGGGTGCGTCCGGGAAGCCTCAGACGCTTGCACAACAACCTGAAGTGTGTGTTCAGGGGTTTGAGGTAGATCTGAGTATATATGTCCCCAAACGCACGCAAAGAGTTCACTAGTGAGCATCTAGGACTACCATAGACGTTCGCCCAAGTACTCCATGTGTCCGGGACTAAAAGATGAAAACATCAGTACTCCGAAGATTCCGCTCAGTGACAATAGTGTTTATCAGTAGGCTACAGACAGTGACAGTACATTACAGTCCTCAGAATCAGGGTTTTGGATACAAGCATGTTTAGTTTCGTTTCATGGATGTTCTAGTTGTTGTTAAGAGATGGATCATTGTACTCTCTTTTGTTGAATCATTTGATGACAATCTATAAGAAGAAGAATTTGCAAGGGTTTTACCCATAGTGGGTTTTGCCCTGGTCTTCGACCAATCCTAGTGTCTCTATGTGTGCATGCTTTTCTTCTCTTGTTCTTTTATGTTCCGTTGCATTGATGATGATGATATTGTTTTTTCTACGTAGTTATTATTATTTTCTCCTTAGTTATTATTTATTTTTTCTCCCTTGATTATTATTATTTTAATTCCTTTGTTAGCCTTTTCTCTTTTGTATTTGCTTGGTTATAATTATTTCTTCAATGGCCTCCTAAATGAGGTTTCCAGGTACATCATGAAGGATGCTAAGCAAAGTTTGTGGCCAGAGGGTTCTCCAATTAAGAGGGAGCAACAATAGTAGAAGGACTTGCTTACATGATAGAGGGAGCAATAATAACAAAAGGACTTGCTTACATTATAGAGGGAGCAACAAAAGCAGAAGGAATTGCTCACGTGATAGAGGAAGTAGCGGTGGCAAGAGAATTTGCTTTTGTGACAGAGGGAGCAAGCAGGACTACCATAGGAAGGCCTGCGTTAGAAGCCATAAGTGTTGAAATATGTAACTAGGTTTGGTCTACATAATGACCCATGTAATCACGATTTTATGTATTTGATGTAATGAGAAAAATAAATTTATTATTGTTGTTCTTGAGGCATGGGTTTCATGCTCAAGAGAAATTTATTTTATAGATCAAGCTCCCATTGAGAGCTTCTAGGGCTAATGTGTCATTGTCATGTATGCAAGGCCCATTTTGGTATGTTACATATTGTAAGAAAACTATTTGAGTCAAATAGAGTCAAGAAACCCTCCAAGATCAAGTCAAAATGTATGTAACAAGTTGACCTTCCAAACATGTCAAGTCGACCTAGAAGCTGGGACAAGTTAGCCTATTTGCAAGGGACTAAAAGGCTATATAAAGAAGACTAGTTGAGAAGACTAGCCGACCACCTTTGGAGAGAGGTATCTCACACACAAAACTCATCCAAAAACATAGAAGGCAACGAAGAAAGGAGAAGAAAAAGTGAAGAGGAAAAAGCATAATTTCAGGACTGTTTTTGGGTAAATCTCTCACACGTGCGGGCTAAAGCTAGGGCATCCACTGTAGAAGATACATCAAGTTACAGTCATGTTTATGAACAAAATTGTGGTACCAATATGGTCTAAAGTGAAGGCAGAAGTCTTGGAGAGAAAGAGTTTTGTTAAGTAAAGGAGAAGGGATAAAATTGCCCTATTTACTTCACATGTGTAGGAAGCTACTAAAGGCCGAGAACTTCAGGTAGAGAAGCAATTTTCTATTGCAGGGCCGAAGTCAAAGGAGAAGTTGCAGCAAAGTTGACTGTATTGACTTATTGAGAAAAGGGCAAAGTTTGACTTGGTCTTGGAGGAGTTTGGTCAAGGGTCTAGATCTTGGAATTCGTCAATTGAAGATTCTATAATAAGAAGAATTCTTGTGGGTTTTCGTCATAGAGTTGGAGAGGTTTTGGCCCTGGATGATTACCTATATCTTGTGTCCTTTGTCTTATTGTTCTTTATGGTTTGGTAGCTGTTTGATGAAGAAAACACTAATAATAAACAAGTGAAAGAAGAAGCTAATTAAGTAAAGTTAAAATACACTACAAGCAGTTATCAAAGTTCGAGAAATCATCCTATGTTGTTGCCTCTAGATTTCTCAACAAGAAGGACATGGCTGGGCCACTTCATTGGAGACATGATATAGAGAGGAGCAAGAGAGCTCCAGTACATATAAACAAATGAGCAGATTGTGGACATACTTCAAAGACGAGCTTTGTGTGACGCTGAATGTCTCCCTCATTGGAAGGGAATGATGAGGTCTTTGCAGGATTGGGATGACCATCTCTTGAAGCCATAAATGACTTTGGTTGGGTCATAAAGGACTTTGACCAAGGGGAGATGAATACATTCACCTTTAAAAGCCAAAAGGACTTGGCTAGGTCATGAAGGAATTTGACCAAAAAGGTGAATGGCCCAAGGTAATTACAGGGACAATTATGGGATGTATTCACCTCTGAAGCCCAAAGGACTTGGCTAGGTCGACTAGAGTTGAATGTCCCAGGGAAATTATAGGATTGGACAAATCTTTTGCTTAGTGTAGAAATTCCTTGAAAATTCTGATATGCTTGAATGAACAAATCTGAAACTAACTTGTAACCCAAGACACAAAATTTTCTCTACTTAATTTGCAGCGGTGTAGGAACAAACATAACACAGTCACACAATATCAAAAATACAATTTTTTCAGGGATCCCAACTAGGAAAACCCTTTGCTTGATTGAGAATTTTATTGATAGAAAATGGAACAATAGATCTCTTACAATACAACTTTGTTTCTTTGGAAACCAATCTGGTTTTCTCTACTTGAACTAAGCTGAAACACTTGCAAGACCCATGATTTGCTTCCCTTATCCTTTGTGCACTCCTAGAGCCCTATTTCCTAGTGCATTCCTCCTCAATCTATGCGCATAGGTTGCTCCTATTAACTAGGAATTATCTCCTAATTCCTTGTGCAATTCCTAAGATAAAATGACCTCTACCAATCTGTGCACAAGATTCTCTTGCACACACTTCCTCTCACAAGCTCACACACACACAAACCTGTGCTCTCTATTGCCTTGTCTCACCAACTTGTGCTCACAAAACAATGATCAATTTTGTGCCTTCGTCCTTTTTATAAAATTTTCGAATAGGCTAAATCTGACAACAAATTATTTATGAAAATCAAACTGGTGATTGATTAGTTAACTGAGTCTAACTGACTCATGGAACTTGTCCTACCCAAATTTATAACTTGAGACTCACTCGCTTGTCTTTTTCCAAAGATAACTCACACTAGGAGACAACAAATGAGCCTCCCACTCCAGCGCACCAATCAAACTGCTTAATGAACCGTCCCAACTTATAAGAATTCGTCTTAAATTTTAAGAACTTGTCCTAACTTTTAGGAACCCGTGCATGCTAAGAAGAACTGCTTGGTCTCTTTCACTAAGGCACAAGTCCAAAAATGACCTTTCTCGCTACTATTTTCAAGACTCCCTCTTAGTGAGGAAGGTGCTTCTAGAAGAACCTCGTCCACTTAGATCTATCTCCAACATTACCAAGTTCTTTGCTGCTGCAACTGCCCCCTCTGAACTATAAGACTTCTCTGCTTTCCTCTGCAGAACCTGATCTGAAGACCCTGTTCTTTCTTACCATGTTTTGCGAGTCCATCACTTCTGTCATAAGTGCCATGTACCCTATGTACCTTTGTGGCTGCTTCCTCTAGGGAAGTGATATTGGAAGATTTAATTCTCTTCTGATCTCTCTTAACCAACTCCCCCGCTCACTTGGCTTGAACTCTCCCTATACTAGGAGTCTTTGACTGAGTGGATGCCTCCACTCGCCCTGTCCTATGCTCCTTATCATCTTGTTGGTCAACCCAACTGCCAGCTAAATTGGACTCAAACTGAGACATTGGCTGAGGCTCCATCTTGAGAGCTTTATTTTTCTCTCGCTCAACCACCACTTCTCTACTCTGAGCTTTTCCTGCCTTGCTGCTCAAGGTGCACCTGTCTCTACCTGCAACTTATAGAGATTCTTCACGATCACACCTATCTGTTTCTTACATCTAGAAGCTCAGTGCTGGAGGTATGCCTTACCTCTACTAAAGATGATATCATATCCCTTGTCCTCAATGGTAGCTACCGAAACAAGATTCTACCTCAATTCTGGAACATAGAGAACATCTCTTAGATGAAGAGGATTACCTGACTCCCTCTGAAAATTGACAGTACCAACTCCTCTAGTAGCATACTGACCATCATCTCCTAGCTCAATCTAAAACTGCATGTCCTTCTCCTTCAAGTGGCTGAAACTCTTCTTGTTCCTGGTCATGTGGAAGGATGCTCCTGAATCAATATACCATATACTATTATCTGTTGAGCTTGTCATGCAAGCAATCAATGAGAAATCTTTCTTGAATTGGGCAAAAAATGCATCTATCTCCGTTGATGTAGCTACGTGATCCTTACTAGACTCCTTTTGTGTAGGACACTTATTGGGATAGTGTCCAAACTCATGGCAATGGAAGCACTTGATCTTGCTTAGATCCTTCTTCTTGCCCTTCTGACTGGATTCAACCCCTCCTTGCTCTTTTTGCCCTTGGCCTTGCCTGGCAGGGCAAGGTTCTCCTCGTCCATTGTCACAACCAATCTCCCTTCTAGAGTTCCTCTACGGATCTCTTCCCGGATGCAATCACTCTAAAACCTTTCCCAATTTGAAAAGTTCTCTCTTCCACTAACAACATCTTGGAACCCTTTCGAAGACTTGTGAAGTCCAAGTAAGGCAAAAATCACAAGGTCATGATCAGATACAATCATGCTGACGCCACCCAACTCATCTCGTAATTTTGCCAAAGTCACCAAATTTCAACTCCTCAAATATTGCTTCAATCCAGATTTTGACCCCCCAGCAACAAAATTCGGAGTTGGAGTTACTGCAGAAATTTGGGTCCCTGTAACTTGCCCAAAAACCTTATAAGTATCGCACGTGTGTGAGAGAGAGATACTCCAAACTTGAATTTTGCTTTCTTCTTGGACTAGGTCTTCTTCTCCTTGAATTCACTCTTCTTGTCTCTTTCTCTTGCAGATCGAACTTTTGTGAATGCTCCTCGAAATGAGTCTAACTGTCTCTATTTATACTGCTTCCATAGGGTCGAATTCCCTTCAACTGGGCTGACTTCTCCAGGATAGGGCTGACTTGGTGAGGAGGGGTAAAATGAATGTTTTTGAATCAAAATAAGTTTCTTTACATGATACAAATGCCCAAGAAGGGTCTAATAATTGTGACAATGACTCTTATGACTCAAGACAAAACCTAGAATCCTTCAATGGAGGCTAAGACATAGAAAATAAATTATAAATTTTCTTTTAATAATATTTTTATTTCTTTCTTTTGGCAAATGCATTACATCATGACTCAAATACAATTATGAAGACCGACACTAGTTACATCCTTCAACAATTCCCTTATCCTTTGTGCACTCCTAGAGCCCTATTTCCTAGCGCATTCCTCCTCAATCTATGCGTATAGGTTGCTGTTATTAACTAAGAATTACCTCCTCACTCCTAGCGCAATTCTTAAGAAAAAATAGCCTCTACAAATATTTTCACAAGGTTATCTTGCACACTCTTCCTCTCACAAGCTCACACACACACAAACCTATGCTCTTTATTGCCTTGTCTCACCAACTCATGCGCACAAAACAATGAAAAATTTTGTGCCTTCATCCTCCTTATAAGCTTTTCGAATAGGCTAAATCTGGCAAGTTATTATTTCTAGAAATCAAATTGGTGATTGATTGAGTTAACTGAGTCTAACGACTCATGTAACTCGTCCTGCCCAAATTTAGAGCTTGAAACTTACTCGCTTGTCTTTTTCCAAAGATAACTCGCACTAGGAGACAACAATTGAGCCTGCCACTCCAACACATCAATGAAACTGCTTCATGAACAATCCTAACTTATAGGAATTCATCCTGAATTTTAGAAACTCGTCCTGACTTTTAGGAATTCATTCATGCTAAGGAAAACTGCTTCTTGGTCTCTTTGACTAAGACACAAGTCAAAGAAGGTCCTTTCTCGCTCCTATTTTCAGCACTTAGAAGCCGTAAGGATTTGGCTGCCAGAAGGACTTGGCTATGTCGACTGAAGGAGCTAGATTTAATCGACTTTGAAGCCAGAAGGACTTGGCTAGGTCATAAAGGACTTTGACAATAAAGTTGAATGGTCCAAATGCAAATTCTCTCCAAAAGCTAGAAAAATTTGAATGCCTAGGCTAGGTCATGATTAGAGGAGATCAATACATTTGCCGAAGGAGCCATGAAGTACTTTGTCCAACCCTGGATATATGAGGAGTTAGATTGCCCACTCCAGGATGGAGTTATCTATAGGCGTGCATCAATATGGCAAGCTCATAAACTCTTCTAAAGGAAGGAGAGATTTCAACAACACTTCCCTTATCCTTTGTTCACTCCTGGAGCCCTATTTCCTAGCGCATTCCTCTTCAATATATGCGCATAGGCTGCTATTATTAACTAAGAATTACCTCCTCACTCCTAGCGCAATTCTTAAGAGAAAATAGCCTCTACAAATCTTTTCACAAGGTTCTCTTGGGGGGAGGCCCCCAAAATCTAAAAAATTGAAATGGATCTGACAAGATCTGCAAAATTAGAATGCCAGAAAAAAAAGAGAGAACACAAAGCAAATAAAACCACAAAGAAACGTGTTTTATTAAAACAGAGAATAAATGTAGAAGCTACATTGTGGTGGACAATCTGTCCTTTTACAAAGTGAGGCTTGTTATTTATAGCCTTTTTTTGAGTTACAATACCATGGGTAGATACCATAGGTGGATACCATGGGTCGATACCATGGGTCAATACCATGGGTGGATACCATTTACAATACCATGGGTAAATTTTTTGTGTGGATGCATACCATGGGTGGATACATACCATGGGTGAATGAATATCATGGATAGATGTCACTTACAATACCATGGCCGAATAAATACCATGGTTGGATGCCATTTTCCATTCAGATCATTGGTTCTCTTGCACACTCTTCCTCTCACAAGCTCACACACACACAAAAACCTGTGCTCTTTATTGCCTTGTCTCACCAACTCATGCGCACAAAACAATGATCAATTTTGTGCCTTCATCCTTCTTATAAGCTTTTCAAATAGGCTAAATCTGGCAAGTTATTATTTCTAGAAATCAAATTGGTGATTGATTGAGTTAACTGAGTCTAACGACTCATGTAACTCGTCCTACCCAAATTTAGAGCTTGAAACTTACTCGTGTTGGAATTACTGAGAGGGGGGTGAATCAGTATTTCTTTTCAATTGTTAATTTTTGCCAGTTAGATTCTTCACAATTAAAAAACAGAGAGGTGTATAATAATGATAATATTAAGGATTAATAAGAACTTCAGTCCCTTTTCAAAATAATTGAGTATAATAGATGTGTGAGGGCACCAACCCTTCAATGAATCAGGCACCAACCTGTTGCCAAGCACCAACTTGGACTTTGATGAGGCTCCGACCTCTAGGGCTTCGACCCTATCTTCACCAAGGCACCAACCTTGAGTTTAGGGGCACCTACCCCAAGGACACCAATCCTTCTTTGCTTCTTCACTGGATTATTAGTTCAAAGTTGCTTCAATGCACAAGTCTACATCATCAATTCTGCACCATACTGCACCGTTTATTCAACACCACACTTCTCCATTAATTTTGTCCCACTGTTCTTGCAACACACTGTACTTATACTTTTGTACTGCACCAGCACTTCACCAACTGCATTAAGGAGTTAAAACTTCACCGTTTACTAAACTTCTAGCACCATGCTGCACTAGGACTTCTTATGGACAGACTGGTCTTCAACAATCCTTAGTAGCCTATAGCAGCACTGAAGTAAGAGATAACAGATCTGAATTTTTGATGCTTGTAATACAGTCCTGAATCTGGAACAGTGAAGACAACCCTCAACAACCACGTCTTAAACTTCGAAGTTACAGCACAGGTTCAAGACTGAAATGATATAGCACAGATCTACCACAGTTCACTGCAACCCTTGAACAACACCGATGATGAGGTGTAAAAACCACAGAAATGTAAGACTGCTCTACCACAATTCACTGCAACCCTTGAACTATACAGGTTCCACAGATCTAGAGTTACTCCAAAAGTGCACAGAAATTTGCACTGAAAACTTTGTCAAAGAATAGCCCTTTTAGAAATGCTTTGGTTCATGAGATATGAACCCACCTTTCTTCACCGAAATTCTGTAATTTGTTGAGTGAGAAGATGATCTGAAGAGATGATTTAAGTTCTTATATATACATAAACTCGTTCAACACACTGAAAGGACATGTCCCTTAAGGGCAGGCCGAAATGGAAGAGAGTTTAGGTCGGCTTAATGACTAGACAAATTTGTTGAACTTGAAAAATTCATATTTCTTAGAATACTTGGGGTTTCAGGCCAAGTGATAGCTCATTAGAAAGCTAAAAATATGCTCTAGAGGATGGTGAAGGTCTCATAGAGAAATTCTTCCTCTAAGGTAGTGAAAAATATTTTTTAATGTGACTATTCATTTATTGGTGCGGAAATGGAGGTAGGGTAGAATGCCTTCGAGAGTTGGGCTTCTTTATGGTTTGATTTTTGCCTTCTCCAACATAGGGTTATAATGTCATCAATTCACCATGCCATAGTGATATGTCATTAATCATATGAAGCTTCATGTCTTCAAGTAGTCTTCCATCATCCATCTAGCATCCTATTGCCATATTTCCATCAATAACAATCTAGATTAATAACTCGCTTGTCTTTTTCCAAAGATAACTCGCACTAGGAGACAACAATTGAGCCTCCCACTCCAACGCATCAATCAAACTGCTTCATGAACAATCCTAACTTATAGGAATTCATCCTAAATTTTAGGAACTCGTCCTGACTTTTAGGAATTCATGCATGCTAAGGAAAATTGCTTCTTGGTCTCTTTGACTAAGGCACAAGTCAAAGAAGGTCCTTTCTTGCTCCTATTTTCAGCACTTAGAAGCCATAAGGATTTGGCTGCCAGAAGGACTTGGCTATGTCGACTGAAGGAGCTAGATTTAATTGATTTTGAAGCCAGAAGGACTTGGCTAGGTCATAAAGGACTTTGACAATAAAGGTGAATGGTCCAAATGCAAATTCTCTCCAAAAGCTAGAAAACTTTGAATGCCTAGGCTAGGTCATGATTAGAGGAGATCGATACATTTGCCTAAGGAGCCATAAAAGACTTTGGCCAACCCTGGATATATGAGGAGTTAGATTGCCCACTCTAGGATGGAGTTATCTATAGGTGTGCATCAATATGGCAAGCTCATAAACTCTTCTAAAGGAAGGAGAGATTTCAGCTAAAGAAGAATCTGTTGCAAACAAGGAGAATACCTCCCTCGCTAAGAGGGAGTGTTGATTTTTGTGTAGCATCGTGAGGTATTACCGCATGCCAAGAGGCCTCCTAAGTCGGCCTATAAAATTTATGAAAATTAAAATAAAATAAATTTAATTTTTGGGTTTCATGTAGGCTCAAAAGGGACAAGTCGGTCCCAGCATAAAGGGTGTGTCCCCTGGGAGTAAATGCACCCATTCACTCATCATCTCTCTTATATAGAAGACACTTATGGAAGCTGAAAAAGGATGAGATGGGTAAAGTTTGTACTTGGTTATTGGCACAAATTTCTAGATATTTTATTGTAAACTTTGCTGAAGAAGAATTTCTCCTAGAAGAAGAGTTGCTAGGTTTTCTCCCAAGTTTGGGTTTCCCAGGGAAAATTTGTTGTCTCTATTGTGCATGGTTGTCTCTTTTGCTTCTACTGTTTTCACTGCATTACTGTTGAGATTTTCTGTGTATAACTGCTTAATGATATATGTGGCTTAGGATAAATTAACTGAAGATCATCAAAAGTGATTATCATATCAGATAATTGGGTTTTACTATGTTTATTGTAGAAAAATCAACAAAACCATCGTGTGCATGATAATATTTTAGCTTTCATCATTAGGTGGTAGGTGGCCCAGGACACCACCATCCCCGTTCGTCCCATCTCATAAATGTAACTTGCACAAATCTCATAATCACCCACTGTGGGCAATCATAATTTGACATCAATGAAGCCACTACAATCATTTTTTTCCCAAAGAAAATCTCATGGGGAAATTAAGGGATGGTCACCCATGCTTGTGGATGGCATTTCTAGTAAACCTGTCGATGTAGACTAGTGTGCCTAACCCAGGGCGATTCGTACCATGCGTTTGTTGGAATAGAACTAGTCAAATATCAATGACATTGGTGACAATTGGTTGAGCTAACCCCATAGGCCAAAGACACTGCAACCTTATTTGCTAGGCTGTTATTTATAATTTTGTAAAAAGTGTTCAAAATTTCCGTCAACATGGAAGAATATGGAGATAACGTTCTATAAAATAAGACGGGTCACATTAACAGACACCACTAGGACTGGCTTGAGAATGCTAAATGCCTTGTAATGCTATCTAACTAGCATATCCAAAATTATAGGTACTATATGGCATGTGAAATGAATTAGACATGCCCAAAAATTTAAGACTACCATTCTAGTTGGTACAAAGATCTGAAATACAATCATTGAAATCCAAGAAACAAAGTTTGGGTTCTATGGGGATAAAATTAGTGGTTTGAGGATCATTTTTGTCATTGTTTGGCAACCCTTCCCTGTTGAGATTCACAATTGAAATTAGGGAATCAAATGGAAACAAAACACACCCATATTTTGTAGTAACTCAATCACAAGTGTGCTAGAGGGAGATAACCCTAATGCACTAGAGAGATAGAGACGGAGAGAGATGCCTAGGTACAAGCGTGCTACATAAGAAATGCAAGAAGAAGCGATAATGAAAGAAATGATAAGCACAAGAGAACGACAAAGATATAGTTAGTTACCTTGAGCATAATCATTTTATAAGAGAGATCAAGAAGATCACAAGAGATGAGATGATATAAATGAGAGCTTGACTTGTGTATTTGTAATTTTATACACAACTTAAGTGAGGTGTCCCTTTGAGAGAAGTTTATGGGCCTACAAAACAAGGGCATAAAACCAAAGAGGGTTTTTGACCTTGTATGTCAGATTTGACTAGGTCAATGTTAACCATATCAAGTAATACAATAAACTAATAAAGAATATGGCCTTACATTAATAATTCCAACAACCCTCCTTATGCTGATTAGGGGCCATACAGAGATGCTATTATAGCACAACACCCCCCTTAAATGCAAGTCTCCCACATCAATATGATGCTACAAACTAATGAAGGTGGAGTTTGGGAAGATATTGGTGAAGATATCTGTAAGATGATTGGCTAAACGAAGAAAGACATGTGGTATACGTTCTATAGCATATAGATGATGGATATAATGAATCCAATGCCAAACATATTCAAATTTTATAATGATCCATAGGTTTATGAATAAGATTTATGCTATTTTCATTATCACAGTAGAGAGGGCTGAGGACCTTTTGAGAGAGACTTAATTGATTAAGAATCATCCTTATTCAGAAAAATATGTTTTCTAACAAAGAGAGCGTTGGCATACTTAGCTTCTGTGGAAGCTACAACTGCAATATGTTACTTCTTCGAACATTAGGAAATTGGTATAGGGCCAAAAGAAAAGAAGTAGAGGTGGAGTGACACCCATCAAGATATCTGACCTAATAAGTGTTATAAAATCCTTGAAGACAAATAATGGTTTGTGTTGCATGATGAATATCCCTATGAATCCTAGTTGATATGAGTTCGAGTCAACACTCGATTTGATAGGTGGCTGAGTTGAAGACTGGTTTTGAGTTTTAAAACTATGGTGGCAAGACATGTGCAATTGGTTTATAATCCTTGATCTTGAAACATTGCAACAAATTTTAGAGCATATTGAGGTTGAGAGAGAGAAATCGCAAAGGTAGATTGAGTATTTGAATGCCAAGAAAGTAGTGAAGCGGATCCAAGTTAGAGATTTCAAATGATGCCTAACGTCTTAGCTTCGGTTTGTTAATCTAGGAGGTTGAGCTCTTGATTAGAGTTAGATTATGAACAAAGAGCACAATAATAGGGATTTGATTATCCTGATGATAAATGTAGAGATTAGGCTCACTCTCGCAACAATAAATCCATAGTTGAGAAAAAGTTTATGGATCTTCTCAAACCAAACTTTAGGTGCCTACTTTAATCCATATAAATATTTCTTAATTTGATAGGATATTGGTGTTGAACTTTCTTGAACAAAGCTTGATGGTTGTTACACATAAATTTATTCTTGAAGATCACCATTAAGGAAAGCCTTTTTGACATTCATCTGATGAACCCCCCATCTTTTTGAAGTTGCCATAGATAGAGGCCATCCTAGTAATTGGAGCTGATGTTTTATTGTAGTAGTCAATGCCTTCTTTCTGTGAGAAACCTTTTGCAACAAGCGTAGCTTTATGCTTGTTAGTTTGTCCATTAGTGCTATATTTGGTCTTATAGACCCATTTAGTGCCAACAATATTCTTACCCTTAGGTAAAGGTACCAATCCTAACATTTGATTTTTGATTTGAACCGCATATGTCACAATGATGTTTTTTTATTGTATTTTTAAAGTAATACTTCCTTTTTTTTCCTTGAAAAAAAAAGCTTTATATTCCAAAATAGAATATACATATGTCTGTCCATGGCGACATCATACAAATCTTTAATAGTCCAATTTACATCTCCTCTAGCCAAAAAATTACATGCTTCTAGCATGCCTAGAGTACATGAACCAAAAAGATGACAAAACTTAACATGCTTCCTGCATGTCATGTACCTTCTTGTTAAGATCAAACATAAGCAAGATGGAATCACAACTAAATATACACGATTGTATCAATTGCAAGATCATACATAACCAAATCGATATATAGACAAACAAAAAATGTTATGTTTTGAATCTCTTGATCCTCCACAAATTTACAGATCGAGAAAGTGCCCTCCATGCATTCACGAGCTTCCTTAGATAATTCATTTGTAGCTTGATTTAGCTCCTTGAGAATAAGGGAAAAGGAAGACCATTCCAAAACTTGGAAAATTTGATGGATTTGAGCAGTAGATATGATGAAGTCTAATAGAATCGATTTTTCTTTTACCATTAGGCCAGTGAATAACTACCTGAGAGTCCTCGAAGAATTGGAGCTTTCGAATCCCGTAAGAGCTAGTGATGTGCAAAAGAGAAAAGGGCGCAAAAAACTTTGCCTTAGTATTGGATCCAAATCATGGAGCATATCTAATGTGAAGGAAGTGATTGACATTAAGAAACAAAGGTTCCCCTACCTTGCACCTGGGTGGGTGACCCTGGCTGACACCATGAGAAAAGCCCTAGGGGATATTATAATCAATAGCATGCATCATGGGGACTTAGGTTTTCTTAGGATTCATGACACTTTTGAACTCCTGAAGGCTTTATCACTAAACCTACTATCACTTTCAGTAGGAATGAACTTATCTTGAAACACACATACATCACGAGCCCTTCAGATCCAACTCTGCCTTAGTATTGGATCCAAATCATGGAGCATATCTAATGTGAAGGAAGTGATTGACATTAAGAAACAAAGGTACCCCTACCTTGCATCTGGGTGGGTGACCCTAGTTGACACCATCAGAAATGCCCTAGGGGATATTAAAATCAATAGCATGCATCATGGGGACTCAGGTTTTCTTAGGATTCATGACACTTTTGAACTCCTGAAAGATTTATCAATAAACCTACAATAACTTTCAGTAGGAATGAACTTATCTTGAAACACACATGCATCATGAGCCCGTCGGATCATAGAGATAAAATGGCAAGGAAAAGGTGCATAACATTCAACAATAACATCCATTAACCAGTCTTGTACACATAGGAGCCGACTATCCTTATTACATAAGGATTTCTGTCTCAAATGTCTGCTAACCAACTTCCAAGCTTCTTGAGTGAATGGACACTTAACAATTATACTAAGAATGGATTCAGACTCGTTGTGGCACAAAGCACACTTGGTTGGACCTTGCCGTCCACACTTTATCTCATTATCCCAAGTAAGTAACTAGTTATTGAGATTGAACCACTACCATGCCACTCTATATTTGAGCCCACCACCGGAGGGACTATTTGGAAAATCCTTCTTCCATCATAGATTTATAGCTTAGCTTCGCTGTATGGACACCAATTCGAGGGTTGTTTGACCAAGACTGAATGCCTTCATCTTCGTCAACTAATGTGACATGGTTGGCTAGTAGCAGGTCAACATATTTCTTCCATTCCTTTGCTAGTTCCCCTGCCAATCTCAATGCCTATGTTGAGCTCCAACTAGCACTTCCAAAATCGTTGTGGAGATTTGATTTGGCATCCATGTTACTGCAAAATCTAGTAGGCCTAGTGGAAAGCTCCACCATGCAGATCTAGGAATCGTGGCAACAAGAGATTGACCACGACTGTCACCTCAATGGCCTTTCTCCAGTTGTTTAGTGGTGAATTAAACCAAAAGGGAGGCTTCCCTATATATAGATCACTGGAAGGATATTCAACAAGAAGGGTTTAAGGTGATGGAAGTGTCTAATGATTGGGATGAGGTACTGGTAAAGCCAAGAAGGCTAAGATAGTCTTTACCAAAGTTCAAGCACTTTGTCCTTAGACCACTTAAATGGATTAGAGAGCTGATATATGTCAGGGTTTGATAGATTTTCAATGATATGGCATGCAATGCCATATAATAGTTAGAGGAAATTTTCTAAGTGTAATTGCTTGATGATTTGAATCCTCTAAGAAGTTAAAATGTATCATTGGAAGCAGTTATCAGATACAAAATTGTTCTAGTCTTCCCGACTACTAGAAAAACGACACAATCTATGGAAGGTCTTCAGCCATTTGCCAATGACTAAAGGTCACCAAAGTTTGGAGGACCAAAACATCGATGCCAGAACCTGCTAGTATCATCAACATTAGCCACTTTAGCAACAACGAGGCTTTCGTAATGAAAGAGAACTAAGATTCCTCATCTGATACCTATGGGTAGACTCATCACAATATCTAGAGGCAACCCCTTTAAAATCATCATCAATGTCTTTTATTATCCATTGATTTTGCTGGAATCTCACCATTTTGTTGGTGCGAGTAATACAATAAGCATATACAAGATTGGGCCTTACTCATGGAACACGAAGGACTTAATTTGGCAGTGGCAATGAGAACATTGCCATGTCCTAAAATGACCAGAATTAAATTATCACCAATAATCACTTTCTTGCCACCATTTTGATGTGAATAAGTAGAGAGCAGGTGTTGGTGTTTCTCCATATGCTTGGTAGCTCTAGAGTTTACAATTCATTCTAGTGAAGTGGAGGAGGACCAACATGTAGAGTGCACTATACGATGGATCTGTTATGTGCTACAATGCCTTTATAAATTTCAAAAAATTAATTAAGGTTTATTCTTTTGGAATCCCTAGAAAAAAACCCTAGAAAATGATGATCCAAGAAAAACTTAGTTGTATAGTGTACGATATAATGGAAATAGTTAGTGGTCTTTGTATCAACTGAGAGAATTGATAGAGCAAGTTACATAACCGCTTCAGTTCACAATTGAAAACAATAATTAAATGGAACCAAAACAAACCCAAATTTTGCAGGAACTATATCATAGGTGTGCTAGAAGGAGAGAACCTGTGAGAGAGAGAGAGAGAGAGAGGATCCAAGTATGCTACATGAAAAATGCATAAGTACACATATAAAATAAATAAATAAATAAATAAATTGCCAAGCACACGAGAACACCAGAGATATAGGTGATGTTAGGCATAATTTTTTTTTTATAAGATGTCAAGATCACAAGATAAAATGATACAGTGAGAGCTTAAAATTCAACTCAAGTGAGGTGTCCCTTCAAGAAGGGAGATGTATCATAAAGAGGGGGTTATGTGTCCACAAAATAGGGGCAGACACCCCAAGAGGGTTATTGACGTTAAAAAATGAAAGTTCTATGCAGAAATTTAAAAATTCTTTGCAAAAACTTGAAAGTTCTATGCAGAAAATTGAATGTACTTGCAAAAAATTGAATGTACTTTGCTACTTTGCAGAAAACTGAATGTACTTTGCAAAAAGTTGAATGTACTTTGTAGAAAACTGAATGTACTTTGCAGAAAATTGAATGTACTATGCTGTTACATTTACTTAAAATGTAGATTCTTCTTCACAACTTTTCAGATCAGCAATTGTAGATAAAACATAATCTTAAGGATCATATGAAGACAACCAAGCACAAATATGAGACATTGGGAGTTAGGTCCAATGACCAGGGCAAAACCCACAAGGGGGAAAACCCAAATGATTTTTCTTCTATTAGATTTCTTCAATTGTTCAGCAAAGTATAGAGAGAGAGAGAGTGCAGTTGAAGTGTTCTTGCTCTTTGCTTGAATATCTTCTCCTTCTCTTGATTAGATCCTGTCTTTCACACTTGCTCCAGCTCTACCGTTGCTCTTACTCTTCACTTGCTCTCACACTTTTCTTGCACACACTCAACTCTAGCTCTCCTTCTTGACAATGAACATGCTACATCAACTCTCATTTCCTCTTGCTTAAATAGATGAGAAAGGAGAGGAGTTACAAAATGAATTCATGCCTTGAGCCAATAATAGAAGAATCAAAATCCATGAGGGAGGAGTTGTGAAAATTCCAGGATTGGAATCCTTCTACAACAACTGGTTAAGTTTCTTCTATTTTGTTAAATAACTGAACAAATTTTTTTACTGTTTGCTATGGTAAATAACGAAACTAACACACTGCAGTCTTCACAAATATAAAAATGTTGCGGAAACAAAATACAATGCAGGAAAGAAATAACACACATGACACCATTATTTTTGGACAATGTCCCCGGAAAAACCCAATGTGGGAAAACTGGTGCAGCAGCTGAGGGTTTATATTAGTATGCAGTAGTTTCTGAATACAATCTTGAATGCCTTACTGGCAATCCGATACAAAGAATATAACTGGCAGAAAGTTAGTGAGAAAATAACCTCACACTATCACTGGCGATCCGACACTCATCCAACCTCTGAATGGCTAGCCCCATGTTGCCCTTGTGTAGTAACTGCGTCACAACTCGTAGGGACTGCATCACCCTCTTGGATGATCGATCTGCTGGCTGAAGCTTCGATTTCTGACCTTTTGGTCTCACACCCTGGCTCCCGACACTAGATCGGGACTGCTCCTCAGCAGAATTGCGGATCTCCTCTCAGTCTCTGCGCTGCCTCAGCGTGGCTTTGCGCTGACTCAACGTGGCTCTGCGCTGCCCAACGTGGCTCTGCGCTGCCTCTCTGGATCTCTCTCTGCCTTCTCTGCATTGTATTCACCGGATCAGGAAAAATTCCACCGATCACTATCTCTGCCCCTCAGTGCAAGAAATCTCTCGATCACTTCTCCGGCAATTGCTGCGCTACTCTCTTGAGAAATCGATCTCTTGATCTCCAATTCGATGTGTCTTCCAAGTACCCATCAAGCCTCTTCTTATAATCTTCTCGTTGAACATTCAATGTCCCAAATTAATTCCTAATCAATGGCTCAGATCATCTTGACTCGATCTTCGTCTTTTTCTAGAAGATTCACACCCAGTTTCATTAATACCCTTTAACTATTTTAATTTCCTAAGTTTAGACTTAGCCATCCATTAAAAATAATTAATTATTTTAATAAAACTGTCTCTGGGTGGAAATTCCCAAAATGATTTTTGGGTCTTGGAGGATGCATGTGTCCTAGCCTCCTTGCAAATTTTGAGGCTTAGAGCATATCTGATGCTACTAGAAATCAACACTCCCTCTTACAGAGGAATGTGCTCTAGTAATGCAACTTGCTGAAGCATCACCCTGACTGTATCATCTCCCTTTACGCTGCTGATGTTTGACATCGCTGGCCACCAACTACTGCGCAAATGCTACATTTGTGCTGCTGCTGCGAACTGCATCTGCACTGCAACTCTGTTGCTGTTGCAACAAAAAAACAAATAAAATATTGAACCAAATGTGTTCAGCATGATGCATATGTCACTAGAGTTCTAACTGCTGCTAGTCTCTGCGTTGGCTCTCTCAAGCCTCTGTGCTACTGCTGACTTTGCACTGTGCCAACTGCACTGCTGCCAATTCTGCGTTGATTAGTCTCTGGCGCTCCTAGCCACTGCAACTGCCACTCCGACACTCCTCGGCACCAACTAACACAGGTCCATCCTGCGACTTCTGATATGGGCTCCCATAGCAAGGCATTGATCCAAGAGGTGGACTCCTCAAGGATCTTGCCCATTTGCATCTCTCTCGAAGTACAGTGCTAGATCACCTCACCTCTCCCCTGGAGGTATGTGGGCAATCATGGCGAACTCCTCCTTGAACCCTACAGTTGCAACCTATTGATCATGTTTCTCTTCCTTGTCCTTCTATCTGAGAGGACATTGCGTAGCGTAATGATCAAGCTCACCACACCTGAAACATTTGATCTTCGAGACGTCCTTCGTCCACCTCCACTGCTCTTGCTGCCCCTTTGATGCAAGGGATGCATTCTCCTCTTCCTGCTTAGGCTTCGTCCCACTACTGCTGTTGCCATCCAGTTTGCACTTTACTAAGTCCTGCCTCATCTCTTCTTGTTGAAGAGTAGCCCACATCCCTTCCCAATCCGACAATCTTTCTTTGCCCAGGATACTCTAGATGAAGACTTGCCATTCTTCTGAGACGGAATTCAGAGCCAATCTCATCATCTCCATAGCTTGAGGCACTAACCCTACAACTGCCAGCTGATCCCGGACTTTCTGAAGCTTCGAAAGGAAAGGATCTATGTGCTCCCACTTTTGCATCCTCATGGATCTCATCTTCTCTTCCAAGTACATTTTCCGCTGCTCGGAAGATCCCTGATACAACATAGCCAAGGCATCACACATCTCTTTGGCTATCTCTTTGCTAGAGATGTGAGAAACAATGTGATCTCAAACTCCATCGAGTATCAGCCTCTTGGCCTTTGCCATATCCTTCTTATAGGCTTTCAATGTATCCGGATTTGCAGGGACAACTACCACATTATTGATAAAGGCCTTGAGATCATGTTCATCTAGAAGGAAGGAGATCCTTGCCTTCCAGATCACATAGTTGGAGGAACCCTCCAACCGATCTTGATCTCTCAACCCCGTTGCTGCCATCTCGCCAAACAAATGTCGAAGTCTGCCTCTAACCCTCTGCGCAGCTGCTGACTGGCTCTACGTACTCCCTGTTGGAGTGAGCAGAACCTGTCTTGGCTATTGTTGCTTCTGCGTGGAAACTAGAATTTTTGGGCAAGAAATTCTCTGAGGTAAGAATTCCCTCAGTGTGTTCTTCTTCCCTTCTGATGCTTTTTTGCACTAGCAACTGCTGCAGAAAATCTGCGTCCCAGTTGAAGATCTGCTCTGCGCTGCTCCCTCTGCCGCTGACAAATCTCGATTTGGAAAATCTCTCTCTATCGACTCACTCAGAGAGATTTTTCCACGGAAATTTTTCACTCCTGGCATGGACTGCGCAAGCCTTCTGGGGATTCAATCTGCTGCCTAAGCTCTTAGAGCTCCCTCTTCAACTCCGCTTCTGAGCTCTTCTTTGCTTCACCTGCGCTCTGATACCATGTGAAAATTCCAGGATTGGAATCCTTCTACAACAACTAGTTAAGTTTCTTCTATTTTGTTAAATAATTGAACAAAATTTGATCCAGGTGGATATTGGTGGCCACCCGCCTATTCCACTTGGGCCCCCACCATTGTCTCTTTCAGTTTTTCAGTTTTGGAATAATTTACTATTTTTAGCAGTTTTTCGGGTCCTAAACTTCCGGAGCCGTTTTGAGGCCCTAAATGACGTTTTTTGGGCATCGCGCCTCTAGCGAATATCATTCCGTTTCGGAATGATATTCGTGGCGAAAGTTGTAGTCCTCGGATAGAGCTTTCTAATGATGTATCATGTGCGTCAAACGGAGATAGTATGCCAAAGTTACGTCCCTGGGAAGTTGAAACACCAATTTACCCAAACGGGGCCCATAGTTTGAGAAAGCTTCATCCTCCTAGGGTTATGTTTTTGGATGTTGGGATTCTCCATTGTTTCTCAATAATAAATAGGCCCTCGAGCCTCATTGTAACTTCCCGGTTGAGGCTTAGTAGGCACATCTCTTCTTAGAGATAGCTACGAGCGCCTAGCTATATTATTTCCATTACGTAAATAAACAAATTTGAGTTCTTGATATTAATGAAATGAAGTGTTATTTCTATTTGCATCTTTGTATTTATGGTTATATGTTTATGTTTGTTGCGTTCCTATATAAATCCGGATTGGTGGTATGAGTAATCTGCTTTCTTGATGTACATGTCTGCAGGAGTGGGGAGTATGAGAGCTAGGGCTTGATCTGGTGGAACCTTTGCAAGATCAGCCTCGCAAACCTCGACGGACGCCCATGGGGGACGAAAAGAAAGATGAGGGAGTAGGAGATCCTATCAAAATATTGCTCGAGGAGGTCCTCGAAAAACAAAGGAACGCGATGATGGATAACTTTGTTCAGATCCTTCAACGGCTGCCCACCGGCGGCGCATCTGCATCCAGCAGCCACTCTGGAAGTGCGACTCCTTTTAAGGTACAAGTAAATTTTGACATTCCCATATTTGAGGGTCAAATAGACTCGGATGCCGTAGATAGATGGTTGAATCTATTAGAAGGATATTTCTTTGTTCATGACTTTTCAGACCGGGAGAAGATTATTTTTGCACTCCTCAAAGCTACCCCCCATGTTAAGGACTGGTGGGAAACCTACTGTGAGAACAAGGACCAGACAGAACCCTCTCTGTTCTCGGCCGTACCAACTTGGAATTCTTTTCGAGATGCCGTCAAGGAACAATACTATCCCGTGGGGAGCTATGAGGACAAGTACATACAATGGACCACGCTGCGACAACAAAGGGATCAAGATGTGCACGAGCTGACGAATCTGTTCCATACCCTGCGCACAAAGTTGGGTATCAAAGATTCAGAGAAACATTTGGTGCTAAAGTATCGCAATTTTCTGCACAGATACATTCAGGAGGAAATGGAGTTCCTCGACATCTCCTCGCTTGGTACGGCATACCGGTATGCTGCCAAGATTGAGCAGAAATTCAAACAGAAGAAGCGAGACTTTGGATCTGCGAATCAAAAGCAAGGGAAAGGTGCTTCCAAGCCGCAGAACAAAGGACAGAGCCAAGGCATGGCGGCTAAAGACAACCCGTCAAAGCCACAAGAAAAGAACAACACCGCAAAGCCAAAGAAGGACACGGGAAAGTGGTGTGAGTTCCATAAGAGCTCCACTCACAACACCAGTGAGTGTCGGGCCAAGCAGTCGCTAGTGGCGAGATGAGGGCTTCTGAGTCAGATGCATGCTCCGACTCCGAATCAGAACCTGAAAAAGGGAATGAAAAAGAGAAACAGATTATTGATGCGGAGCCCAATGCCATTGTTGCCACTACAAAGATCCAGAAGGAGGAACCGGAAGATCCAGAGGAGGAGGAACGTCTCTTCCACTCTCAGATGTGGGTAAAGGGCTCCCCTGTACAGTTCATTGTCGACAATGGGAGCCAAAAGAACCTCATTTCAGCAGACGCCGTGAAGCGGTTGGGCTTGCCGACCACAGCTCACCCACATCCATACACCATCGGGTGGCTTCACCAAGGGCGAGATCTCCGCGTCAGCCAGCAGTGCCGCCTTCCCTATAGCATCAAGCCCTTCACGGATGAGGTATTATGTGACGTTGCTCCTATTGATGTTTCTGATGTATTATTAGGACAACCATATTTGTGGAAGCGTCATGCTGTGTATGAGTCTCGACCTCGTGCTGTTATTGTTACTTTGGGAAATAAGTTGTACAGGATACCAGAGGTACCACCTCCTGCGACTATCTCTTTGGTTACTGCAAAACAATGCAGTAAGCTCATTTCCCAAACCAGGAAATTCGTTTTCCTGATGATCCGCCCCCAGGGCAAGAAGAAGGCTGTGGCCACGACCTCCAGACAGGGCTCCTCTGCACAACAACAACAAATGGATAAGGTTGTGGAGGAGTACGGGGACATATTCACCTCACCCACAGGGGTTCCTCTGCACTGTCAGGTCAAGCACCCGATTGATCTGACCCCCGGTGCGCCGCTACCTAATGGACCGATCTATCGGCGCTCTGTTCTGGAGAATGATGAAATCAAGAAGCAGATTCAGGAGCTGTTGCAGAAAGGTCACATCAGACCAAGTTCATCGCCCTGTGGGAGCCCGATCGTGTTGGTACAGAAGAAGGATGGGACGTGGAGACTCTGTATTGACTATCGGGCGCTGAACAAGATCACTGTCCGGAATAGGTACCCAATCCCAAAGATTGATGACCTTCTGGACCAACTCAAAGGTGCAAAATATTTCAACAAGATTGACCTGAAGTCTGGGTATCACCAGGTACCAATTGAACCCTCTGATGTGTGGAAGACTGCCTTCAAAGCCAAGGAAGGCCTTTTTGAATGGCTAGTCATGCCTTTTGGGTTGACGAATGCTCCCGCAACCTTCATGAGGATGATGGACGACATCTTGCGGCCATTCACCAACTCATTTGTAGTGGTGTACTTGGATGACATTCGGATCTTTAGCAAGACTTGGGAAGAGCACCTTCACCACATCCGACAAGTCCTCCAAACACTGCGGCAACACAAGTTGTGTGCCAATTTGGAGAAGTGCACTTTTGGCATGACCCAGGTTCAATATCTGGGATACATTATTGATGAAAGGGGGGTGCATGTGGATCCGGCCAAGATCCAAGTCATTCGGGATTGGCCAGCCCCAACCACTATAACAGAGCTTCGCAGCTTTCTGGGTCTTGCTAATTTCTACCATAGATTCGTGTTGGGATTCTCTCATATCACTTGGCCCTTGAGTCAAGTCACCAAGGGAGGAGCGAGAGAAAAATTCTTTTGGTTGGAACCTCAACAGAAGGCGTTCACAAAATTGAAAAATCGCCTCTGTTCTGCCCCAGTGCTCACATTACCAGACTTGCAACAACCATTTGAGATCGAGACAGATGCCTCTGACTATGCTATTGGGGCAGTTCTTACTCAACAGGGACATCCAGTGGCATATCACGGTGAGACATTGTCTGAGACAGTTCGCAAGTATCCCACCTATGACAAAGAAATGTATTCCATTGTGCAAGCCTGTCGACAATGGAAGCATTACATTTTGGGGAAGGAAACAATCATCCACACAGACCACCGGCCCCTGCAGTTCATACGGACACAAGGGAAGTTGCAGAATGATCGCCATCAGAAGTGGTCCACATATCTGCAACAGTTTCATTTGAACATCAAGTACAAGAAGGGTAGCACCAATAATGTTGCAGACTGCCTCAGCCGACCACCGATTGTGGCGCTCACCACCGTGCTCAACTCTTGTGGGCACGAGACTTCTGATTGGCCGCTTCTCTATGAGAGTGACCCAGAATTCGGCCACACTTACAAGGCACTCTTGGGGGGCACGCAAGTTCCAAATTTTTACCTCCAAGATGCACTTTTATGTCACCTGGGACACCTTTGTGTTCCTTCAAGCGAGCGTGCCAAGATGATATGGGAAGCACACTACAGTCGAGTCGCTGGGCATTTCGGGGTCGAGAAAACAGTAGCAATACTACAGAAGTATTTCTATTGGCCGAACCTTGGAAAGGATGTCGAGAAGCACATCAGATCCTGCACTGCTTGTGCCATTGCCAAACCGACCATCAAGAAGCAAGGCCTATATACTCCACTACCTACCCCTAGTCGACCTTGGGAATCCATCTCCATGGATTACATGTCGGGCCTTCCTTCTACTAAGAAGGGAAATGACTGTGTTTTTGTGGTCATTGACAGATTCTCGAAGATGGCCATTATGGCAGCTTGTAAGAAGAATATCACAGCAGAAGCCACTACTAAACTTCTTCTTTGAACGAGTGTGGGTGCACTTTGGGATCCCACAGTCTATCATATCAGATCGGGATAGCAGGTTCCTCAGCACATTTTGGTCCAGCCTCTGGTTGATGTTGGATACCAAGCTCACCAAGTCCACAGCTTTCCATCCCCAAACAGATGGCCAGACAGAGGTCGTCAACATAATGATTGTACACATTCTGCGCATGTACAATTCAAAGCATCCACGCACATGGGACGAGAGCCTCCCCTATGTACAACATAGTTATAACAGGGCTCTCCACAGTTCAATTGGCCATAGCCCCTTTCAGGTGGGCTTGGGATTCCAGCCACTATGTCCCATTGACATAGCCATGCCATTTGCAGCTGCTCAGGCCGATTCAACTCATGTCCAGTCTGAAGTTGACAAAGCAAGTAGCTTCATCGAGCGCATTCAACACATTCGCCAACAGGTTCATGATATATTGGACAGAGCCAATGCGAAGTACAAGCATCGCCATGATCAACACCGGGTGCCACACAATTTCCAGGTGGGCGACAAAGTATGGCTACATATGCAGAAGGAGCGCCTCACTGGACCCCACCGCAAGCTTCGCCTGCTCCGATACGGGCCGTACAACATCACCAAGGCTGTAGGGAACAATGCCTTCGAGCTTAGTATTCCTCCATTCCTTGGTCTGCACCCAGTCTTCAATGTGGATCGCCTTCGTCCTTACTTCCCACCTCTACTGGACACCTCAGACATTGCAGAACAACTCACACCAACGGAGTTAAACCCAGACTGCATGGAACAGGCCCCCACAGATTGTATCATGGACATGCAAATCAAGAACACTCGCCAACAGAAGATCCAACTGTATCGGGTTGTCAAAGCTGGCCAACTCCTGCACCAAGGAAAGTGGTTCACCAGGGACCAAGTTCAGCAGAAATTTCCTCATCTCATGGAGGAGCTTAACGCAATGGGGACCATTGCTTCCTAAGGGGGGAGGAATGATCCAGGTGGATATTGGTGGCCACCCGCCTATTCCACTTGGGCCCCCACCATTGTCTCTTTTAGTTTTTCAGTTTTGGAATAATTTACTATTTTTAGCAGTTTTTCGGGTCCTGAACTTCCGGAGCCGTTTTGAGGCCCTAAACGACGTTTTTTGGGCATCGCGCCTCTAGCAAATATCATTCCATTGCGGAATGATATTCGTGGCGAAAGTTGTAGTCCTCGGATAGAGCTTTCTAATGATGTATCATGTGTGTCAAATGGAGATAGTATGCCAAAGTTACGTCCCTGGGAAGTTGAAACACCAATTTACCCAAACGGGGCCCATAGTTTTGGCTCTTCATCTCCTAGGGTTAGGTTTTTGGATGTTTAGGATTCTCCATTGTTTCTCAATAATAAATAGGCCCTCGAGCCTCATTGTAACTCAGTTCAGAGGCCTGTAGCCACCACATCTCTTCTCAGAGATAGCTACTAGCGCCCTAGCTAGTTTTATTTCCATTCTGTCTGTAAGCAAATTTCAGTTCTTGATATTAATAAAATGAAGTGTTATTTCCGCTGCATCTCTGTATTTATGGTTATATGTTTATTCTGTTGCATTCCTGCATAAATCCGGATCAAAATTATTTACTGTATGTTACAGTAAATAGTGAAACTAACACACTGTAGTCTTCACAAATATAAAAATGTTGCAGAAACAAAATATAGCGCAGGATAGAAATAACATGCGGGAAAACTGGTGCAACGACTGAGGGCTTATATTATTATGCAGTGGTTTTTGAATACAATCTTGAACGCCTTACTGGCAATCCGATACAGAGAATATAACTGGCAGAAATTTAGTGAGAAAATAACCTCACACTATCACTGGCGATCTGACATTGATATCTTCTCTGAATGGCTAGCCCCATGCTGCCTTTGCGCAGCTTCTGCGTCACAACTCGTAGGGACTGCATCACCCTCTTGGCTGATCGATCTGCTGGCTGAAGCTCCGAACTCTGACCTTTCTGTCTCACACCCCGACTCTCGACACTAGATCGAGACTGCTGCTCAACAAAACTGCGGATCTCCTGTCAGTCTCTGCGCTGCCTCAGTGTGGCTCTGCGTTGCCCAGCGTGGCTCTGCGCTGCCTCTCTGGCTCTCTCTCTGCCTTCTCTGCATTGTATTCACTGGATTAGTAAAACTTCTACCAGTCACTATCTTTGCCCCTCACTGCAAGAAATCTCTCGATCACTTCTCCGGCAACTGCTTTGTTGCTCTGTTGAGAAATCCATCTCTTGATCTCCAATTCGATGTGTCTTCCAAGTGCCCATCGAGCCTCATCTTATAATCTTCTCGTTGAACATTCAACAGCCCAGATTAATTCCTAATCAATGGCTCAGATCATCTGGACTCGATCTTCGTCTTTTTCTAGAAGATTCACACCCAGTTTCATTAATACCTTTTAATTATTTTAATTTCCTAAGTTTAGACTTATACATCCATTAAAAATAATTAATTATTTTAATAAAACTGTCTCCGGATGGAATTTCCCAAAATGATTTCTAGATCTTGGAGGATGCATGTGTCCTAGCCTCCCTGCAAATTTTGAGGCTTAGAGGACATCTGATGCTACCAGAAATCAATAGGAGTTACTTGAGGAGAAGTGTAACTCATCCCAAAAATAGAGAGAGAGGTGCACATGTCTTGAGGAGTTACAATTCGAATTAAGGAGAGAGAGAATTACACTTAGATATGAGAGAATATTTGGTGAGAGTTACAAATCGAATTGAATTAGGGAGTAACAAGTGCATTTAATGACGAGTTACACTTTTGCTATACATTGAATTTGTGAGGGAGAGTTACATTCTCTTAAGTATGGATTTACTATTTTATTCCAAGAGAGATGTTCAATTTACCAAGTAAGAGATTCTCAATTTAATTTACTTATTTCATGAGAGAATTCGTTTTTATTAATCCATTAAAGGTGAATGACTTTAGGATATTTTTTAAATAATAGTATAATAATAATAATAATACTAGTAAGGATAAACATATTTATTTTTGACTTGTATAATCATGATTGATTTGATTTTAAAGTGGATTCCATATGTCAAGATCATCCTTGATCATTTAGACATGACTTTCTGTTTTTGGAATGTTACTTCCAAATTGAGATGTGACTTACTATTTTTGGAAAGTCATATTAGAATTGTTAGAAATGAAATTTTATTATAGGTGGTTCAAAGTTCAAACAGAACTGAAAGATATGATTTCTTCTAGGATAAATTCATCCATGAGCTGTCAAATTTTAACAATTGAGCCTACATATGAAATTTGACTAGGTTGGCATTAACCATACTTAGTGAAACAATAAAATAATAAATAATATGGCTATACTCATAATTACAAGTAATAATGATACACGAGCTGTGGCCATATATATAGATTACACCAATAATTCCAGCATTCCCATCCCTAAATCAGAGGCTTGGCTGATCTGATGATCCATTATTATGTGAGTAGATGAAAAGAAAACAGAAAAAGAGAAATAATAAAAGAAGAAAATATAATATTTGGTAAATTACCGAAAATTCTAAATTGCTCTAAAAGCATTAAGAAAGTGCTGAAAACTGCCTTAAAAATTAAAATAGTTTGAAATGGGTTTCTATTACTTGAGATGAGCAATTACAATGCTAAAACAAGGTCTGAAACAAATGATAAAGTGGGCCCTTATGGCCATAATATGCCGGAATTACTTTCATAAATGCTAACATCAGTCTTTGGATTGAAAATCCTCTCCTTAGGCTTCAAGGCACAGTTTTAAGCTTATGTTTTTTCTTGGATTTCTGTTGTATCGTGGGACAGCTGCGCACAGCCTTTTGTTTGTGAAATTCATTGTTCTTGTGTTCACTACAGTTCTGAAAGAGTAGTGGTCAAAAATATTTTATACTGAATGAATGCAAGTAGGATTTATATATTAATTTCAAGGTTTATGTTAAAGAAACTAACGTGAGCTGAGATATGAACATAATTCAGGTGGTAGTTGTTTGTATTGTGCAGCTTGCATTGACAATGTGGCTATTTAAGCAGCACAGAGTTGGATGTGATGATGCTTTGGGGTTGTACCTTGTGAATTTTGGGTGGCAAATACAAATTTCTATTTGTTACACGGAAATTGTTTGATGTTGAAGATGCTTATATCATATAATGTCTCTAAGTCTTCTATTCATGACCCAAATTTGTAATGTTCCCTTAAAATGATTGTCATATTATATGAAATGTGCAAGGCTTGAGAATCTGCATAAGTATCAAGCCACAGAACAAACCCAGACTTTCAAAGAGATTGCTTTGATGATCACCGAGTCACTGTATAATGCAACTGTTAGTTGCTATTTTTCTGTCCTTTTCCTCTCTTTCTGAGTTGCTTTGAGCTCTTAGGCTGTAACTTATTCCATTGTGTTTTGGCATTGTCTTGGCAGTGTATGCTTGGTGTCATTAAATGGAATGCAAATGGCTGTTTGCCATTTACAACATCAAGAAGTGCTGGAAATGAAGTCAAGAAAAGGGGTGGGATCAAACTCACTTCTAGGAATAAGAAGCATTCTGGAGTGAATACCTCAAAGAAATGTCAAACAGAACAGCGACAGTTCAAGGAAAGCCCTAAAAATACCAAAGCAAGCTTGACACATTCCCCTGCTAATGGCCATGTGGATGTTGCAGAAAGAAAGAAGCCAATGAAAACAAAGTCCACGTGTAATTCTAAGATAGAAAATGCGAAACATTCTTCACCCAAGAATAATAAAGGGTCTAGTAGGACAGTGATCACGAGGGAAGTAAATGTTCAAGAACCTGTAAATAATTCAACAGAGCTATTTACAACATCAGGAAGTGCTGGAATTGAAGTCAAGAAAAGTGGCGGGATGAAACTCAATTCCAGGAAGAAGCATTCTGGACTGAACATCTCAAAGAAATGTGAAACAGAACAGCGGCAGATCCAGGAAAGCTCGAAAACTACCAAAGCAGGCTCGAAGGATTCTCCTGCCAATGGCCATGTGGATGTTGCAGAAACAAACAACTCATTGAAGACACAGTCTGCATTTAAATCTATGATAGCAAAAGGGAAACCTTCTTCACCCAAGAATAATAAAGGGAGGAGTACTGTATTGTCGAAGAGGGAAGTTCAAGACCCTATAAATAGTTCAACGGAGCCATTTACAACATCAGGAAGTGCAGGAAATGAAGTGAAGGAAAGTGGCAGGATGAACCTCAATTCCAGGAAGAAGAATCATTCTCGATTGAACATGTCAATGAAATATCAAACAGAACTGCAACAGATCCAGGAGAGCTCTAAAACTACCAAAGCAATCTCGAAGCATTCCCCCACCAATGCCTATGTGGATGTTGCAGAAACAAGTGAGCCAATAAAAACAGAGTCCAGTCCTAAATTTAAGATAGCAAAAGGGAAACGTTCTTTACCCAAGAATAATGAAAGGCAGAGTAGTACATCGTTGAAGAGGGAAATGAATGATCAAGGCCCTCTAAATAGTTCAAAAAGGCCTATTACTGCTTCTCATAAGCCACAAGCAAAAGAGATTGGCTGGTCAAAAATTAACGAAAGTAAAAATACGAATAAAAACAACATCATGATTGAGAAAATAGATAAAAGGATTTCTGCTGAGGATGCTGATCAGAAGTCAGAGGTTGCAGTCATGAAAGCCAAAACTAGGGCCCCACCAAAAGTTAACAATGAACAGGCGACAAAAACAAACATAAAGGAAACTAAAACAGCTAAAAAACATTCTACCAATGTTGTACAGAAGTTACAACAAGCTGCAGCTGGAGAAAGGACTAAGAGTGGAAATATCAAGGTCTTTGGAAATCAAGGGGTACCTTTGAAAGAGTCTAGGACGACTAGGCTCACCAAAGTGAAAAAAAAGGAATTGCCAGATAATGTCAAATCGGTACCTGGAAAGCTGAGTGAAAAGAAGGTGGCAAATACTTCTGTTCATTCAGAAGGGAAAGTTTTGGTTGTAGTTGAATCTGCAACGAAGGCAAAGACTATACAAAAGTATCTGGGAGATGCATTTGTAGTTTTGGCAAGTTATGGTCATGTAAGAGACTTGGCTGGTAGGGCAGGTTCTGTGCGCCCTGAGGAAGGCTTTGATATGGTCTGGGAGGTTCCTTCCACAGCTTGGCAACACATTAGAGCCATAGAGGAAGCATCCACTAGGTATGATTTCTGTGCTTTGTTTTTGTTATTTTTGACGTTAAAGAGTAGTCAAAACCTGGGTGATTTCGATAAGGAAATGTTAAAACTTAAAGCAGCAATAGAGGAAAGAGAGAACATAGTGATACACCATGAAGGTTTTCAGCAATAGAGGAAAGAGAGAACATAGTCATACACCATGAAGGTTTTCAGCAATAGAGGAATGAGAGAACATAGTCATACACCATGAAAGTTTACAAAACAGAAATTGCCTCCTTCCTTCACAATACTACACATATAGAATACAAAACATTCTACGACTAAATCTTATATAATTGTCCTATCTAATCTTATCTAATTATTATGCATGTGCTTTCAACTGATTTTCATGCTTAAAATTTTATCCTAGCTAATTGCAGTTCATTTTAGATATGCACATGTCTTCATCAAGTTTGAACTTTGCATGCATTCAGTATACTTGAGTAAATTTCTACATTTTATCATCGGCATAAAGACATCTCAGATTCTAATGTGGCATTGCTGCAACAGCACTTATTCTTGTGGCTCTGCTAACATGGCAATAGGTATATGACATTGGTTGTTGAAAATAGTAGCAAGCGGTGGTCTTCTCTGGTTTGTGCCTTAGCCACAGAGAGACCATGATCGGTCTTCCTTTTACCATGGACAACTTCGTGTAGATGGACGAGTTCATGGAGTTAGTAAATTCATGCGCAGAGTTGGAGGGTCAGTTAAGTTAATCTCCAAGTGGCAGTTCGAGTTTGGAAGAAGACAAGTTGGAAGCTTCAGTGTCTATAACTCCAAGCTATGATTGGAGAGATTTCAGTTCGAACTCAGTCAACTAAGTCAATCACAACTGCTGTTCCAAATTTGTAAACTCTCTAATTATAAATTTCTAATTATAGCATGGAGATAAAATTGATAAAAGGAGGACGAAGGCACAAGTTTGTATTCACTATTGTTGCACGAGTTTGTGTGGGAGAACTTCTTGTTGAGAGTGCGTACTTTGGAGGAGCGAAGACGCTGTGATAGAGACACTTTTTTGCTGCTGGTTTGCGCTAGGATTTAGGAATGTCTTCCTAAATAATAGGGGCCCAAATTGTGCTAGGAAATAAGAGATTTCCTGCACTTAGGAAATAGGGGCAGAGACTGTGTAAGGAAGTAGGAGCTGTGATCAAAGTTTTGCAGGCAAGTCTAGGCTAGATCAGCAGGAGAACATCTCTGTTCTCAATAGACAGATTGCTTTGCATTTGATGTTGAAATTTGGTACCGGAGGACAGGTGGTTCCCTAAGGCTTTGATCTTTGGCCTAGGGAAAAGTGTCCAAAAGAATTTAATTTTTCTCCTAAAGTAACTTTATAATTTTTTATAAAGTTAAATCTAATTTAAAAGTGACTTAAGTGATAAAGTTACTAAAGTGACTTTATAAAGTGATAAAGTCAAATCTAATTTTAAAGTGACTTTAAGTGATAAAGTTACGAAAGTTAAAGTGACTTTAAATAAAGTCAATATAAAATTAGAAAGGAAAAAGTGACTTTGGAAATAAAAGACTAAGTGGGTCTTTATTAAAGTGGGGTGAATTAAAAAATGAAAAGTGAGATTTAAATGAGCATTTAATCTCAGCCCTAGATCTCAATCTATCTCGGCCATTGGATTTAGGGATTCCCCAAAAGTCACTTAGGGTTAGGTTAAAGGAGGAAAAGGAGGAAAAGGTCATTCATTCTTTCATGAGCAGATTGGGAGAAGGAGAGAAAGAGAGCAAGGGAGATTTCTGGGCAGTGAGGAGAAGGAGACAACAGAGTTTGGCACACATTCCAAGGCAGATTTTGGCACGATTTTCTAGAAGGCCGTACAACAAGTGGCTGTACCGTTGCATGGAAATCGAGGCAGATTCCGTACAGCAAGTTTCTGCGGTCTTTTGGCACAAATTTCGAGGTCCGTACAGCAGCATTTATTGCTGTTTTGGCACAGATTTCGAGGTGGCTGTACCGCTGCATTTATTGCAGATTTTTGGGCACGAAAAACGAGAAAATCCGTACAGCATTTATTGCTGTTCCTGTTTTGCTGTTTGCACATTTTCCGAGGCGGTGGTTAAGCACGGAAAACGAGATAAGTTGTATAAGTTTACTTGCTGATTTTTTTGCTGAATATTTCTCTCACTGTAAAAAGCATTTTTCCAGAAATAAGGAGGAGCTTTCGAACTGGTTTTCCCCAAGAGTTGTAGGGGTTTTTCCAGGGTCACCTTGACCAAAAATACTGAGTTATGATGTGTTGAATGACTGTTTGTTACCGCTGTTATTTTATTTCTGCATTTTCATCATTCTGAAAAAATTTCCAGAATTTGTGTTTTCAGCAAAATTTATTTTCCAGTTTATTAAATGTATAGATATGGGAAAGGGCATTTAATTATTTTGGAGTAATAAGGCGAAAACTGAAAACCGGGGTGGGAAACAAAATTTTCTACATGGTATCGGAGCTTGAGTGCTGAAGGGCAGTTTGGGACAGCAAGGAGAAAATTACAGCCTGCTGATTTTTCACTCAGAAAATTCCAGCAAGTTGATTTTTCACAAACAACAGATTTTTACCTTTACTACAGCAGTGTTATTTTTCAGTTTTAGGACAGCAGGATGTCTTTGGGATTGAGGGTGGAGGATAGGCTGGATGGGCATACAAATTACAGTGTTTGGAAGGAGAGAATGCAGAGTATCTTTGAGGAGGCGGAAGTCTGGGATATTATGGTGCATACCACTCAGAACCCTGTGAATGTGCCTACTGATGCTACTCAGTTGGCAACATATAATAGAAAGAACAACAAGGGTAAGAGACTGATTCTAGACGGAATCAAGGACCACTGCATTCCTCATGTGAGAGGAAAGAGAAATGCCCATGAGATGTGGTCAGCATTGACCAACCTCTACCAGAGTACCAATGAGAACCGGAAAATGGTCCTGAAGGAGAAGCTGAAGAACATTAAGATGGCTAAGATTGATAGTGCAGCTGGATATCTCACAAAGATTACTAATGTGAGAGATGAGTTGGCGGCGATTGGAGAGGCCATTCCTCCCACTGAGTTGGTGCGGATTGCAGTGAATGGCCTCCCCAGTTCATGGATGAACTTTGCTGATGGGGTTTGTGCACGTGAGACCCTTCCCACATGGGAGAGGTTTTTGGATGATTGCATTCAGACAGAGATCAGGAAAGGTCAGCTTGGGGCAGCCAAGCCAGTTGAGCAGGATGAGGATGTAGCACTGTTGGCAGGACGCAAGAAGGGCAAAGGGAAGAAGCAGGCTTCCACAAGCAATGGTGGGGGCAAAGGCAAAGGTAAAGGTAAACAGGATAACACACAGAAGGACTATTCCAAAGTGAAGTCTTGGAATTGTCAGAAGATGGGACACTATGTAGTTGTGTGTCCGGAGAAGAAGAAGAAGAAGGGGAAGAACCAGAGCATGGCAGCTTCAGCAGAGGTTGAGGACTTTGCAGATCGTTTTGACCGGGAGTTTGGGTTCACTGCGTGTGAGTCCTCTAGTGCGGGATCATCTGCCATAGAGGTTCAGAGGGAGCATGCATTTCCCTCGATTAGCGGAGCATCTTCGGGTATATGGTATGTGGACAGTGGGGCTTCACGTCACATGACAGGAGTCCGTGAGTACTTCTCAGAGCTTTCAGAGAGTGGCACTGATGTAGAGGTAGTACTCGGTGATGACAGAGTTGTTAGAGCAGTCGGTGTGGGAACATTGACATTTCAGAGGGAGTCCAAACCTCCCTTGAAGGTGTCGGATGTTCTTTATGTGCCAGGGATGAGGAAGAACCTCATATCCGTCTCAGCTTTGGAGGACAGAGGATATGAGATACTATTCAGGGGAGGACAGGTGTTGATGTATCCCAGGGGCACTCCAGCTGATTCGGCTAGAGTGATAGGTGTACGCCATGCAAAGGTGTACAAGTTTGCATTTCAGTCCCTTTTGGCATTGAGCAGTAGTACCGACAGCAGAGCTAGCAGTTCTGAGCAGTGTGAGATTTGGCACCGCAGGATGGGGCATATGTATCATGGAGCCTTGAGGACCTTGCGGGAGATCACTACAGGTGTGCCAGATTTCAGTACTGATCACTTTGATACTTGCAGAGGATGTGCGATGGGCAAGTTTGCCAAATCCCCTTTTCCCCGCAGTGACAGCAGAGCGACTGGGATACTTGATTTGATTCATTCCGATGTGAGCGGTCGGATGTCTCATGTTTCCTTGAGTGGATATGAGTACTATGTGTTATTCATTGATGATCACTCCAGGAGGACATGGATTTATTTCTTGAAGACCAAGAGTGAGGTCTTCAAGCGGTTTCAGGAGTTCAGAGCTCTTGTGGAGACACAGACAGGTCGGAAGATCAAGTCCCCGAGGTCGGACAATGGAGGAGAGTACACCCTTGGAGAGTTTGTTGACTATTGTGCGGAGGCAGGCATTAGGAGGGAGTTCACTGTTCCTTACAACCCCCAGCAAAACGGGGTTGCGGAGAGGAAGAACAGATCCATCGGAGGGGCTGCCAAAGCCATGTTACATGATCGGGGGTTGCCATTGTTTTTGTGGGCAGAGGCCTGCAACACAGCTGTTTACTTGCAGAACAGGAGTCCGCATCGTGCCTTGGGGCACATGACTCCGGAGGAGGCTTTTGCTGGGAAGAAGCCTGATATGGGTCATCTTCGTATCTTTGGGTGCATGACATACTCCTACATACCCAAGGAGAAGAGGACCAAACTAGAGCCCACCGCAGAGAAGGGTATCTTTGTGGGCTACAATGAGACCTCCAAGGCCTTTCGGATTTACATTTCTGCGCAGAGGAAGGTTGTTGTCAGACGGGATGTGAAGTTCGAGGAGGACAGGGCCTTTAGGAGGTCACGGGAGTTGGAGTATCTGGATCAGCCAGACCCTCAGCAGCAGTTGAGTCAGTCGCAGGGATCCAGTGGGCAGGGATCAGGAGGATCCGGAGGTACATCTATGACGATGTCGGGTCCGTCAGTGGGGAGTGGCTCACAGAGTCAGAGGGGTGGAGCTATGGGCAGCACGCAGAGCAGTCCACGGAAAGCGGTTCCCGGGAGTCCCGCGATGGACAGTTCACACGGTACCTCAGCATCTACAGGTTCAGGTGCAGGCAGGAGGACAGCAGACAGACAGTCAGGAGTTCAGGCTCCTGATGTTGAGGAGGAGGAGTTTTATTCTCCGGCGGGAGAAGTGCACTCGGGGAAGAGGAAGCCCAAGTGGCTTCAGGACACCTTGAGAGATGCCACATCTGTTGCTGAGCCTAAGAGGCCGGTCAGAGAGAGCAGACCACCTGAGAGGTTTTGTAGCTATATGGCAATGGCTACCAGCATCCTTGACTCCGAGCCTTCTAGCTATGAGGAGGCAGCTAGCCAGCAGGTCTGGAGAGAGGCCATGCAGGAGGAGTATTCTTCTATCATGAAGAATGATGTTTGGGAGGTGGTGCCGAGGCCTGAGGACAAATCCGTGGTTACTTCTAGATGGCTTTACAAGGTAAAGCATGTTGCAGATGGCAGCATTGAGAAATTCAAAGCGAGGTTTGTGGCTAGAGGGTTCTCCCAGGTAGAGGGAGTTGATTATGAGGAGACCTTCGCTCCCGTGGCTCGATATACTTCGATTCGCTCCATTATATCGATAGCAGCAGAGATGGGTTGGAAGATCCACCGGATGGATGTGAAGACCGCATTTCTCAATGGCTTCATACAGGAGGAGGTGTACATTGAGCAGCCACAGGGCTTTGAGGTGCATGGGAAGGAGTCCCATGTGTGCAGACTGAAGAAGGCCCTTTATGGCCTGAAGCAAGCTCCCAGAGCTTGGTACTCCGGGATAGATACTTACTTGCAGAAGATGGGTTTCACAAAGAGTGAGGCAGATCCGAACCTTTACTATATTGTGATAGGTGAGGAGCCTCTCATTCTGGTGCTGTATGTGGATGATTTAGTCATTACAGGTGCAGAGAGACTCATAGAGCACTGCAAGAGAGATCTTGCGGTGGAGTTTGAGATGAAGGACATCGGCTTGATGCATTACTTTTTGGGTTTGGAGGTGTGGCAGGAGGAGGGGCATTTCTTCTTGGGGCAGGGGAAGTATATTGTGGACATCCTTGGCAGATTCCACATGGAGGATTGTAGACCCATGTCGACACCGATGATCACCAACTGGAAGAAGCTTCATGCTTCGGATTTCGAGTTGGTGGATCCCACATTGTACAGACAGCTGATTAGTTCCTTGATGTATTTGGTCAACACTAAACCAGATATTTGTTTTGTAGTCAACACGATGAGTCAGTTTATGTGTGAGCCTAGGAAGGTTCACTGGGTGGCTGCAAAACACATTTTGCGGTACTTGCAGGGGACAGTGGATTATCGTCTGGACTACAGGCAGGGGGATGGAGTGAGATTGGCAGGTTACACTGATTCTGATTGGGCAGGTTGTGCTTCTGATAGGAAGAGCACTTCAGGGTGCTGTTTTGGGTTGGGTTCGACAGTTGTGTCATGGTTCAGCCGAAAGCAGCAGTCAGTAGCATTGAGTTCAGCGGAAGCAGAGTATATGGCAGCCAGTCTAGCTAGTTGTGAGGCCATCCGGCTTCGCAAGATGTTGTTTGGCTTATTTGGTCAGCCGTTGAGACCTTCAGTGATTTACTGTGATAATCAGAGTTGCATTAAACTCACGGAGAATCCGGTATTTCATGACAGGTCAAAGCATATCGGGATCAAATATCACTTCATCAGAGACTATGTTCAGAAAGGAGCTGTGAAGCTTGAGTATATTCCCACTGATGAGCAGGTTGCAGATATTCTTACCAAAGCCTTACCACGGGGCAAGCATGTCTACTTCGGAGACAAGATGGGTGTGGTGAGGAACACCTTCCTCGGTAAGAGGGAGTGTTGAAATTTGGTTACCGGAGGACAGGTGGTTCCCTAAGGCTTTGATCTTTGGCCTAGGAAAAAGTGTCCAAAAGAATTTAATTTTTCTCCTAAAGTGACTTTATAATTTTTATAAAGTCAAATCTAATTTTAAAGTGACTTTAAGTGATAAAGTTACTAAAGTGACGTTATAAAGTTATAAAGTCAAATCTAATTTAAAAGTGACTTTAAGTGATAAAGTTACTCAAGTCTAATTTTAAAGTGACTTTTAATAAAGTCAATGTAAAATTAGAAAGGAAAAAAAGTGACTTTGGAAATAAATGACTAAGTGGGTCTTTATTAAAGTGGGGTGAATTAAAAAATAGAAAGTGAGATTTAAATGAGCATTTAATCTCAGCCCTAGATCTCAATCTATTTCAGCCATTGGATTTAGGGATTCCCCAAAAGTCACTTAGGGTTAGGTTAAGGAGGAAAAGGTCATTCATTCTTTCATGAGCAGATTGAGAGAAGGAGAGCAAGATAGCAAGGGATATTTCTGAGCAGTGAGGAGAAGGAGGCAGCAGCTTGGCACACATTCCAAGGCGATTTTGGCACGATTTTCTAGAAGGCCGTACGGCAGCCTTTTGGCACGATCACGGAAATCGAGCGGATTCCGTACAACAAGTTTAAGGTTCTTGTCTTTTGGCACAAATTTCGAGTCCATTACAACGGCATTTATTCTTGTTTTAGCCTGGTCGAGGTGTTTGTGTAGCGCATTTATTGCAGATTTTGAGCCTGAAATCGAGAAATCCATACAACATTTATTGCTGTTCCTGTTTTGCTGTTTGTACATTTTCCGAGGCGGTGGTTAAGCACGGAAAAAGAGATAAGTTGTAAAAGTCTGTTTGCTGATTTTTATTTTGCTGAAAAAATTTCTAGAATTTGTGTTTTCAGCAAAATTTATTTTCCAGTTTATTAAATGTATGGATATGGGAAAGGGCATTTAATTATTTTGGAGTAATAAGGCGAAAACTGAAAACCGGGGTGGGAAACAAAATTTTCTACATTTGATCTATTTACTCTATCAATAAAATTCTACAGCATGGATAGGGTTTTCCCAGTTGTGTTCCCAAGAAAAATTATTTTGTTAATTGTGTGACTGTGTTCGTTATCTATGCATTTTATTTTGCTGCTTATCTGTTGTGGAGAAATTCCGTGTCTTCGTGAAAAGAAATTAGTTTCAGATTGTTCATCATAGCAGTTGCAAAATTTTGTGGAAAATCTACATGGTATCAGAGCAGAGAACAGCATAAAGACCAGCACCAAGATGATCGGATTTGTGAAGAGCAGTTCTTTGGACAAGGAGTATGACATACCAAGGAATAAGAGCCGATCACTGTTTAGAGGGAGGCTCTAACTTCTCCTGATGGAAGGAAATAATCACAATAGTATTGGAAGATAATGGGGTGGGAGACTTTGTCAAGAATGCTATACCGCCACCACAATATCCCCAACAGTTGGCCCAACATACTAAGAATGATATCAAGACAAAGAGGATTATTCTAGAGGGGGTCAAAGATCATATCATTTCTCATCTCCATGAGAAGAAGACAACATATGAGATGTTTCAAGCCATTTTACAACTATTTTAGGGTACCAATGATGTCGGGAAGCTAAGGAGTATCCGAATGAGACAAGGAGAGTCCATTGTCTCATACCTTTCGAAGTTCATTCGAGTTCGAGATGAGCTAGTTGGTGTGGGTGTCACTGTACTAGAGAGTGACCTTGTGATCTTTACTCTAAAATGGAAAGCAAATCAATACTAAATGTTAAAATGGCAAAGAAATCTCAGGTTTTGTGGAAAGAAATCATTTGGGTCAAGTCAAAATTGCTTCGACGGACAAAACAGGAAAGTGGATTTGGGTAAATGCAAAGCAATATCGGGGCATTTTAAGGCATAGGCTTGCTCGCCTTAAATGGGAACAAAGAAGAAGAAACCAGTCCCAGAGAAAGAAAGTAAATAAGAGCAACAAAAGTAAAGAAGAGTCAACCATATACAATCCCACATCTACACCTCTTACTTGGTCATCAAATCTTTATGTCCAAGAATTGATGAAGGCCATGACAAGACTGGATATTTTGGAAGCCAAAGAACATGAAAGGGACCACAAAATTTAAGAGATCACATTTGCAAATCGATGTTTAATGGAAGGTAATAGAAATTTAAAAGAACAAGTAACAATGTTACAATAGAGACAGGAAAACAAGAATGACAAAGCATGAAGACAGCGTGGCAAACCATGAAAGAATCAATAGCAGCAAACAAAGATGTGATAATTTTTAAAGCATCTCAGGTAGATACACAAGTATCTCAACAAACAGACCTTTCAAAAGAGAAGGCAAAAAATAACAATAGGGAAGAAAGTCCAAAAGAAATCAAAGCTAGAGCTGAAGAAGCTAATGGTTACATAAGGACAGAGGAAGAAGAAGATGCAAGTGCTCGTAAAGCACAGGAAAAAGAACACAAAGAAAGAAAGGATAGGGAAACAAACTTTATTATCAGGGGAATAAGAGATTATGGGAAGAATGAAAGTACTCTCAATTTGACAAGGGACTTTCTAAAAGAGAAACTACACTGGAAAGAGCAAATTTGCCAAGCAAGGAGGGTGGGGAAGATATGTGAAGAGAGACCTCGACCCATAAAAGTCACCATGGAAAGCGTGCAAGACAAACACTATCTCTTGAGCAAAAAGGAATTCTTGAAAGGCTAACACATCTTCCTAGATGAAGATTTAACCAACAAACAACAAGAGGAGAGAATGAAAGAAGTGGAGAAAATTAGAGCAACAAGAACTGAAGGGAAAATGGCATGCTTGTACAATGGTAAAGCAATTATTGCAGTGTTTGGGCCTCAGGGCAAAGCAGGGCAGCAAGCTGGCAGTAAAGAAAAAACAAAGAATTTGATAATAAGGAGGAAAACAACAAGATCAACATGGATGAAAAGGGCCGAAGACTCAAATTTGAGTTTTATGTGCCAAACTGCGTAGTAGTCAAATCCTACCCAGTTCTACCTAAGTTTAGTTTGTTGGAATTGTAGAGGTTACCCTTGGAGGAGGGGACCTGGGTTAGGGCCTATGGTCGAAGGTAGAGACATAATTTGTCTAACAAAAACTCATGAACATGATGGTTGCAAAACTCTCGTGTTTAACGGTTATTTGAAGTTAGCAGTTTGGAACAGGGTAGCATAAAATGGCAAAGGGTATGGGGGAATACTAGTTTTAGTGAAAGAAAAAGAATGTCGTCACATTCAATTAATGAAAAAAGATGCAAATAAACAATATTTATGGTTCAAAATATCAGAGAATGAGAATCACATAAGAATTGCAGCATGCTATTTTGCCCCTTCAAGTCTCAAAAAAAAATAAGGGGCTAAACAACAAGGATCCATATGCAACTTTAAAGCAAGATATTTCCGCGTCCTCTCAGCAGGGAAAAGTTCTTTTAGTGAGAGATTTCAATGCTATAACAACAAATCAACAAGCAAGTTTTCTTTGTTGCAACGAGGGTCACAATCCTATATGGCTCACTGAAGAGGAGAATCCCCAATGGGTGAGATGTTCAGAAGATGACAAAGTTAGCAATCATTTTGGAGAGGAGTTGCTTACACTGTGGTGCTTTCAACTTAATTATTTGCAATGGTCTAGATAGATGGAAAATGCCTGGGAACTTCACTTGCAACACATACAATGGGGAAAGTGTTGTGGATTATGTGATTTGTTCACAAAGCTTGATAGAATAGATAGACGAAGTTAAGATTGGAGAGCATATTTGGGACTTAAAGTCAGAGCACAACCCAATTTATATAAAGTTATCATGGTTAGAAGAAAGGTAACATAGGAGGAAAACCCAATGCTCTCGGCAATCGCTATCAAGCGGCAAAATTCTTCTAACACAAGAAAATTGTACTATCTTCAAGACAATGCTAGAGAGATTAATTTAGAAGGAGAAATCGGTTTCCAAACGTTCAACAGTCATGAGTTAACAAATATAATTCAAGGTGCACTTGAGAAGTGCAAAAGAGAAAAATATAGGAAATCAGAATGCTTGGTTTGATGAGGAATGCAAAATGGCATGGAGAACCTTGAAAAAGGAAGGCAAGGAGAAGATGAATGTAAAGTTATATATGCAGATACTAAAAAGGAAAAAAGAGGAGTTCATGTAAACAAGGCGAGAAGAGTTAATGTATCTAGGCAAGAATAACCCAAAACTTTTCTGGCAGGAACTTCAACTAAGGAAGAAGCAAATCGAAAATAATATGACATCTAATCAAGGGTTTGAATATGCAAGACAACTCTATGAGAAAGAATCAGAGGCTTAGCCTCCCCCCAGGATCAACACAACTACAAAGCTCTTCACGTTACAGGAGGTGGAGATTGGAATTAAGAAGTTGAAAATAGGAAAGGCAAAAGACTTGGTGAACTTCAAGCAAAGTATCTAAAATGGGGAGTGAACACTCTTGCACCGCACATCATGGAAATATTCAACATCATCATTCAGCAAGGATTCCCAAGAGACTGGACAACTAGCTTAGCAATACCCCTTTTTAAAAGTGGAGACATTAATAATCCTTCCAATTATAGAACCATTATGATCAATCCTTTGTTTGCAAAGCTTTTTGACAACATGGTAGAAAATAGAATCTAGAATCAGTGAGTGGGTAGAAGTAAAAGAAAAGAGAGCAAAAGGTCAAGCGGGTTTTAGGCCGAAGCATTCTATAATGGATCATTGTATCACGATGAGACACATTATTGAAAAGGTTTGGGAGGACAAAAAAAAAGTATTCAGCTGCTTTGTTGACTTCAAAAAGGCATTTGACACATTTCCTAGAGATAAGTTCTGGCGTAGAATGGAAGAACTTGAAATTCCTTTGCATTATAGAGCCGCTGTCCATAGACTTTATGAAGAGGTGAAAGTCAAAATTAGAACCTCACCGGGTATTTCAGAAAGCTTTAGAAGTGACATTGGAGTCAAGCAAGGTTGCCCTCTATCCCCTACTCTTTTTGGTTTATATAATGATAAACTGGAAGATTGGCTAAATCTGCAAGGTGGAGATGGTGTTCGGTTGGGGGAGTTTGTGATAAAGCTTCTTTCATATGCTGATGATCTTGTATTGATTTCTAAATCGGCCCATGGATTGCAAATGCACCTATATGCCCTTGAGCGTCTTTGTAGAGCAGTGGGGATGCAAGTCAATACTAGCAATACCAAAATAATGATTTTATCTAATAAAAGGAAGCAGATCCAACATACATTTTTCTTTGAAGGCAACATTCTTGAAGAAGTAAATGAGTACAAGTACCTCGGGATTGATTTCAACAACAAAATTAATTGGGAGGTCTGCAGAAAGAAGATAATTTTAGGAGGGTTGAAAGTATTATATTGTGAAATTCCGATACCTAGAATTCTACTGCAACAAATGATATAGTAATAATGATTTTATCTAATAAAAGGAAGCAGATCCAACATACATTTTTCTTTGAAGGCAACATTCTTGAAGAAGTAAATGAGTACAAGTACCCCGGGATTGATTTCAACAACAAACTTAATTGGGAGGTCTGCAGAAAGAAGATAATTTTAGGAGGGTTGAAAGCATTATATTGTGAAATTCCGATACCTGGAATTCTACTGCAACAAATGATATAGTTTCTTCTATTTGTTAAATAAATTTAGCAAATTATTTACTGTGTGCTATGGTAAATATCGAAACTAATACATTCCAAACTTCACAAAACAAATACTGCGGAAGAAAAATAAATGTTGGAAGAATAGATGCACACACACAAAAATACACAGTTATTTTTGGACTAAGTCCCTGGAAAAACCCAACTCGGGAAAACCGGTGCAGTAGCTGAGGGTTTGATTATTATGCAACAATAAATCTGAGTACAAAACTATGGATACTTAAATCTATCAATCCATACAGAGAAATGACTTGTAGTAAATCTAGTGAGAAAAATTCCACTCACACACGTGATCCGACACTGAACTTAGTTCGATTTGAGCTGCTCCGTGCTGCCTCTCCGCAGTCACTGTGTTAGCCTACGCAGTACTGCATCCCACAAACTCAGAACTGCTTCTCCTCTCGCTATCTTGCCAGTTGCTGTCTGGGAAATGGATCCTCCTTGCCTTCGGATTCTCTCTCCAGCTTCTGGCACTGAATCACTGCTTCTCCCTAGCAAAATACAAAATCCCCACTGAAGCTCTGCGCTGCCTCTGCGTGGCTCTGTGCTGCTTCTCTGTGGCACTCATTGCCTCTCTGCAATGCACTCAACGGATCTGGAAAATATTCCTCTGACCTTACTATTCCTGCCCCTCTCTCACTGCTTCGAGCTCACTAGCTCTCTCTCCGACAACTCAGCGCTGCTACTCTGGAAATCGATCTGCCAGTGAAATCGAACTCAACAAGTGTGTTCTCCAAGCCCCATCGAGTTTCTTCTTATAATCTCTCGTTGAGACTTCAATGGCCTCGATTAAAACTTAATCGATGGCTAAGATTAACTAGAACTCAATCCAAGTCTTTTTCTAGAATATTCTCACCATGACTTAATTAATTCCCTTTAATTAATCATCTTTCCTAAGTTTAGACTTAGGAAATATTAAAAACTGACTAATTAATTTAATTAAGTCGTCTCTAGGTGGAATTTCCATAAACGATTTCTGGGTATTGGAGAATACATGTATTATAACCTCTCTGCCAAATCTCGAGGTTAGAACACATCCGATGCTATAAAAACTAACATATATGCTCTTCAAAACAGATGTAGAGAGGCATAGTTATGGGATTGGAAAACGATTAAAGTGCTTTTTGGACTCCTAGTTTGTCCAGTGATGCTTTATGGGTGTCAATTGTGGGCTAGCATCACCCCCGTCTCAAAATGGAAACAAATTGAGAAGATCCAAAAACGCTTGATCATGAGCAAGTTCAAAATAAAAAGTTCGAGTACCTTATGAGATAATGTTGAGTGAAACAGGAGCAACTCCCATCAATATTTCGAAGCAATTGCTATGGTATGACTCATAAGATATCTAAAAAGAATTGAGCAAATGGGAGTAGGTAGATGGCCTAATGTTATCTTCAATGAAGGCATGAGTGAAAGAAAGAAAACATGGATGAGACAAAACTACACATGGATGCAAAAATGGAATGTCTACTTCAATGCCTATCCCACAAATAGGAAGGTGCTAAAGAATTTTGCCATGGAGAAGTTTCGTAAACAGGTATGGGGAAAAGAGTTGGGTAGAAAGAAGTACTACATTGAGGAATTCAACCCTATGTGTGGTCTTCAACAAAAATAGTACATTGGAGCTAGCATTCCGTGGAGGGCAAAGGTTCTTATTGCTCAATTAAGAACCAACTCGCATCAACTTCAGCGTGAAACAGGACGATGGAAAAGACCTAAAGAAGCTTGGGAAGAGCGGGTGTGTACATTTTGCACGTCTAAGGCAGTGGAATCGGAAAAACATTTCATTTTGGAATGTGATGCTTTCAAAAACATTAGAGAAAGTTATGGGAATAAGTTAGCATTGATTTCTTGGCATTGTCTTTTCAGCGAGGGGATTGTTGGAAGGTTGGGCTAGCTCATCATCAATTTGAATAAGAAAAACATTGAATTGCAAAAGGCAAAAAACAAGGAACTGATGGTCCCATAGACTATTTTTAGTCTCGTGGACGTTAAAATATCATTTCATTTCATTAAAGTCACTTTAAAAACACAGTGACTATAATAATATAAGATACCATGTGGATTTTCACATAAAGTCACTTTAAAAACATAAAGTGCCTTTTTTTTTCACAAAGTCGGTTGCTATATTATATTTGAAAAAAAAGGATAGATTTCCTTATTACATTCCGATGGGACTGAGGACAACCAAGGATGGGTGCAAAGACCGAATGCCGAGCTTCCATTGTGTCGACTGTTCATACTATACTGCATTACAGATTCAAGATAGATTCTAACAAACTGCGAAAACATGAGTGCGAATTTAAAAGACATGAGAAAAAGAGAGAGAGGAGGAATGAGGATTAGTCAATGTTGATTGGCCGTCCAGTTGATGCATCAATGTTGTCTTGATTGTCATCAGGATTGGCATTTCTTACATTGTTTGAGCTGGAACTAGGAGTCGAGCGTTTGTCTATCATGTATTTCAGAATCTGGAGAGATTCTTCGACATGAGCACATCAATTTGTGGCTGCAAGAAGCTGCTTCTGATAGGACTGAGCCTGTTGCTGGAGGAAGGATGTATCCACTTGATGTTTTTCTTCCATGATCTTCGGCTGTCCTCGAATCAGGGCCATTTTTGTTTGAAGATCTCCATAGTGAAAACAATTTTCGCTTCTCATGGTGTCTCCAATGAACTGAGCAGGGGCTCGCATAACAATCGAAGGAGGTGATGATGAGCTGGGATAGTGCACAATGAGGCTAAGGTTGTAGGCAGACAGAGCAGCAAATGTAGAAATTAGACAGAGGGCTATGGACCGCAATGGAGTGAAGTCGAGATTTCTGCAGTCAAGAAGCAGGGAAATATGCGGGGCAATAAATATCGAGAAAGGAAGTTCTCGCAGCCACTCAGGAGGGAGAAAGGGTCGATGTCCTAGGCAAGACAGAAGGGAGCAATCGCAGAGGTAGAGATGGTGAGACATTGCAAAGGAGTGCAAATAAATAAGGCGGGCTAGCAGGAGGGGAGGATCATGGCATGGATTACGAGAAGATAGGGTCACGGGAGAGGCGTTTTTGCTGGAATGGGGAGCTCTGACCAGTTCAGACAAAATATTGCAGAGAATCATGCGAGATAGATAAGATGGCAGAGAGAGAATCATGGTAGGGGTGAGAAAGAAGTGTCATCTTGACTGAGCAATTGACTGGCTGGTCTACTACAGGCTTTGTTAGCCAAATTGTTTGCTTGCTTGTTATTAGTTCTGAGAATATGGGAGAAAGAGAGATCCTTCATATCTTTGATCAAAATACGACATTTGTTGATGAGCCTGCAGAGAGCTATGTTGGAGGTTTGATTACCGTTTATCATCATACTAATGACAATGGCAGAGTCTCCAAATATCATAGTGTTAGACAGATTGAGGCTCTTTATCATTTGGAGTCCTTTGTGCAGAGCATAGGTCTCAGCTTTGTTGTTTGACAGAGAGCCGAGCCCCCATTCAAAGGATCTCAAAACGCTGCCGTGTTCGGGTTGGCCTTTGATGCTCCATCAAAGAAAAATGCAGGTCTAATGCATTCTTCCATCCATTCAATGAATTCTTTTTCCTTGAGCCTTATCTTCCATTGCTCTTTTTGAAGGGTTTGCTTGACTGGAGTGTTGCTATATCCAGGATTGTCGAGAGCTCTCCCCAGAAATATTCTTTCCTCTGCTTGAAGGTTAGTTAATTTGATATGGCTGTTGTTTTTGGATAAAATGCCTCCACCGTGAGACTCTAGGTTTTGCTTCGAGAGTTTCTTGGGAAGGGTTTTTTATCCTGAAAAATCATCTTATTTCTTGCCAATTAGATACTCCAGAGAAGCACATATGGGAGGGTGTCCCAGACCCTTTTGGCAATGTTCTTGCTCTTTTTTCCTAGGGATATCCTTTTTTCCAATTGATTATCAACTCTGAGATCGAATTGATAGATGGTAGATCGATTTGGGAGAAATTCGCGAGGTCACACCAGCACTGTTTGGCAAAGGGACACCTCACAAAGAGATGGAATGCAGCCTCTTCATCTTTTTGGCAAAGGGGACATCTGGAGGGACCACAAATACCTCTTTTCTCAAGTTACCAGAGGTCAATATTTTACCTTTAAGCAAAATCCAGATGAACATTTTTATCTTAGGAAGGGCTTCAGATTTCCAAATGAGCTTCCAAAAGGGCCATAGAGGAGAGGGTAACTGATCTTTAAGAAGGGATCCATAAGCCACTTTTATTGAATATGTCGAGCCTGAAGGATCCCACCGAAAACTGTCTTGGTTGCCTTTTACCAGTGGAGCTGCTCCATGTAGCATTGTTTTTAGATTTGCTAATTTGGCCTCAAGGTGAGGAGGAGTAAAAGGGAAGACCCACCCATTCCATGCATTGGAGTGCTTGTACCACTTGGAAATCTGATCCATGGTGTTTATATCTTGACTCTTGAAGAAATTTTTGATACGATGGATGCTCTCGCTGTCAGTGAGGGGAGACTGTCCCGTGATTTTATCCTCCCAGATGTTAATGCTGCTTCCTCCTTGAGGAACTTCAGAAATATTTCTGCTGATAAATGGAATGGCTTTTTTGAATAGAGCCCAAATTCTGGAACAAGGTCTGATTGGGATAGCCTAATAAAGAAGGTTATGTCTAGTAGTGGTAAGATATTTGGTCTCTAGAACTTGCTTCCACCAAGATTGTTGTCCGGTGATGAAGCGCCACACAATTTTCTCCCCAAAGGCATTGTTCAGAAGATTTGGAATGCGTATACCAAGTCCACCATGTTCATAATTTTGAGTGACCTGTCTCCATTTGATTAGATTGAATTTCTTCTTCTCGTTTTTCCCTACTTGCCATAAGAAATGCCTTAAAACAACTTCTATTTTTTGATGAATGCTAGAAGGAGCGTAAAGCAAGGATAAGTGATACAGTGGCAAGGCAGTGAGTACAGATTTTAGAGGATTGTGCGCCCGACCAGATTAAGCCAGGAAGATCCCCATTGCTGCACTCTCTTTTTCAATTTGTCAATGGTGATGTTCCAGACCTCAGCCTTTAGGGATCCAGCATTGACAGGCATCTTAAGATAATTAAAATGGGTGCAATTTATCTTGTAGGAGACTCCAAAAATTTGAGCAATACTATGCATGGTGCTACTTGTAGCATTCCATCCATAGATGCAACTTTTATGATAATTAATCAACCCTTCTGAAAAAAAGCATAAACTTGTCAAGAAGTGTTTTGAATCTCTGAGCAATAATGCAGGTGGCTCCACCCATCAAAAGGGTGTCATCAATGAATTGAGAGTGATTCATGTTCTTAACTTCGTTGCTGAACTTGATTCCAGTGATGAGACCAACTCTGCGCGTATGATCCAGGGCCCTGCTAAAAGACTCTGCCATGAGGATGAAAAGGAAGGGAGAATGAGGGTAGCCTTGCCTGAGACCTCAGGTGGATTGAAAGAATTTCCCTGGTCTTCCATTGACTAAGGGAGAGATCCAAATGTTGGAGATGCAGGCATTCATGAGAGATATAAAGTCATGTTCAAATCCCATAATTTGGAGGACTGAAAGGAGAAATGAATGTCTTACTCTATCAAAAGCATTAGCAAGGTCGAGTTTCAAGATAAATCCTTTCTCAGATCTCGTTATACTCGAATGAAAGGCTTCTTGAACCAAAGGATAGAGTCAGAGATTTGTCTTTGAGAGATGAAGACCCCTTGATTTTCAGAAATGAGGTTAGGGAGATGAGGCTTAAGGCGGGTTGCGAGGATTTTAGTTATGATTTTGTAGGAGGAATTGCAGAGGGAAATGGGTCTAAATCTGGAGAAAGAGGAGGGACGATTCTCTTTGGGTATAAGGGCGAGGAAGGTAGAGTTGGTAAAGCCACCGATCTTCTTTCTTTGAACCCACTGAATCATTTTGGTAAGATCTTTTTTGATGACTTCCCAAAAGGTCCGGAAGAAACTAATGGAGAAGCCATCTGGCCCAGAGACTTGTTTGGATGCAAGGACCAAATAGCTTTGAGAATTTCAGTCTCCTCAATATCTTTTATGAGGGAATTATTAATCTCATTCATAATTAGTTTGGGCATGTAATTCAAGAGATCAGAATAATCCTTTAGAGCTGTTGTTTCAAAGAGAAGATTTTTATAATGGCTGTAAGTTGCAGCCTTGATACCTTCCTAATCTTCGTGAACTTCCCCTTCATCGTCAGTAATGACTGAGATGTTATTCGTTGTATTTGTTACCATGGCTTGTTTATGGAAGAAAGAGCTGTTTTTGTCACCAGCCTGAAGCCAAAGGTTCTTGATTTAAGCCTCCATTTCTCCTCATCATTTCTGTTAGCTTTATATAAGTTCCAGTATAGACATTTCTCCTCCTCTTGCTTTTCTTGATTCACTCCATAAGTGTCGATGTCGTTATGGACTTCTTCTAGCTTCCTTTTGATTTCATTTCTGACTTTGTCAGGTTCCTTGTAGTGAATTTTAGCCCAATCTTTAAGTGCCATACAAACTTTCTTCAGTTTTGATTCCCAGATATACATAGGGGAGCCCTCAACGTGCTGCTGCCAAGGGTGAAGCACAATCTGTCTGACTTCAGGGAAGTGACTCCAAAGAGGATTGTATCGGTAAGGGAGAGGTCCCAGGGAGGCCTGATCTCCTAGGGAGAGGGTAACAGGGTAGTGTTCTGAGGCAGAGAATGAAAGGATACTAGAAGAGGCAATAAAGAAATGAGAGATTAGGGGGACAACCACAATAAAGCGATTGAGTCTCTCCATAATGTTCCCAACTCCAATTCTTCGATTGCTCTAAGTGAATTTTGATTTTTGGGAATGATGTCGACCAAATCATGGTCTTGGATTCTAGACTCAAGCTGTTCTCTTGAGGGATCAAAGTTAAAGCTGCCTCCTCTTTCTTCACTGGCGTGCAAGATCAAGTTATGGTCTCCTCCTATGATGATATATTTATTACCTTCGCTGTCTATATCTTCTTTCATGGTGCTCTAACATAGTTCTTTATCCTTGTAATGATTTGGCCCATATATATTGTACACAGTAATCACAATGTTCTCTTGAATGTTTTGAAGATTGACTTTGATCCAGTTTTGGGTCTTGACAGCGGCGATCTGTTTCCAAGCATTTTGATTCCAAATGGTGGCTAATCCTCCAGAGGCACCTCTGTATTCCATCACAGTGCCCATGTAATTCTTCACTTTGTTTATAATATTTTCCATGTCTCTTTCTCCTTGCTTTGTTTCTTGAAGGAGAATGATGTCAGGTTTTTCTTGATTGAGAAGGTCTCTTAGAGCTGAGTTTTTTGAGAGGTGCCCTAGTCCCCTACAATTCCAAGAGAGGGCTTTCATCATTTCAGGAATGTAGGTTGAGGACCTGTCTTCCCTCCTAATTCATTTTGGCTTGCTTCTCTGCTGATTTGCTCTCCAATGAAGGATTCAATAGGGTGCTGGATTCCAAGGGCAATGTCCTTCTGGGCTGCTTCATCTCGATGGTGCTCAGATGATTTCCTTCTGGGGCCGGACTTTTTAAGGATCTCCAGAATGACCCCATGTTCTTTGGATGCATTCCTAGTGACAATACGGGCAGAAGAAGGTTCAATAGAGGAGGAAGGAGGGCAGGACTTAGGAGGGGAGATCTCAGGAGGTCCAAAAAGAGGAGAGGGGATGGAGGGTTGAGGGGGGTCCTCTTCTGAAGTGGCAAGGGATGAAAAGGGGTTTGGGGAGGCAAGAGGACAGTTGGGGGAGAGATTGAGAGAGGGATCAGGGGATGGCTGAGGGATTGAAGAGGGGTTGGGCAAGGAGGAGCTAAGCGGGGCGACAGATTGAGAGGGTTGGACAGGAGGGATGCCAGAGTTTCTTGGGTTCAGAACAATCTTTTTTTTTTTTTACGGTTTCCCATTGGGTTTCTGGATCAGAGTTTGCAACCTCAATAACTTTGGTGCATCTATTAGCAAAATGACCGTATTCATGGCATACCTTGCACTTGAAGGGAATTTGTTCGTAGTCTAGCTGCTGTATGTGAGTCTAGTTGTCAACCTTCAGTTTGATCGCCTTTGGTAGACCTTTCCCTAGATCCACTTCAACGCAGATCCTGGCGCATGCTTGCATGTTGTCCTTTGGCTCGCTTCTATCTATGAAATTTCCTACTGCATTCTCGATTGCCCGAACTGAATCGTCACCCCAGCAATGCAGGGGGAGGTGAGGGAGGCGAACCCAAATAGGAACCATGGAAAATTTTAAGGGCTAATATTCGCAGGTGGGCTAATTTTCCACGATTTTTCAAAAAAACATATTTGCCGATTTCCAATTTTTATAAAAATGATTCGCCTAAATTTTACAATATAAAATTATTTTACGTTAAAAATCGCCAACATGATATAGAGAGTATATATAAAATCATTATAAATTTTAATAATTTTACAAATACATCAATAAAAAATTTATAGCTTTCATATTAGGGACTAGTGAGATTCGCCAATTTTTTAAACTTCAAAATAATTTTCCATCCTTAAAATTTTCCCTGACAGGAACAACATTGGGGACGTCAAGTTCACGATCAAAATCTGGTGTCCATTTGTTTAGGTAGAGCCCTCTAGTGTCCATGAAGTATGGTCCATTTCTGAATATCAGATCTTTTTCTTCTTTTGTCTCAAAATGGAATGTGAAATAGCCTCTGCCACATAATCTAATTGAAATTTTCCCACTGATCTTGTCTGTCCAGTTCTGTTAGACCCATTTTTGAACTGTCTTTAGCGAAGGCCACTGTAAATTTGTGTAGATGTTCTATGCTTGATGCAACTTTACTTTTACTCCCAATATCAAACAACAATCACATAAACAATAATGTAAAATGCTGATAGAACATACCAGTAGATCGACAAAAGACAAGCCAGAAATATATAAGTGTGTTGGTGTGTCACAACGGTCAACAGGATGCTTCAATCAGCAAGTCTCAATATGGTCAGCCAACCAGCAATGTGACACAACCCTCTAGGGCAGCCAAACGGTCAACTCAAAAGTCAATGCTATCAGTGAATGGTCAACACAAACAACAACAGCAGTTAGGTCAACAAAAAAAAGTCAAAGTCAACGTCTAGCCTCAGGAATAGTGCCAAAAAATGCGGATTAGGAAAATCAAACTTTTGGGAGAGTTTCAGGTCTGTTTGACCTTGCGTTGACCAAAGTCAATGTTGGTCAAATTTTGCTACAGAAACCCTAGACCGAAATCAGAAATGTGTTGCTGCTGGAATTTTCCCACGTGTGGAGAGAAGAGCCTCCAAGGTCATCAAACCAATCAGATGAGGAGAGAAATGTGTGAGGATGAGATGAGTGAAAATGTCCTCCAACGTTGACCAATTTATATCCATCAGTGAGGGTGTGTGACACAATTGCTGGGGCACAAAACCTTAGGGCCAACCTGCACATATGTTGAATAAATTCAAACTAAATGTTCTGCTCATCGAATCAAGATGATCTTTAGATCGATCTTACAACTCTCCGAAAGAGGAATCCAATAAAAATATTTGTATCTTCATTTGAGCATCACAACATGGAGTTTGGACCTAGTTGTCCAAAATTAACACTCCCTCTCAACTAGGGAGAACTCCATCCACCTGTGCAATCCAAACATTGTACGTCATCCCGCCGTAACTTGCTTTGCTGGCTTCTTTATTTCAGAACAGAAGTGGGTTAGTCACAAAGACATCATTCCCTGCTGACATATTCAGCCCAGAGGTCCGAAACCTCTATAGGACTCACAAAGAGTCTCATACCAACCCGAAGTTGGTTTACCTGACCCGAAGTCAATTGGAGGTCCAAAACCTCACTATACTTGATCCCAGATCAAGTGGTTGGACCGTGCCATCCTAGATAGAGAGTACGACAATCTTTGTTGCGTCCATCAGTCTTTGCTACTTGTCTCTAGCTTTTCCTACCTCACTGGCCGAATGAGAGGTACTTCCCATGAGCCCTGAACTCAATGGGTAGGATGCATACGAGGCATAGATAATGAGAGGTGAACCAACTCAATCATCACAACGGTGTGGCAGAAGCACACCAACAAGGTTTGGCAAGCCTAGCCCTGTGGTTGCTTATAGCTCCGAGAAGCTATCCCCAAAGCCCCTCAGAGCTCCCAGAGCTCATCGTCCAACAGGACCCTCAGCATAGTGTTGTTCCACGATACCAAGATTTTCACGGAAGGTTAGGAACTTGACCTTGCCTAGGGGCTTTGTGAGAATATCCGCGACCTGCTCATTAGTTCCTATATAATCGAGCTTCACGGCACCTCGCTGTACCATATCCCGGATAAAGTGGTATCTGAAATCAATATGCTTGGATTGATCATGGAACACGGGATTCTCGGACAATCGAATCCCACTCTGGCTATCACGGAGTATCATGGTGGTATCTAGCACATGCCCGAATAGCTTAGTGAAGAGCTTTAAGCACACTGCTTCACAACAGGCCATACTCGCTGCAATGTATTCGACCTCCACGATGCTCAAAGCCACCGACTTCTGCTTCCTGCTCATCCATGATATCGAAGCAGAATCAAGTGTGAAGCAGGATCCCGATGTGCTCTTACGATCCACCACACTGCCAGCGCAATCGACATCAATATATCCATGGAGTGTCACGCTCCCGGTAGTGTATCTCAGACCATGGTTTATCCTGCCTTAAGATATCTCAACAGATTCTTGGCACCAACCCAGTGAATGTGATGAGGCTCAACCATATGTTGACTAAAAGTGTTCACTGCAAAACATAGGTCCGGATGGGTGTTCACTAAGAACATCAGGGCCCCTACGAGTTGACGATACTCAGTAGGATTTTCTAGCACAGGCCCAACAACACTGCCACTCAACTTCTTAAAGTTGAGCTCCATCGGAGTCGACACAGACGTACAATCCACCATACCAAATCTTTCCAGAAGCTTCACAATGTATTTTCCTTGAGAAAGGAAAATCTCGCCAGGTCTCTGCCAGACCTCCAGGCCTAGGAAGTAATGCATCAATCGTAGGTCCTTCATCTCGAACTCAGTAGCTTCCTCCCTCCCTCACTAATGAATGAGAGGGTCAACACTTGTCAGGAAGAGGTCGTCCACATACAACACCAGAATGAGAGGCTTTTCTCTATCAACCTTTAAGTAAAGGTTCGGATCAACATTACTACAAGTGAAGCCCAGCTTCATCAGGTAGTTATCTATCCTCTCATACCAAGCTCTGGGTGCCTACTTCAACCTATAGAGGGCTTTCTTCAACCTGTAGACATGGGTGTCCCGATCCTGGACCTTGAAACCCAGAGGTTGCTTCACATACACCTCTTCCTTTATCGCACCATGTAGAAATGCTGTCTTCACATCCATTTGATGAAGACTCCATCCTTGCGTAGCAACAAGGGCTATGATAGATCGAATGGTGGTATATCGGGCCACAGGTGCAAATATACCATCATAGTCTATGCCTTCTTTTTGAGAGAAGCCACGGGCAACAAATCTTGCCTTGAATTTTTCAGCACTTCCATCAGATCCATGCTTGATCTTGTAGAGCCATTTCGAGGTGACAACTGCTTTGTCCTCCGGTCTTGGAACCACATCCCAGACATCATTCTTCATTATGGACTCATACTCTTCGTGCATAGCATCCTTCCAGACTTGATGCTTTACGACTTCCTCAAAAGATACAGGCTCAGATTGTACAATAGTACTCATGGCTGCTAGATACCCTTGTTATCTATTCGGCTTCTTGCTTTCACGAAATGTCCCCCTTGGGGCATATATCCCTCGGCATCCTCGAGAGTGTCCTTGGGCCATGATGGTCTCTTCCCTATTGAAGGAGGTGGATCAATCGGGTCCATCGGTCCTTCAGCATCGGACATCGTCTCATCCTTCGGTTCTTCTTGATTTCCAGGGCTCGCCTTATGATCTTCCTCAAATCTCGGAAGATTGACTACTTTCCTCAGGGAACCATCTTCGTCAAAGGTAACATCGTGGCATATCTCGACTTCCCTTTGACCAGACACATAGACTCTATAGGCCTTCGATGTTTCGCTATAGCCCACAAACATTCCCTTCTTTCTAGAAGCATCCAGCTTGCTTCTCTTCTCTTTCGGCACATGAAAATAAACAGGACATCCAAAAACTCTAAAATGTGAGACGTTAGGTTTCTTACCAGAGAAAACCTCTTCAGAACTTTTGGAGTCCAGAGCGGAATGCGGGCATCGGTTTTGTATGTACACAGCAGTGTTCACAGCTTCTCCCCACAGAAACTTCGGTAGACCATGGTCACATAGCATGGCACTGGAAGCTTCCACAATGGTCCTATTCTTTCGTTCAGCAATGCCATTCTGCTCAAGAGTATAGAAAGTTGTGGTCTCCCTCTTGATGCCAGCTTCTCAAAAGTTCTTGAACTCGTTCGTCTCATATTCAGTGCCATTATCGGTCCTCAATATTTTGATCTTCTTCCCTGTCAGATTTTCCACCAAGGCTTTGAAGGTACGGAACCACATGAAAGCCTCATCCTTCTTCTTCAAGAAGTATATCTAGGTTTTGCGAGAGAAGTCATCTATGAATGTCATATAATAGGAACATCCTCCCAAGGATGTCACAGGAAGCATCCCAAACAGATCAAAATGTATCAATTGCAAGACATCAAATGTCTTTGTGACACTTGAGGGGAAAGGTCCCCTTGTATGCTTTCCTTCGGCACAACCCTGACATACACCTTCATGATTATTTGAGAACTCAGGCATCCTTGTCACCACCTTCCTTGCTTCGAGAAGGGCTTTGTAGTGAAGGTGTCCAAACCTCCGGTGCCATAGTTTAGTTTGTCGGATAATGTCACACGTCATCGCTCCCAGTGGACTTCCTCCAACCTGGTAGAGTGTATCAACTCTAAACCCAATCGTGATAGCTTCCTTGAAACTCTTCTTCTAGATGCACACCTTCCCATCAATGAATGCCACATTGAAACCTTTGTCTTCCATGGCCGATATAGACACAAGGTTCTTCTTCAAATCAGGTACATAGAGTACATCCTGCAAGTGGAGGGCTTGACCTTGAGACAAGTGGAGGGTCACTGTCCTTGTCCCTTTCACGAGATATGTGGCATTATCTCCAAGGATAATTTCCAGACTAGTATCCTTCTCAACCATATCAGAAAGTGCTTCCTTGAACCTAGTGATGTGCCTTGAGGCACCACTATCTATCAACCAGACATCCATAGTGTCGGGTGGATGTGCAACAGAGAGGGCATAAACAAGAATGAATTCATTTCTTTAATTAGCAACATTTGATTCCTCATACCTGGAATTTCTCGACCTTTTGAAAGGTTGACCATTTTTGCCGGAGGGAGCCTTCCTCTTTCCCTTGAACCTATTGTTCCTTTGATTGCCATTCCTCCGGTTGTTGTTGTTGTCATCATCATCGGGAGAATCCTTCTTGAAAGGGCATTCTCTAGCATAGTGACTTGGCTTGTGACAAGTGTAGCACTTGCCTTTCTTTCCTTGGGTCCCTGCTCTTCCTTTGTTCCTTGGACCACCAAAGTTCTTCTTTCTAGAATGAGCAGTGAAGGCAACATTTCCTTCTTTTTCATATTCCTTCATCCTTGTCTCTTCTTGGACGCATCTTGATAGTACTTCGTCAAAGTCAGGTATGACATTGTTATTGAGAATGGTAGTGTTGAACACATGCCATTTAGATGAGAGACCTCCGAGTGCGGTGAGAACCATCTCTCGATCAGCTATTGTCTCCCCAATAGCCAACAGATTATTACTAATCTCGGTTAGCTTCAGAAAGTATGATTGAATAGACTCATCCCTGCCTTTCTTTAGATTCTTCAATTGATTCTTGAAGAATAGGACTTGATTCGCATTGTTGGCCTTGAACATGTTGACCAACTAATCATACATCTCCTTGGATGTGCCCAACTCAGATATGTAGGAAATCAGACTCTTATGAATTGAGTCCCTGATCATCAGCTTCGTTTTGATTTCCCCCTTCTTATACTTTGTTTTGGCAGCAGCAGTTGCAGTGGATGGAGGCTCTTGAATTTTACCATGCACATAGGCCATGACATCTTGGTCGTCCAAGTTAAGATCCAATGTCATCTTCCAAGCATGGAAGTCATCCTTCTCAGTGAATTTATCATCATCCTTAAAGCCATTGTAGTTCAAAGAACCCATCCTCTTCTTCGGTGATTGCTACAAATTATGGCTTTGTCTTCACCTTAGCTCTGATCCCATGTAAATTTGTGTAGATGTTCTATGCTTGATGCAACTTTACTTTTACTCCCAATATCAAACAACAATCACATAAACAATAAAGTAAAATGTTGATAGAACATACCAGTAGATCGACTAAAGACATGATATATAAGTGTGTTGGTGTGTTACGGCGGTCAACATGATGCTTCAACCAACAAAGTCTCAACATGGTCAGCCAACCAGTAATGTCACAGAACCCTCTAGGGCAGCGAAATAGTCAACTCAAAAGTTAACGTTGTCAGTCAATGGTCAACGCAAACAACAGTAGCTAGGTCAATGCAGAAAAGTCAAAGTCAACGTCTAGCCTCGGGAACAGTGCCAAAAATTGCTTATTAGGAAAATCGAACTTTTGGGAGAGTTTCAGGTCTGTTTGATCTTGCGTTGACCAAAGTCAACGTTGGTCAAAGTTTGCTACAAAAAGCCTAGATCGAAATCAGAAATGTGCTGTTGCTGGAATTTTCCCACGTGTGGAGAGAAGAGCCTCCAAGGTCATCGAACCAATCAGATGAGGAGAGAGAAATGTGTGAGGATGAGATGGGTGAAAATGTCCTCCAACGTTGACCAATTTATATCCATCAGTGAGGGTGTGTGACACAATTGCTGGGGCACAAAACCTTAAGGCCGACCTGCACATATCTTGAATAAATTCAAAATAAATGTTCTGCTCATCGGATCAAGATGATCTTTAGATCGATCTTGCACCTCTTCGAAAGAGGAATTTGATAAAAATATTGGTATCTTCATCTGAGCATCACGACATGGAGTTTGGACCTAGTTGTCCAAAATTAACAGCCACAGACTTGTAAATTGTCCAGTGAGTCCTTTTTCGGCGAGTGAGAGAGCTGCCATACGAGGGATTGCAGGGGGAAGAGAGACTTCCTGAATGCCCTCTAGTTTCTTGACGAACTTGGTTATTGCCGGTCTAGGTCGAGGTGTGTTTAAAGAACTGATCAACGCCGAGAAGGCTTGGGCGTGATCAGGCAGAGAGGCCGCCTCCGTGATATCCACTGGAGGGGCCATGGGTCCGAGAGCAGGCAGCAGCAATCAGCAGGGGGCGCGCCAGCGTCTAGGTCACGGCTGCAACACACAGAGCATAGGCAATTCCTTCAAAACATAAAGTGTCTTTAATAATATAAAGTACATAGTATTAATGTACCTCATAAAGGGATTTTAAGTCACATGACTTTAATAATTCATAAATCACCTCACATGACTTTAATAACTCATAGAGTCATTCACTAAAAAGGTGTTTTAATGTGTTTTCATATGCAAAAGGGAAAAAGCTCTAGGAAACACTTCCTTGGTACACTTTTTCTCAATACTTGCACCTTTTAGATGGTTCAGGACATCGAGTTTTATTGCCAAAACATTTAAAAGAAGGCTCTGCAATCTAGCCAACAAAGGTCCTCTGCTTCTAGTATTATGAGCCAGCTTGCCCTATCACTCCAGATGCTAGATGGACTAAATCTGGTCGTCATGTCATTAATGTGCAAGTGACTTATGGTATGAACTTAGGTGAATTCAGATGCATACACCTATGGAATGTATTTAATACAGGCTCTCTATATAAGCTGAGTATTCAAAAATCATCATAAACCATACCTCTATAGCATTACTAACTATTGATGGATCTGAGGATCTTGCAGGATGAGCTGTGGCAAACACAAATGGCTCATGACCTGAGGCTCAAGTATTTCATTAGCAGAAACTTGAACTTCCTATATAGAAAATTGCAATTGATTGGGCACAGCTTAACACTTAATTCTGCCTTAAATGACCCCAAAAATCTGCTATAACTGACCTTGGGCAGTGGCAAAAATCTATTGGGCATCTGGGCTGTGTTAGTTTCCAGAATAATCAGATTTAATAATTTATCCTCCACAATTGATTTTACAAAAGAAACCCTGTGAATTGCATATCCTCTTGCAGAATAAACCTCCAAAGTGCCAGAATAATCACAATGTATAAACCATGTCCATCAACATGATGAGATAGCATGCTCCATAACCATCAACAGCACATCAAGTATGATCATCTCAAGCCAAGAAAGAAATTGTGTATCCCCAATCCAACAAAAACACCAAGGATACCATGGTGCAAATTATATCTTGTGATGAATCACAGGAGTTATCCTTATGCAATACGAGGGGTAACAGATTGATATACAGGCCATTTTCTCATTTCACTGTTGATTTATGTCTTCTCTAGCCTTTGTATTTTTATCAATTAGTTTTTGGCAGTTGATGCATTTCTCATGTTGCTAATATTATCTTTATCTTCCTATCCCATCACCTCCTTATATCATCTATATGTTCTTTTTACAGCCTTTTGTAACTTGCTACAACCTTCTAAAGTCTTTAGAATTTATGGTCATATGAAAGCCTTTTACTCTTGTTTTCATTATTGTCTATTGGCTGATATTCTTGCCCAAAGGCTTTGCCCTTACACTGCTTTCTTCGTCTGCCACACTATGAGGGGCTACAGTAGAGAGATGGCATCATTAGAATTTATGGTCATAAAGCCTTTTACACTTGTTTTCCTTATTTTCTATTGGCTGATGTTCTTGCCCAAAGGCTTTGCCCTTACACTGGTTTCTTCATCTGCCACACTATGAGGGATGTCAATGGGTGTCATTGCTGGGCACCTGGTGCATGGCAATGGGCATAGGTTTATGTTCTGGACTTAAGCAGAAGGAATGGTTTTTTTTACTTATAGTATAGCAGGGTGGGAGTACTGTTACCCTTGCATAACAAGCTGTTTGTAGTAGATACTGCTGTTAAAATGGGTTATTGGACACAATTTTCCCTTTGCTATCTGTGTTAGCATTCATTTATCCAATATCATTCAATAGACTAATTTTGTGAATTATCTTTTCTGCTCCAGAGCAAGCAGTGTTGTCCTTGCTTCAGATCCGGATCGAGAAGGGGAGGCAATTGCCTGGCATGTTACTGAGATGTTGAAGATGCAAGGCTCATGGAAGGAAAATATGTTAGTGAAGAGAGTTGTTTTTCATGAAATAACAGAATCTGCCATACGGAATGCTATGCAAACACCAAGAGACATCAGCATGGATCTTGTGAATGCATATCTTGCTCGTCGTGCTCTTGATTATTTGATAGGCTTCAATATCTCACCAATTTTATGGAGGAAACTCCCAGGATGTCAGTCTGCAGGAAGAGTGCAATCAGCTGCCCTTTCCCTGATCTGTGAACGGGAAAAGGAAATTGAGGACTTTGTTAGTCAGGAATATTGGACTATTGAAGCTGAGGCCTGTAATTCTGAATGGCCTGTTCCTGGCACAAATTCTGCAGTTATGACAATGGTTACTCATGTAGATGGTAAAAAACTTGAAAAATTTACTATCAAATCTGAAGCTGAAGCTATGGAAGTTGTTGAGAAGGTGTCGTCATCAAAGTTCAAAGTATTGAATTTGAAGAGAACCACCAAGCGAAAGACTGCTCCTCTACCCTATATTACTTCAACTCTTCAGCAGGATGCAGCTAACAAGTTGAATTTCAGGGCATTTCGGACAATGATGGTAGACAATTTTCTGATTTCATTGACTCGTACATTGATTTTGTGGCTGTAGAAGATTTATTTATAGATTTGAGCTTATTTCAGAGTTTATGTTGCCGCTTTCTTCCTTTTCATTGGATAATGCAATGCTTGTTTTGAATTGTGATGTTCACTACAAAAGTTTTACATTTAACAAATTAAAACTGTGAACTTGTAGAATGTTAATAAGAATCCCATTAGCAAAATTTTGTTTAAGAGGAAACATTCAATGTTGAAAAGTCAGCATTGAGAATAAATCAGAAAGGGTCTGAAAAACGAAAAAATTGGCAAAATTGAAAAAAATACAAAAGTATTCCATTTTTTCAATTTTTTTAGCATCTAAAGTATCCGCAACATTAGATAAATGCATTGCCACATAAATATGAAAAGAAAACTAATATATAATATGTATAAGAAGTCTAATGCTACATCACATATAAACAATGAATCATATCCTGAATCCTGAATCTTGAATTAGCCTTAACAGGCAAAATATCAACAAAAAATATAATAAATGTATCTCATCATCATGACTCATGAGTCATCTACAATCAGATTAGGTACATAAACTAGTGAGTTCCTCTACCCCTTTTATGGGAAAATGTAATGGCTTTTCCTCTAGAGGAAGAAGGCCCTGGGGTTGGAATTGGGCTCTAACGTCCTCTAGAAGAAGATATAGGAGGTAGCATCTGACGTCCTCTGTTTGTCACCATGCTAGGTGGTGTCCTCCTTGATGCCTATTTTGGGAAGCACCCTTGAACATGGAGAAGAGAAGTGGCATTTTGTGTGCACCTTGAATGAGTAAGAAGATTGAGAAAGATAACATGGCACTACATGATCATTACTCAAAAAAACTTGCTTTCTCCTCCTCCTTGGTGCCTAGAAACCCTTTGCTTCTCCTGAAATCTTGAAACATATTGCTGGGCACGCAAAATGACCACAAAAAAAAGCAAAATCTAATTTAACTATCCTTGGCAGCAACCTGCGATTTTTTCCATCGACTCGGGGAAAAATCACAGTTTTCATGGTAAAATCAGGAGTTTTTCAAATAAAAGAAATCACAAATAAAATTAGTGGTATGAAAAACTCCCAATTTATTTTATTGGGACTTTTGCAACATCGGAAATAGTACAAACCTTAAGTCAAAAGCATGCAAGAAAACCTTAGGATTTTAGGTCAAAAATATGTTAGAAAAGCATAGATGTCTTGGGTTTTGATTGCTGAAAATTAATTTTGATCTAAACAAGCCCCATATTTATTCGAAAACATAAATGAAAGTTGAGATTTTGAAAATATGATTGATTAGATAGGAGAAGACTAGTGCCTACTATTTTGTTTTTGTTTTTGTTTTGGCACATGGGGTCATCTAAGGACTCCCTTGAGAGGATGTGAAAAGATTGAGGGTGATATCTAAGGTTGTCCACTACTAATCTTAAAAGATCCACCGAGTGCCTCACAAACTTCAATATAGTTCAAGGGATGATACTTCACTAGTAATGCTTTTTAAAGAAGGGACTTACTCAAGAAAAGTATGAAGAGAGTGCATAACCACAACTACAGAAGTTCAAGCACGCTTATAGTCAATCATAAACTGTTAAAATTTTATCTAGGGCAATGCTTTGAACAATTTCCTTGATTTCACAAAATTAAATCACGATTAGTATTATCTAATTACCACTTCTAAACAGTAATAAGAAAATCATTCATAATCATAAGGGCAATAGGAAATTATAGTAAAACCATTAAGAAACCATGAGAAATAAGGCGCAGAAATTAGGCTCACAGCTAGGGCAAAACCCACAAGGGGAAAACACAGAAAATTTCTTCCTCATGACAGAGATAGTTTCCAATTCATAAATACATCATAAATAACAATAGCAAAATAATACCCAAACTAGAAACCTAAATCATGATTAAGTGCCATGTCAAAATCCAACTCCCTGAAATTTTGGCCCTCCCTAGAATTTTGGCTTCCCCCCGAAATTTCGGTCCTCCTGTAATTTCGCTCGTTCAAAGATGCATGAGATCCAATTGATGTGTCCAAATGAGGACAAAGGATCTCCTTTATATAGTTTTTAAGTGGGGGTCGAATGAGTGTCTCTTATGGGCCCAACTGACCTAATAATTTTGGAGGCAAATTTAAAAATTCAATTTTCCATTACTTTTTCTTTAAGATAAAAACACCAACCATGGCTACCATATTTTTCAATAGGGTGGTACTTTTCATTCTCTCACTCAAGATTAATCTTCTCGGCCAATCATTGGTCTCACAACCTACAGTTCTCTCTATCAGGATCAATCTCCCCGACCAATTATGGGTCTCATAGCTCACAACCTAAGGGAGAGATCATCAGTCTCGTCATAAGGAAAGATACATAACATCCATCTCAAATCATCTCCCCGACTAAGACGTCTCACAACACACAACCTAAGGGAGGAACTGACAATACATCTCTAGGACCACAAGGTCTCACGACACACAACCTACATGATGAATCAACAATACATCTCCCAAACCTCACGATCTCATGACACACAACCTATAGGAGGAATCAACAATACATCTCTCGGGCCACACAATCTCACGACACAACCTACAAGAGGAATGAGCAATACATCTCCCGGACCACACGGTCCCATGACACACAACCTATAGGAGGAATTAACAATACATCTCTCGAACCACATGGTCTCACGACACACAACCTACAGGAGGAATTAGCAATACATCTCCAGGACCACACGGTCTCATGACGCACATCCTACAGGAGGAATCAACAATACATCTCCTAGACCACACGGTCTCACGACACACAACCTACAGGAGGAATCAACAATACATCTCCTGGACCACACAGTCTCACGACACAACCTACAGGAGATGGTCCATAATATGATGCTATGTAGTTAGTGCTCCTTCTTCAAGGGGATTCTCAGTCATTCCAATTTCTTCACATCAACAACCAATTCAACATCAAAAATGTAGCCATGGTGGATCTCAACATTCAGTTGTTCATTCAACTTTATCCAAGGATTCTCTCAGAAGAAAACATCAACAACTATCAACATATAATAATAGACTTCAATAGTGGCTTCTCACAGAAACAATCATTGACAATCATAGAAGCGAATATCAGGGTCCATAGTTGAATCCAACAGATAATAAATGGCTTCTCACAGAGGCAGGCATAAACAACCATATTAGAATCCAATAGACTATAATTGAATCCAACAAATGATAAGTTGCTTCCAACAAATGATGAGTAGACTTCAAGATGCTTCAATTGGTAGATCTCTTCAATTTAAGTGGTGGTAGGGTCTTTTGAGGTCTTCTTTGAGGTGATGATTGAGCGAGGTTCCCAAGAATGTTTCAAGTGTAGAATCGTTCTTTGAGCGAATTAGGGTTTATAGTTATTCTTTCTTCAAGATGATGATGATGTAATCCTTGTCCTTGAAGTGTCTTTGAGATGAGAGGTCCTTCTTGATGGTTGATGCTCTTGATGATATTCTAGTGCTTCAGTCCTTGAGTGTCCTTCTTTGAGCTACCCTTCCATGACTTTGTCACCTTAGCTCTGAAACAATGTTGAGATATCTAGGGGCAACAAGTGTAGGGGATTTCTCTTGCTTGATAACTATTTGTGATATGATTTTACTTCTTTAGATTAGCTTCTTCTTTTTACTTGATTATTATTAGTGTTTTCTCCATCAAACAACTATCAAATCATAAAGAACAATGAGACAAAGGACACAAGATATAGGCGATCAACCAAGGCCAAAATCCTATGTTGCATGAGTTTCCGGTACGTGGAAACGAGTATCCGGTACGGCTAGAAGCTTTGCCCAAATTTACTGGAAAGGTCAAGTTGGGAGCAGCAATAATATAATATATTAAAAAATAAAATTTAATATATATGATTTTTTTTAAAAATAGTGTAAAGATTAAACGTTCTAATGTACATACCAAATTGAAATTTTAATTGATTAATCATTCAAGACTTGAGAAACAACCACATAAATTTAAAGCCAAAACTAAAAGTCACCCAAATCATATTGATGTTCGTCCTAGAAAAAGACATAAAAAGGCAAAAGCATAAAGTAGTACATAATTCAAAATGCCAAGTAGCCAAAATATAGAAATGCAAATACAAAGCTTATGATCAAATAGTACGATCTTCAGCATCAAGGAGATCCATATAAGCTTGAGCCTCATTGGGTACTGGATCAATGTCATCATCATCATCATTAGAGGCAACAATGTCATCTAAAGGTATGCCAACCAATCTTGCATTTGGTAAAGGATTGTCATCATCATCATCAATTTGGGCAGCATCTTCAGCATTCACATCCCATCGTGCAGCAGGTCCTTCTAAATATTTAGGTTGCTTCCTTGAAAAAAGTCGAAGACTACTATGCACATAAACAAGTTTCTCTGCTCTCTTAGAGGTAAGTCTATTCCTCTTAACAGAGTGTATGAAACTATAAGTTGACCAATTCCTTTCAGTAGCTGAGGAACTAACAACCTGAGATAGCAAACGTGAAGCAAGATTTCGGAGCTCTGGAACCTGACCCCCATACATTTTCCACCATCCAAGGGGTTTCTTCTGAGCATAATGCTTGATGTCCTTCTTTGCATCTTGGCTGAATGCAGGAGGGCTTAATGTACCAAAGTCAATAAATTGCTCCCGTATGATACTTGCTTCATCGCAAGTATACATCTTAGTTATAGCATCAAGAAACCCTTGTTTTACCTCCTCATCATCAATAGGAAGAATTCTATTTGGTCTTTCCATATACCATTTTGGATTAAGGGCATATGCAGCCATGTGAAGGGAGGTATTGAGTTTAAGCCATCTTTTATCTATCAGCTTGTGGATTTCATGGAAAAACTCCAAAGAAAGATTTTTTTGGCGAATGATGTGCTTTACCTTGCCCACCATGGTGTCAATACATTCATATATTTCTCCAAGAGAAAGAGAATCTGAATCAGCATACCTGATCAACTCCACAATTGGAGCCGTGAAAGAGACAACATATCTACAATCAACCCACCAATCCTCATTAAGAAGCATTTCTCTTATCTTCTTCGCTTGATGTGACTTAGACTCAGTCCATGCATTCCACTCTGAAGAAACGACAATGGCTTGTAAAGATGCATAGACCTCAAGCATGCGCTCAAGCAAAATAAAGTATGTGGCATATCTGGTTTTTGCAGGTTTTAAAAACTGCTTCTTTGAATACATCCTGTAAATTGCTAAGGAAGCATGGTGGTTGCAGATGAACATTTGTGCCTCCCTTGCATCTGAAATGATTTTTGCAATCCAATTTATTTTACCAATGTCTTTTAAGAGATTGTTAAGGGCATGTACACAACATGGAGTCCAAAAGATATGCCTATATCGACTTTGAATCATCAATCATGCTGCTCTACAAACAAGTGTTGCATCTGTGATGACATGTACCACATTTGAAGGACCAACCTCATCAATTGCATCCTTCAACATTTCAAACATGAAGGTAGCATCTTTAGTTTTTCCACTACAATCAATTGCTTTTAAAAAATAAGGTCCTTCTGGTGATGTGACAATAACATTCAACAAAGGCCTTTGTTGAATATCTGTCCAACCATCCATGACAATTGAATAACCTGAATGAACCCAAGATTGTTTGAGATCCTCCATAAGTCCATGCATTCTTGTCACCCCTCTATGTAATACTGAAGTCCTTATTTTATTGTACCCTGGGGGTGCATATCCTGTCTCTGAAGCTATGAATTTTCTCACCATTTCTTTATAGTATGGTGAACGAGTGACATTAAATGAAATTCCATTCACCATAAAAAAATCTGCTATGGCATCATCTGCTTCATCCATATGCAATACATTGTACATCTTTTGAATAGACTCATTTACACTAGTCCTTTTAGAGCTAGAGCTCCCTTGATTAATCTCAGTTTCGACATGACTTTGTTCATTTATACATTGGAATGAATTTTCATGTCTACCTCTCTTATTATTAAGAGATACAATGCTAATATCACATTCATTGTTTCCATTTGCTTTCATGTGAAGCTTACTCATCTCCATTTTTTGATCAAGGCTACATGTGCAAGACTTCACTCCTAACCCAGGTATTCCCAAAAGATGATGCCATACTCTTGTATAGCTACCCTTAAAAACATGGTCACACAAAGTGCATTTCCATTCCTCACAACCCCCACTGCTTTTGGTCTTGTTTTGTGTTATTTTTTTCATGAACTTCATTAGGGGTTTCTTGGAAATGTTGTTTGATTGCTTGTGGGTACCTGTTGTTGTCTCTGCATTTGGTTGTTGTACTTGTGGAGATAGTGGGGGTCTACTACATTCATTGTCCAACACTCCATCCACGGTATCAATACTGAAAATTTACATTAAAATACAAAAAAACATTAGAAGTGGAACAAATATTAATAAATAGATTTTACATAAATGACAAAAATAAAAAAGAATTAAAATAGAACTCAAAATACTAATATTTATTATTTAATAATTAATTTGCCATGATTAGTTATGAATCAACTTGAACTTAAACTTAAAATTAAAAATTAACTCTACTATTAAGCAAGCCCCATGTGGGTATGGAGATGAATCTTACTAAGAAAAATTAAAACTTAAAAGTTAATATTTAATAAAAAGTTAAAACAATTCAAAAATTAAAACTTAATAAAATTATAAATATGCCAAAAGTTAATATTTAATAAAAGTTAAAACAATTCAAGAGTTAATATTTAAGTTTTTAACTTAAAACAATTCAAAAGTTAATATTTAATAAAAAGTTCTTAAAAAGTACAACAATTAAAGCATGCTGCATAACAAATATAAATTGTCGATATCCCTTTAATGAATAACTATTAACAACATATTAACTTATTAAAATATTCTTATTTTAACTTACAATCTATACTTTAATAAAAAGTTCCCAATTAAAGCATGCTGCATAACAAATATAAATTGTCAATATCCCTTTAATGAATAACAACATATTAACTTATTAAAATATTATTATTTTAATTTACAATCTATACAACTTTTTAATATTTATGGTAATGAATAAAATATAAATGTACTGTGAATAAAGGAAAATAAAGGAAAATAAATTAATAAGGCCAGTAGCGCCAAAACCAGATCTAAATAGCAATCAATGTGAATTGGGTAAGAATCAAGATACATTTAAATTTTAATATTTATGTGAATGCTCATGAGAAAACTAATATTTTCATTGCATATGAATAAGTCATGAAGAAGCTTGGGGATTTGATTTTCGAACTTGAATTTGTGGTTTTCTGTACACTATATAAGCTTTGGAGTTTGTAATTCTGTCTTTTCTTTGCTTCTGCCACTTGAAATTGTTTTTTAATTTTTTTTTTGTAAATAATAAATCAACTATGTATGTATCATTGTGTTGCAATAGTATTGATTTTTGAATGATTTAAAAATTAATTTGCAGTGGAGGATTACAATTGTCAATATCATATGAAATTTAAAATTTTGTATCTAGATCATCATATCTCACTCATATAGGATAATCAAATAATCAGAAATCTAATTAATTTGCATTCTAATTCTAAGTTTAGTGAACTTAGTTTACTTAATGATAAAAAATAAAAAATAAAAAATTAAAATAAACATAAATGTTGTAACTTTTAAATTTTTACAAAAACAGAAAATCAAAATCCCTTCAATAAGCTATGACTTCCACATGATAAAAATTAATAATATAAAATATTAAAATCACACAGTGCATACCATATACATGACTTCTAATAAATATTAAAATTATAAAATTTAAAGTTTAAACTTTAAAATTTAAACCCATATTTAAATTTAAAGTTTTAACATTCACACACGAATTCAATTACTGTTCAAACTTCAAACAAACTATGTAAAATAAAAAAATTGTTTAAAAGTTGAATAGTGAAGTATGCTTAATGCTACTCAAAATTGCATTCAAGACCCTTTATAAAATTAAAAATTTAAAACTAGTCACACATCTCATGGGTAAGGCGCAAGAGGCAAGCCTTAATGCTTAACCTCTCGATTTTAAAAAATTTACAAATCTGAAGTGCTAAATAATAAAATTAGTTGCTTGGTATTTTAAAATTTTTAATTTACTATTTAAAAAACAATTTGAAAAAAATTAAAAAATATTTAAATTAACTTGGCAACGCAACACTGCAGCTAAAGCAAAAAATTAAAAAATATTTAAACTAACTTGGCAACGCAGCACTCCAGCTAAAGCCTAATCTCTATGTGAAGAAATTAAAAGTGTGCAGTGTGCAGAAAAATAAAGCAAAATTTAAAATCGATGCCGAGAGAAAAAATTATCATTTACCTTTGATTTCTTGAATTGAAATTTGAATTGAAGCTTTGCCATTCGGATTAGCTTCGGATTTCTTGAATGAAGCAGCAAAAATTGACACTGAGAGAATTTCAATTCTTTGTTCAATGAAAAATTAAATAGATGCTGAGAGAAAAATAATAAATTCAAAAATTAAAATTTAAAATCGATGCTCAGAGAAAAATTTATCCTTTACCTTTGATTTCTTGAATTGAATTGAAGCTTCGCCGTTCGGGTTTCTTGAATTGAAGCTTCACATTTCTTGACTGAAGCAGCAACGCCTTCGCGGTGAAGACTCAAGAGTCAAAATAGTGAAACACCTCCCGAAAGCTTTGGATTTCTTCACTGATACTGCAAGCAGCAACGTATGTGCCGTGAACACTGAAATTTAAACACCTCTCGCGAAGCAGTGTCCTTCGGCAGTCTCCCTCAAAGAAAAGTCCACAACACAGACCCTTCGCAGCCTCCCTCAAAGCACCGTCCCTCGGCAACCTCCCTCAAAGTAGCACCCACGACACAGAAGTTAGAACTGAGAAATCGCTGTGCTTGAAATCGCTACCTTCGCGTTGATTATATAGGAAAGGAAGGCAGATAAATGGCGGGAATGGAAAACACAGTGAGTTTCCCGCCAAAGTTTGGCGCTTTTTTTCCCCAACAGTGGGTATGCATAGATTAGGAACGTGTGGGAGATCCCATTCATTGAGGAGCTTCTAGATGCTCCTCGATGAATGGGAGCTCCCACACGTTCCCAATCAAAGCTCCCAGGTGAAACTAGTATCGGAAACTGTTAGTTTTGGACAGCAAAGCTCCCGAAAAGCTCCAATGCTCCTGCAGAAGCTCCCACCTATTTTGGAGCATTTCGTACCAGCTCCTAAGCTCCCAGGAGCGCAGAAGTTTGGGGTACTTTGCCTCCGAGGGCTGGGAGCGGTACTGGTGCTACTTTGCTAAAATCTCTCCAACTTTGAGAGGAAAACCCACAAGAATTCTTCTTCTTATAGAATCTTCAATTGACGAATTCCAAGACCTAGATCCTTGAACAAAAACCCCTCCAAGCCCAAGTCAATGCCTTTCCTTGATGAGTTCTTCTTCCACAAAGTCAACCTTAGACAAACTAGCCTTCCAGTAGCAGCAACTTCCCCTTCGACCTCCCTTTTCGTGCCTGCAACCTCTTGACTGCAATTCGGCCCAGCTGCAGAAACCCTAGGCCACACATGTGAATGACAATATGGAGAAATGAACCTCCTTTCTTCTTCACTTGGTAAGATCTTCCTTCTTCACAAATTCGTCCTGCAATGTAATCCTTTTGCCACCCAAATTTAGTTCTCAAGGGTGACTGAAATTTTCGGCTTCCTTGCTATAGTAAGAGCCCTAATGCTCCTCACACGTGTGAGATATTTTAGCCCAAAAACTAATTCTGAATTTTTCGTTCTTGATCTCCCTTCTTCGTCTTCTTTTCTTCGCTCTTCTTCTCTTTCCCTTGAATGAGGCCAAGAACTTCCTTATGTAGGCTTCTTGTCACTTGATATGAGGCTGACTTGTCATTGTTTAAGGCCGACTTGTTGCTTGTGTAGCCGACTTGATTGATAGCGCTTTACTTGATCTTGGAGGGTCGTTTTGACTCTTTCTTTGACTCAAATAATTTTTTAACAATATGTAACATGCCCCAAATGGGTCTTTTATACATGACTTGACGACTGAATAACAAACCCTAAGAGCTCACAATGGGATCTTGACCTAAAAATAAATTTCCTTGAGCATGAAACCCATGCCTCAAGATCAACAATAATAAATTTATTTTTCTCATTACATCAAATACATAAAATCTTGATTACATATGTCATTATGAAGACTGAACCTAGTTACATATTTCAACAAGAAGTACCATTCTTGTTCTTTATGGCTAATCCAAAACCATTTTTCAATTCTTTTCTCAAGCTCAAAGAAAGGTTCTGTAGAATTTTAACAGATTGTTATACTATTTCTTAAGTTAATCCATTAAATCAACAGATATGGTACTTTGTATGGGACAAAGAATGAAAGGATACATGCCATTCATATTCTTTGAAAAAGTTTAAAATGCTGTTTGATATATGAAGATGAGTATGAATTTTGTTTGTCAGTTTCTTTTTGTTTGTATGCACTTTTGTTAGATGACTTATCTGGATAGTGATGTCTTAGGATCTTTCTAACAATCATTTTCATGATGGCAGGTGGCTCAGAAGCTGTATGAAGGGGTTAAAATTTCAGATAATGAAGTTGTTGGACTGATTACGTACATGCGGACTGATGGATTACGGGTAGGTATTATTTACATTTAATTACCTACTCTTCATGATTTGAGGACTTCAAAACAAGCTTCATTGCGGCTGCTATAACCTTTATTTTATGCTATATAATCTGGGGTTTGTGTCTTCTTGGGATTCAAAAGTAGCGGAATGTTACACTTGCCTTAAAAATTAAAACACTCTTTATTGTCAAATCATGAAATTATGAAATCTTTGTTATGTAACATCTGAATACTTCTAAAGAAAGAGTAGAAAAAATCATTGCCCACAGGTCTGGCAATATTTGTTATGAAATTCAATTTGCAATTTTCACCACTTCTGCTCTTTTATGTTTCAACCTTTTGGTTTGTTTGTAGCTTGGGGTCGTATGTGATTTTTCGCTCAGCAGATGAATTTTTTTTTGCTTCTTTTCCTTTAGACATTTCTTGACAAATATTTGATAGATCTTCTCCAATGGAAACCGACTGTTTCCAGAATTTAAGCATGTATCAACACTTCTCAGAGGTTGTCTACTATCAAAATGTCTATAGACATCAGGACACCTTTTATTTTTGATCCTTCTGTGGAGCCCTTAATGAACCCATATAAAAGTATTTATCCCCCTTTCTTTTTCGATCAAAATTTTTTGAGAGTTTGCATTAGATGCCTAAGAGCCATTGTCCTCTGGTTTTGTGGTTAATCTGTCTCTTCTTATCCCTTTAGATCTTAGGCTTTGTTACCCTTCATATTGTATGATGATTGTCCTAGATTAAGACCCTACCTATGTAGGTTGTGTTTGGATGATGAAGGCTTAGGGGCTGTATTTTTATGGTCTTGGATGCATGTTATTCATAGATTGTTATTTGTTGTTGGCATCATCATCTCACATTTTGGAGGCTTACATCTTGCACATACGGAGTATGATAGAAAGTTGGGCTTCTTCATGGATTTTGATTAGCACAAAACACTTTTGAATAACACCTAGCCCATTCATGGAAGGGAAATGTTGAAGCTTGTGGTAGCTTCAGAAGGTCTTTTGCATAGGCTTGGTGTCTTAGCATGTGGAAGATGATTTATTGCCACTTTAGGTGCTTGCTTGGTGGAGTAAGTGATTTATGTGTTCCTTCCTAAGTCTAACTTAGGAAAAGTACAATAATTAAAGTCAGTAAATTATTGTGGACTATTAAGCTATTTTCAAAGGATAAATAATTTGATTATTTAAGTGACTTGGAAATAATCTCAACCATTGATCTCCAAGGTCTTTTAGAAGGGAGAATAGGGTTAGAGATTTGGGCTTAATGAAGATTATAAAAGAATCCTAGCAAAAAGGTGAAGGGTGAAGACACACAAGAGCTCCAGAGCATGAATCACAATGAGAGAGGGTGATTTTCACTTGTATGAGTGGCTCAATAGACTGAAGCGCAGAGGAGAAGTATCAGAGAACTTGAGGGAAAATTCAAGAGGTCAAGTTGTGGATATTGTAGGGCTGAGTTGCTGAAGAGAGGGATGCTGATTTATTAGAGTAGCCGAATTGCTGGAGGTTGAGTTTCTTAAGGCACAGTAGCAGCTCGTGGGAGGACGCAAGATCGATTTGCCAATAGATTGATTGGGTCGAATTTCTCCAGGCTGATTTCCAGGTGATTGAATTCCTTGTGCCGAATTCATACTGTGGGGGGCCGAGTTAGAAGTTCCAGTTATTGTATTTTTTCCTTTTATCTTTGTGGGTTGAAAACCCAGATTTGTTAGATTAATAGATGACAAAGAATTGTTTTCGGTGAATTATTTTGCAATATGTGATTGATCTCTTTGATTTAAATTCTGTAGCATCTCTCTCTCTCTCTCTCTCTCTCTCTATATATATATATATATATATATATATATATATATATATATATATTCCTAGAGGTCCAAAATACTAGTGATTTTATTTTTTGGTAATTCAATTTTTTTTTGGCTAAATAAATAAATTGTTAGGAGTACCGTGAGAAAATAAATAAGGCTAATATTTGAAATTTAACATCGTACCAGAGCTTTCTAGATAACTCTGAGAGAGAGATCCGAGATCATGAGGGTTTGCAACAATGAGTTTCTACTTTTTATGGCAGCAAAATTAATTTAAATTTTGTAGTTGGGTTTTGTAGCTGTGGTCGTTTTGTGAAGATGGCATCACTAAGCAGATTACAATATGAAGACAGGTTGGATGGGGCTGCTAATTTCTGTCCTTGGAAGGATCAAATTACCATGATTATGAAGATGAATGGTTTGTGGTGTTGAAATTCTAATGCAAGAGAGGATTTCTAGACATGACAATTACTTGACTATTATCTTTGTTTCTCTTTAGCATTTACTTCATTCATTTATGTCGTCAAGTAATTATACATTCAAATATATTAAAAAAATGGTGCACAAGAGACAACAAACACCAGAGATTAGGCCAGAGGCCAGGGGAAAACTCGTCATTCCTTTTCTTATAGATTCTTTGTCAACAAGAGAAATCCAAGTCAATCTTACCAGTGATTCAAGTGCCAAGTCAGCCCTTGAAACTTTGCATTCTTGTAACTAGCATCATCAGAGATAGTAGTTTTCCTATAGCTTGCATTACACGTAGATCTAGTCCATCAAATAGATCGCATGTCATAGATGTCTGGTCCATCTTAGAAACTCGCTTTGTCATAGAGAAAAGGTACCACAAGTAGCTTGCTTTACCTAAGAAGTTTATGCCTCATGATCTGCCTCAGGTAGCTTGCTTATGTACCTCAGGATCTGCCACAAGTAGCTTGCATATGTGCCTTAGATCTGCCACAGGTGGCTCACATCATCATAGAGAAGGTGCCATAAAGGACTTGTATTAACCAGAAGAATATGTCTCAGATTCATATGCCACAGATCCGAATTATTCTACCACAAAAGATCATCAAATTGGTTGGCAAATGGTGGAGGATAGGTGCCAATATATAGTTGTTCGTTCATGTGAAGGGACGCGTCCTTTAGGCAGGCCGACTTATCTTTTGGGAGGGTCGACTTGGCAACTTGGAGGGATAAATGATAGTTACAAAATTCAATTTTTCTTCTCTTCACAAGGGTCACGAAGAACACGTCCTTTTACATTTTTGACTAAAACAATGCATGAAGAACATGTCCGACAATAATAATAATAATAATAATAATAATAATAATTTTTATTCTTATTGTTTTCACATGCAATATATATTGATACAAGTACAATGACAATTATGAAGACCAAACCTAGTTACGATTTCAACACCCCCTCTTAACTAGGGAGGTATTCATAATGACATATCGAGATATTTTCAAGTTGAGAACTTCTATAAGAAAGGATCCAGATTAATAAGCATCAATGATGATAACATCATCACAACCAACATTGTCAAATTACCAAGGCCTTGACAAGTATGCTCTATCTCTCCACTAGATCATAACACAATGCTGGGAGGCATTCAATTGGACACCACCGCCTCTCAAGGAGCATACCCCACCTAGGTTCACCGAGGTATGTCCTCACAGGACCATTTCCTAATCCCAAGGAAAAGTTTGTCGACCAAACCATTCTTTACCAAGTCCATGTACTTGACTCTTATGACCGTTAGTCCTGGTCACAGTACACGACTCAAGACAGTTCATTTAAGATGCTTATCCAATCCACGATTATCCCTATCCATGTTCATACACTAGACTTTCAATGGTTATTCCTCGTCATAGTACATGACACATGGAGAACACAACATCCATCCTCACTCCCTCTCAATCCTGGGAGGAGATAATTGCAAGCCCAAGCTTGTCTCAGAAGTACTCATACTTCCCCTACATCAACTACCTGTTCATCCGTGAAGATCTTATTTGTGTTGAGAAATCTAGGGGCAACTATATTAGATGATTTCTCTTCTTTGATAACTGCTTGTGATGTATTTTAAACTTAACTTGATTAGGTTCTTCTTTCACGTATTATTATTATGTTCTTATTATCAAACAACTGTCAAACCATAAAGAATAATGAGACAAGAGGACACGAGATATAGGTTATCAGCCAGGGCCAAAACCTCTCCTTTTGAGAGGAAACCCCACAAGAACTCTTCTCTTCTTATAGAACTTCAAATGACGAATTCCAAGACGTATGACCCCTGACCAAGACCCCTCGAAGACCAAGTCAAACTTCTCCTTGATGAGCTTTTATTCCACAAAGTCAACTTTCGTTAACCTGGCCTTCCAACTATTGCTTGCTTCCTCTTTGACCTCAGTTTCAGACTCGTACCTTCTAACTGTGATTCTCAATCTTCTTGCATCAACCCTAACTCGCATGTTTGATAGGAATATGGTAGAAATGATGTCTTTTCTCGTTCGCTTGGGCAATCATTCTTTCTTCAATAATTCAGATTGTATACTAGAGTGATGATACCTAAAACTTGAGTTCCTGAAGTGACTGTAATTCGGTGTTGCTGCAGCTGTATGGATGCCCTAATTTACTCCTCGCACGTGTGAAAATTTTAGCCCAAGGACAGTCCAAAAACTCAGATTCTCTCTTACTTCGAATCTTTTTTTTGTTTTGGTTATAGGTCGTGTTATCTTCTCTTTATTGAACTTGTGTGCTACTTAGATGTCTCCAAATGAGGTCGAGGTCAACCTTAAATATAGGCTTCTTAAGGTGGTCGAACAACCCTTCCCATGAGGAGGACATGTCCCTTTGTAGGTCAACTTGATCTCCTTAGAAGGCCGACTTGTAGCTTGCACGTTTGACAAGGTCTTGGAGGGTCTTTGACTCTAATTTTGACTCAATTAAATTTTGTTTACAAGATGTAACATTCCCAAAAGGGTCTTCCATACATGACAATGACTCTTATGACTTGTAGACTCAATGACAAGTCCTAGAAGCACTCAATGGGTGCTTGACTTATTAGTCAAATAACCTTGAGCATGAAACCCATGCCTCAAGAATAATAATAATAATTTTATTCTTTTCTTTACATCAAATACATAAAATCATGATTACATATGTCATTATGAAGACCAAACCTAGTTACATATTTCAACACACCCTCTTAACTAGGGAGGTATCCCTAATCCATACAATGTACTTGGACATTCTCAAACTGAATAATTCTCATAAGAAGAATCAGATTGGTAAGCCATCTCATAAGCTACTTCCTTAGCTTATGCTAGAGCATCTCATCATACCAACCAACATTGTCACATAGCAAGGCCCTTAGTTTTAAAAAACCGCTGATTCGAATCGGACCAGGCTTGGTCGACCAAGCCATTAGGCTTGCCGGTCTGACCAGGCACAAGAAACGGCCAGTTGGGCGGTTTGTTACCGAGTCGGCCGGTTTTTGTACTGGCTCGGTAACAAACCGGCCGACCAGGCCTGGTCCGAGTTAACTCGGCCGAGCCAATTCCGCCAGCCGGTGGGCCCAAAAAATCGTTTTTTATGGACTTGAAACCGACTTTAATTCTAATGTTAGGTTTGTTTGAGGTTTTCTGAAGAGTTGTGGAGTTGGTTTTTGCAGTAGCTTCATGGTAATGTTAAATTCTTAAAGTAAAAGGATCCTTTTCATCCTTTTACTTAAATTTTTAACATTACCATGAAATGACTCAGGATGTTTGAGAGTGGTTCCAACCTCATTGGATTTCATATGGAAAATAAATTCAGTCTGATTAAAATCTGTGGTTTCTCAGTTTTAGGATTTAAGTTGGAGTTCTTATGATGTTTCATGGAATTTTATCATGTATTAGATATGGAACTAGTAATTTAATCAAAGAACTTTCAAATCCTCCTTGTACTTAGATGACATGATATTAGTGACATTGGTTATGTTTTGTTTTGATCTCTATCAATCATCAACATTGTGTATCTGAGTGCACTAGGTGTAAATTTGATATAATAGATCCTTTCTTGAGCTAACACAGTCTGCTCATTGTCTTCTTGATATCTATATTATAAATACCTTTGTGTTTAGGAAATGAATAAAATCTTCAATTTATGTTTTTATTTCAAAAAATTAATATTTAATGTATTTTTTACAAAAACCGAGTCATTGAAACCGAGTCGACCGAGTCATTACCTCGGCCTGGTAGCTGACCGATTCCGTTTTTTAAAACACTGTCTTGACTAACAACTCTCTCTCTCCACAAGATCAGAGCACAATGTTGGCGAGACTAAGGACTGATAGACACCATCATCATTTTAATTTTTAATTTTTAATTTAATTTAATTTTGTAACCTAGAGGAACCCAACAGCCTGCCTGACACGTAACTACTAGCAAACCTCTGGGGGGCTACAAATTGTCCTCCTCCCCACAACCTGGATCACAGCAGGGGGATTTGAACCTGGGTCTTTCGAGTTACAACAATTTCGATTTCTCGAATAACCAATTGAGCTACCCCCCAAGACAATATTGTACTTGCTAAATGAGATACTTCAATAATAAAAATGATAGCTTCAATGGATAGTGAAGTTATTCAGCCATAACAAGTACATGAAATAAATTTGCAAGTAAATGGAAAATGCTTTAAAATAAAATGAGTTAGAATGATATGCACTTAGCTAAGGTGAGATGCAAGAATCTTGGTAAAATTTTAAACTAAATGCCTTTTCTAGGTGAGAGACTCTCCTTTCAACCTCTTACCAAAGGGTAAAGATTGGGGTGACTGCAAGAAGGAGGGTCTGAGGAAGCTCTTGTCTTCGTTAGCGATACCCTTCCCCTCATCCTTACACGCGATGTGTGCCTTCATTCCTACAAGGGGACAAAGCCACCTTCATAATTGCAGGGTCACACACTTTACCTTATTTCGTACCAATTGAAAGAAATTTCAAGGATAATCTTGGCCATGTTATTTCTATTCAACCAAGCTTATTCTTGGAGTTAAATTTGAAGTATGCAAGATCTAAACTAAAATGCTTAAATGTTTGTATGCTATTAGAGCTTGCAAAGGAAAATGCCTCAAAGTAGATGGATAAATTGCATCAATGACTTCAAATTTTACTCACAAGCTTGTAAAAGTAAATGGCATGTAAGCATAAGCTTTATGAGTGACCATGATTTGCAAATTTGTTCCAAGTAAATGCTTAATAAATGATGTACCAATGAACAATATACTTAAGTATAAATTGACGATGAAGTATGTATCAATTGAAATATAACCAAGAGTAAAATGTTCGCTTATAAGTGAGCAAAATGATTGCCTAAAATGTATGATCAAAGCAACAAGTAAGCATATAATGAGGCAATGTATTCCTAAGAACCAAAATGCTAAGTAAACGAGTTAAACTTGCCACATGAAACTTAGAGTACTTGCATCTACTCAAAGATTGTGCATGAAATGCAAGAAACTGCAAATACTTGAGAAATATAAAGCAAGCTAAAAGTGAAATTAGATGTGGATGCTATGTGGGTTATGTTACTGCTCAAACTAGCATGGGTCCTAAAAGGGGATCTTTGGAGGGCTACTACCGGATCAATAGCAACAATGGAGCACTAGCCCACTCTCACCTCGGCTGTGGCTCCCTACACTTTACGAACTTTCACCGATGGGAGGAGACTCGATATAATAAGGACCACGAAATGAATAGATCAATGATAGGGTGAGGGGTGATCCTATAGGGCCTATTCACAAGAGAGGCTCAAATGTATAACTTGCTTGCTTTGGGAGGAAAGGTTGAAGGTTCTCAAGGAAGGGCTCAAGGATAATTTCAAGGTTTAGGTTTAGGGTATGTATCTTATAATGGAGGTCCGAAAACCCTAAAATCCTTGTGAAGGCTTGGATTCCAAGTGATCTTTGAAAAAATATCCTTAATAACTTGTGGGACCACATGGGACCTAGTAGACGGGGGGGTAGGTCAACGGGGTAGGGTTTAGCAACCAATGATATACTTAACGTAATCCGGAGAAACCTCATTGTGATCATTGCATCACCTTTCATTGAAAATTCTTTCCTTGTCCACTTGGTACCGTGTGGTCCCACAAATTATTGAAGCCAATTTCACAAAGACCACTTGGAAGCCAAGTTTCCACAAGGATTTTAGGAGCCAAGAATCTTCTTGAAAAGTCATATACTCAAACCCTAGCTCTTAGAATTCCCCTAAGCCCTTTCAAAGCAAGCAAGCCATATATCTGAGCCTCTCTTGTGAATAGGCTTTTAGGATCACCTCTCATCCTATCACTGATCCATTCAATTTCGTGATCCTTAGTATAACGAGTCTCCTCCCATCGGTGAAAGTTCGTAAAGATCAGGGAGCCTTAGCGGAGGTGATAATGGGCTATTGCTCCATTGTTGCCCTTGACCTAATGGTAGCTCTTCAAGGATCCCCTTTTAGCACCCTTGCTAGTTTGAGCGGTAACAAGTTGGATTAATAAAACAAATGAGCATGTAAATGGACTAAGAGAGAAAACTGGAAAATAGAAATGCAAGTCAATCCACCCACAAAAGTCCTCCCTCTAAATGAGGAGGAGGGATGCCATGGGTAAATTCCTAGGCCCCCACAAAAAAATTGGAACTTTTATTAAATGCTACAATGAGGAGAATGCCTTTTAGAAGGCTGCCCAAAAGATAAAGGAGAAACTTTTACAAAGTAGGAGCTTTAGAAGCTAGTGTCTCCTTGTGAAACATGGCAACCTCAATAGCCAATGGAAGATTTCTCAAAATCTGAAAATTACAAGAAAGAAATCAGCCTCAAAGGGCCCATGGCCTAGTGATTTTGCAGCTGCACTCAAATGCTCATGACCTCCTTGAAATTGATCTCCAAATGTGTGAGAGGTCCTGCAAACACTAGTTAGAAGTTTCAAAAAATTCTCTCCTCAAGACTTGTCACAAGATGAGTTACCAAAGGCTCCAACTATGGGCTGAAAAAAAAAGGATTGTTAGTGGAGAGAGCATGTAAAGAAAACAAAATGTAGTACATACTAATATACAAGAAACCAAACCAAGTGATGGGAGTGAGCCCCCATACTTGTCTAGTTTATAAAATTGCTCTTATGTAATCTTTAAAGCTCTAGATCAAAAGAAACATGTAATTCAAATTTATAAATGATTCAATTAGATTATGCGAAAGAAAAACTCCTCTCTTGCTCCTCTTTAAATGAAAGCCTTGAAGTGAAAATTGATGGATCTTGAGCAACTTTGAATTCGGGAGTGATTAGATATATGTGAGACTTCTTCCACACCCAAATGGATTCCTACACACAATTCAGATAGATTTTCCCTACATTCTTGAAGACCAATATCAACTTGCAAAGGAATTAGAGCAACACAATGGGTGAAATAGAGCAAATATTCCTCCAAAAATAAATTGGTAATTTCACTCTTAGGATACTACTCTAAATCAAGGATATGTGCAAGATAACTTGCACATATCAATCGAAAATAGATGGCAAATGGAAGCTAACAACATTCATATATGCAAGAAAATGAAGCACAATAACAATAGTATGGAAAGAAATCACCTCAAAGTGCCAAGATAACACCACCAAATTTGCCCCAAATTCTTTGTTTTATTAGCAAAATGTAAGTGTACAAAATGACAGAGTTTCCTCAAGCCCAATAGGTCATAACATAAATACATAATGAGAGCCCAATGGCTCAATTTATAGAGAAACTGGAGAAGATCTCAATGTAAACCCCAATGCCAAGTGGAGAAGGAGAAAATCTCAAGGCAAATTCGAATTTGCTGGTTGGAGCTCCAAATGCCAAGTGTAGAAACCAAATATGAGATGTGGCACACTATATTTCTTCAACCCATATGCAAAATTCATTTTTCCCTTTGCTGGATGCCATGTGTGTTGAATGGTGGGTGAAATGGGCAACAAACTCCATGAAAATCTCAACAAGACGATGCCAAAGATCTATGACGTGGACAACTCTGCAAATCAAACCCTAGTCTGTTGCAAACTGTCGTGCGTTGGTTGCCAAATCCCTGCGTGTAGCTATTCTCTAGAGCTGTGCGTTGAACAAGTGGAGAATTATGTAAAGTCTCGTGGAGACATTTCCCATAATATTCTCCATAAAATATTTCATCAAATCCTTAAGTATCTCTCCTTACCATGCATTAATCTTCAAGGAGGAACGAGCTGCCATGAATGCAAATGTGTGCCCCAAATCTGGCCAACACTTTATTTTCCCGTGTGCTTTAATTCCTTAACCATGCATAGAAGAGGAGAGTGAGGTGGGGTCCATTCCCCACTCACCTAATTTATCATTAGACTTAAACACACCCAAATTGAATTTTAATTTTAGTCTTCAACAATTCGTAGCATTTCATGAACTCAACGTTGGACCTTTTGTTGACTTGATTATTTGGCATTTGGATTGTGGGTCCTAGGAGGGTGCCCCATCACTTTATAACTCTTTGGTCTCACTTTAATATTTTTCTCCTTTTGACCCTTCAGAACATAGTTAATATGCCTCAATAATTATTTTTTTTCCCTTTTTTGGTAATTTCTTGCTAATTTTTCCACTTGACCTAAGAAAAATTAGTTTTGAGGGACTATAAGTCGTTTTTTGACCCCCAACGTGGGTTCTAGAATAATGCTGGGCCTCTAAGGATGAATTTTGAGTAGTCACATGCCCCAAACATTTCCTAGGACCACTTATTTACATGGAAATTTAAAAAAAAATGACCCCTAGACCTATTCAAATTCCGCGCAATTTTACGAGTGATCTAGTGTGCTAATATGTAATGAATCTAGACATTAGGACTCAACCAAGGCCTTGCTATCAAGCCACACTTCGGCTTTGGGGTTATGCTTGGAGGAAAAAACTCAATTAATTATTAAGTCCTCGAAATACCTAATAATTAACCATGTAAAAAAACCTCCTAGAGTAAACTCACTTGATGACAATGTCCCAAGTTACCCAGGCCTGTTACTTGACTCAATTCATCACACTAGCATCACTTCACATCATCACCGCAGGGCTTGTAGAATTTGAGTACAACATAGAAGAAGATGAGAATAATAAGTTAGAGTTAAAAAACTCTGATGATGTATGAATTCTGATGGTACATGAAGCCTCTGACATATCCTTGGGTATGGAGTGTTCAAAAAATTTTAGGTGCAAGTTCAGTGGTCAACAGAACAATAGGGTTGAACTAATAATCATGTCATCCTTATTTTCATCGGAAGGTGATCTTCCAGTCCACATTGGGTTTTCCTTTATATAAATACCTCTTCCAAGTCATGTTTCTTTCAAGATCTTTCATCCATTCTCATGAGTACTAGGTGTAGGTGACATCTAAAACTCTCTTTCGGTAGCCCTGTTTTAACCCAACCAAATGTAGTTCAAAAATCAAAATGAACATCAAATCAAAGTTACCTTTTATGATGGCCTTTCATCATGACATTTGCCTCTTGCAACACCAACATCCCGCAAATTCATAAAATCATATCCAAGACATTTAATTTCAAGGGTCTCCTTCCTTTACAAACTTTATCAGAGTCTTCATACCTTCTCCATGGAGATGTCCTAGCCAATTCTTTTAGTCATCGAATGTTGATCACTTATCTTATCTTATGTGACTATAGTTGCATCTTTTATGAACTCTTCTTCCTTTATTCAAATATTGCTCCCCAGGAACTTCTATACATAGTTCCTTCATCTCGTCAACTATCTCGTATTCCATATGAGGTCGTATTATGTTGATTTCATCTTGTCAATATGTGAACTAGTTCAAGACACATGCCTTCGTGCATCTTTCCAAAGGAAGAGATCCTTCTTCTTCGATCATGCTCATGGGATAGAGCATTCAACCATGCAATCTGCAACTATATGGTGACATGACTTAATCTATCAAATATATACATACCTCTTTTCTCTTTTTGGTCATCTAGACTTCCTTCGACAACTATCTTTCCTTGCTTGAAAGTACTTTAACCGTCTTGACATGCTGAACTCCTTTGTCACCATACCATCATCTTTCTAAACCATAGATTCCACACAAGATGGAATGTAGACATCAGCTAGACACATGGTTCTTCCTGTTGAAAAGTGTAACTAGGTTCAATCTTCATAATGGCTCGTAATTATGAATTTGTGTAATGAAGAAGACAAAGATAATAAAATGTATTTTGTAATACTTGTATCATGGGTTTCATGAGCAAGGAGTTTTTATTATAGGTCAAAGACTTCTTCTTGGTGTCTTTAGGGGTTTGTCATCTTGACATAAATGTTTAATTTAGAGTCATGTATATGAAGTGTTGTTACGCTTGTAAAGGACAATTATTCATGTATTTGTATGCTCCAAGACCTTGTCTATATGCTCCTTGAAGTCGGCTCAAATTATGGTTAAGAAATGCTCCTTGTCAAGTCGGCCTACAAGAAGAAAGACAGTCCCTATATATAGGACCACGACGTGACTCCCGAGGAGTTGTTTATGGGAGTGAAACCAAATGTGAGCCATTTGTGCATCTTCCATAGTCCAATTTATGCCCACGTTCCTAGGAAGAAGAGGGCTAAGATGGAGCCCTTGTTAGATTGGAGTTTATTTGTGGGCTACAGTGAGGTCTCAAAGGCCTACCGAGTCTACATTCTACGACAAAGGAAAGTGATCTTGAGTTGGCATGTTAGATTTAATGAGGGGAACACTCTTAGTAGATCTCTTGAGAAAGAGCTAGCAGTGGTAGATGATATAACAACAAGAAGCTCCTAAGGCTAAACAACGATCAACAACACCAACGATAGGGACACAATCAACAAATTTGGAGGATGAGTTGGATATTCCTTTGACCTCAAGAAGAGGCCAAGACGGGCTGCGCAGACCTTGAGAGATGTTGAGGAGCATGTGGAGGCTCCTAGCAACACCTTCAGGCAGAGCAAACCATTGAAAAGATCGAGCAATGTTAGTGAGTCCAAGCCTTCCACTTTGAGGAGGCTATAGATGAGTAGGTTTGGAGGGATGCCATGGTGGAGGAGTATGGCTCCATCACGAGGAATGATGTATGGGACATAGTGCCACGATTGGAGGGAAAAATGTGATCACTTCTCGATGGATCTTTAAGATCAAACTTGCAACTGATGGCAGTGTCGAGATGTACAAAGTGATGTTTGTTGCGAGAGGGTTCTTGTAGAAGGAGGGAGTGGATTACGAGACATTCACACATATCGCCGAATATGCATCCATTAGAGCAGTTATGTCCATTACTTTAGAGATGGGGTAGACGATACATTAGATGGTTGTGAAGATTACTTTCCTCAACGGGGCGATTGAGGAGGAGGTGTATATTTAGCAGCCTTAGGGCCTTGAGGTGCGTGGAAGAGAGTCTCATGTATGTAGGTTGAAGAAGGCCCTTTATGGGCTGAAGTAGGCTCCACACGCATGGTACACCATGATTGATGAATATCTTCTTAGTTTGGGCTTCACAAGAGTGAGGTGGACTCCTGCTTGTACTATGTACTTGTTGAGGGTGGCTCGCTCATCTTGGTACTGTATGTGGATGTTTTCTTCTTGACTGGATCGAAGAATCTCACAGGGATGTGCAAGGAGGATCTTGCTTTGGAGTTCAAGATGAAGGACATCGACTTAATGCACTACATTTTGGGATTGGAGGTGTGGTAGCAAACTGGAGAGATTTTCCTTTGACAGAGCAAGTATACAATTTTGATCTTGAGGAGCTTTGCGATGGAGGAATGCAGGCCTATGTCTACACCAATGATCACTAACTTGAAGAAGCTAAGTTCTTATGAAGGCGAGTTGGTGGATCCCACTCTGTACACGCAACTGATAGGTTCATTGATGTGTCCAGTCAACACTAGGGCAGATATATGTTTTGCTATAAACACACTCAACTAGTTAATGGTGGAGTCGATACAAGTTCATTGGGTGGTAGTGAAGCATGTGCTGAGATACATGCGAGGTACGATAGACTTTGGACTGAGATATGTTAGTGTTGGTGGAGTGGAGCTGCAGGGGTACATAGATTTTGATTGCGCAAGGACTGCTATGGACAAAAAATCCACGTTTGAATGTTGCTTAAGCTTGGGATCAACTATGATCTTGTGGTACAATAGGAAGCAACAATTAGTGGCACATAGTTCAGCAGAGGCAGAGTACATGGCAACGAGTATGGCGAGTTGTGAGACTGTATGGCTTCACGACATGCTTGTAGGACTATTCGATCTGAGATGGGGCCAATGATGATTCACTGCGATAATTAGAGTTGCATCAAGCTCTCTAAGAATCCCGTGTTTCATGATTGGTCCAAGCACGTCGAGATACAATTGCACTTCATCATAGACAGGGTTCAGAGAGGTGCTGCGAGACTATAGTACATTTATATAGAGGATCAAGTGGTAGATATTTTAACTAACCATCTAGTGAAAGGGAAGTTTGTCAAGTATCGAGATAAGTTGGGGGTGGTGGAGAATCCCTTCCTTCCTAGGAGGGAGTGTTGAAGCTTGTGGTACCCTCAAAAGGTCTTCTTTATAAGCTTGGTGTCTTAGCACGTGGAGGATGATTTATTGCCCCTTTAGGTGCTTGGTTGGTGGAGCAAGTGATTTATGTCTTCTTTCCTAAGTCTAACTTTGGAAAAGTTAAGGAACAACAAGCAATTGTGGGCTATGAGGAATCTCTAGGTAAGTTGTTTACTGTTTGGATGAATTAAGGTAGGCAAAAGACTGCCACAGTACTGTCATCTGGGCAGGGAAGACTTAGAGGACAAAGCCTCGACCCTAGGTGTTTGGTCAAAAGGCCTGGACCTGATATTTGGCATTGTACTTGGCTATAAAGGGCCATTATTCCTACAGCGAGCGCCCTGTGGATTCTATTGTTAAGGGACTAATAAGAAATCAAGTCTGGGCATATATATTGTGTATTGTACATTAATCTAGATTCTAATTGCTGGTGTAATTTCCACTGGACAAAAGTGTTGAAGTTAGGAATTTTTAGTGTGTTTATGTTTTCTAGCTAAAGCATAGACTAGACCCGGGGTGTGTTAGAAAATCAGAAAGACATAACTATTTTCTCTTGTTGATAATTACTTGTGATTTCTTTGAGTTCTTACTATCTTTCTTTTGTTCTTCTTTTATCTTAGTTCATCAAGCAATTACCATAACCAAAACAAGAAGATCGAGGACACCAGATGTAGGCACTCAACCAGGGCTAAAACCCCTATATAGGGGAAAACTGAGTCAAAGACTATTCCTTCAATAATTTAAATGAGATAGACCAAGACCCTAGACCAACAAACCTTCCTCCACCAAGTCAACTTTCCAATAATATAGAACAACCTTCAATAGTCTCTTCTTGTCCAACAACTACAACCGAACATCAATCCAGAGATTTTGGCTTTCCAACAACAAAACTTCGACCCCGGCTACAAAACTTCGACCTAGCTTCAACACTGCAGATTTCGGCCCCTCTAGCAGCTACACAGCTTCACACGTGTGAGAAAAAGAGAGAGAATTTCGACATTTTATGCTTGAGAGAGACCTCCTTCTTCCTATTCTTTTCTTCTTCTTTCCTTGAAATTCACAGTTCTTGTGGCCCCAAAAGTTGCAGATTGAACTTGATGATTAGAGAGTGACAAATGAGGTCAAGTTGCTGCCTTTATATAGTGATTATGCCCCTCAGTTTAGGCTGACTTGTCCAATTTGAGGCCGACTTGGTGGAGGAGGCCTAATTGACTTATTTTACAATAAAATAAATTTCTTCTTTGACAAGTAAATCCCTAGAAGGGTCTTTTTCAATGTGACATGGACAAGGGCACTTAACATAAACCCTAGAAGCCTTCAATGGAGGCTTTGACCTAAAAATAATTGACCTAAGCATGAAACCCATGCTTTAATAAGTCAATTTATTTAATAATAAAATTTCTTTTTCTTTCTTTTGATAAATATATATTCAAATACAGTTACAAAGACTAAGATTAATTACATTCTTCAACACTCCCTCTTAAGTAGGGAGGTATTCATAATTACCTATATTTATAGAGGTACATGGAAGATCTCCAAAATGAAATACGAAGAGTTCTAGCACACTCAATGCTGCGGACTAGATACCTGACTAGGGTAATCTATTCAAGTGGGACTAAGATGGAGTCAGACTTTCAACCAGTCTAGGTCATCATGCTTACTTACTAACCATCAACCCAGGGATCTAGGTGTGTATCCAAGGTCGGAGCTCCATGACCAACGCCACCCTCCCTCTTCAGGATCTAGATATCAACACACAGTCCGACCAGATGTCCTCCCAAGCATCCACCGTTAGATGCTTCAACTCTCCCTATTAAGCTAGATATATCCATTTGTCCAAGCATGCTTCCAAAGTGTTCAACCTTCTTATGTAGAGATTTACCTATACAAACACAACCCCGATCAATAATAAACTTTCAAATATACGTATAAGTAAACACAAGCCTTCGAAGTCCTCATTCATTTGGGTATTGCTTATATCATCATTAGATTGTTCAACTATAAGTCGTTGAAAGTTTTCTTCTTCGTTTACTTCTTCAACAACACCAACTACAACCTCAGTATTTCTCAAGTATTTTATTTGCAACTTGATGAACTTTTATCGATAGTACTTTTGCTTACTTCAAGGTATTTGTTGTCATAATATGCCTACCCTCTCAATAGGGGAGATATATCCTTTCTTCTATCGAATTTCCTTCTTAACTTAGGTAAATCAACTACTTCCTTTTTCTATAACATCGAAGAACTTTTCAAGGCTTCATTCCTTTTTACGGCATCGCGATCATCTTGATATATACCTTCCTTCATCATGTTTATACGAACACCTTCATCATCTTGAAGATTATGTACCTGCAAAACTTTGATAACAAGTACAACCAAATAAAAACATACATAAGCATGAAGTTAACTATATGAAAATCATGTTATAATAATGGAACCATTTAGACTTTAGACATCAAACACCTAAACGAAGTTAGATTCATAATCAACAAGGGTTAAATCTTCTTGCTATGGTTTTGTGACAAACCCTAGACTACATCATAAAGCATTTCAATCAAGAAATCAGTCTTATTCTATCTAGGGCCTCAATATTACTTTATATATGATAGACTCCTAGATTCCATCTACAAAGTGTTAGATATCAACAATTCAATCAAATAACAATCTAATCATAGTAATATGCTATTGCATGTCAGACTTCTACTAGGGATCACTACACACCCTATATTTCATGATTAAAACTAAATCATATTGAAAAACAATATTAGAATATCAATCTCTACTAGGGCTTTGTTACACACCCTAGATTTCAAAAACTAAAAGGTGAGCATCAACAATTAAGTTAGCATACTTGCACATACATATTAGTATTTCACATCAGTATATACTAGGTAAACTTAAGACACAAACATCAACAAATATTGAGCAATTTTATTTAGACTAGGGTTTTGATCATACAAAAGAATATACACCTAGGGTTTTGATCATAGGACCTCATTTTAGCTAATACAAGGGTTTTGCTTATAAACCCTAATTTACCAAACCCTAAAGATCTAGGGCTATAATACATAACATAGACCTTACCAACAAACCTTAAAGGGTTAAGGTTTCCATCATAACAATACCAAAACCCTAAACATAAAAAGAATAAGATTTCTAGACTTTATCAATAACCCTAAGTAGACTAGGATTTCATAAATATTGACATACCCTTAGGTTAGGGCTTCGCAGTGAACCTTTTTAGGGTTCCACAAGAATGATAATATAATGAGGGTAGATACAATCTAATGGTTAATCACCCTAACAAGAATCTTTGTGATTCAAAACCTTAGACATAACGATGTCAATATTGTAAAGAAAATTTTAAAAGAAGAATGATCGTACCTGTTATATGAAGAGAACTTTATAACAAAGCTAATAGTCTAAGACATACCTTGAGTTATTGTCTAGATATCCTTATGAAGTAGGATGCTGCAGTATCGTCTTTCGTCATCTTAATAGTTCTCAATTCATTCTTGAGGCTTTGCTATTTGACCAATGTTGAAGGGGATGGCACACTATTCATGGGAAATAGAGGGAGTGGTTGTGTTTAAATAGCTTTAGGGGGGGCTAGAGTAGGGTCTGAAAGAAGAAGAAGAAGATTTTTTTAATGCCCATGTCGCACGACCGTGGGCCCCATGGATCGACGGAACCAGTCACCAAACTGGTCTTTTCTGGTTCAGAGGGTCTGTTCAGATTGGTTTTGCCTCCAAATCGATTAGACCGATCGGTTTTGCTATAACTGGTTCGGTTCCGATAACACTAATCCAGATCACCCCTTAATCCATATTAGAATTCCCAAAAACATTAAGGAAAAGGACATGATTGGAAAATGGTTAAAGTACCTGTCGAATGGTGACCCACCTTCCTTAAAGAGGAATGCTAGATGGTGAGAGGTGTTTGACCGGTGCAAATGATAGAATAATATGGCATATCATCATTTATTGAGAAAATGTCGGGATGCTGGATGGCTGGCTTTACAAAGGAGGAGGAGAAATTTCTCCTATGGGGTCACCCACTTTTTGGTGGGTAATAGTGACTACATTAGCACACACAGAGTAGCATTGGGAAAATGAGAGGAAATGTGGCATATAGTTAAAGGAGGAGCACCAACTAAGGGAAACCACCTTCCTTGAATGTTGATTTTTATGTGGGGCATCAGGAAGTATTCTCGCATGCTAAGAGGTCTCCCAATTCGACCAAGTAAAATTATATATATATATATATATATATTTTTGTGTGGAGTTCATGTAGGCTCCAAGTTGACGGGTTGGCCCCAACATGAATGGGTGTGACCCTTGGTCAAACCCACTTGACAAATATAAATAGACAAGAAGTCATCATCATTTCAACCATCCAACAACACAACATCGTCTACACAAGAGAAATCCGCATGTGTGAACATAAAAGGAAGCAAAGATCTAAAGTTTTACCGAGTTTGACCGAAATCTGACTATTGACTGAGGTTGACTGCACGGATTTCTAACTGCAGAACAAGTTTTTTTTGTTTGTTTGGTTTTCGCGAATGATCGAAAATTAACTATACAACCTCTTTTTATAGGAAAGGAGGTGTCTATATACAACCATCAAAATACCATTTTCTTTTACAAAACAATGTGAACAAGTGGTTTAACTAACTTTTAACTTCCTCTTATCAATGCATGTGAGAGTATATTAGTGGTTTGGTCTAGTGAACTTGAGTGAAGTGGTACACCTAATGGCAAATAAGAGCCAAAAATGAGAGTCAAAAGCTAAGTCACATGACACGAGGACACGAGACACGGAAGACACGTAAATACGAGTATTTGACACGAGACACCGTGACCTCGAAAACAGGACACAAGGGACACGTTTTATATATATATATATATATATATATATATATATATATATATATATCTCTGTTTTAAAAATCGGCCTGACCGAAACCAACCAGGCCTGGTTGACCGAGCCGGTAGGGTGGCCGGTCCGACCAGGTTGAAAACCAGCCAGGCTGGCCGGTTTATTACTGAGCCGGCCGGTTTTTGTAATGACTCGGCCGACTCGGTAATAACCCGGTCAACTAGGCCGAGCCCGATTCAACCAGGCCGAGCCATAACTTCCGACCGGTGGATTCAATTGGAGATCTGACTTTATCCTCAGCATCCAAATTTGAAAGAAATTTTGTAATAATCAAGTGATTTTAGTGCAAGTTTCTTCACTTATGTTTTGTCTCGTGCATGTATGCTCTAAAATCTGACAGAAGTTACCATATAATCACAATTTGTACAAAGATTTCAAAGAAATATATGCCATTACAATTTGTCATGAGAGTTTTTTACTAATTAGCTTACTCTAGAGTCTATAGAAGTGGAATACTCTTTAATAAATTGTCTGCAAGCCAGTACTGGCATTCTTCATTCAATCTATATAGTTTATTTCATCTGCATTTATTGTGGTCTATTGGTGACTGGGTGTCACTCCTGCCAATGCAATATTGTGTTGACTGTACTACAGCAGTACACTTTGTAATTTTCTCATTGATGATTGCTAATTTCAAAATCGCATGTTAAACTAGGTCACTGAGACATCAAAGATCCTTCTCCCAGCACTAAGAAGCGTGTTGAGGAAACACGCAAACCATTCCAGAGGAAAAACTGTCCTTTTGAGGCTTGTCCTTTAATTATGCTACCAGGCCAATGCTTATTTGAGTTGGAACTTTTATCCTTTTCCCATTATATATACGCCTGTTGACATTCCTGGGAAAAGTTAAAACATGGCCACAGGCTCTGGTGAATACGCGCCATTTGTTTTAAGTTTTAACACATATATATAGCATATACCCTACTTTGCATGAGTGGTGTGCTATTGGCAAAAAACTTTTCATGGGTGTTACTGTTGCCAGAAATTCCTTTGCATGGATAATTAGACCCACCAAACACCATAAATCAGTGCATGATTTTCAGTTAACGAAATGCACGTGAAGCTAACATCTAACAATCAAGACTTTGCATCCTAAAAAGTTCAAACTTCACAGATAAAAATCCTTCACCAAATTTTCAGGGCAAGCTTCAAGACTTACCCAACAAAATAGTAGATTTTCTTTTAAATCTCCGAATATGAAATCTACCAGCTTGTCAACATTATGTCTGGGTAGCAAAAACAGAAACTAAACAAAATCAATCAACACCCATTAACCAGTTTTATACACACTAAAGACAAGATCAGGCCACATAGAAACATACTGTTGAGCAGATGACCATATTCCTACAAGAAAATTCTGATAGCAGAACTCAATGAACTCATGGATATATTCATGAGCCTACTTTTATCATATGTTGTCTTTTGTTTATATTGTAATGCTTTGTGTTTGGAAACATGAATAAAAATCTTTAAATTTATGTTTTTGTACAAAAAAATTAATATTTAATGTATTTTTTACAAAAACTGAGTCATTACCGAGTCATTGAAACCTGGTCGACCGAGTCATTACCGATTCCGAGTCATTACCGAGTCATTACCTCGACCTGGTAGCTGACCGATTCCGTTCTTTAAAACATTGATATATATATATATATATAATTTTAATATATATAATAAATTAATAATTTATAAATTAATATTAACAAATTAGTAAATTATAGTTATACAACTTACAAGGCTACAAGCACATAAGAAATACTAAATAGTCATTAAAACCATAAGTTATAACAATAGCCATTAGTTAATGAGTCAATGACTCATGAGTCATTAAAATTTAACTCAAATACCCCCATCCCCGTTCCCATGCCTAATCGTTTTTTCACAATGGCTTCAGCTTTATTCATTTCTCTGTGAGTTGATTTCTTTTTCCACACATGAATGAGATGAAATTCAGCTTATCTGATACAAGGTAGGTGGACATTAGTCGCAAGCTCGAGAAAAATCATTAATCACAGGCTATAGACATGAAATAATTCAACGCACCTAGAAAACGAGGAAAGTCATAACTATTTCAAGGGAGAAGGAACACCACTTCCCTAGATCAAGAGTCGAGATCGCAACCTCATTAAAACGAAAAAGAAGGAATTTTGAACTCCTTCTAGAGACCATAATGAGTCTGTCTATTTATCAGTTTGTTCTATTCATAAATTCTTCCGTTTTATTTATTCCTCTTTTTAATTGATCGCTTGTCCCCACACGAATGAGATGAAATTTAGCTTATCTGATTCAAGGTAGGTGGTGATTAGTCATAGGCTCTAGAAGCATCATCAATTAGAGGCTAGAGGATTTGGTTCTATTTAGTTTTAGACTTTAGTTTATTTATTTATTTTTTCAAATTAATTCGACTGAAATGGTTAAAATTTGCATTAAAAAGTTTCTGCAGCTGCACCGTATAGTATGATAATACATACAAAATGGGACTTTCAGAAGTTAGTGTTCCAAGAAATCCTAAAATTTCAAAAATGGTGTCAATAAAGCTGATATGATATTATTGTTTTGAAAATATAACTATGAAACAGACTAGTTTGGATCCTCACATTCTGATATAAGAGCAAAACTATCTTACATAACATTTAAAAACCTGAGATTAATAAAATAAGTGTTCTCCATCTTCCGATCTCCATGTGCTTGCTGGATAGTCTCCTCATCTTTTACAACAACAGGGACGGAGCCAGTTGATAACCAATTGATACCTTTGGATGGGAGACTAGTGATTGAGAGCTCCTAGAGAGACCTACTGGATGAAATGAAAAACTAACGAATTTTTTGTCATTTTTGTATTTTTTCGTGGAAAACGTGTCCAAATGTGGGGAATACATTAGGGCAAGTATTCCAAACCTAGGACATGAGTATTCTATCCAAGGACACGCATGCAAAACGGAGGGTACGTATTCAGTTTCGGAGGACACGACCAAAAACGTATTGGACACGTTTTATATCGTATTTTGTGTCCGACACGTGAAATATGGGACACGTGACCCTAGAGGACGTGTCTTGTGACTTAGGTCAAAAGTGGGCCAAACCACTTAGATCCTCATAAATACAAATAGGTACTCTTCACATGTGTCAAAAATAAAGGTATAAATGCACCCACCTTTTCTAGAAGAGCTTAGATCTAGTAAGGTTGACTTGGTTAAAAATGCCATGAAACACTCTAGAACTCTCTAGAATCATGTTACAAACATCAACAAGGGACTAGTTTTAACTTTTTACACTTGTGTGACGCTCTATTTGGACAATGCATAGATAAAATGCCATCAAATGTGAAATGGGCTCAAGAACAACGGGGAAAATCCTTTGTATGTGTTAGAGATCAATGCTAAAATGTAGTACAAAGTTCTTGCAGTGTTGTGAAGTGACGTAGACACCTTGATGATGTGGTGCCCATGCTGTCATAGATCTTGAGGTAGTGTGCACGAACTTTGATATGTAGCACCCCAACCTATCATGATGGATCAAACTTTGAACAAGATGTATGGCACCAAAACATAGATAATCTGGGTTAGCAAAAATAACATGAGCTAGTTTTAGCAACTTCCCTAAGCAAACTGTGGTGGTAAAACCTCATCCCCTTTACATGTGTCGTAGGGGTAGGACATAAGGTATCTTCCTAAGTTTCTTGGTGAAAGATAGTTAAGGATAGTGTAATTTGTGGAAAGGTACTAAATAAACTTATAAAACAACATTGAAAGTCGCGAAGTGAAGTATTAAGCACATTTTTGGTCTGATTAGTCTTTTTTCGAATAATAATCTTCATATAATTTTTTGCAAATTTTTGAGAGGGAATTTTTATTTAACATCTTACTACTTCGACACTAATTTTTTAGTCTTTTTTTAGTTGATAAACATTCAAATCTAGGAATTTAGTGGTGGGCCTTTTATTTATTTATTTATTTTTTTTAACTAGAACGGATATATTATTGAGAAAGAGTGCTGGTATGGCAGAGCCTATGCAGCCAGTACAAACAAAATCTCATCCAGAGCAGCTATTACATCAAAGTCGCCATTAGCCTTTTAGGGGATAATGGTCATATGCGGAGCTTCTGCATTTAGACTTATCATTCCTTCTTGAAGCGTACAACCAATGTTGGCCAGTCTATCTGCTTCCTGGTTAAGGTCTCTGAGTATGTGGAAGACTTTTACTGAGGGGATGTTCCTCAGTATTCTGTTAACTCTAGCTAGTTGCTTATTGAGCACCGGGTTTTTGAGATCCTTCTTGCTAGCTATTGCTTTTATCATCACCTCAGAGTCTCCAAAGCCTGCTATTTCACTTGGATTTTCTTTTTTGACAATTTGACATGCTTTCCATAAACTTAAAATTTCTGCTTGGTTGTTGGATTTCAGTCCTAGGCCCCAACTGAATTCTTCTTTGTTCCCATTGGGATGATAGATCACCCCGCCTGCACCGGATCTTCCCGGATTGCCTTTTGAGGCACCATCAAAGAAGACATCATACTTTCCTTGAGATTTCCACCACTGGTGAAATCTGTCCTCCGGAATGCGAATCTGCCAATTTTCCATGTAGACAGTGCGAAGATTTGCTGGAGAGCTGGTCTTGCCGGTGAAAGGAGCCAACCACATCCTTTCTTCGGGCCGAAGAGTATGATCCTCTTTGATCTGGGAGTGAGTCAAGGTCTCTAATAGGAGGGATTTGGCCTGATCCGCCACTTTAGCTGCTGTCATTTCTTTATTGCTGAAGATGATTTCGTTTCGGGCCAGCCAGATCTTCCAGCAAACATATTTGGGAGCGGCTGTCCACACCTTTTGCCATAAAGATTTGCTAGCAATTTTATAGGGGTAAGCTGAATTCCAAGTGAGAAACATGGAGTCTATCGCACAGTGAGATGGAGTGTGCACATTCAGTCCAGCTAGAAAGAAGGACCAGACATCCTTCGCGAAATCACATTCCAGGAACAGATGACCTGTAGTTTCCAACGCTGCTTTGCATAGAGCACAACGGTGAGGACCAGCAATATTCCTCTTGCTCAGGTTTTCTCCTGTCAAGATTTTGTTTTGGAACAGGATCCAGAAAAAAAAGTTAATTTTGGGAATGCTAAGTTTGTCCCAGATCAGTTTCCATACAGCCACAGGATGAGACGAGTCTTTTTTGCTTTGGATTTGAAGGTATCCATGCTTTGCTGTGTAGACCCCTGTTTTCCCCCAACCCCAGTGATCTGCATCGTCTAAGTGCACTGGGGCGTAGTCAGAGATTGCGCTTTTGAATAAGACAAGCTGGGAATGTAAGTGCGCTGGTGGCATAGGAATGTTCCATTGTATCCAATTGCCATTGGTGTCCCAAACTGAAATATCATTTAGTTTCCTTATTCCTTTCGCTTTGAGCCAATCTCTGAACTCTGCGAAGTCATTGGAGTCGTTGAGAGGAGGGTGACCCAAAACGCTATCTCTCCAAATCCTGATATTTTCCCCATTGCCTGGCACTCTGTACAAGTGAGAAATGAAGAAGGGAATACCTCTGCTGCAGAGCTTCCACACTTGCGAACCTTTTGAGGATTTATCAACTGAGTATGAGGAAAGAGGTCGATTCTGTAGATATTTAATCCTGAAGATTTGACTGACAGGGTGATGGGGATTATTAATTAGCTGCCACAGAAGTTTGCAACCCAGAGCTAGGTTAGCGTTTTGGGGATCTCGAATCTGCAATCCTCCTTCCAGAAGTGGGCGTTTCACAGTTTCCCAATTGATTAAGTGAAATTTGCTGTGATTGCCGCGACCGCCCTTCCACAAGAAATTTCGAATAAGTCTGGAGATCTGATCTGAGATAGCTTTGGGGGCGAGCATCAGAGCTGCCTGGTATGTGGGCAACGCTGAGAGGACGGCCTTAATAAGTGTAAGTTTGCCCCCCGTGGAGAGCCAGAATCCTCCCCACACGCCAATCTTCTTCTTAAATTTCGTTATGACGTCCTCCCAGAGCTGATTTATGTTGGATCTTAACGTAATTGGCAATCCCAGGTATTTCAGCTTATCTCACTCAGCAAAGCCTGTGAAACCCAGATCGTTGGCGATTTTGTTAATGGTGAAATGATGAGTGTTCCATCCATATACAACACTCTTCTTCTCACTTATTAGCGCTCCGGAAACACTGCAAAACTTCTGGAGAGTGTTTCTGAAGGAGTTTGCCACTCTAGCAGAGGCACCCCCAAGCAGGATCGAATCGTCAGCAAATAAGGCATGATTCACTGGATCGATGCCATTTGCAATTCTTATGCCAGGACTGTTTCCATTGTTTTTATCTTTGGTGAGCTTTCTGCTCAAGGAGTCCGCCATGATAATATAGAGGAAGGGGGAGAGAGGGCAACCCTGTCTCAGCCCTCTGGTGGCCAGAAAGAAATTCGCCGGTCTGCCATTGACCAGTGGTGCAATCCAAGTCTTTTCTAGACAGGCTTTGATTAGATTTATGAAATCTTGACTAAACCCGAAGGAGAAGAGAACCCTGTACAGGAAGGATCTGTTAACTCTGTCAAAAGCATTACACATATCCAATTTAATGAGCATACCTTGTTCTTTGCGGGCGTGGCTGGAGTGCAGAGCTTCTTGGACTTGAATGACATTGTCCAGAATATGACGGCCTTGCACAAATCCACCTTGAGTTGGAGAGATCAACTTTTGCAGAAGAGGTTTAAGTCTGTTCGCCAGGAGTTTGGCCATTATCTTATAGGAGGCATTACAAAGGGAAATTGGCCTATATCTATCAAAAGAGCCAGGGTTTGCTTCCTTGGGAATTAAGGCAAGGAAAGTGGAATTGATTCCACCACCCACCTTAGCCTTTCTCATGATCCCTTGAGTCATTTTTAGCAGATCAGATTTGATTAGCGCCCAGCATATTTTGTAAAAATGTATTGAAAATCCGTCGGGGCCAGGAGCTTTATCCTGCTCCATTGACCACACGATCTTGTAGATTTCTTCCTCCAAGACTGGTTTCAAAAGGGAGTTGTTGTCTTCAGAGTTGACCAGCTTCGGAATGTTTGACAGGAATTCATTAATGTCATCCTCGCTCCCATTTCTTTCGGCAGTGAGTAGATTATGGAAATGTCCCTCAGCAGCGGCCTTAATTTGTTCAAAACCTTTACAAACCTGGCCATTGGCTAAGGTAATTTCGTTAATATGGTTTTTTGAAAGTCTGGCCCTGTACTGTTTGTGGAAATAAGCAGTGTTTCTGTCTCCAGCTTTAAGCCAAAGGCTGCGAGACTTCAAGCGCCAATACGGCTCTTCGTTTCTGAAAGAATTGTATACTCTCCTTTGCTCATTGTTTTCCACTATTAGATCTGTTGGAGAAATGTCTTTTTTTTCCATGTCAAATTGCAATTCTTCCAACTGGAGAACAACCTCTTTTCTCTAAGAGGTGGGCGTTTTGTTGGCTTTTTTAATCCAGTCTTTTAGAGCCTTTTTTGTGCTCTTAATCTTCTGCTCCCATACGTAGCTTGGAGAGCCCGTAACCTTTGTTTTCCAAGCAGATTGTACTGTTTCGTGGAACCCATCTATTTCTGCCCAGAGAGGGTTAAACCGAAATGGCAGAGGGCCTAGATCTTCTTCATCTTTAATACACAGAAGAATTGGTTTATGATCAGATGTGAGTTTTGGAAGGATCTTGGTTAGCACAATTTTGTTGTCCAGCATAATGGAGCTGCTGAAAAGGAACCTGTCCAATCTTGCTGAGATGTGGTCTCCCCCTGTTCTATTGTTAGTCCACATATAAGCTCCTTTAACAGGCTTGAAGTCTACAAGGTCCCACTGTATAATAAGATCTTCTACAATGGGAAGGAAGGGATCCCTCGAAGAGCTCCCTCCTCTCTTCTCATTAGGATCCAGCACAATATTCAAGTCACCTCCTAGAATTAAATTCTGCAGATTGTGAAGCTCTAGATAGGCTGAGAGTGACTTCCAGCACTCTTTCTTTTCCTCATAATGTACAGGAACATATAAATTGAACAATGCCAGAACTGTGTTGCTTGCTTTATGTCGAAGTTCAGTAAAAATCCAGTGTTGAGATTCATGGGATCTTTCTAATGAAAAGAGGTTTTGAGACCAGAAGGTACCTATTCCCCCTGCTGTTCCTCTTGCACTGATTGCCTTTCCTGAGTCAAATTTCCACTTGGTGTTGCTTATGTTCAGGAGGTGCTCCCCCTCAATTTTTGTCTCTTGAAGCATTAGGATGTCTGCGGATTCCGTTTTCAGTAAATCTTTGATTGCTTCTAGTGGGATTCCCCAGTCCCCTACAGTTCCAAGAGACCATCTGCATCATTTAAAACTGGAAGGGGTAGGTCCACCCCCCTTGGGGGTCCTTAGTCTAGTATTCCTTCCGAGAGTCATCTCAATGGTAGACTGGCTGCCTAGGGTTTTTTGTCTTTCTGATTCTTCTTCCCTAGTTTCTCTATTAGATTTCCTACCAGCTCTCTTAGATGGCCTCTCAAAGGTCTCATCATCCGAGGATCCCATAATTTTTGTGTTCTTCTTTTTAGCCTTAATGATATCTGCATAAGAAGGGGAAGAGGTGTTACCTTGAGAGGGGATTGAGATGGTGCCAGGATCTGGAGCTGTGGTGTTGTTTGTCGGGATTGATCCATCCGGCTCTGCTTCTGGAGGGTCTGGCTGGGGGGTTAGAGATTCAAAGGGATTCTTGTCCGCTTCTGTACTGACTTTGTCCTTACTTCCTGCTGCTTGGGTGTCTGCATTTTCTTGCCCTGCTTTGTTCTCCACTCCTTTGCCCTTGTTTTTGTTATTCTGTCTGCTGTTTGATGGCTTCTTAACTTGGTTCCAATGCTCTCCTTTTTCTTTCTCTGTTAGCTCTTCATTTTTTTTTTGCAGTATCTGGCGAAATGCCCGTATTCATGGCAGTGTCGGCATTTGAATGGGAGCTGCTTGTAATCAAGCTCCTGAATGTGTGACCAGTCTGCTACCGTGAGTTTGATGGCTTAAGGCAGCCCGACTTCTAGGTCAACTTCGACACAAATGCGAGCACAGGAATACTGATCCTTCCTCGGCGCCTGATCGATGTATTTTCCTAGGGCGTTGCCAATAGACTGCAGAGATCTCTGATTCCAGCAGTGGAGGGGGAGGTGGGGAAGTCGCACCCATACTGGCACCGCCGTGGGCACATCCTGAGCGGGGTCGAAGTCTGGAGACCATTTATTCAGATAAAGACCTCGAGGGCCCATAAAATATGGCCCATTTCGGAAGATCAGACTTCTATCTTCCACATTATCAAAGACGAAGACAAAAAAGCCTTTCCCCACAAAGTGACTCTTGATGCTTTCCTTAACCAGGGGAATCCAGTTCCTATTAACCCAATCGTCGACAGCCTTCGGGGAGGGCCAAAGCCCTGTGAACTGGCCAATAAGGCCCCTCTTTGCCAGATTCAGGGCAGATTTGCACGTTTCCTCCACAGGCAAAGACACCGTGGGAATGCTAGCCAGTTTCTTCACGAATTTCTGCTGGGAGCCTGAAGGGGGCCGATTGCTCGATGCAGCAACGAGGGAGATGAATGCAGCAAGCTCCGGGGGAGAAGGGGGGGAGGCCGCAGGACCTCCTCCGGGATCCATGATGGAGGAGACCGCTCCAGAGAGGCGCCGACCAGGCGCAGCTAGGGCTGCAGCAGGTCGAGCAAGAGCGCGCGCGCGAGGATCTCCTCACAGTCCAGTGGTGGGCCTTTTATTGAAGCAATACACATTTTTTCTTTTCTCTTTATTTTTTCATTTCTTCATTCTCTTTTAGTGTGTGTATGGATGAAATGGAAATGTAAAGAGAATCACTAAAATTTATAAGTATGTAGGTGTAATGATTACACTGCCTACCTTGATACATGATAATACCTAGTGGCCTAGTCCAAGACACACTTGTATGAGGACAATTATTCTTCCCATGTTCAGACAAGGAAAAAAGGTCAAAATTTTACGTAGATATAGATAATAAATGTTCATATCTATGTCGTAGCACACTTTACAAACAAGTCAAAATCATTAACAACATTCTAAGCTAGGAAACATCACATGGAATCATAATAACTAGAAGAAATGATCATTCGGTAATGTCTGCAAACACATATGAAATGAAGTATTTGGGGAGCAGAAACTGATATGTCATTGCAAAATGAATTTGATGCATGAGTGTATGATGGAGTGCAGGAAATAACAAGTCTGGACCTGAGGAGTTGGAATAGGAACCTCGTACATGCTATAACATCAAACTCGACATAGTGTGTCTCTAAGGTAGTTATCCTGAAGGGGCAACAAGCCCCAAGGATGAAAGTTCACAAGGATTAGATTTGAGAAACCTTAAGTAAATGAGGTGAAATTTTTGAATTGCAATAACTGCTTGATTCTTGAAATTTATAGAATAAGTTACTAGAAGTGACATTTCCTTTAAGTATAGAAACCTCGTTGAATCTTGTTAGTCTTAAATATGCAAAACTGTAAGATGTTTGGTGATATTTTTGTAGAAACATTCAAATTTATAAGGATTTTATATGCTTTTATAAAATTTTGGTGATCTTTAAGGTTAAATAATTTTATCTTATAGGATTTGGGCAAATCATTTTTAGAAAAAAAATCGAAATTGGGAAAATTTTTGTGGGAAAAAGCAAGAAGATTAGCCCATGAATGAAATTTACCCCCTAATATTTCCCTTCGTTCAACAAGATCCCTCCCTTCTATATTTGGGGAGCCTAAATCATTCATAGAAGAGTTAACAACTCAAATTTTAGCCAAAAATGGAAAATTCAAAAGATGTATATTCTGTTGAGATTTGGTGTAAACTATATATGTTGGCATTCTTAGGCTATGTGTGGATGCATATATTGTCTATTCTCATTGTGCCACATTAATTTGCATGATTTGATGTATATCTTTTTGTACTTATTTTGTAGTGATGTAAGCATGAAGCTTGTTTGGAAGAAAAAAAGTTGTATCTATGAAACATAGTTCTTTGGTTGTGCTTTTCTTACCTTTAAGGAGTTATGTACCAATCATTGTTTTTTTGATTTTCTTGTAAAATTTTATGGATTCATTTGGTTTATATGTTTTTTTAATTTGTTGACATGCAGATCTCTGAGGATGCTCTAAAAAGTATCCATTTGCAAGTCACCGAACGGTATGATTGTGCAACTACTCTTATAAGTGACTTCTGTTATTTGCATCTATAACTTACTTTGTTTAGTTGTGAAGCATTATTGAGCTTTGGACATGAGGACATATTTGACTTTATTAGTTGTAGATTGGCCATTTTATATGGTTTCTTTATGAAAAATATTAGCACCTAATATTGCTTGGTTATTGTTAGAGTTTTACGGATACAATGCAAACATCATATTCTGTATAAAGAGACAGTGATACTTCAATGCCCTTATTTCAATGTGTAATGTCTTATTGTATAAATTCAATGGTAAGATGACAATTGCTTGTTATGGGTGTGTGACATGACCTGCCAACTCCTAATACCTAACTAATGAGTTTGTAGTCTAGAATTTGCCTCCAAATTTGTCATTCCATGCCAAAAACACCATTAAATTGAACAAGGATATGGCCAATACCATAGTTGACAAAATACAAAAAGTAGAAGAATCGAGAAACAACACAATAATATGCTGAATACCAGAAACTAGACCAGGCATGTCACTATAAGCATACAATATTATGTATTGGTTATGGTGGCCTTGCATCGATTTGGTGGGCACCTTAATCATTGCATGAAGAGGTGTGTCTTTTGCTTCAAGTGAGAAACATTATTTTTCTAGGAATAATTTTTTTCATTGCAAAATAAGTTTAGGAAACACATTGTCTTAAACAAGGATAGTCACCACAATTTGTACATACAAATCCAACTAATACAAAAGTTGGGGAAGTATAATGTTATAAAACATAAAAAAGAGAATATCGTATATAGTTCAAGAACACACACACATATTTAAAATCTGTAGGGGAGGGGGGAGAGGTAGTGGGTGAGAAGGGCACATAGCCTAAAGTGTTAGCTCAATTCGTCGAACCATCTATTTAAGGCATTTTATCAATGAGGAACCTATTATCACCTAAATCTACAGTTGGGCTAACGTGAAGAAAATCTTTAACTCCACTTGGTGTGGCCTTGGAGGCAAGTCTTGAGTTGAGTAGCTATCACTAAAATCTCTACTCCTCTGTTTAAGCTAAAAATTGCAAAATATAAAAAAAACCAAGATGAGGTAGATGCCAAAGCAAATGAAGCAAATGTTCAATTCAAACAACCAAGGTTGGGAGCATCTTCAACAAAGCCTCCACTTCCCTCTTATGGAACTGGCAACCCTAGTTCAAAGCGGTCTAATTTGGGATAACTTGAGAAGAGTTTTAATAATGATGCTTGAGAGAAGGTAGACGCAACTATAGGTAAATGCATTTATTCAAATGGCCTTCCCTTTAACCTTGTGCGATGTCCTTACTAGGCAAAGATGATCAAAGCAGTGAATGAAGCCCAAAAGGGTACAAGAGCTCTAGATATCAAAAGGTCTGCACTACATTGTTGACTGTTGAGAAGTTAGATTTGGAGGCTAAATTAAAACCCATTTGTAATTCATGGAGCATTTTAGGGGTGTCCATTATTTTTCGGATGGAAATATCAAATGAATAGGACTTTGATCAATGTGATTGCTCAGAGCCCAAATGGGACAATGTTTTTAAAGGTAATGGATTGTGAGGTGTAGCTGAAAGATTCCCAATTCATCACTAACATCTTGATTGAATCAATTGAAATGGTACTGATAGACAATGTTGTCCAGGTCTGACAATGCAACAATGTGTAGAGGAGCAACCCTAATTATTAGAGGAAAATATCAACACATCTTTTGAACTCCTTGTGCTGTAAATTCATTGAACCTCATGTTGAGCAAGGTGGGGAAGCAAATTGATTGGATTTGACTTATTTTTGAAGAGGCAAAAGAAATTAAGACCTTCATTCCAAACTACCACATGTCCCAAGACATCTATAGGGAATTCACAAAGTTGGAGCTCCTTAAGGTACCTAAACTTTAAAGTTTATTTTATAAATTCTAATTTCTATGACTCTAAAGATTCCCAATTCATTGCTGACATCTTGATTGAATCAATTGAAATGGTATTGATAGAAAATGTTGTCCAGGTCTGACAATGCAACAGTGTGTAGAGGAGCAACCCTAATTATTGGAGGAAAATATTGTAAAGTTTTGTAGATGTTCTATGCTAGTAGCAATTTCACTTTTATTTCAGCAATCATACAAGTAGTTAAGCAAAATGCAGATAGAACATATAAGAAGATCTTACAGAAGACAAATCAGAAACAGGAAAAATGTGTATGTTCGTTTCGGCGGTCAACAGGATGCTTCAACCAGCAAAGTCTCCTTTGGTCAGCCAGCCCAGCATGTGTCACAACAACCCTTCAATCAGTAGATGAGTCAACCCAAGTCAACTCTGCAAAAGTCAACGCTGTCCTGAAAATTCAACGCAGGGGCAGCAAGCTAAAAGTCAACGCAGCAGCAAAACGGTCAACCCTTTGACCTCGATTTTTGTGCCAGGTAGTACGGCCTTCATAAATCGAACCTTCCACAAGTTTTCAACTTGTTTGGACCAAGCGTTGACCAAAGTCAACGCTGGTCAAAGTTTCTGCGAAACCCTAGCAGCAGCAAATCCGTACTTCAGCTCAGCCGTACAGTTTGTCCTCTTCGTCCTTCACACGTGTGGCTGAAACTCGTCCTTCTTGGTAGCTCGTACTCTAAGATGAGAGAGGAATATGTGAGTTGTGATGATAATGATAATCTCTCCAACTTTTCCTGTATATATATCCATCATGAGGGTGTGTGACACATCTGTTGGGCATGCGAGCCTACATTACAAAACTGGCCGACCTTGCACATATAATAATAAATTCAAAATATAAGTTCTGCTCATCGGATTAAGACATATTTTATATGGATTTTACACCTCTCACAAAGAGGAATCCAACAAAAATATTAGCCTCTTAATCTGAGCATCTTAATATGGAGTTTGGACCTAGTTGTCCAAATTTAACAATCAACACATCTTTTGGACCCCTTGTGCTGTAAATTCATTGAACCTCATGTTGATCAAGGTGGGGAAGCAAATTGATTGGATTTGACTTATTTTTGAAGAGGCAAAAGAAATTAAGGTCTTCATCACAAACTACCACATGTCTCAAGACATCTACAGGGAATTCACAAAGTTGGAGCTCCTTAAGGTACCTAAACTTTAAAGTTTATTTTATAAATTCTAATTTCTATGACTCTAAATTGAAATATGTAAATTGGATTCTCAAATAAGTCATGATTCTTGAATCATAATAGGTATTCAATTATGATTTTTAATTTATTAAAACATTGACACTTGCAGGTTGCAGAGACTCGTTTTGATTCGCACACCATAGTCTTAACAAGGCTTATGCAGGTGAAATAAGCATTACATTCAATGGTATGCAATTCTCTTTGTAATCAACTGAGACAATACCAAACTAAGAGAGCACAAACAGTGAAAAAGTTGGTTGTTGATGATGAATGGTGGGATAGGGTGGAGTATTCTTGGCATTTACTAGGCCAATTGTGGATTTGATACGCGTGTTTGACACAATGTGCCTAATTTGGGAGAGGTGTATGAAGGCATTGACTCCATGATAGAGAAGATAAGGGTGGTTATAAATGCCAAGGAGGAGGACTCAGATGAAGCCTTTTACAAAGAAATAAAAGTTATATTGACCAAAAGGTGCAACAAAATGACCACCCCATCACACCTTTTGGCTTATGCAGTTTATCCAAAATATTATTCTACAGAGTTGCTAAGTAATTAAGAAAGAACCACACCAAACAAAGACCCAAAAGTCTCACAATGATTTAAGGAAGCTTTTAGAAAGCTATTTGTAGATCCTGATATTGGGATTTAGATTCGTTCAAAGTTTGCTCTTTTTGTGGGATCAAAGGGTTTGGGTGTTGATTTTGATTCTATGTGGGACAAAACCATATTAAGTCCAACTGATTGGTGGAACTATTATGGTGGGGAACTTCCACATATCCAAAAATTGGCCATCATGATTTTATCACAAGTTGCTAGTTCCTCTTCAATAGAAAGTACCTGGAGTACATATGGCTTCATCCATTCGGTGAAGCGAAACTGATTGGGCTCCAAGACGATTGAGGAACTAGTGTATGTTCATTCGAATCTTCGCCTTCTGTCACACAAGAGTGACGAATACAAATTTGGGCCCACCAAATTATGGGGTGTGGAACTAGAGTTACTTGACCTGGATATGATGTTGAATGCCATGTCTCATATGACTTTGTTTGATGAGGAGGCACCAATAATTGCATCATCATGTGGACATGGCATACATGCTTCCACTTCTAGAGAGGATCCAAATGTTGATGTGGATCTTGATTACATGGATGAAGACATATTTGATGATATGTAAATGTAATTTATGATGATATTATAAACTTTTGAACAATGAACATTGAATACCATAATATTTCATATGATAGTAGACTGCTAGTCATAGTTCATTTTGTAGTTTGTACTATGTAGTTTGAATCATTATTAATTTTGGTGAGGATGTTGATGATTGAAATTGGAAACAAAAACTCGATGATATGTTGAATGTTATAATAATCACTAATGATGATGACAATGTTTAGGTTGATTTGATGATGATGATTTGTTTGTGTTGAATTTGTGATGATGATTATGTATTTTTAGATATAAAATCTAGTTTCTAAAGGATGAATAGTAATATGAAATTTAGATTTTTGAAAATTTTCCATATCCGTTTCAAACCTCGTATCCGTATTTGTTTCAGTGCAACTTAGATGCAAGGTTACCTCAAATATGTTCAAGCACACCACACAATTGTTGACACCATTTGACTTCCAAAGTCTTTCTTTATTGATAAATATGAAACAGTTGCAAAGTAATACCAACAACAATTCCCCAAGCTCAAGCTTCCAACACTATTGAGCAATGGGAAGAGAGGTTACATATATTGGAGAATGGGAGAAGATCCCAAGAAGAGAATGAACAAAAAGTGTCCAAGTGATGATCCCAAGGAATATCCATGAATTTCTAAGTGTTCCAAAGGTTGGTTGCTAGGCTGCTGTGCTTGAATCCCAAGTGGCTAAGTGTATCCTCTCTTGTTGGATACGTGTAGATGGCTGTTTCCAAGTGTGGATGGAGCTGGAGTGAAGGGGAATCCTTCCCCACTTAAGTCGACATAATCTTGGAGTCAAAACTAGCCATGTTACAAATGTGTACTGTATGGAGAAGGGGTGAACAAGTGCAAGTCTGAGTGGGAGTGATGTCTCCCTCATGTTTCAGTTAACCTGGCTTGGCAGAAGTGTCAAATATGTGCCTAATAAGTGAGTTAATATGACCCTCGTAGGTGGCAACTTGACCCATCCTTTGGCAGTCAACTTAGTAGCTAACTTGTGCCTAGATATGGTAGTGGACTCAACCCTCTTAGGTGGCCTCAAACTTGTGCTTAACTCAACCTTTCAATGCCAAGTCACTTCATTTGATTAGTTGTATCACTCAATCAACTCAAAACATGTTTTTGGTCTATCCCTAGTTATTAAATGATTGCTTTTCTTTGCATTTGTCTCACTTTTATGAATAAAAGTGATTTTTCATGGGAAAATATTTATTATTTTCACCCCAAAGTGGGTACTAGGATAGTGTTGGTACTCTGTGTATGAATTTTGAGTATTCACATGCCATACAACATTTCCTAGTGCTACTTTTTGAATCATTACATACAAATTTATTAAAAATTCCCGTTTTGTGGGGAATATTTAATTATTAAAAAATCCTAAAAATACCTAATGCAATTTCGTAAGACTGTTGGAATTCGTAGCACGGTAATATGCATTGACCCTAGACTTAGAAACACACTCAAGGGCCAACTGTTAAGACACACTCTAGCTTTGGAGGTTATGAATCATGAGTGAAAAAACTTGATTAGTTATTTATCGCTGAAAATAAAAAATAATTGATCAAGTGAAAAAAAGGACTTTTGAGCAACTTCCTTAGCAACCAGGTCCTGAGGGTCTAAGTTTGTTACTTAAATTCATCATGCTAGTGTCATTTTATACAATTCCCCTATGTGGGTTACAAAATTTGCATCGAAGAGTATAGAAGAGAGAGAAGAAGGGGCAAGATTTTCCCCGCTGGAATTTTGACCTTCAAAAAATCTGATAGGTGCCTTGTACAATGGGCCGTGGGGTCTTCATTTTTTCTAGGTACAACTTAGTATGCAATAGAGTCCATTGTTCATAGGCTTAAATTTGGTTGAGTCTCTCAAGATTACCAATCATTATTGTGGTTGGTTGTTGAGTCGTCCTCTACTCAAATATTCTAGGCAAGACATGGGTATCTAAGGAGTTTTCTCTCTCTCTCTCTCTCTCTCTCTATATATATATATATATATATATATTTTAAATGCGAACCCATGGATAGTAAAATTGAAAATACCATTGTCCACCCTATTGATATTTTGGGTAGCATCAAGAGTATTCTCACATGTGGGGCAAGTGGGCATAGTCATGGGGTTTGCAACCAAAGACCCATGGTATTTTGATGACCCATGGTATTATTATTACCCATGGTATTGCACCCTTTGGAAAAGTAGAAGTACAAGAGTAAGTGATTCATTCTTGTAGTCAGTAAATGAGCATCTTGTGGACAAGAAGGTCTAGTAGATCTTAGACCCCTCGAGGGCTGAGAGGGTCTATGGAAGGTGGTTGGCAAGAGAGCATCTTGTGGAGGAGAAGGCCGAGTGGGACTCATACACCTTGAGGGTTGAGAGGGCATGTGGAAGGTGGTTGGCAAGAGGGCATCTCGTGAAGAAAGTTGAGTAGGTTGTAGATGTACGGAGGGTCATGAGGACCTGTGGCAGGTCGACAAGAGATCATATTGTGGAGGAGAACGCTGAGTGGACCTCAAACCCCTTGAGGGTCGAGAGGGCTTGTGTAAGGTTGTTGGAAAGAGGGTATATTGTGGAGAAGAAGGGCAAGTAGGCCATGTTACCCACTAAAAGTGGGTGACCCCATAGGAGAAATTTTTCTACCACACTTTGCATCCAACCGACTAGCTAGCAAACCTTGATAGCCACTACTAGCTTATGATGTGCCATTTTATCTCTACTACTTGCATCAGTCATATGCCTTCTCACCCATTCGACGAGAGCATATTGAAGAATGAGGGGTTTTGGCAGTGATCTTCTTCCCTCACCTTAAATGGGGGGTTAATCTTTGACCCTAGTCCAGTGGGACCTCCCCTAACGTCCCAATGGGTATAGGATGGGCACTACTCGTGAAGCCTTGATTCTTTGAGAGTTTGATACAACTTTGATTATCATAGTAAATGACTATGGGGTCCAACTCGTGATCAAACAATCTTGGTATTTCCTTTTTAATTCTATCTTGTATGAAGTGATATTTGATCTCTATGTGCTTGGACTTGTCATGAGACACTGGATTCTTTGAGAGTTCGATACAACTTCGATTATCATAGTAAATGACTATAGTGTCTAACTCTAAATCAAACAATCCCGTGAGTAACCTGCGATGGAAGATGGCCTCATAACTAACATCATTGGCTTCCATGTATTCTACCTTTACTGAGCTAAATGCCAATAATGTCTACTTTTTATCAAACTAGGATATTATAATTGATCTCGATCTAAAGAAACATTCAAAGGTGCTCTTCTGGTTAACTGCAAGACCTGACCCACTTGAGTTTGAATACCTTTGCAACTTCACTCGACCGTGTTCAATATATCTCAGACCATACTCCACTTTGCGCCTCAAGTATTTGGTCCTGCTGTACCAAGAGATTATTCTTGATCCAACATTAAAACAATACCCAGTGGTACTCTTTTGGTCTGCTGAACTTCCTGCCCACTCTACATCTGTGAATCCGCTCAATCTGACATCATCTCCTTGGATGTGTTTCAACCCATATTCGACTGTTCCACGCACATATCTAAGAATGTGCCTAGCTGTTGCCCAGTGTACCCTTTTCGGTTCCACCATGAGCTGAATAAGGGTGTTGACAACAAAACAAATTTCTGGCTTGGTGCTTACCAGATACATGAGTGACCCAATGAGCTGTTTGTACAAGGTGGAGTCCACTTCCTTGTCCTTTGATGCATCTATTTTCTTCTAGTTGGTGTTCATAGGCGTCGCCATGGACTGACAATCCTGCATTCTGAACCTCATCAAAATTTCCGTAGCATATCTTCCTTTCCCTAGGAAGATCTCTCTATTCTTCTGCCACACTTCCAACCCTAGAAAATAATGCATCAACCCCCATATCCTTCATGTCTTTTTGGGTAACTGAGTATCTGCCCAGTGTGTTTTCCAGATGCCCCATCAAGTCCTTATAATCTTCTCATTGAGACTTCAACGACTGAGATTAAACCGTTAATCAACAACTAAGATTAACTTGACTTGATCTTCGTCTTTTTCTAGAAGATTCACACCCTGTTTTATTAATACCCTTTAATTATTTTAATTTCCTAAGTTTAGACTTAGGGTCCCATCAAAAATAATTTATTATTTTCATAAAACACAATCCGGGTGGAATTTCCCAAAACGCTTTCTCGGTTCTTTGGAATTTATGTGCCTAAGCCTCCGTGAAAATTTGAGACTTAGAGCACATCTGATGCTACCAGAAATCAACAGTCCTGTCGCTACCTAATGCTCCTTCCTTTGCTCCACCATGGATTGATTTAAGTTGTTCATAGCAAAACATATATCTAGTCTATTGTTGACCATATACATCAAGGAAATTATCAACTTCTTGTAGGATGTGGGATTCTCCAATGCTAAATTTGAGACGATCACCTTCAAATTAATGATCTTGGATGTGGTCATAGATTTGCAATCCTCCATCTAAAACCTCTTTAGGGTTTCAACTGTATACTTTTCTTGCCAAAGGAAAATCGCCCTTGTTCTTTGCTAAACCACCAAATGCAAGAAGAAAGGCAACATGCTTGTGTTCTTCATCTCAATCTCAGTTGCCATGTCTGCTTTGCACCATTTCAATGAGCTTGTCTACACATGTAAGAAAGAAGTCATCTCCATATAACACCAAAAGAAGTAGATCAGTCCCAATAAATATATAATATAAGTTAGGAGCCTCCTCACATTTGATGAAGTCCAAACTTCGTAATATCCATCTATCTTGGAATACCATGCTGTTGGTGCTTGCTTGAGTCCATACAAGGCTTTCTTAAGCCAACAAACATGGGCCCCTTCCTCTTTATCTCAAAACCTTGAGGGTGCTTCATGTACACTTCTTCCTCAATAATCCCATTATGAAAAGTTGTCTTCACGTCCATCTACTGTATCCTCCACTGCATAATGAAACTAATGACATAGCTACTTTAATGGAAGTGTACTTGGTGATTGGATCAAATATCTAGTCATACTCTCCACCGTTTTATTGGGAGAACCCTCTCACGATGAGCAACACTTCGAACTTCTCAATGCTTGATCTTGTAGAGCCGCGTTGAAGTCACTATTGATTTCTCCTCTAGTCTTGGCACTATGCCCCAAACTTCATTCTTCATGATGGAGTTATACTCGATTATGGCGTCCCCCCATACTTGTTGCCTCTTGAAAATTGGAAGGCTCGTAATCGACGATGTTGCTCATCAACGCCATGTATTTTAATTTTTGTGAACAACTTCATAAGTTTTATCTCTCTAAATGTGCTCCTAGAAGCTTAAATATACTCCTAAGCATCTGTCAATGTCGAAGTGAACCATTGAGGTTCCCTGACAGAAGTGAAAGGGGCTTTTGTCCCCTCCTCTTCGCTTGAAGGCTGCTATACTGTTATCAAAATCATTGCTAACTATGGGTTGACCTTCAGAGCTTCCAACTCCTCATCCTTTATTGTTGGTTTAGGTTCACGAGACTTCTTGGATGTAAAGTCTCCTCAAACTTTCCATTTAGCTCACTACAGTCTTCCTCTACTATAAAATATAGACTATGAAGGTCTGTGAAGTGTCATTGTAACCTACAAATATACCCTTCTTGCTAGACAATTTCAACTTAATCCTCTTTCTATTAGTATATGGGAATAAACTGGGCAACCAAAGATGTGCGAATGATTCACCATGACTTCACATGAGTGAATGCCTCCATTGGTGTTTGGTCCTCCAAGACCTTGTGAGGACACCCATTCTGGATGTAAACTACTGCATTGCATGCATCTACCTGAAAGAAACATCGACAAGCCTTGGTCACGAATCATGGCCTAAGCAACCCCTATGATGGATCAATTCTTTTGCTTTCCCCATTCTGCTATGGCTTGTACAGAATAGTCACCTCCCTCTTGATTCCTACTTGTAGAAACCCTTAAATTCCTTGGAGGTATGCTCACCAAGCTTTGATCTTTTTTCCTATTTGGTTTATAGCTAGTGTTTTAAACTGCTAAAAATTGCTGAAGACCTCATCCTTGGTCTTTAGGAAGGAGATCCAAGTTTTGCAAGAGAATTCTTCAATTAAGGAAACATAGTATATGGTTCGTGAAATTGATGCTATTGACATCGGTCCACAAACATTTAAATGCAATAGGTCTAGAATCTCGTTAGATCTATGTTTGTTGCTTGGGGAAGTACCATTGGCATGCTTGGAAAGCATGCACCCTTTGCATACTCCACGTTGCTCAATATTGAGTTTTTGTAGACCTGTGACTATCTCCGTTATAATAGACAATGCTCTATCATGCAGGTGCCACATTCTCTTGTGTGACAAGTCACACAAGTCACAGGGATGAAATAGGGCTCAAACATGTTCACTTTGCAACCTATAAATATTGCCTTTCTCTAAACCCTATTACCTGATTTATATCTCGGCTAGATTTCTTCTATTTGATGAGGACCTGCTAGTTTTTGAATTCCATCATAACCAAAACTAAAAGCGAGTTCCTTTTGAGACCTAGAACAAGCAAGGCATTGTCAAAATCTAAAGAGTTAATTGACTTGAGTTGGAAAGCAATGGTGCCAACTCCTGCTATTGGGTACCTGGCATCATTACCAAGCTTGACTTGTAATCCAGAGTTATGCTTTGCTACAATAGAAATTAACTGCCAGGCTGATGATATATGATGAGATGTCCCACTGTCCACTTACAATGTATTCCTAGGAAATGTTTTGGTAGAAAAGCAAGATACCATAGGGAAATCCTTCTTGAAATTCGTTGCAAACTCATTCATCCAAGTTTCTGAGTGGTTGCTACCCACTTCTACTGTTGCTTCCCCTCACCCTTCTTACCCAGACACTAGATGCATAATGACTATGCTTATGATAAATGAAGCTCTATATTTGACTAGTTATTTTGTGTCAAATTATCTAGTTATTATGTTTTGATGCATAATTATTAATAACTAGTAAAATCAAGTAAGGGTAGACTGAGTGGTTGAGGTGGGCTGTTAACTCCCTGTACCACACCCAGGTACGATTCCCCGAAATGACATGCTTAGTCTGTATTGATTAGGCTCAAGGAGTAGGTGGCCCCAGGGAGATTTCACTCTGTCCGTGGTCAATACGGGACGTCTCGGCTCTTGCTTAGTGATTGGGTTATTACTGTTAAAAAAAAACTATCTAGTTATAATGGTTGTACAACAACATGGAATTTACTTATTTCAGGTACCTATTACAATGCATGTAGTTTGTTGAAATGGGGCAAGTTATCTATTTAAATCATCATTATTATTATTATTATACATCTGTATGAAATTTACTTACTTCAAGTAGCTATATACGTTGCATACAGTTTGTTGAAATGACTCAATCTTCTTTAGTGTAGGCTGAAACTGAAGTTCTTGTGAATGCAAGCCTCTGCTTTGATGAAGATGTTTTGTGTTTTCAACTGAGGCCCATTGACAAATGTGGCTGTTAATATTTTGAGACGGTGTGACATTGCAGTTATGGACAAGCTTATGCAGTAAAGGAAGTTAGGAAGTTCGTTAAGAAGGTGAAGAATGCTCAAGAGGCCCATGAAGCAATCAGACCAACGGATATACGTCGCCTCCCCTGTAAGTATATATTATCATTTTTACATGTATGTACGAAACCTTGTGGCTCAAGGGAAGATTGAAGATGATGATTGTTGTAAGTTGTAAGATCCTAAGTGATAGTGTTTTGTTCCATACTTGATAGTGCCATGGATAATTTTTTGTATATTTAACCTATTATAGTAGGCTTGTTTTCTTTTGTTGTATATATTATAATATTTTTGTAAGGGTGGTAAGGGGTAGATTGAACAGTCATTATCTGTAGTGATGATTGTCGGAGGTTGTAATATCCTAAATGTGAGTATTTTGTTCCATACTTGATATTATAGGAATAATTTTTTTGTATGGTCAACCTATTATGGTAGGTTTTTTTGCTTCTGTTCTGTTTTATTTTTTATATGTTTTTGGTAAGGGTAAACACCTTTTTGAACTGTGTATGGAGCTATTAACCCGGACTCTATTGTAATGTGATAAATCCCACTTTAACTTGGGTTTGAACTAGGGCTCTTATTGTTGTGAAACCCCATGTCAGCCAGTAAACCACAACCCTATAGACTATGTTGTATATAATATAATGCCCAAAACTGTATATATGAACTATGTCTATGATACTGTTTTATAAGTCATGAACCAAGCAAAGACCATATCAGAAACAATAAAAAAACTTAGTTGAAGAGTCAGTTCACTAAAAATATATATAAAACATTGAAATTTTAATAGAGCTATATGTTCATGTACATGAATGTAACTTCAAAATATTAGACTCCAAATACAGAAGCAATAAAAAAACTGAGTTGAAGAGTTAGTTCACTAAAAAATATATAAAACATCGAAATTTTAATAAAAAGTTATATGTTCGTGTACATGAATTTAACTTCAAAATATTAGACTCCAAATATTGAACGTCTGTTGATGTATATAACATGTAAAGGTGAATATAACAAAATGACATTGAGATATATATTTTGAGATATGCATAGTTAAAGTTCTAGAATCAATACATAAACTTTGAGGCTCTAAATGGCCTCTAGCAGTGCAAAATCATAACACCATAATCAAATGAGTACATAGCTCGCTAGTTTTACTCCACCAAGTGCAAGATATGAAGTTTAATTTCGCTTGGTGGATGGCTTTACCAACTGTTGCCATTTAATGTTCTAAATCTATTGGTACCGTTGCACATCATATAGGTTTCAATCAATGGGCACTATTATGCAGCCTATTCTCCTTCTAGGTTTCAATTTTAGAATCCTGCAATTCCCAGTAAAAATGGCATGCGAGGAAGTGACACATATTCCAATTTTGATTATATGTTAAAACACTGGAAAAACTGTTAAGTGTGCTGAAAGATGAAAACCACTTTAATTTCTATGTATTTTCCATGTGAGGTTAGATGGTTTTGATTTTATTACTGGACACCCTGAAATGAGGGTTTCATTTTAACTTTTAATGTTAAATTTAGGTGAATTTTGACATTTGCCTTTATCAACATTAAGTTTAAGAATTGATATTAAAAGCAAATTACAGTTCTTCAAATGCTCACAAATGCTTAATGAGAAGAGTGTGAGACAAATGTGGTGGGGGTTGTCTATAAAATTTAAATATGATAGGATTAAGGATTTTTTGGGGGAACCTTTTTTGAGTCTCTTTTGTGTTTTTCTTTTCATTGGTGGGGCTGCAGGTTGTACTTGATCTGATTGGGCTGTGTTGCCGCAAAATTTAGCAAGCCCAATGCAAAGCCTTGCTTGACGGAGCTCGACCTTATGGCAACAAGAGAAAGGGTTACCACTGTCACTGCAACAATCTTTCCTTTGCTCTTTAGTGGTATTTGACCACAAGGGAGGCTTCCCTAGATCATTGAAAGAATATTCTAATGCTATAGCTTAAGTTGATGTTTGAGAGATCTGCAATATGGCCCTAGAGTACCGGCAAGGCCTAGATGTTCTATACCAATGTTCAAATACTCTATTCCTGGACCAAAGATAAGGCTGTTTAAAGGTAGGGTTTGGCTGATATGCCATAATAAGGTGCACAATATCATATAGCAGGTAAGGAAAATGCCTTCCAATGATACTCATGAATAAACGAACAAAGGCCTTCCAATAGACACTAGGGCTAGTGTAGGAAATTGTTTTTTATAGCTAAAAGTTACACAAATGGCAAATGAGGGATGGTGTTAGCCCTAAATAAGGAGATTTAATTATGCACTATGATAGATTTTTCCCTTGTATGATTTATAGATGCAATTCCTAAGTTATAAGCCACAAACATCCAACCAAAATTCACTTTTATCCAGATATTTTTCCTACAAACCCTAGCAGCTAACTCTTGATGTCTAGGTATGAGGGAAAGAGGATAAAATTGAATAAAATTTATAGATGATCAACACAACGAAGATTAGTGGCTTATCCTACAAGGGTTTAACTAAGTCTTCTAAGGCTAAAAGTGTTGGAAAATGTAACTAGGTTCAGTCTTCATTTAATGTACTTGAGTCATCTTGTAATGTACTTGACAAAAGAATAAAGAAAAGAATGATGGTTTTCAAGCTTCTATGGTTGTCAATTGAATAAGAACTATCTAGATTATCCACAATGTTATAGGGAACTTGTCGATGTTGGGATTCAAAATGTCAACAAGTTCCCTATAACACTGTGGATAATCTGGATAGCTCTTATTCAAAAGAAAAGAATTATTATTATTATTATTGTGACTTATTAAAGCATAGGTTTCATGCTTGGGTCACCATGTTTTAAGTCAAAGTCCCCATTGAGGAATTCTAGGATTTATTCTGAGTTAATATAGTCATTGTACATTTAAAGAGACCCTTCTTGGGCTTTTGAATCATGTAAAAATGTTTAATATTAAGTACAATATGAATTATGTCACTTCCACACCAAGTCGACCTAAAGGGGATCATGTTGGCCTAATAGATACCTATTTGACCTCACTTGGAGCCTATAAAAGGAAGGAAATCAGATTCATTTGGAACACTCTCTCAGAACAAGTTCGATATCTCTTGTAGCTAGGAAAAGTTCAAAGTTTGTTGACGGGAAGCCGAAAGAAGTGTGAGTTTGGGGAAGTCTAAGGAGAAGAAGAAAAACGAAATTTGGTGCCTCTCTCTCTGTTTCGTGCCCTAGATTGGGAGATCAAAGTCTTCTAAGTTTTGTTGCTGCCGGAAGTCGTTTGTTGCTAGAAGTTACTGCCTAGTCGAAGTTGCTGGAATTGGGTCGAAGATCTGGGAGGCTGACTTGGTGTGGAGGGAAGGTCTGGTATATGTCTAGGGTGCAGAGTCTCAAAGAATACTATTGGAAGGAAGAATTATCTTGACTGGGTTTTCCCCTCGAGGGGGTTTTTCCCTGGCATAGTGCATACATTTGGTGTCTATTTTTTTATGTGCTGCTGCTTTGGTAATTGCTTGATGAACTAAAAGAAAGAAGATATAAAGAATTGTAATAACAAGAAACATCACAAGTAATTATCAAGAATAAGAAATTTTTTCCGCCTTTATGATTTTCTGACATGGTATTGGAGCTTTGGTGAAGAAAGAAGAAAAAGGCAGTCTTCAGCACTTGATCAAGGAACCATTCAAAGGGTCATCTCAGGGAAGGAATCTACTTCACTCTAGGAAGATGTCTAACACAATCAAGGGAAAAAACAAACTTGGAGGAGCCTCAAACTACAGGTACTGGAAGAAGAGAATTGACCACATTCTTGAAAAGAATAAGGTACTGGACTTGGTCAAGGGAAAAGTAAAGAAGCCTACAAAGGATTCCAGTGATGGTGATAAAGTGAAATACAGGGAACTAGAATTGGTGGCCATGACTCTAATGGTAGAAGGAATAAAGGACAACCTTGTCCCATTCATAGCCAAGATCGACCATGCTCAGAAAATGTATGAAGCCTTGTCGAAGTTATTCACTATTAAGAACATTGGTCAAGTAGTTACTTTGAAGAATGAGCTAAGAACTACAAAGATGACCAAAGAAGACATAGTTGCCTACTTCTTTGTGAAGATAGCAAGAATCAGGGATGAACTTTCGGCCATTGATGAAATTGTTCCAAACAAAGAACTCATGATCACTGCCCTATTAGGATTGCCAGCTAATTGGTGTGCATTTGCTGCAGGACTTAACAGTTGGAAGGAAGCTCCCACCTTTGAAGAACTATGGAATGCCTGCAGTCAAGAAGAATTAAGGATCTCATTGGTTGCCAATTCTGAAGGAGTATCAAATGCCTACATTGCCCAACATAAAGGAAAGAAATTGAAAGGACCAAGAAAGAAAGTTGACATGTCTAAGGTAGAATGCTATCAATGCCATAAAAAGGGTCACTATAGGAGTGACTGTCCCAACAATCCGAGAAACAAGAAGAGAGAGAGATCAAGCCAACATTGCTGAAGAAGGAGACCCAAAGAAAGTCAAACCTAAAAAAGTTGACATTAGGGACTTGCACTACTAAGTCCTTTGCTTGTAGCCTTAGATATCTGATTTTATATTTTTGATGTTTTAGAATTTATAGGTTTTTAACATATTTTTGGAAAAGATATTTTATTTTTTTTATAAGTTTGTAGGTATCCCTGAAGCTTTGGAGGGAGCCCTCAACAACTTGCAAAGATAAGTATCTCATTTCCTTTCAGTTTTTGGTTTTATGTACTTATTAAATTTTTGATTATACTAATCACCTTTCTCCCTCTATTGATCTTGATTAGGAAAAACATCTGATGTATTCTCAAGGAGTATGAAGGAGGACCTCTCAAGACAAGGTTTGTCAAGAAACAAAGGTATGCTTTAAAACATTGATTTCTTTATGATAAATGTTCATTCATTTGACAACCTATTACTAACATTGTTGTGTCCAACTATAGTGAATCATATTGATTCTTATTTTGGGTGATTCATCACTTGATAAATCTACCCACCCCACTCATATTCCTAACTGATTTTGCAAGAACCCTAGACAGGTTATGGAAAACCCTTACCGAAGGGTATGCTAATGTGAATGTCTGAAACCCTAAACTGCTTAAGGGTATCGTGAGATGCTATTTGAAGTTTTTATTGATTATGTTATGTTTAGGATTTTGGTATGATCAAGAAAACATAGCTTGTTAGGGTTGAATGTTAAGGTCTAAAATCCCAAACCTTTGAATTGTTGATAATCTTGGGTGTTCTATGTTCCTATATTGAAATCCTAACTCACTAGGCTTTGGTGGAATGTGTAAGCAAGACCCTTATAATGTCTTAGAAATGATTTCCTTGGAATGTGTGTGCTTGTTTGATAAAACCCTGGTCTAATCAACTTTGTTATTGATTTGTTATGAAATGAAATACCTTTGCTTGACTATGAATTCATAGGTTTGTGAAGATATGTCCTTTTTGGTTGAACTCCTAGCTTGGTCTAGGTCTGTGTATGTCTAATGTATCAATGTTGTCGGACATATGATATGCCTTTGCATGATTTGAATTCCTAGATACATGTGTTGACGTACTTATTAATGGTCATAAGTGTTACGATTTAGTATAAATCCTTGTCTGAGATTCTAGGATGATATTTGGAAATCTAGGTTTTGCAGCTAAGCCATATTAGTAGTTAAATTCTCTAGTATGTGTGATATGACAATCTGAGATCTATTTATATAATGATTGTTGAGGTTGTGAGAATGAAATTATAGGGTTTTGAAGTTGAACCTTAGTAGAAGTGAACATGTCTGATGAATAACGACAATATCATGGTTTGAGATTTGTGTAAGATTGATGAAAATCTGAGTTTTGATTGGATTTGATGGTTGATTGAAAATCTAGGGTTTGCAACTAACTCTAGTGAAAGTTGGTCATATCAATGACTAAGCTGTGATTGACTTTGATTGATTCTCTTGTATGAAATCTAGGATTTGGATAAATCTCTAGTGGAAAGTCTAACATATGAATTTTGAAAGTTGTTAGATATCTTGTAGATATATATATTTAAATTGGTTCTAGGGTTCGCTATATGTTGTAGTAGGGTGTGTTATACCTTTGAAAGAAACATTGAAACCCTAGATAAAATAAAAGTTGTTATGAAGTAGTCTAGTGTTTATGACAAAGTCCCAGCAAAATGTTGAAGAGCATATGTCTCTTGTTTGTAATTAAGTTTGGGTATCTGATAGTTTAAAGTCGAAATGCTTTCGTGATTCTGATATGGCTAACTTCATGCTTCTATAGATTTGGTTGTACTTGTTACCTAAGTTGTGTAGGTACACAATCTTCAATATGGTGAAGATGCTCGTTGATGTGATAAGCATGATGAGGATGATGATAACTTTGATGAAATGGTTGGAAGCCACGAAAGATTCTTCGATGACGAAAAGAAGAAGATGATCTCCCTAAGGAAGCCTGAATAGAAAAGATCTCCCTAAAATTAAGGGAGAGTTTGGATGAAGCTGCTCCCTTGTTGAGAGGGAGGGCATAGCTTGGTTTTGATTGAAGAATGAAATTTCGGAGGATGTGTAACATGTTGCTGCATGAAAAGCAGGAGAAGGAAAGTATGTGATGAAGGAATCTTTTGTCAAAGATTCGATTGATAGTCCTACTATGAGAAGTTGAAAACCAACATCAAGTTGTTTGAAAGACCTCAGAGGTTTGTATTTGTTTATGTACATTTGAAAGGATATTATTGATTGGGGTTGTGTTTGTACAGGAAAATCTCTCAAAGGATTTTGATAGCATGTTGGTTACCAATTAGCTTGATTGGGAGAGATTGGTCATCCATGATTTTCTAGATCAAGGGGTGTTGAGGCTTTGTGAGTGAAGCATTGTTGGTCAAGGTTGTCATTGATGTCAATATGCCATTGTTGGAGATAGCAAATATTCTTGTGATGAATGATGTTGCCCTAAAAAACCCTAGGCGAATCCCCTAAGCATGAAGATAATGCATATTCCCTAGCTACATGATAAAACCCTAAGAGCAAGCCCTAGGTTGAGAATTGATTGAAAACCCTATGCATGATGATCCACCCCTAGCTTGTAAGAAGCTTGGAAACGCAAAGTTTCGCAAACCCTAATCCTTTCCTAAGAAAGCCTAACCCCTACCCTAGTCCTAAAACCCTAACCCTAGATTATGAAGCCCTAACCCTAGACTATAGACTATAAAAGTCCCTATCACATTCTAATATTCTATTATAAAAGCCTTTGATGAAATTATAAGCCCATTACTAAAATCCCTATCACATTATAGTATTCTATTATAAAAACACCTTTATAAAACTTCCTTGATGCTCTATGCACGTAACCTTTTCCCCTATTGTTAAAATAAAAAAAGAGGAACCTTCATATGCTAAAAAGAAGATTAATTATTTAAAACAAAAACACGACTCCTTTTAAACAATGTGAATGCAACATAGTCAAACATATAGCGTTGGACAATGGTCGTTGTTTGCTGGTCAAAACACTAATGCTAAAACCCTGGACGCACATGCTCCATCAATTTCATTGGACGACTCCACCAAATAAGTTGACTCTCAAACAAACTCGTAGACTCTCAAACATATGTATATATAAAGGATGTGTTGAAGTCAATATGGGGAAGAGTAACTCGGTTAATTCAAATAAGTAAAGCACAAGAACAGGAACTTACAAGGAGATCGGAAAAATGAAAGTTTAGAAATCGATTTAAGCGAAGTGTACATAAATACTGGTTCACATCTAGTGAACCCTTGAAGAAATACATATCTTGTACGGGGGTATACTTCTCTAAGTATCCACGGCCTGCTGTCTCGCATATTTCTGAGGAGATCTAAAAATTGGAAGAAAGGTTTGTTGTTTTTTATTTCTGGACACAAGTTTCTTGATCTCCAAGGACGAGATTCAAACCAAACATTGGAGCAAGTTTTTTCTTTTCTTTTAAACCAGTGAAAATAACGACAGAGCTCAGTTGAGAGGCCTCTTGAAGATCAACCAATTCAAACTTGGCTCTTCAAATTTCATTACAGGAAGCCGCGTTTTCTAACACCAATACCTGTGCAAAAGTTGAAAGTTATTCTTCAATTATTTTCTTGGCTTTGAATTCTAGGATCACTTTCCATTGATATTTATCACAGAAGACAAAACTGGAATAGAAGCTAAAATCCACAGATTTAATTATTTGTTTGTTGGATACCACTTTGGATTTGATCAATTTGAAGTCTCTTATCTTTGCGGCTCATCAAATGGAGAAAGCGTTGGTCTAAGCCTTGGATTGCAGCCAAAATTTCTGTCAGCTGCCCCCATAACAAGTTTTAGTAACAAGTTTGACATGGAAGGACAACAATATTTCTTCTAGCAAGGTAGAACAACAATAACAAAAGTTAGAAATGTCTTATGAGCACCTTGGAGAGTCATCTAGAAGAAAATTGATCTATAAGCATCGTCGAATAAACTTCTTGGTGGAAATTTTGATATACATCTTGAAGTAAAATTGGAGCTGCCTTGGGACACTCTTGAGCATATCTTGAAGAGTCATCTAGAAGCCCATATTATCTTGGAGAATTCTTGGGACAAGTTCATTGAAGTTGAAGCTTGGTGTAGACATCTTTTAGAAGGCCTTGGAGAAAAGTGTTTGAAGAACACCTTTAAGCTGCTCTTGATCCTTAGAGAGTATATTGGGGTAGACTTTGGAAAACCTCATTGTAAACCTGAAGCAACTTGTTGGAAACCTCATTGTTGGAAACCGTTTTTGAAGACAATTTTGGAGTAGGCGTAGTGCATATATCTTGTTGAGAATCTTTAGCTCATTGGAGACCATGATGCATTAGTCATCATGAGGTGACCTTGGAGAAATTGTTTGGCGAACATGAAGAGCAGTGGTGACACCTTCATGAGAAGACCAAGTTGTCATTGATGAGCTGAGTGCTTTGAAGATCAAGTGTGGGCACTGTTGAAAGTGAAGACTTTGTCAAGGCTAGTTGCAGAAGATATTGGGAGCCTTGAAGAATTAATAAACATATATTGAAGAACTGAAGTTGTGGTTTGGAGCCCTAGAGGATAGGAGTCCTGAAGAAGACGAGGTTGGTGCCTCTACCAGAGATAGGGTTGGAGCCCTAAAGGTTGGAGCCTCAAAGTGACAAGGTTGGAGCCTTATAAGATAGGGTTGGAGTGTCGTGAAGTCCAAGTCGGTGCTTGGAAAAGTACAGGTTGGAGCCTGGTGGATTGGAGATTGGTGTATTCATCTAGGGTTGAAGCCGAATTATTATTGTACTTGATTCATTATGTAGAGGATTGGAGTCCTTGTCATTGATTAATAAAATTATTATTCTATCATTGTTCATTTTTTGTTCTAATTGTAAGTGATCTTAATTGGTAAAATTAACAATTGAAAAGAAACAATGATTCACCACCCTCTCAGTATTTCCAACAAGCATTTCCTGGGGGACATATGGCCGACACTTTATGTTGATCTCTAGGTCCCAAAGTAGGGAAGGGTGGAGTGGGTGATAGAGCTCTGAGCATTGATACACACCTAGGTCCCTGGGTTGATGGTTAGCAAGTAAGCCTGATGGTACGTAAAGGGTTGAAAGCTTAAGTTTATCTTAGTCCCACCCTGATAGATTGCCCTCGTCAGGGATTTAGTCCGTGGCATTGCGGTGCCTAAATTGTTGAGAGACCAATGGATTGATTTCCCTGGTCAGGAATCTAGTCCATGGCATTGCGGTGCCTAAATTTCTTCATTATTCATATAGTATAAGATCTTCCATTGTATTTGTATATGATGAATACCTCCCTAGTTAAGAGGGAGTGTTGGAAAATGTAACTAGGTTCAGTCTTCATTTAATGTGCTTGAGTCATCTTGTAATGTACTTGACAAAAGAATAAAGAAAATAATTGCTATTATTATTATTATTGTGACTTATTAAAGCATGGGTCTCATGCTGTTGTCACCATATTTTAGGTCAAAGTCCCCATTGAGGACCTCTAGGATTTATTTTGAGTTAAAAGAGTCATTGTGAAGACTTTGTCAAGGCTGGTTGTAAAAGATATTGGGATCCTTGATGAATTAATAAACATAAATTGAAGAACTGAAGCTGTGGCTTGGAGCCCTAGAGGATAGGAGTCCTCAAGAAGACCAGGTTGGTGCCTGTACCAGAGATAGGGTTGGGGCCCTTGAGGTTGGAGGCTCAAAGTGATAAGGTTGGAGCCTTAGAGGTTGGAGGCTCAAAGTGACAAGGTTGGAGCCTTAGAAGATAGGGTTGGAGTCCTAGAGGTTTGAGCTTCAAAGTGACAAGGTTGGAGCCTTAGAGGTTAGAGTCTCGTGAAATCCAAGTCGATGCCTGGCAAAGTACATGTTGGAGCCTAGTGGATTGGAGATTGGTGTCTTCATCTAGGGTTGGAACCCTAATTATTACTGTACTTGATTCATTGTAAAGAGGATTGGAGTCCTCGTCATTGATTAATAAAATTATTATTCTATCATTGTTCATTTTGTGTTCTAATTATAAGTGATCTTAACTGGTAAAAAAACAATTGAAAATAAATACTGATTCACCCACCTCTTAGTATCTCCAACAATTGGTATTAGAGCTAGTACCTTCACTAATATGCCTAACAACTTGAAGGTAGATCCTTAAAACACAAATGGCAAAGCCAAGGAAGAAAGCCTCCAATCCTTCTAAAGACGTCTTTTCTTCAAACATGAAAGCAAAAGATGACAAAATTGGGAAAAATCCATTATTCAATGAAAACTTTGATATATGGAAGGCGAGAATGAATAAATTTTTAATGGCTCAAAGATTTGAAGTCTGGGAATCAATGATTACTGAAAGCACGATGGAAGAAGAATCCAAGGATTATAATGCAAGAGCAACGAAGGCGTTCTCGAGTGGGCTAATGGATCCTATAAATGCCAAAGTGGAGAAATGTTCATCGAGAAAAGTTATGTGGGACAAACTTCAAGATCTTCACTCAAAAGGAGCATTGAACATGATTTCCATTCATGAAAATGACGAAAAGAAAGAAGGAAATCTAGAACCCATAAAGGAAGCTGAAAACAAGAACGAAGACATTAAGGTTGAGGACGACCTAGAAGATGAAGAAAATAAAAAGGCCTCCAAGAAGATCTCATGGAAAAACTTGTAGCTACCCTAGAAGAGATAAGCAATTTGAAAAAGGAAAATGAGGAGCTCAAGAAGCAATCACAATATGGTGGCCATAACCTTGACAAGGCAAGGAAGGAAGTTGACCTATTCAAGCTTCAGGTACAAAAAAGAGATGAGGAGGTCACTAAGCTAAAGGAGGAATTTCATCAAAACAAGAAAAGGCATCATGAAGAAGTCATGTCCATGACAAATCAATTGGATAAAACAAAGAAAAAAGAAGACACTTTGTCAAGCCATCTTGAACAAAGACACTAGGACTTGAACAAACTTGAAGCGAAAATTGGTCAATACAAGGAAGAGGTCTCCTCCCCCTAAATCTCAACTAGGAGAAGCAAAGAAACAAGCACAAGGAGATGAAAAGGTGATGGAAGTTTTGGTCCTCCTGGAAGGACAAGTCGATGAAGTAGAAAAGGAAAGAAATTCCATGGTATGCCAACTTGAAGAAAGAGAAGAAGAAATCTTCAAATTAAAATAAGATATCACCTCACTTAAGGGCCAATCATGTGAAGCGATGAGATTGAAGCAAGAAATGGAGAATCATCTAGCAAAGAAGGATGAAGAATGCAAGGTCGATGAAAGAAAAAATTGATCTCCTAAGGAAAGAAATTGATCATCTGAACAAGAGTCTCAAAACCTCTCAAACCCTAGATGACATCATAAGTCATCAAAGGTCTCTCCTTGATAAAACAGGTCTTGGATATGCAGGTGAACTCTCAAACAAAAATGATGCAAACCCTTATGCTTCAAACAACAAGGATGTGGAAAAGCTTGGAAAATATATTGATGCCCCCAGTTCTAGCAAAAGCAAGGAGAAGAGTCAAGATGACATTGGAAGAACCCCTACTCCAGGAAGATCTATAGATGGTGTCAAGAATACAAGAGACAATAAATTTGACGAAAGGATTTTAAGGCCAAATGACCTTATAAGTACGTCAAGGCAATACTCTGCAGAAGGTATCAATGATGCAAGAGGCAATGGATATCATCAAAGAGTCCCAAGGCAAAAATACTTCAGAAGTACATCAAGACAATCTCCATCTCCCAGGTACCAAAGTATATTTTTTGGTTATTTCTATTCTTGTACAAATTTTGGGCACATGGAAAAGGATTGTAGGGCATACCACAAAGACAAATATAATGGTCCACATCAACTCCCTAGAAGCAACTTTACAACAAGAAGTCATGATTTCTCATTCATGAAAAAGATGGAGTGCTTCAATTGCCATAAAATTGAATATATGGCTCGTGATTGTAACTTGACTTTGGTCCCTAAACAAGCTAAAACCATGACTACCAAGGCAAAAAAGAAAGTTACACAAGTATGGAGAAGGAAGCAAATTGGATCATAAAGTCTCTTGAACACTCAAGCCAACAACACATGTTGTTGATTTGATGAAGACATCTTTGGCAGATATGATATTCCAAGTTTTGATGATCAGACTCTGCCAAAAAGGAGACCATGCATACTGTTAGGGGGAGCTTATAGATTCTTGCAGAATCTATCTGTGAAGAGCCCCATGAAACCCTTGATGAGTCACACATGGAAAATCTTGATAGATCATCTCTCGGGAGTAATTCCATTGAAGAAAATAATGAAATTATGAAGACATCCTCCACTTGATCACAAGGCAGCAGAAAGAAGAGCTAGAGGAATTTATGCAAGGAGGGGGAGTTGGTTCATCATCTACGTCATCCATTTCCATGAAGGCATGTAAAGGCTTAGGGGGAGCAAGCACGTTAAATAAAAAAAAAATGACATAGGGAGTTGCAAAGAGCAACATAACAAGGAGCACCATGACAAGAGCAATATCTCTACCATGAAGAATTATCATTGATGAAGAAAATATGTGGAGTGACATGTCAAGAAGCAACTTGACAGGGGGAGCACTTGGACACCCCATTTTCCATTGATGTCAAAGGGGGAGAGAATGTGGAAAGGGCAATAATATTGCCATCAATGACAAATGGAGAGACTGTTGGGCAAGGTTGTCATTGACGTTAATATGGCATTGTTGGAGATGGCAAATATTCTTGTGATGGATAATGTTGCCCTAAAAAACCCTAGGTGAATCCCTTAAGCATGAAGATAATGCATATTCCCTAGCTACATGATAAAACCCTAAGAGCAAGCCCTAGGTTGCGAATTGATTGAAAACCCTATGAATGGTTATCCAACTCTAGCTTGTAAGATGCTTGAAAACCCTAAGTTTCACAAACCCTAATCCTTTGCCTAAGAAACCCAAACCCCTACCCTACTCCTAAAACCCTAACCCTAGACTATGAAACCCTAACCCTAGACTATTCCTTTTATGAAATTATAAGCCCATGCTAAAATCCTTATCACATTATAGTATTCTATTATAAAAAACCCTTTATAAAATTTCCTTGATGCTCTATGCACATAACCTTTCCCCTATTCTTAAAATCAAAGAAGAGGAACTTGCATATGCTAAAAAGAAGATTAATTATTTAAAACAAAAACACGACTCCTTTTAAACAATGTGAACGTAGCATAGTCAAACATATAGCGTTGGACGGTGGACGCTGGTTGCTGGTCAAAACGCTAATGCAAAAATGCTAGACGCATTACACACTCCATCAATTTCGTTGGAGGAATCCACCAAATAAGTCGGCTCTCAAACAAACTCGTCGAATCTCAAACATATGTATATATAAAGGATGTGTTGAAGTCAATATGGAGAACAACAACTCGGTTAATACAGATAAGAAAAGCAGAAGAACAGGAATTTACAAGGAGATTGGAAAAAAATCAAAGCTTAGAAATCGATTTAAGCGAAGTGTACAGAAATACTGGTTCACATCTCATGAACCCTTGAAGAAATGCATATCTTGTGTGGGTGTATACTTCTTTAAGTATCCACGGTCTGTTGTCTCACATATTTCCAAGGAGATCCAAAAATTGGAAGAAAGGTTTGTTATTTTTTAATTTCTGGACGCTAGTTTCTCGATCTCCAAGGACGAGCCTCAAACCAAACATTGGAGCAAGTTTTATTTCTTTTAAACCAGTAAAAATAACGACAGAGCTCAGTCGAGAGGCCTCTTGAAGATCAACCAATTCAAACTTGTCTCTTAAAATTTCATTAAAGAAGTCGCATTTTCTAATACCAATACCTATTCAAAAGTTGAAAATTATTCTTCAAGTATTTTCCTGGCTTTGAGTTCTAGGATCGCTTTCTATTGATATTAGTCACAGAAGAAAGAATTGGAATAGAAGCTAAAATCCACAGATTTATTTATTTGTTTGTTGAACACCACTTTGGATTTGATCAATTTGAAGTCTCTTATCTCTGCGACACATCAAAGGGAGAAAGCGTAGGTCTGAGCCTTGGATTGCAGTCAAAATTTCTATCAGCTGCCCTCATAACAAGTTTTAGTAACAAGTTTGGCATGCAAGGACAACGATATTTCTTCTAGCAAGGTATAACAACAACAAAAGTTGGCAATGTCTTATGAGCACCTTGGAGAGCATCTAGAGAAAAATTGATCTATAGGCATCGTCAAATAGATTTTTTGGTGGAAATTTTGATATACATCTTGAAGTAAAATTGGAGCTGCCTTGAGACACTCTTGAGCATATCTTGTGTTAGACTCCTGTATTTTACAGTATCACAAGGTGACTATGTACTTCTTTGCAAATTTTTCATACTGTTGTACATAGATGTCAATATTCAAAATCTTTTCCAAAGCAAGAATCAAAGGAAACAAAGGCAACAGAGAGGCAAGGGAGCAGTGAGGACCGTTGGATCTAATGGATTGACGACTGAGATTAAATCACCCATTTACCCACCACACTTCCTTTCATTTCATTTCTCTTTCGTTAAAACCTTACCTTTTTGCCTTTCCACTTTATATTGCTACTTTACCTTTTTCCATCGCATATTATTGTTTTCGTTTATCATTTGCCTCCCAATTCCCCGATGTGATTGGGTGGGACCTATCCAACCTTTATACATTGCCAAACCCGTATGCAAACCTTCATACTCCACATTTTCCTTACCCTTCGCCTTTTCGCTCTCTCCAGCAATCAGTGCGTCGCATATCACGCTTCGCGGATTTAAGAGTTTACCTCCGCGCTTATAAACTAAAACTTAAAGTTTGCGATTTGCGATGCAGTCTGGTCCCACTTTCCCTCCACATCACCTCCTTCCTTCCCGCGCTTCACACATCGCACATTTTAGAGTTTACCTCTACTGTTTCATGGTAAAGATTTGCGATTGCGATGCGTTTTGGCCCCACCATAATACTCCTCTCACCGCGAGTATGCCATTCCTTCGCTATCGTTCCTGTTCCATTGCTCCACGTCATTTCCTTCTTCTCATCGCCCTCTATCTTTCCTCCATCTCCACTCAACCGCTCCTCATCTGACGATCCTTGTGCATTTCGCACCCCCCTCAGCTTCCGAACCTTAACCATGTGGGGGGAGGGGGGTTCCGAAATGGGTGGTATCACTTACCCCCTCCCTGCTACGTGTTGCCCTTCCGCTATTTCGCACGTCTCTTCTATATTATCGCTTACCACCTAAGACCTCTTCGAAAAGTTGTTTTCGCTCGCTTCCAAACTGCTGCGGTACTCATTTGACCACTACCACTGTTGTTGCGCCACGTCCGCCAACTGCCATCCCTCCACAACCAGTCATATAAGGTCTGTGCGCCATTTATGAGGAAATAGGCTACACGCGACAGAAAGACTCGGGCCAGACCCGACAAGGGGTAAAAGACAGGGCGAGGCTGAACATCACAAGGAAAAACACGGTAAAGGTTGAGTCGAGCATTTATGCAGAGATCTAACAACAGAGACTAAAGGGGCAACAAAGCACATCAACACCAACATCAATAAATGAAAGTAGCCAGCGCTGCACCAGAGTGAATTACCCAGCGCTATCTTTTGAAAAGCAAGACCATATGTCAGAGCCATCAAAGCGTTCAGATCCATAAAGAGCTGTTCAAAATTAATTTTACAGGCAATATGTTTTCAGAGATCTTTTGCTCAAGCCTTGCGTGGCCATGCCTGTTTAATTTCAGCTGTTTTGTAATAAATGAAGTTTGACCCAAGTAGATTAGGGCAACCGACTCAAGTTTTAGTTAAATACTGCTCGAATTTTCATTATCAAGGGTTGGAGGTTTGAACCTTGTTAGACTCTGTGTTGTAAAAGATCATTGTAACTGTTTTGAGATGGGCTCAATAATAAAGAGACCGTTTATAGGATTCATGAGCTATGTTAATGGTGATGTTCTTTCCTTTGTGTTAATGTTTTCCTCTGTCTTTTCATGCTGTGCATCAGTTTCTTTGATTTCAAAACAAAAGCTTTAGATTAAGATTTGCTGAGAAAGCACCTTAATTCTGTCTGTTTTTGTTATCTTAATGTTTTCCTTTGAAGTATAGTTAAAGAATTCTTAACTGCTCTTTAGCTATTACTGAACTCAGTGCTTTCTTTCATCTCATATTCACACTACTAGTAAGATCCAGTCTGCATAGTTAGCTTGCCTTGTGAATGCCCCTTGAAAAAGTTGATGCACAATTCAGCCTTTTATGACTCCATAACCCAACGGATTATGTTTCATAGCTTTGTCTGTCCAACCACCCAACCAATGAAAACCAATAGTTGTCATAATCTCTATTACTAGCTTAATATCAACAATTATAATCATCAAGCTAAATCATAAATCATAAAGAACAGAGAGAGCCCTCTCCGAGTCTAGGAAGGCTAGGTCCTAGACTTCAAAGTGGTTTGATGTTGTCCTCTATTGTTTGTTCTTGTCAATCTTGCAAATTACGGAGAGCTAACATAATGGCGACCATACTGGGGACTGAGTTATTGGAAAAGTTTAATATTTCATCAGAACTAAGAAACCCTAGTCAAAATATTGTATGATTCAAGTATGTTCCAAGATTGGTATCTGGTTGTTGATGGCGGACAACAGCGAGACACAAGAAAGTTGAAATCATCCACCTGGCGACTCCACAATTTTCAGTTGATCTAAAGACTCCACTGGTAGAAGAATCCAGATTGGTTGTGAATATACAATGACCCCACTCTCTGACTGATTGACAAGATGGATCCAAGAATATAACACACTTATGCTCCAATGAACAGAGATCACATTCCTGGATTCCCACATAAAATGCCTCACGTAAATTGGCAAAGAAATCTTCCTATTTTTCAAGATGAGAATGTTGATGATGCTTTGTTACATCTCATTAAATTTCATATACACTCATGGAAGTTGAAGGTTGAATGGCATGAGGATTGCCTCATGAAGATGTTCATGGCAACATTAGAAGGGAAAGCGAGGGAATGGTATGAAGTTTTGAATACTGGTAGTTTGTTTTCTTTAAAAGATTTCCACAAGGTGTTTTATGAGCATTATAAAGAATATTTTCCATCTTTATCATTTGCTGAAATTTGTTGTGATCACTCTGAGGATCTCATACAATACCTTGTAAATATTGATGAAGATTTAGGAAATTGGCATCCTCAGGATCTCTTAGAAGCAATTCATGAATTTCATGCTCAAGTTAACTGTCATGACAACCAAGAGAAGTTATTTGAAAATGAAAGCAATCAGGAAATGAAAGAAGATCCACAATATCTCTCTATGGGGACAAATGATAATTCATCTGCTCTTTTTTAGGCTAAAGAACATTCAGCCTCATGATCAGTCCTCACGAGAGAAAGATAACAATTGTTGTTCAATCCAAAGAAAACAAAGACTCCCTCCTCCTTTAACTGAAGAAGAAATCAATCAGATTCTAAGCATGTAGCCAACCTCCAAATTTTATGTAAGGAAGGGATTATTCGTATTTGTTCTACTGCTGATTTATGTTCTGAAGTGTTCTCTCATGAAGAAACGAAAGAACAGATTGATACTGATGCTGTTCTACCTTCTCAAGAAGGCCTATTGCCATAAAGTGCTCCTATTCATCAGAATGATGGCCTTCCAATAGAATTCAACCAACTCAGTCAAGACATATCAGGTTTGCTTGAGGACAACATAGTGTTATACAATGAGGATGCCCTATCAGGTGATCATGAAGACTGTGTGGATATTCTTTTTCAAAAGGATCCTGAGCATGACAAAGTGGAACAAGGAGTAGCCATAGATGAACTTTGTTATTTAAATCCTTAGGGCCATGTATTGTTCCAAGATCCTTTTGCTGGTTTCTTGGAATCATTTATAGAAGGAGTATGCTATGCCATGAATGGTGTGTTGCAGAGTTTAAGAAAAAGTTTGAGCCCTGCTGTTCAATGGCAAGTAAGATGGGAATGGCCCTTTTGTTTTTTCAGCCTACTCAAAAAAGTGAACAAAAATCATCATGTAGTCATTTACTTGATTGGTTGCATTAGAGAAAGGAGTTCACTTAGTGTATATATCATCTCCAAGATAGATTAGGGTAAGTAGGTGTGCGAATAAGCTCAGCACTCTGAGCATCTTTCCAGTTTTAGTTTTAGTTGCTTTCTAGTTTTCAGTTTAAGTGTGTCCCAGACTACAGATTGCAGAGAGTGTTGATTTCAGCTTAAAGGTTTTCAGCCACAAAGATTGTAGCAGATCAGGTTGTAGAGTGGGATCAGCCAAATGGAGCAGGCCACTAGTCTACGGTGTTCTTGACACCTCCTGAAGGAGCTTCCATCCCCAACTGGAGCCACTGTTAGACTCCTGTATTTTACAGTATCACAAGGTGACTATGTACTTCTTCTTTGCAAATTTTTCATACTATACATAGATGTCAATATTCAAAATCTTTTCCAAAGCAAGAATCAAAGGAAACAAAGGCAGCAGAGAGGAAAGGGAGCAGTGAGGACTGTTGGATCTAATGGATCGACGAGTGAGATTAAATCATCCATTCACCCACCACACTTCCTTTCATTTCATTTCCCTTTTGTTGAAACCTTACCTTTCTGCCTTTCCGCTTTATATTGCTACTTTACCTTTTTCCACCGCATATCATTGTTTTCGTTTATCATTCACCTCCCCGATTCCCCGATGCGATTGGGTGGGACCTATCCGACCTTTATACATTGCCGAAACCGTATGCAAACCTTCATACTCTGCATTTTTCTTACCCTTCGCCTTTTCACTCTCTCTCCAGCATTCAGTGCATCGCATATCACACTTCGCGGATTTAAGAGTTTACCTCCGCGCTTATAAACTAAAACTTAAAGTTTGCGATTTGCGATGCAGTTTGGTCCCACTTTCCCTCCACGTCACCTCCTTCCTCCCCGCGCTTCGCACATCGCAGATTTTAGAGTTTACCTCTACTGCTTCATGGTAAAGATTTGCGATTGCGATGAGTTTTGGCCCCACCATAATACTTCGCTCACCGCGAGTACACCATTCCTTCGCTATCGTTCCCGTTCCATTCCTCCATGTCATTTCCTTCTCCTCATCGCCCTCCATCATTCCTCCATCTCCACTCAACCCCTCCTCATCTAACAGTCCTTGTGCATTTCGCACCCTCCTCCGCTTTCGAACTTTAACCATGTTGGGGGGGGGGATTCCGAAATGGGTGGTATCGCTTACCCCCTTCCCGCTACATGTCACCCTTCCGTTATTTTGCACCTCCCTTCTATATTACCGCTTACCACCTAAGACCCCCTTCGAAAAGTTGTTTTCGCTTGCTTCCAAACCGTCGTCATATTCATTTGACCACTACCACGTTGCTGCGCCATGTCCGCCAACCACCATCCCTCCACAATTGGGCATATAAGGTCTGTGCGCCATTTATGAGGAAATAGGCTACCCAGGGCAGAAAGACTCGGGCCAGAGCCGACAAGGGGTAAAAGACAGGGCGAGGCTGAACATCACAAGGAAAAAGATGGTAAAGGTCGAGTTAGGCATTTATGCAGAGAATTAATAGCAAAGACTAAAGGGGCAACAAAGCACATCAACACCAGCATCAATAAATGAAAGTAGCCAGCGCTGCACCAGAGTTAATTACCCAACGTCGATCTTTTGAAAAGCAGGACCATATGTAAGAGCCATCAAAGCGTTTACATCCATAAAAAGCTGCTCAAAATTAATTTTACAGGAAATATGTTGTCAAAGATCTTTTGCTCAAGCCTTGCGTGGCCATGCCTGTTTAATTTCAACTGTTTTGTAATAAATGAAGTTTGACCCAAGTAGATTAGAGCAACCGACTCAAGTTTTAGTTAAATACTGCTCGAATTTTCATTATCAAGGATTGGAGGTTGGAACCTTGTTCGACTCTATTTTGTAAAAGATCATTGTATTGGAGCACTGTAACTATTTTGAGTTGGGCATCAATAATAAAGAGATCGTTCACAAGATTCATGAGCTATGTTAATGGTGATGTTCTAATGCAGGGGCATCCAGACAGATTTGGATTAAGTTCGAATCTGAAACTGAAGAAGCTGGGTATGCGAACAGTCATGCGAAATTGTTGAAACCGACGCTGAAATTTTATGTAACTGATTAATAATTAGATTTGCCATGTGTGCGGTTGAGGAGATGAAGAGTTCTGAGCGATTCAGGAGAGATTGTGGATCTCAAGCAATTCGGGATCTTTTGTGTTTTCTATAAGAGCGAATCTGTAATGTGTGAGGACATAGAGACAGAGCGAATGCGATGTAGTCTTAAAGGAAGTGTGTACTGAGGCTGAGATGCCTCAGAATTGTAATCGAGTTTGTACATAATAGAATTTCTGTGTGTTGATTTCTAATTTAATCATAGTTCGGGGGTAATGAGTTAAATGCTGTCATTGATGAATTATGATCGACTATCGATCACTGAAAGGATCGATAGCGATCCAGTAAATATTGTTATAGCGTAGGATTTGTTGCGGATTTTGGCGAGTTGAATACATTAAACTCTGTGTAATGGTTATGTTCTCAATTACATTTGAATCTACGTTCTGGGTATGAGTTAAATGTACATTTATACAGCATAAAGAGGTTCTAATCAATTCAGAAATCCATTCTGAATTTGATGCGAATCCTGTGTAAAGGACTGGCGGATTTGATTGCATAATTGATATCGACCTTGTTAAAGCCACAATGCAGTAATTCAATGGGGAATTTAATTCTGTGTGAAATTTTATGGGTTGGACGCAATCGACAGTCGAACGAATTTGGAAGGGCTCGGTTTCTTTTAATTCAATTAAAACGATCATGGGTTCTGTTAGCCATTATAGAAATTTCAAGTCAATTTTTGATACGAACTTGAATCCTGTGTATAAGCCAATGCGTTTCAGCGTTTTAATGAGCAATGTTTGAATCTGTTGATTGAACACAATTGAACCGCATTATACATTGAATGCGCAGTGACCCTGTATGAAGGGTCAACTGAATTCAATGAGTTCCGGTCCTTTGAAGGACACAAATGATCAACCTCTGATTTGAGTCTGTCTGATTCTTGCATCGAACCGGTCTATTTAATTCAATGTCCGGTGAAGCCGATCCATAGCGTTAAGAGCGATTGGACGTAGATTGAAGACCAAGCTGGGTTTTGAACCATAAGAGGAATGCAGAAACGGAATCCGATGGAAAGCCAGGTTAGAACGCCGTGGAGCTGAAGTTCTCATATGAGCGGTTTTGTGAAACGATACCACTGGTATCGCGCGCCTCTGGAGTTGAGGAGCGATTTTGAAGAGACGAGTCTTTGTCATCGCACCACCTTTGGTTCAGGGATGGTTTTCATTCAAGTCAACCCGATCCAATTAGATCTCGACACATCACGGGATTGAAACCGCCAGTGTCGCAAAGTTCTCAGATGCTAAAGCTCAGGGGTCGATTCTATGCGACATCCATTCGATTTAGATCTATGGAGATCTAACAGTATACGTCTTTGGAAGCTGCGAGGGAGTTAAGGAGGTCTATTGGCCGAGGTTTCGAGATTTGTCTTGGAGCGCATTATGATACTCCGAAGGCCTTTATACATTGGGTTTTAAAGCGCGTAAAAGTTCCTGGCAATTGTTGGTTTAAACTATTAAAAAAATGATGTTTTATAGTTTTAATTGCTTTCGATATATATGTTTGTATACAACCACCGAAGTGGCGCAGCGGAAGTAGAGTGGGCCTATTCCCCATAGGTCCCAAGATGGAGGATCAAATTGAACCATCGGATTTATGAATCTTCATTTGATATGGTTTTGAGGTGAACCTGCTAATAGTGGTTTTTGTAATTCATCAAGTGGTATCAGAGCAGGGAAATGATTTCCTACAGAGGAGGAGGAGTTTGCATACAGAGGAGGAGGAGTTTGCATACAGAGGAAGAAGAGGTACAGTTTTGCGAAGATTTGTAAGCTTGTGGTTTTCTTTTATATTGCGAGGGTAGCAGCCGAGGAAGGTGAGAAGATTGCAGCAGCCTAGAGCAGGAGTGCTCAGATGGTTCCACAGGAGCGAACCAAAGAGATGCCAAAAGCCGGAGCTCAGTAGAGAAGCTTGGTGAGGTATCCGGTAGCAAGAAAGACTTGCTATTGCAGAGGTTTTGTTGCAGCTCACAAAGGACAATTCCGCAGAGGATGCGGGTGAGAATTGTTCAGGAGATGTTGCTAGAAGAAGATCACAAGGAGTAGTTCCACAGACGACGTGGGTAGAACTGCTGACAGCTGGAGAAGAAATATGACTAGGAGGTCATAAATTTTTGTGCCTCGGGAGTCTGATGCAGGGGCATCCGGACAGATTTGGATTAAGTTCGAATCTGAAACTGAAGAAGCTGGGTATGCGAACAGTCATGCGAAATTGGGGCGAAATTGTTGAAACTGACGCTGAAATTTTATGTAACTGATTAATAATTAGATCTGCCATGTGTGCGGTTGAGGAGATGAAGAGTTCTGAGTGATTCAGGAGAGATTGTGGATCTCAAGCGATTCAGGATCTTTTGTATTTTCTATAAGCGCGAATCTGTAATGTGTGAGGACATAGAGACAGAGCGAATGCGATGTAGTCTTAAAGGAAGTGCGTACTGAGGCTGAGATGCCTCAAAATTGTAATCGAGTTTGTACATAATAGAATTTCTGTGTGTTTATTTCTAATTTAATCATAGTTCGGGGGTTATGAGTTAAATGCTGTCATTGATGAATTATGATCGACTATCGATCACTGAAAGGATCGATAGCGATCCAGTAAATATTGTTATAGCGTAGGATTTGTTGTGGATTCTGGCGAGTTGAATACATTAAACTCTGTGTAATGGTTATGTTCTCAATTACATTTGAATCTACGTTCTGGGTATGAGTTAAATGTACATTTATACAGCATAAAGAGGTTCTAATCAATTCAGAAATCCATTCTGAATTTGATGCGAATCCTGTGTAAAGGACTGGCGGATTCGATTGCATAATTGATATCGACCTTGTTAAAGCCACAATGCAGTAATTCAATGGGGAATTTAATTCTGTGTGAAATTTTATGGGTTGGACGCAATCGACAGTCGAACGAATTTGGAAGGGCTCGGTTTCTTTTAATTCAATTAAAACGATCATGGGTTCTGTTAGCCATTATAGAAATTTCAAGTCAATTTTTGATACGAACTTGAGTCCTGTGTATAAGGCAATGCGTTTCAGCCTTTTAATGAGCAGTGTTTGTATTTGTTGATTGAACACAATTGAACCGCATTATACATTGAATGTGCAGTGACCCTGTATGAAGGGCCAACTGAATTCAATGAGTTCCGGTCCTTTGAAGGACACAAATGATCAACCTCTGATTTGAGTCTGTCTGATTCTTGCATCGAATCGGTCTATTTAATTCAATGTCCGGTGAAGCCAATCCATAGCGTTGAGAGCGATTGGACGTAGATTGAAGACCAAGCTGGGTTTGGAACCATAAGAGGAATGTAGAAATGGAATTCGATGGAAAGTCGGGTTAGAATGCCGTGGAGCTGAAGTTCTCATATGAGCGGTTTTTTGAAACGATACCACTCGTATCGCGCGCCTCTGGAGTTGAGGAGCGGTTTTGAAGAAACCAGGCTTTGTCATCGCACCACCTTTGGTTCACGGATGGTTTTTATTCAAGTCAACTCGATCCAATTAGATCTCGACACATCACGGGATTGAAACCGCCAGTGTCGCAAAGTTCTCGGACGCTAAAGCTCAGGGGTCGATTCTATGCGACATCTGTTTGATTTAGATCTATGGAGATCTAACAGTATACGTCTTTGGAAGCTGCGAGGGGGTTAAGGAGGTCTATTGGCCGAGGTTTCGAGATTTGTCTTGGAGCGCATTATGATACTCCGAAGGCCTTTATACATTGGGTTTTAAAGCGCGTAAAAGTTTCCGACAATTGTTGGTTTAAACTATTAAAAAAATGATGTTTTATAGTTTTAATTGCTTTCGATATATATGTTTGTTTACAACCACCGAAGTGGCGCAGCGGAAGCAGAGTGGGCCTATTCCCCATAGGTCCCAAGATCGAGGATCAAATCGAACCATCGGATTTATGAATCTTCATTTGATATGGTTTTGAGGCAAACCTTCTAATAGCGGTTTTTGCAATTCATCATGTTCTTTCCTCTGTGTTAATGTTTTCCTCTGTCTTTTCATGCTGTGCATCAGTTTCTCTGATTTCAAAACAAAGGCTTTAGATTAAGATTTGCTGAGAAAGCACCTTAATTCTGTTTGTTTTTGTTATCTTAATGTTTTCCTTTGAAGTATAGTTAAAGAATTCTTAACTGCTCTTTAGCTATTACTGAACTCACTGCTTTCTTTCATCTCATATTCACACTACTAGTAAGATCCAGTTTGCATAGTTAGCTTGCCTTGTGAATGCCCCTTCAAAAAGTTGATGCAAAATTTAGCCTTTTATGACTCCATAGCCCAACGGATTAAGTTTCACAACTTTGTCTATCCAACCACCCAACCAATCAAAACCAACGGTTCTCATAATCTCTATAACTAGCCTAATATCAACAATTATAATCATCAAGCTAAATCATCAATCATAAAGAACATAGAGAGCCCTCTCTAAGTCTAGGAAGGCTAGGTCCTGGACTCCTAAGTGGTTTGACATTGTCCTCTGTCGTTTGTTCTTGCCAATCTTACAAATTACGGAGAGCTAACATCTTGAAGAGTCATCTAGAATCCTATATTATCTTGGAGAACTCTTGGGACAACTTAATTGAAGTTGAAGCTTGGTGTAGACATCTTTTAGAAGACCTTGGAGAAAAGTGTTTGAAGAGCACCTTAAAGCTGCTTTTGATCCTTGGAGAGTATATTGGGGTAGACTTTGGAAAACCTCATTGTAAACCTGAAGCAACTTGTTGGAAACCGTTTTTGTAGACAATTTCGGAGCAGGCGCAGTGCAGATATCTTGTTGAGAACCTTTAGCTCATTGGAGACCATGATGCATTAGTCATTGTGAGGTGGCCTTGGAGAAATTGGTTGGCTAACATTAAGAGCAGTGGTGACACCTTCATGAGAAGACCAAGTTGTCATTGATGAGCTGAGTGCTTTGAAGATAAAGTTTGGGCACTATTGAAAGTGAAGACTTTGTCAAGGCTGGTTGCAGAAGATATTGGGAGCCTTGAAGAATTAATAAACATATATTGAAGAACTGAAGCTATGGGTTGGAGCCCTAGAGGATAGGAGTCCTCAAGAAGACCAGGTTGGTGCCTCTACTAGAGATAGGGTTGGAGCCTCAAAGTGACAAGGTTGGAGCGTTGTAAGATAGGGTTGCAGCCATAGAGGTTGAAGCGTTGCGAAGTCCAAGTCCGTGCTTGGCAAAGTACAGGTTGGAGCCTGGTGGATTGATGATTGGTGTCTTCATCTGGGGTTGGAGCCCTAATTATTATTGTACTTGATTCATTGTGAAGAGGATTGGAGTCCTCGTCATTGATTAATAAAATTATTATTCTATCATTGTTCATTTTGTGTTCTAATTATAAGCGATCTTAACTGGTAAAATTAACAATTGAAAAGAAACAATGATTCACCCCCCTCTCAGTATTTCCAACAAGCATTTCCTCGGGGACATATGGCCGACACTTTGTGTTGATCTCTAGGTCCCAAAGTAGGGAATGGTGGAGTGGGTCATAGAGCTCTGAGCATTGATATGCACTTAGGTCCTTGGGTTGATGGTTAGCAAGGAAGCCTGATGGTACGTAAAGGGGCTGAAAGCTTGAGTTTATCTTAGTCCCACTCGGATATATTGCCCTGGTGAGGCATTTAGTCTGTGGCATTGCGGTGCCTAAATTGTTGAGAGACCAATGGATAGATTTCCCTGGTCAGGTATCTAGTCCATGGCATTGCGGTGCCTAAAGTTCTTCATTATTCATATAGTACGCGATCTTCCATTGTATTTGTATATGATGAATACCTCCCTAGTTAAGAGGGAGTGTTGGAAAATGTAATTAGGTTTAGTCTTCATTTAATGTACTTGAGTCATCTTGTAATGTACTTGACAAAAGAATAAAGAAAAGAATTATTATTATTATTATTATTGGGACTTATTAAAGCATGGGTTTCATGCTTGGGTCACCATGTTTTAGGTCAAAGTCCCCATTGAGGACTTCTAGGATTTATTTTGAGTTAATAGTCATTGTGAAGACTTTGTCAAGGCAGGATATGAACATTGAACAGGTTCAGGCAGTTACTGAAACCTTGGTACCAGTACAAACGGAAGCATTAGCTTCAAGTACTTTTCCTTTTTCCAATCCTTTGTCATCTTTAGTTGGTTCTTTTGCTAATTTGGGTAAGGGTTGGGATAGTGCGAATGGTTGTAACACCTCAATTTCTTTCTCCTGTGTAAAGCCCAAACTTGCCATTTTCTCCTGTCAGTGACCCCCTGTCAATTTACACAGAAGAACAAATTGTTGACTCATCTGTTTCATCTGTCCATTACTTTTTGCGACCCCGACCTGCGCAGGCTACCAAAGATACTCCTCCTTGTGGGCCGGTGAAGACTTCTTGTGCCACTGAAGGGAGAGGCTGGGGAAGAAAATCACACCTATAGCTAAAGCCCAAGTCAAGGCACGCTTGGATGAGGTTGCTGGGAAACAATTGTCCATTGTTGGGGCGCTTAGAGCAGCAAAGGCCCTTGGGGGAGTTACCTCATGATCATTCAATTTTTCAATTGCAGGGGTCTGCCCAGCCCTTCCAAAAAACTGGCCCTTAGGAAGCTAGTTGATGTTAATTATCTGGACATACTACTGCTACAGGATACCTTGGGAGAGGGGGGCTTGGTAACCAAAATACTGGAGTCTCTGTTAAAAGGTTGGTGTTTCTTCTTCTCTGATGATCAAGGAAGGTTGGGTGGGCTTGCTATTGGATGGAACCCACGTAGCATCAAGGCCCTAACTCAATGGGGTTTTGAGTAGGTTTTGGGCATGGATTTCATCTCTGCCAATTTGGGTCTGGAATTATGAGTGCTAAATGTTTACGGCTATTTTTCTGAAAGGCCAGCTGTCTGGGAAGCCCTCCTCTGGAATCAAATGCTTGGCACAGAGAATTTGATCTTGGGTAGGAACTTTAAATTTTCCTTAGGTGCAGCTGAAATCTGGGGTCCTCATGCAAAATCAGACCCCCTGAAAGACTAATTTCAGCATCTTTTTATGGAACATAAGCTCATTGATTTTGAATTGACAAAGGTTCAGCCGACGTAGAGGAATAAGCGAATAGGGGATGCCAGAGTGGCAAAAAGTCTGGATTGTTTTCTCCTCTCTGAAGCACTGGTGGAAGGCTTGCCTCTGATGTGAAAGTGGGTTGGGAGTTGGGGAGAATCTGACCGTTACCTGATCTTTTTGGAAATTAAAGGGACGGGGAAGAAGCCAAAAAACACTTTAAAGTTTAATATTGTCTGGTTAAAGGAAGAAGTTTTTTTAAATCTAGTCCAATCCAACTGGGTTCACACGATCCTGATTTAGGAATCTATACTGGTGTTCACTGTGCAACAAATTTATCTAAGGTTGAGAAGGCTACCATTCAGTGGGATGCTAACAAGCGGATAAGGGATGAGCAGGAATTAAAGGATGTGGAAAAGGAACTGGAGGCCCTTTGTAATTCTGAGGATGGGGGTTTTCTCAATGATGATACTAAATCTAGGCTCCTCCACAATGAAACCAGAAAAAGGAAATTCTTGGAGGATAAGGAGGCTACCTGGAGACTAAAAAGCAGGGCTATATAGTTGGAAGCAGGGAATGAAAACCCTTGAATAGGACCATCTGTAGTCTAAAGTGAGAAAGGCCAAACCACTGAGGTGACAGTGGTGGCTTGTCTGAGTTTCACTTGGGATCTCATCCTTGTACTTTAGGATTTTTGCACCTAGCTAGATTATGGAAGGTAATATGGCTATATACACAGAGGCTATGTTTCACATATTTGACTTGACCATTGTGGTTGGATTAAAAGTGTTTTACTAGGGTGACTTTATATTTTAGTTTAATTTATTTTGGATACATTAACTCCTGGTCATTCTGAAATTCTAGTCATAGCACTTGAATCCAATTTGAGCTAAGATTTTTGGTATACACTGAATTGCATTGGAAATTTTAGTGGGTATCCCATTTCTATTAGAGAAGGCTATAATATTGCCGGAGGATAGATTATCTAGTAGATAGACCCAGATGTCAGTTTTATTAGTGTATGTTGTACAGGGATAGTGAGACAAGCTGTCAATGTTCCTTACCATCATCCAAACATAGGGGATGGCCCAGTGATTTTCCTAGGCCATTCCATCTGAAAAGAGGATCTCCTGCCCAGAAGCTTACAGAAAGGAACATTTATAATCTGTATTTTCAGGAAACTAGAAAAGATCTGCTGGGGACGTCCCACGGTATCAGTGATGCCACGATGCCCCTCTATCCCTATGTGACAAGTGTCCTCTATGCTTGGGTGGATATTAACTAAAGCAGTGAAAATAACTTTTTCTTCCTGCTTTGTACGAAGGGGTTTCCTCATCTCTCATTTTTAAGTTTCCTGACAGTTGTGAAACATAGGTTACTGGTTTTAAATTTTAATTTTAGGGGTTTGTAAATTAATAATACCTACAGCTTTAGTGATAGTGTAAATTTTGCCTGATGATATGTTGCTAATCTGTTGAAGTTTTGGATAAACCCTTTTGATTCTTTATTGCTATATTTTTATATTTTTCTTATTGTTTATGGTTCTTTCCAATGGTTCAGTTTGAGTAGGCTGTTTTTCAAACTTCATATTCCTTTCTGCTCGACACTTACTCTGTGATTTTACTTATGGCATGCAAGATTGTTTAATGTTTTGACAGCAATGTTGGCCAACGTGCTTGAGGACGATGCACTGAAACTGTACACTCTTATATGGTGCCAAACAATGGCTTGTCAAATGAGTGATGCTGAAAAAAGTCAGGTAAGTGTTTGAGAGATATGTTACTTTCAAGAAGATATTGCTTTTATTACTATATCTGATTCTAGAAACCATGGAAACTAGTAATAGTGTGTAGGAGTCCATATTATAGATCTCTTAAAATTTCCGGACATGGTAAACATATTTGCATCTGTGAGCACTAGAAAGCTGAAAACTTTAAGGAACCCTCAAGACTGTTTCTTTATGCTACATCTGAAAAGCATGAACAGCAAAATGAAACTGACTGTCAAACCTGATGCTTGTTTCTCCTCAACTCCGAAAATAAACCTGTTACAGGAAACTAAAATTCACTTATCCCAGGCACAAAACTGAACTGTTATCCCTATGCCAATGCCTTGCTAATATAATAGAAGCAGAGGGTATTGGGTTACAATCAAAGTGGACTACATCAAACAGTAAAATTCCTAGAAGGATTCGCTTACCTTGCATGAAGAAAACTGAATTGTTTCTCATTAACTTAGAAAATAAATCTGCTACAGGAAACCCAGAAAATCACTTATCTCAAGCACAAAAACTGAACCCTTAACCCTACTTACACTGCCTGCTATTATAATGGAAGCAAAGGGTCATGGGTTACAATCAAAGTGGATTAAATTAAACAGTAAAACTGCCTAGAATGATGTGCCCAGCTTGCATGAAGAAAACTGCCTAGATTAGAGTGCCCAGGAACATGCAATGCTCTTTGTGGGAACTTGCCTAGTCTAAACTGGCAAAGACGTGCACAACACAGCTATCTTTAACTTAGTCAAACATGTTAAAGTAATCAAACAGATAAATATAACCTGTTCTAAAAATAAGAAGATTAAAATTATGAAAATGTTTCAAGTTTGGTGCATGCATCTCTAAGGAATGCATACACCCTCTTTTACTGCAAAATAGGTCAAACAGCAATTCTCTAAGAGGCTTCACTGGTGCACTGTCAACCTGTATAGTACTGCTGCTTCAAACTGGTGTGCTCAGCTGCTACAGGTACCCTGAGAGGACAGTTACAAAGCAACTGGATACTCACACTCATGAAGTCAGTGATAGTATGTTATACTGTTACAGATTTTTTAGCATATGTAGATGAATGTTCTTGCAGGGTGGACGTAATAGCCTCAAACCAGTGTTAACATGTTTTTCTTTTATCGTTTATTATGTATATTTTCTGGCAAAGTGATTGAGCACCATGATACATTATTAATCACTAAGGAATCAAATTATGCTTACAAATGGACAACATGCAGTGCAATGCCATTCACTCTAAATAAAATGTATGGGGAAACAACTAACAAACTCAGAAAGCTTCACTAAAAATTTTCCATTTGGTTTAAATACTGTTTAAAGGAAGAGTTCTGGAAAGTAAACATGTGAAACATTGATTGCTTAAATTGTAGATGAAGATTGATTACTGAGTCTGATAGTTTATACTTCTTATTTGCTAGATTTAAATTGATTTCAGATGTAAAAATTCTCACTATTTATAAAATTTCAAGATAATAGAGAGTTGATACAAGCTAATTCAATGCCTGGCTTGAGTTACCTGGTTTGTTGCAGAACAGGCAAAATTATGTTTGGTTTAGAAGTACAGGGAAATTTTTTCTGTCCTTTGTAGATGGATCATATTTGTCTGTCTCATTTTAAAATATTGCTGGCTTCCATGATATATTGGCATAATATTTACTAGGTTCAGAAAATAATTTTCAGGTTTGTTTGTTTTAATTATGCAATATGAAGTTGACTGCAATTGTTTAAACATTGCATGTTTGTGATAGAATGTATAAATACATTGGACGACTGTTATATCTCTGCAATTTGGTTGCCCTTGAATATGAATCAATGATGTTAACTATTAGCATTGAAAAGATTACAATAAATGTCATAAGTGTATGGGTGAACCAATAAGTCTTAGATTAGATACGAGAAGCTAACTATATCAATGTCCAATTAATGACCAAAAAGGCTGGTGAATGGGACTGCAGAAAAAAACTACAATCAGTGATTGACACCTGCAACAGTACCTAAGGTACTCCGGAAACGTTGAGTAAGATAAACTAATAGTTACATGATAAATACATGAAATAATATGATGAAGTAATGTTGGAGTAGAGAAAGAAAAGGAGGAGCTAGATATAAGAGCGAGGCCCTAGCTCAATAGCACATCGTAGATGTAAATACCAGTTGGAGTGCAGGGAGGAGAAAGGGAACCTCTGTCACCATCTATCTATGAGAGGTGATCAATGCTAAGGTTGATGTTGTCTGAAGAATCCAAAGAAGACCTATGAGGATTGGACTATGAGATCCCATGCAATCTGCTGAAACTCCCCTCACACTCAAGAATGTTGGAAAGAATCTGGTGTTGGAACACAACTGGGTAGTGTATGCTCTGAGGGGTTTGTTGTCACACATAATGTCTAGGCACCACTACAATGGCTCAGATCGGGTGCTGTCACCCTGATCTCCAATCTCTCCGTTTAAGCTGTCTCCTTATAGCAGACTAAGGGGGGTAGACCCTATGGAATGAAAGAGTACTAGTTGGAAACCAACCAGTTTGGGAGACACAGTCAAACGACCAAGTACTTGTTTTAGATTTAATGAGATTTAACAGATTTTATTAGATTAAATGTTTGATACCAGTGCCTTATGGAGTCAACTATCTCGTTATGAGATTAAGACCAAGTAATTGATAGACAACTGTTGCTAGAATGAACAACTGTCCTATATGAAATGCAGATCCTAAGACTAATGTGGGATGCAAGGAGTCTTGGTTAATTTTAGTTAAATGCCTATCTAAGTTCAAACTCTTCAACCCTTATTGTATTGAGCCTGATTCCGTAGGAAGTATTAGAGAGTCGTTAAGGTGAAGCACACTAGGATGTGATTAACGATACCTCTCCTGAAAATCTAACGTACCTGGTGCCTCCGGCGTTGCAGAGAGCTGTGGCTCTGACGACTGCAAGGTCACCATTTTAAGTGCTACTAGAGCCAGGCTTCTCAAGTAAGGACAGATGAGTACCTATCTCTCTATTGACCAAGCTTATGCTTGGAAGTAAATTTTAATAATGTAGATCTACCTTAAAATGCAAATGCACGAGATGATTAGAGAATGGAGAGAGATGAAGCTCGATTCAGGGACAAAAACGCTTATGCCACAATTATCTATGAGATATACACCTGTTAATTTCTGAACATGTTCTATGCCATTTCAGATTAGGGCACAATACTGAAGCAGATAGAGCATACTAATAGATCGATAGAAGACAAACCAAAACAGAGATAATAAATGGTGGCGTTACGGCGATCAACAGGATGCTTCTACCAGCAAAGTCTCCAATAGGTCTTTCAGCCAAGCGTGTCAGACATAACCCCAAAACAACCCAAACAAAGAATACGCAGCTTCAATGCTCTCAAGAGAGAGAGAATTCCTCCACAACAATGTGTGTCAAATGAACTCTAAGTCTCTCCAATATATAGGAATATTTGGGGGTGTGTGACACGTCCTTTAAGACATTCCAGGCCGACCTAGCACATAAGTGGAATAAATTCAAACTACATGTTCTGCTCATTCAATCGAGATGATCTTTAGATCAATCTTACACCTCTCCAAAAGAGGAATCCAATAAAAATATTGGGATCGTCATCTGAGCAGCACAACCCGGAGTTTGGACCTAGTTGTCCAATTTTAACAACACCACAGTCTTTTAGTTGCTCAAATAGATATTCACTTCACAAAACTGAAAGATAAGCTTTTCAACAATGTATAAAAATATCACAATATAATTCTAAATCAAGTCACAAGCTTATTATTCCAACGCAATTATAGCTCAAAGAGAACAAAAATATATTCACAGCTCTTTAATATCACCTTCAAGATAATGCATTAGAGACATTCAATTCAAGAAATAAGAAACATGTAACAATTACTTGAAAAATTTCTCAATGTTTATCATGCAATGTTAATTCAAGTAAATTTAAACCACAGCTGTAGTGAAAGTAATCGACGAATGATCTCAATAGATATGAAGCACGAAATAACTCAAAACCCAATGCACAACTTAAGCACATTAAATTCTGAAAAATGATACCATGAAAGAGCAAGGAATTAAAATGCTTAGAACTTCCAAATTCAGATGATATTCTAAAACATTCTAGTGCTGAAAATTTTAAAAAATTCTGTATAGTCAAACTTTAGAGATGTTTTAAAAAATAATTTTCCCCTTGACTAAGAAAATTTTCACTGATGCTTAAGACATTTATGCTTCAATGACAATCCTCAAAAGCCTAAGATCTCGAAAATAAATATTTTTGGTACAACCAAAAATTTGATTTTTTGTTTTTTTTGAAGTTTTCACAAAGGCTAAAGAAAACAAAATATTTTTTAAGTTATTTGATTTTTTGAAAAGTTAAATCCTAATTAAAAAAAATTAAAACCTTTTGTTTGTTTTTTTAATGTTTCTTTTCTACAAAAAATTTAAAGTTATCTAAAAAATTGAAATGTTAATGGAATTTAAACAAACTCCAAGCTTTACAAAAAAACAAAAAATAGAATGAAATGCTATGTTTTAAAATCTAAACGAAACCTAAACTTTAAAAAATGAAAAATTGAAATGTTATGTTGAACAAAAATTAAATGAAAAAGCAAACTTTATATAATTTAAAAAAAAAATGAAAAGCAATGTGCAACCTAAACTTTAGAAAAATTAAATCTAATGAAAAATTTGTGTTACGCTGGTGTTGTGTGTGCGTAGGTTAGGATCGAGCGGAAGGAACACGAAAGGGAGGTGTGAAGGGGCCCCCGACAGAGCTGAAGGATGGGAACTCGCAGGAGTGGAGGTGCGACGCAACAACACTAAGGGAGCTCGGGTAAGGGCACACAAAGGAGAGCAACTGCTAGACAAAAGTCAAGCAACTGCGCGAGGATGGAAAGCGTGTAGGGATATGGCAATAATAGGAATGCAACAGAGAAAGGAGGGCTGACAATGTGAAGGCTAGGGTAGGCAGAGAGGAGCGACAGAGATTAGGGCTGTGCAGGGATGGAGGGACGACAACGGAAAATGACAGAGACAAAGGGAAAAACAAGACACAGCCACAAGGGGAAAGGAGAAGGGGCTATTACGAGGGAATGAAGAGGAAGGACGCAACAACAGACAGAGAAATAAACAAAATGTAGACTTGGGAAACGCAAGAAGAGGGGGGAGCTCAGGCAAGAAAGGTAGCACGACGCATCAGGAGATGGAAGTAGGCAGGAGGTTACGCCCAATAGGAGCAACATTTGAGCAACAATAAAAGAACAAAGAGGGCCTAAAAAATCGATAAATCCCTTGCCCAGAAATTAAAATTGTTTACTTAAGAAATTTATTTTAGATCACTTCGGGATTTTATGAGAAAAACTTGAATTGCAACTTTTCCGATTTGATGCCCTTGGCAGAAAATTCTTGCAAAATTTATGAATTCCTGTTGGAAAACGTAACTAGGTCGGTCTTCATGTTGACTATGTAATTATGAAAAGAAGGAGACAATGATAATAAAATGTATTTTTGGTATATTTGTCTCATGGGTTTCATGAGCAATATTTTATTATGTAGATAGACTTCTTCTTGATGTCTATTAGGTTCTTGTCTTCTAGGTATAAATAGGATTAAGTGTCAAAATCATGAAGGATCTAGTTCAGATGGATATGCTCCAAGATCTTGTAAAGAAGCTCTCAACAACCCTCCAAAAGTGTTGGAAGTCAAGCTCAAAATATAGCGGAAACAACCTTCAACAATCTTGGAATATATGTGAAGTAATACCTCATAAAAAGCCAGAGAAAATAAACTACAAGTCGGTCTAAATTTCAAGTTATAAAGTCAGCCTAAGTATCCACTGAATGGTCGGCCTAATAACTGGATCAATCACCTATATATATGACAGTACTGCGGCTCATTTGGAGAACAAGAAAATGCGGATTAATCTGAAATAGAAGTGACTGAAGGTATCAATTGCGGAAGTGACTGAAGGCTATAGATTGCGGAAGTGACTGAAGGCTACAGATTGCAGAAGTAACTGAAGGGTGTAGATTGCAGAAGTAACTGAAGGTATAGATTGTGGAAGTGACTGAAGGTATAGATTGCGGAAGTGACTGAAGGGTACAGATTGCGGAAGGTACTGTTTGCGGATAGGTACAGTAAGGTACAAAATTGGTGCAGCAGATTGCAGAAGGTGCAGGAAGGGTATAGCAAGGACATCTCTGAGTTTAAAGTATCTGAGGAAAAGTTTTGTCAAAGTCAAGACAATGATCTAAAGGTGATAGAAAGTGAGGAAGGTAAATCAGAGATTTACTTTCCTAACTACATTTCAAGATATTCAGTTACAGGTGAAAATAATTCAGTCTCTACATTTGACTAGTACTTTGATAATTGACTTGATGAAAGATTAACTAAGTAAAATAAGAGAATACATAAGCAAGCTCACAAGTAATTATCAAGAAGAGAATTTTTGTATTAATCTCAAGCCTTACAAATTCTCAACATGGTTTCAGAGCTAAGGTGCTGAACATAAGGGCTGCTTGTTAACAAACTCACTCAAAGAAGCAAGGACCAAAGTTTGGATTGAAAAATAGAAACCAGTTTGCAAGGAAAGCTATCCAACTATTTCATATGAAAAGATCAACTCATTAATCTTTGGTATCAAAAGATTTGCACTCAAAACATTGTTTGAAGGAGAATCTCAAGTTCTGAAGATAGTCATTATTATCAAGGGTTTAAGAAAAACAAAATTGAAGAAAGGAAATCCTTGACTTCATTCTCAATCAACATAAAGAAGCTGCAAGCAAAACCACTCAAGTAAGTATTCATGACCTTATCTATCAAGATGCCTTTTTGTAAAGAAAGCAACAAGCTGGTTGGATCATCAAATTTCAGTGCATGGAAGAAGAGAATAGACTTAAATTTAATTGAAGACGAAGTAATGGATTATATTGAAGGATCTACTGTTCAACCTCCAAAAGAAGATACGTCAGCCCATGCTAAGTACATGAATGGAGAAATTAGAGCTCAAAGGATTCTCATAGAATCCATCAGAGTCTCTCTCATCCCCTATGTATCAAAACTAAAGACTGCAAAACAAATATATGAAAAATTGGTGGAGCTATTCTCTGTGAGTACTGCTGGAGAAACAACCTCTCTGAGACAAGAACTATACAAAATGAAATTATCAAAGGAAGCAGGAATCGTCCCATACTTTATGAGGATTTCTGAAATAAGAGATCAACTATAGGAACTAGGAGAAGTGATGTCTGACATTGAGATGACTACAGTGGTGTTGAATGCCCTACCAGAGGAATGGGGAAGCTTCACTTCTAGTCTATATGGGAAGAAAGAAGCCACTCCATTCCATGATTTGTGGTCTCTATGTAAAATAGGGGAAACAAGACTAAAGGCCAAAGCTAATATAGGATCAAGTGAAGAGAATCATGCCTTTGCAGACTCATACAGGAAGAAAGGAAGATTCGGAAAATTTGGCTATCAGAATAAAAGAAGAAATATGGACAACGTGCGATGCTTTGGATGTGATGAACTTGGGCATTATAAAAGAGATTGTCCTAAATCTGGAAATGTCAAAAGGAAAAAGGAAGAAGCTCTTTTCACGTATGAAAGAGAAGAACTTGACATTAAAAGATCTAAGGAGTAAGCAAGAGATCTCTATTATGATTGAGATCATCTTTCTCTTTAAGTGATTTTTGATTGGTTGTAAAAAATTGTATGATAGCAATGTACATTAAGAAGCATCTCGAAAGAAGCATGGAAGAAGCTCTCGATGTAACAACTTCTTGAAAACCTCCCTACTTAAGTAAAGCAATCATCAGATCAAGGGTCATCATGGGGACATAGTTTTGGGATGTGATGGCACATTGACGAAGCGAGTCAAGGGAATGAAGCTCTTCATTCTTGAGAAATTGCTATAGGATGACTCAAGAGAAAATGGTATGAGGTATGTATATATTTATATGCTGACATTAGTTACTGTGATGTCATGTTATATGGTTGTAGGTAATAGACTTTTGTACTTAGAAGTATGATCTATGGAGAAGTATCTCTCAATGCACAGACAGATGAAATCAACATAATATGTCCTCATGGAATATGAGGTGATTATATATGAACAAGAAACTATAAAAGTTGTATGTTCATGGGAATCAAGAATGTGTAGAAAGGAAGAGATCATTAGGTGCAACCATGTCAAGAGGCAATTATCATCTGAAGGTGAAAAAGATGTGACTAGGAGATCTCCTGGAAAGATATGTAGACTCTAACGAAAGACTGGTAAGGAAGAAGACCCTTGGAAAAACATATCATTAGGAGATGTGTCAATCTGTATGAGGGATGTTGATGCCTACAAGAAGATGTCATGATGAATGATCATCAATGAGGTGACTTTTGTTTCAAAAGTTTATATGTATATGTTTATCTGGATGAATTTGTGCAGTTCTGCTAATCATTAGAAAGGATGTATGATCCTGGGAGATGATTCGAAGGAAAGGAGCATGGCCTAACAATGGATCAGATAAGGAAATTTGATGAATCACTTTCTGATGGCTGTACTGACTCAGGATGAAAGTGATGGATGAAGCTAAAAGTTGAAGATTCCTCAATATATAAATCCGTGACATCGAGGACACGAATTCTTCATGAGCAGCTAGGTGTCTCACCATTGCTGCCGGAGGTCCTTAGTTAAGAGGGAGCATGATGGTAAGTTTCTTACTTGGAAGAAACTTGGTAATTCCTAAGAATGAGCTTAGGTACATTCCTTGTATAGGAATGAGTACATTCCCTTGTGGAATAGGTCCTCCCTGGTTGAGAGGGAGAGATAGACACATCATTCTGGTCTTGGGAAGACAGAATGGAGGGTTGGGTAATCATCTGGCATTTGATGCTCTTTGAGAATGTGTTAGGGCATTCAAGATAAGAGTAGTCGGGGACCGATATTCTGTGAGGGCTAGCTACCCAAGAGCAGAATAGTCCAAGAAGGTTATACTTTGGGAACACTCGGGTGGAGTATGTACCTTGGAGAGACAATGACGAAGGTGTCTATAAGTCATGTGTCTCGTCAACATTGTAGCCCATTGTCTCATTGAGAGATGGGGCTGTAAGTCAAGGCCTTGCGCTAGGAAAATGCTGGTTGATATGATGCTATACAGATGCGATTACCAATCCTATTTTTCTTATGAGATTCTTTAGTTTGAAAATGATCATGTAACTATATGAATACCTCCCTAGTTAAGAGGGAGTGTTGTAAAATGTAACTAGGTCGGTCTTAATGTTGACTATGTAATTATGAAAAGGAGACAATGATAATAAAATGTATTTTTGGCATATTTGTCTCATGGGTTTCATGAGCAATATTTTATTATGTAGATAGACTTCTTCTTGATGTCTATTAGGTTCTTGTCTTCTAGGTATAAATAGGATTAAGTGTCAAAATCATGAGGGATCCAGTTCAGATGGATATGCTCCAAGACCTTGTAAAGAAGCTCTCAACAACCCTCCAAAAGTGTTGGAAGTCAAGCTCAAAATATAGCGAAAACAACTTTCAACAATCTTGGAATATATGTGAAGTAATACCTCATAAAAAGCCAGAGAAAATAAACTACAAGTCGGCCTAAATTTCAAGTTATAAAGTCGGCCTAATTATGAAAAGGAGACAATGATAATAAAATGTATTTTTGGTATATTTGTCTCATGGGTTTCATGAGCAATATTTTATTATGTAGATAGACTTCTTCTTGATGTCTATTAGGTTCTTGTCTTCTAGGTATAAATAGGATTAAGTGTCAAAATCATGAGGGATCCAGTTCAGATGGATATGCTCCAAGACCTTGTAAAGAAGCTCTCAACAACCCTCCAAAAGTGTTCGAAGTCAAGCTCAAAATATAGCGAATACAACTTTCAACAATCTTGGAATATATGTGAAGTAATACCTCATAAAAAGCCAGAGAAAATAAACTACAAGTCGGCCTAAATTTCAAGTTTTAAAGTCGGCCTAAGTATCAACTAAATGGTCGGCCTAATAGCTAGATCAATCACCTATATATATGACAGTACTGCGGCTCATTTGGAGAACAAGAAAATGCGGATTCATATGAAATAGAAGTGAATGAAGGTATATATTGCGGAAGTGACTGAAGGTATAAATTGCAGAAGTGACTGAAGGCTATAGATTGAAGAAGTGACTGAAGGCTATAGACTGCGGAAGTAATTGAAGGTATAGATTCCGGAAGTCACTGAAGGTATAGATTGCCGAAGTGACTGAAGGTTACAGATTGCGGAAGTGACTGAAGGCTACAGATTCCGGAAGGTACTATTTGCGGATAGGTACAATAAGGTACAGAATTGGTGCAACAGATTGTGAAAGGTGCAGGAAGGGTACAGTAAGGACATCTCTGAGTTTAAAGTATGTGAGTAAAAAATTTGTCAAAGTCAAGACAATGATCTAAAGGTGATAGAAAGTGAGGAAGGTAAATCAGAGGTTTACCTTCCTAACTACATTTCAAGATGTTCAGTTACAGGTGAAAATAATTCTGTCTCTACATTTGACTAAGTACTTTGATAATTGACTTGATGAAAGATTAACTAAGTAAAATAAGAGAATACATAAGCAAGCTCACAAGTAATTATCAAGAAGAGAATTTTTGTATTAATCTCAAGCCCTACAAATTCTCAACATGGTTTCAGAGCTAAGGTGCTGAACATAAGGGCTGCTTGTCAACAGTAAAGAAGCACCTGAACAACCCTCAATGCATTGATGAAAGACAAGCTTTAAAAGCAGTAAAGAAGCACCTTATCAACGCTGGAATAATACTTGTTGAAGTCGGCCTCAAAATCATAGAACAAGTCGGCTTATTTACAGACAAAAACAACTATTTATAGGAGCATGCAGATTTCAGTTTGGATGAGAATTTCAGATAATTTCTAAGATTAAATGCGAGGTATAGGACTGAAGTATAATGTGGTAATCTCCAAGCAAGAATTGCGAACATACTTTGAGATTACTGTCTAGATATAATAGAGACTTCAGTGCAGATAAACCTCAGGAAAGTTTGAAGGATCTACCACAGCCAACAAGTAGAGACTTTAGTGCAGATAAAACTCAGGAAGAATCGCAGACAAGACTGAACCTACTACAGGAAGAATTGCAGACAAAAAGACAAGAAGATTTGCGGATCTGTTTGGGTTAAGAAGTACTGTTATATGTGAACCTACAACAAACATATATTAGGAGATAGTGCGGATATATTCCAGTAGACAGTGCGGATAAAGGGAAGTATTGCAGTGCGGATAATTGAAGGTCACAGTGAAGAACATAAGTGCGGATAGGAGACAGTATAGCATGCGGATCTGAGACAATGATACAGGAAGAAGATTGCATATATGAAGGGTACAATTTTGATTGCGGATAAGTGTAGTAAGGATGGTTAAGGGTTGTTGACTTGACGAAGAAATTTGTGGTAATTGAGACAGTCTTCATAAGGAGAAGAGACAACAATAGTGAGGAAGGTAAATCTTTGATTTACCTTCCTACTGTTCAAGCAATTTAACTACAAGCATATGTAATGTGACGATCAAGGTCTCCAGTGCTGAATCAAAGTAAGCAATTTGGTGAAGAGAAGATTCAAGGTTGAAGAAGCTGAATCAAGGTCTTGGAAGCATATCTAGGTCAAGGGTCTAAGTCTGGGTCATGGTACTTGTCATTTGAAGATCCATAAGAAGAATTATTTGCCAGTTTTCCTCTCCAAGAGGGAGAGGTTTTGCCCTGGCTCTAGGAGCCTAACTTTTGTGTCTTGTGCATTTTGATAATTGACTTGATGAAATATTAACTAAACTAAAAGAAGAAGAAGAAGAAGTATCACAAGTAAGGTCACAAGTAATTATCAAGAAGAGAATTTGTATCAATATCCAGCCCTCCAAATTCTCAACACGGTATCAGAGCTAAGGTGCTGAACACAAGGGCTTCTTGTCAATAAAGACACTCAAAGAAATGAAGATCAATGTTTGGGTTGGAAAGTCAAATCAGTTTGCAAGGAGGACTATCTAGCTACTTCAAGGTTCAAGTACACCAACATTGAAGAAGCTCCCATCTTAAAGGAAACCCTTGACTTCACTTTCAATCATCATCAAGGAAGCTGCAAGCCAATCCACTCAAGTAAGTATCCATGACCCTATCTGTTAAGATGTCTTATTGTAAAGAAAGCAACAAGCTGGTTGGGTCATCAAACTTTAGTGCATGGAAGAAGAGGATAGACTTGAATTTAATTGAAGATGAAGTAATGGACTATATCGAAGGATCCACTGTTCAACCCCCAAAAGAAGATGCTCCAACCTATGCCAAGTACATGAAGGGAGAAATTAGAGCCCAAAGGATTCTAATAGAATCCATTAAAGACTCTCTCATTCCCTATGTATATTAGCTAAAGACTGCAAAACAAATATATGAGAAATTGGTGGAGCTATTCTCTGTGAGTACTGCTAGAGAAGCAACCTCTCTGAGACAAGAACTATAAAAAATGAAATTATCAAAGGAAGTAGGAATCGTCCCATACTTTATGAGGATTTTTGAAGGAAGAGATCAACTACAGGAACTAGGAGAAGTGATGTCTGACATTGAGATGACTACAGTGGTGTTGAATGCGCTACCAGAGGAATGGGGAAGCTTCACTTCTAGTCTATATGGGAAGAAAGAAGCCACTCCATTCCATGATTTGTGGTCTCAATGTAAAATTGAGGAAACAAGACTAAAGGCCAAAGCTGATACAGGATCAAGTGAAGAGAATCATGCCTTTGCAGCCTCATACAGGAAGAAAGGAAGATTCAAAAAATTTGGCCCTCAGAATAAAAGAAGAAATATGGACGACGTGCGATGCTTTGGATGTGATGAACTTGGACATTATAAAAGAGATTGTCCTAAATCTGGAAATGTCAAAAGGAAAAAGGAAGAAGCTCTTTTCACGTATGAAAGAGAAGAACTCGACACTAAAAGATCTAAGAAGGAGGAAGTAAGACATCTCTATTATGATTGAGATCATCTTTCTCTTTAAGTGATTTCTGATTGGTTGTAAAAAATTGTATGATAGCAATGTACATTAAGAAGCATCTCGAAAGAAGCATGGAAGAAGCTCTCGATGTAACAACTTCTGGAAAACCTCCCTACTTAAGTAAAGCAGTCATCAGATCTTGGGTCATCATGGGGACATAGTTTTGGGATGTGATGACACATTGATGAAGCAGGTCAAGGGAATGAAGCTCTTCATTCTTGAGAAATTGCTACAGGATGACTCAAGAGAAAATGGTATGAGGTATGTACATATTTATATGCTGACATTAGATGCTGTGATGTCATGTTATATGGTTGCAGTTAATAGAATTTTGTACTTAGAAGTATGATCTATGGAGAAGTATCTCTCAATGCACAGACATATGAAATCAACATAATATGTCCTCATGGAATATGAGGTGATTATATATGAACAAGAAACTATAAAAGTTGTATGTTCATGGGAATCAAGAATGTGCAAAAAGGAAGGGATCATTAATTGCAACCATGTCAAGAGGCAATTATCATCCGAAAGTGAAGAAGATGTGACTAGGAGATCTCCTGGGAAGATATGTAGACTCTGACGGAAATTTGGTAAAGAAGAAGACCCTTGGCAAAAACATATCATTAGGAGGTGTGTCAATCTATATGAAGGATGTCGATGCCTATAGTAAGATGTCATGGTGAAAGATTATCACTGAGGTGACTTTTTTTTCAAAAGTTTATATGTATATGTTTATCTGGATGAATTTGTGCAGGGCTGCTAATCACGAGAAAGGATGTATGGTCCTTGGAGATGATTCGAAGGAAAGCGACATGGCATAACGGTGGACCAGATGAGAAAGACTGATGAATCACTTTCTGATAGTGGACATGACTCGTGACTGAAAGTGATGGATGATCTGTGCCCTATGAAGCCAAAAGGTATATATTCCTCAAATAATTCATGACATCGAGGGAAGGAATTCTTCGTGAGCAACAGGTTGCTGCTGCAGAACACTGGTTGAGAGGGAGCCTGGTGGTAAGTTTCTTACTTGGAAGAAAGTTGCAGTACGTATATAATTCTCTATTACATGTGTCATGCACTAGACCAGGACTAACAACTGTAAGTCTTAGTGAAGGCCATGTGAAGAGAATGGATAGACACATCATTCTGGGCTTCATCTGGAAGACAGAATGGAGGATTGGGTAATCATCTGGCATTCGATACACTTTGAGAATGAGATAGGGCATTCAAGGTAAGAGTAGTCATGGACCGATATTCTTTGAGGGATGGCTACCCAATAGAAGAATAGTCCAAGAAGGTCATACTCTAGGAAAACCTAGGTGGGGTATGTACCTTGGGGAGACAATGACTATGGTGTCTATTAGTCACGTGTCTCGCCAGCATTGTAGCCCATTGTCTCGATGAGAGATGGGGCTATTAGTCAAGGCCTTGCACTAGGACAATGCTGGTTGATATGATGCTATATAGATGCTATTTCCAATTCGATTCTTCTTATAAGATTCTTCAGTTTGAAAGTAACCATATACCTGTATGAATACCTCCCTAGTTAAGAGGGAGTGTTGAAAAATGTAACTAGGTCATCTTCATGTTGACTATGTAATTATGTATTTATGTAAAGAAGAAGACAAGGATAATAAAATGTATTTTTGGTGTACTTGCTTCATGGGTTTCATGAGGAATATTTTACTATGTAGATAGACTTCTTCTTGATGTCTATTAGGTTTTTATCTTCTAGGAATAAATAGAATTAAGGGTCTCATACATGAAGGATCTAGTCTAGGTATTTATGCTCCAAAACCTTGTGGAAGAAGCTCACAAGCAACCCTCAATGCATTGATGAAAGACAAGCTTTAAAAGCAGTAAAGAAGCACCTTATCAATGCTGGAATAATACTTGTTCAAGTTGGCCTCAAAATCATAGAACAAGTAGACTTATTACAGTCAGAAACAATTATTTATAGGAGCATGCAGATTTCAGTTTGGATGATAATTTCAGACAATTTCTGAGATTAAATGCGAGGTACAAGACTGACGTATAATGCGGTAATCTCCAAGCAAGAATTGTGGACATACTCTGAGATTACAGTTCGGATATAGTAGAGACTTCAGTGCGGATAAACCTCAGGAAAGTTTGAAGGATCTACCACAGTCAACAAGTAGAGAATTCAGTGCGGATAAACCTCAGGAAGCATTGCGTACAAGATTGAACCTACTATAGGAAGAATTGCGGATCTGTGTGGGTTAAGAAATACTGTTATATGTGAACCTACAACAGACATATATTAGGAGATAGCGCAAATATATACCAGTAGACAGTGCAGATAAAGGGAAGTGTTGCAGTGCGGATAAGTGAAGGTCACAGTGCAAAACATAAGTGCGGATAAGAGACAGTATAGCATGCGGATCTGAGACAGTGATACAGGAAGGAGATTGCGTATATCAAGGGAACAATTTTGATTGCGGATAAGTGTAGTAAGGATGGTTAAGGTTGTTGACTTGAATAAGAAATTTGTGGTAATTGAAATTTGAGACAGTCTTCATAAGGAGAAGAGATAGCAATAGTGAGGAAGGTATGTCTTTTATTTACCTTCCTACTGTTCAAGAAATTTAACTACGAGCATATGTAATGTGAAGATCAACATCTCCAGTGCTGAAGCAGAACTAAGCAATTTGGTGAAGAGAAGATTCAAGGTTGAAGAAGCTGAATCAAGGTCTTGGAAGCATATCTAGGTCAAGGGTCTAAGTCTGGGTCATGGTAGTTGTCATTTGAAGATCTATAAAAAGAATTCTTTGCGGGTTTTCCTCCTCAAGAGGGAGAGGTTTTGCCCTGGCTCTAGGAGCCTAACTTTTGTGTCTTATACATTTTGATAATTGACTTGATGAAAGATTAACTAAACTAAAAGAAGAAGAAGACATAAGTATCACAAGTAAGGTCACAAGTAATTATCAAGAAGAGAATTTGTATTAATCTCCAGCCCTCCAAATTATCAACAAAGACTTGTGAAGTCAGGGTGGCTACAAGCATCCCCCCCCAACCCAGGTCTAAGTCCCCCATTTTTTGAAGCATAATGCCGTAGAGAATTGAAATTGACACTATCAACCCAACTAAAACAAAGTAAAACCTCTCAGGATGCCATGCAAACAGAATAGTCGGTATTACTGACGGACTGCTCCAATGAAAGGCCGAAATAACTAAATTGCTGACACTCTCCATGATCTTGTGACAAAAAAAGGAGAGGGAGAGTACTACATACCCCTGAATTGTTGAGCTTCTTCGACCTCTGGAATGCTTCTCCCTGACGCTCCTGTCTGAAACCAGCCAACTACACACCACTCGCAGAATAATGAATTGATTGAGACGAAATAGGTTTATTATCTCCTGACGACTCATAATACCAAATACCGTGATGGTGGCACACACCTACACTTAATTCTCCAGTTCGCACGTGGGCAACGCCGTCATGCTTCTCATTCCACTTGCCACTATCTTGACCAATCTGCAAGACGACATGCCCTCCCTTTATTGCTTTCATCATGATCCCCATGGGGATCTTCAATCGTATCACACCCTGATCAGGGGTTCTTGCTGCCTCCTTCCACATGGTTCCTGGAATCCTATTGGTCCTGTTAAAGAATTCTGATCAACGGTCCTAATTATTCTGGGTAGCCAGTGTTCCAGTCTAAATCTAGAGTGAGTCCCCTATGAGCACATGGCCAATTTGCTAGAAATTCTGCCTTTTTGTTGCTGTTATGGAGGACATGCGATGGGATAATGTACTCAAAATATTGGAGGAGGGTGCCCACTTTCTGGACAAGGCGGGCTGTTCTCCAACTTTTGCTTAGTTTTTCCCAAGTTGCTCCCCAGTTAAGGCGTTTGACAATGCTAATAATCGGTGTCGAGTCTCCTTCCACCACTAATTTTCTATAACCCAGTCTGCGTGCAATAATACGACCATGTTTGACAACATTATACTCTGCCTCATTGTTGCTTGAATATCCACAGTCCGCGACATAGACACATAGAGTCTGAGCCCTATAATTTCTAAATAATCCACCAAAAGCAACATCACCAGGATTTCCCTTGGAAGCCTCGTCAAAACAAAATTTAATAAAACCTGGGGGAGGCGCCTTATACTCGGCTGGTGACACTTGGAGGGAAGGCCGTACCTTCCATGAGGCAGGGGCCAACATCTGTGGCATATGATTCAAGGCTGTAAGAATGCCCGCTTGTTGAGGCGCCACTTGCCAATCCTCCGTGAGCCATTTTTTCGAGAGGATTGTTTCCCAGATATACAAAGGGGAAGACAATGTTATTAACATAAATAATAGAAAATAATATAAATAGTAATTAATAATTAATATTAATGGAAGGAGATGTCTCAAAGGATATGAATCTGTATGAAAGGGCACTCCCAGCTAGGTATATATACGGGGCCTTGATTTGTAATTCTCTTCATATCACTTTTTTATTCGATCATTTATTTATAAATATTATCTTTCCTTTGATGGATATTCTCATATTCCAGAAATTCTAAATATTTGTGTGATAACGAACTTTGTTCATATCGGATTTATTGAGCATCTTGTTGAAATTGTAACTTGTTTTGGTTGTCATAATGTAATGTAATTTCATCATCAATATATTTATTATATCCATTATTATTATTTTTATTTCATTTTTAGTCAATGCATGTTCTTCATGCTTATAGAATCAAAAGAGTCAAAAATTATTTATTATGAGTAAAAAAGAAATGTATTTGAGTTAAGTCCCATTTGGACTTTTTGTAAGAAAAGGATTTGAATTTTTTTAGTCAAAAGTCAACACAAAGACAAACTCGGCCCTCCTTGGAAAAGTCGGCCTTTGTGGCACCTATTCGACCTTCCTAGACAGCTATATATACAAGTCAACTCGACATCTTGTAAGGTCATTCATTCATCGTCACATCATCATCATTTCTGCACCTAATCAAGAAGAAAAAGGCAACCGAAGTCAAAGGGGAGAGATATGAGTTTTCTGGCTTAGTTTTGCTCACACGTGCAATTTTTCTGTGATTTTCTCAGGTCATTATAGGGCCGAAATTCAGCCTCTACTGCAGCGCCGAAAATTTCTATGATTTGACCAGGTTTTAGAGGGTTTGACCACCAACATTGACTTTTGTTGACTTTGACTTGATTGAAGGTGACTTTGAGGAGGGTTGACTTGGGATGTTTGTGGCAGTTTTGGTCTTGGTCGTGGGTCTTGCGAAATATAACTATGCTGGGTCTTCATAATTGTTATTGTATTTACATCATTATATATATTTATTGTAAAAGCAAAACGAAAGAGAAAAATATAATTTTGAAAGCATGGGTTTCATGCTTTATTTTATTTTGTCAACTAGGTCAAGCATGTTCTTCATGCTTCTAGGGTATAAGACCCTTATGAGCAAATTGTATCAAGAAAAGAATATTATTTTTGAGTTTAAAGTGTAAAATTTGGACTCCCAAGACCAGGGCGGAGCTGCCAATGAAGTAAGCCTAAAAGAGGCGCATTTGACCCTTGAAGAAGGTATAAAAAGGAAGAGAATTCAACATATTTGGCATCAATCAACAAGGAAGTTTGATCGTCACCAAAATCAGAATAAAAAGACAAGCGAAGGAGAAAAGATTAATTTTTGACCTAATTTGGCTCACACGTGCAAGATTTCCTAGGGTTTCTGTTGCTGCTACAGACCGAAATTACAGACCAAGGGTTGCAGGACTGAAGTCATAAGCCGAGACCTTGAAAGTTGCAGAATAAATACTTGTTGACCTTCGTTGACTTGGATAAACTTTGACTCTTTTAGAGGAAGATACTTTGGAGTGCTGACTTGGTGCTTGGTGGTAGATACATTCATAAATTTTCCTTTTAGATATCCTTTCTACTGCAGATGCCGTTGTCATTCAAAGTTTCCTTCCTGCTATGATAATTTTTCACATCTGATAACTGCAAATATTATTTTGAAATTTCCGTTGCTTAGCCTAGACCCTATACAATGCCTTGTTTGGAGTCTGGACTATGTATAGAGGTCAATTCTTTTTTTCCTTCTTTCATGCATTTCTAGCCTTTTAATATCTTTCAGGCATTTGCTTTAACATTAAATTTGCATATTTCATAGAATGCAGTCATGTTCTCATTAATTCAATAGTTTAACAGAAAATGCCTTGGTTACATCATTGTAAATGTCTGTGTCGAATAATGTAATTAGGATTTTCTTGTAAACATTAATTGCATGTTGTATATGTCAGTCTCCTTAATTATGTGTATTGGTTGTTGATGAAGACCAGATATCAGTGAGCTTTGGGAATGAAGATGGATCTCTTTTGCTTCGATCAAGTGCTTCAGCTATCTCGTTTCCTGGATATTTAGCTGTATTCAAGGTAAAATCTGTATTTTCTGCCCCAAAGCATGTTCTTGAGTTTGTGAATTTGAGGAGTTTTTTAATCATAAAAAGACATGTTGATCAAAGTTGCAATTTTGAGAGGTGTTGGACACATTTATGTTGTAGCTTGCATCTATTTTGGATACGAAGTTTTACGAGGAAGGACTTTAGATATATGTTCATTAGTTTTATTTATATAGTTACCAAGAAATGGGCATTGTTCATATTTCACGATCTAGCTGGATCATATCCATGCCTTTTGTTTTGTCAAGGGTAAGTACCTTTTTGATCAGCCGAGAGGTATGAACTATGAACCCCAACTTATCATTTTAGTAAAGTCCTACATTAATGTGGGGGCTGTCAAACTTGGCCAACTCATGCACTAGATTAGGGCTTTTTGATTGGTGGGGTATAGGCATGGGTCATTATCATGGCAATGTCCTCATCTCTTGCTTCCATAATGGTTCTGGTATTTGATAGGAAATTTGGTTCTTTACTCATAGGGATTTTTTGTTGCATAATTTGGAATAGTATAAATTATAATGCCATGGGTCATTTTTCTTTGTCTCATATTTTCCTTCAATTTACTCACTGAATGTTATTATGAATGCCTTTGTTCTTGTCACCGATAGATTTTGTTCTAGTCTTAAAAGTGGTTCTTTGTATGAGTTTGTCATCTAATAGTAGAATAACCAACCACAATATGGTCAAGTGGTTTATGTATAGCTTTTCCCTTTTTCTTTCTTCTATGAGCACATCCTATATGATCAATCATATAGCCATTATGATCATATAATTGACCAAGGTTTGAGGAAAGGTGGATGAGATGGACAAGGAAAGGAATGTAGGGATGTTTAGAGGAGTGTTTAAAAAACTGGTTGAACTGGAATTTGAACTTCTTGTTTTGATCGGTTTGACTGTAATTTTAGATTGACTACTTCGTGAACCAATTTGGTGACAAGTTCTGTAGTAAACAGGTCTGTTTGGTATGGAACCAATTAGATTGACTGATTCAACTAGTTCCATAATTCATTTTGAATTGTCCTGGCTGTTCTCATGGCAAGATTAAAAAAAATGTTATAAAACAATGAAAAAACCTGAAAGCCCCCCTCGCAGCTTGTTACCTCCCAAACCTACACTTCAATTGTTACAAATTCCTTTAACAAAGTGTGACTGAAAGGGTACATAGGAAGGTTGCCCGTGTCGCCTCAACAACTCTTCCACACAGTTCAGGTTAGTTATCTCTTGATAGAAGGGGGGAAAACCCTCGAAAAGAGTGTCTTATGATGGTTTCTCTAGAGTAAAATGCATAGTTGAACCAAGACTAGTGCCTATCCAATTGGGTTATGGAGTCGCGATCAATCAACATGAGGGTTACACCATGATGAAAATGTATTGGGGCTATTAGGACTGTGGTCAAACTAACCATAGGGAACTTCAATATATAGAAAATTAAAGGACGACCCTTCCAAATATATACCTCAGAACGAGTTCAAAAGAACCAAGTACTAACTTGCAACCATGAACTAGAAAGGGACAACCGCGACCTCTCATTATGCAAAAATAACATGAGCAATGTCCATAAAATGAAAATCATTAATACAAGAGATAGGGAGGGTAAAACACTAAGCTGATATCTTCTTATTGGAGCAAAATTTCCATTCTTCAAGGATTGCACCAATATTTTATAAGAGTATGTTTTAGCCATCAAATCAGCCTAGGAAGAGTAGAAACCTCAACTTGAACTCATCCTTCCTCCGATCTTCCTTAAGATATTCAACTAAATGCTTGGAGGGGAATTCCCTATCTTCCGAACATCTCAATAGAAAATGAAATTCTTCTCTATTTATATTGAAAAGTAATGTAGCTATGGTCGACAATTTTTCATTGCAAACATAAAGAAGAAATTATTCTTTGGTCACCTTCAAGTCGGCCCAACTTAGCCCTACAAGTCGCCTCCAAGAAGTACTTCATGTCAGCCCCATTAGGGCTAATTAGCCCTCACATGATGCTTATATATAAGAGCTTGTTGGCTTTCATTTCATCCAACCAACTCATCAAGCATTTCGATCTGCAATTAGAAGAGATACACCACTCGTGCTATTGAAAAGTGTAACTAGGCTCGGTCTTCATAATGACATGTGTAACTGTGATTTTATGTAATTGATGAAAAAAAAGAAAATTAAAATTATTGTAATACTTGTCTCATGGGTTTCATGAGCAAGGAACTTTATTTCAGTGATGCCTTCCATTGTGAGCCTTTAGGATTGAGTCATCTAGTCATAAAAGTCAAATTGAGTCTATGTCATGTATGAAGGACCCTTCTTGGGCATGTTATATTTTGTACGAGACATTAGGTAAGTGAAAATTGCCCTCCAAGACCAAGCAAAGTCTCCTCATACAGATCGGCTTCAAGAAGAATAATAATATCTTCACAAGGGACACGTTGACTTACCTACATGTGATGTCGGCTTATATACATGGGCAAACAACTATAAATAGCCCAGTTCAGATTCCATTTCAGAGAAGAATTGCAGAGCAGTAATTCAGTCAGGTCTGAAGTAAAAGCAGTGCGAAGGGAGCTTAAGGAGTAATGAGTAGAGAAGAAGAAATTGCAAAGTATTCCAGCATTGTTTGGGACTGTTTTGGGCTAAAGGTATCTCCACTAGTGCGAAGTTGCAGACCTGTAAATTGCAGCAAGGAGGCCGAGAAAGTTACAACATTTAAAAGGTAACTAAGTTGGGCGAAAGACTTATTAAAGGAAATTTCAGCCTAAAAGTGGCCTCCTAAGGAAGAATCAAGAAATTAATAAAAAATCCCACTTAGACAATTTTTTAATATTACTTTACTTTTATCTATGTTCCACAATATTTATTAGCATGATATTTAATAAAATATTTTGATATATTATTTCTGATTTTTTACTTTTATCAAAATACCTCAATATTTTAATATTACTTTACTTTTATCTATGTTCCACAATATTTATTAGCACGATATTTAATAAAATATTTTAATATATTATTTCAAGTATTTTACTTTTATCGAAATCCCTCAATATATGACACTTCTATTAAAATAACTATCTATGTATATTTTATATTTAAATTTATTTGTCTATATCTATATTTTATATTTAACTATTTTTTTGTGTTTTTTTAACTTCACGGAAGCCCCAATTTTGTTTGGAATATATCTTTTGGCCAAAATTTGGTAATTTACCCTTTCTGGAATATGTTTTTTAACTATTTAACTATTTTATATTTAATTATATTTAACTATATATTCTATATTTTTTGTTAGAATCCAATAATTTGTTCTTTTTCGAATACGGTTTTTAACTATTTTATATTTATAATTTAACTATATATTTTATGTTGATCAGAGCTTCTAGAATCCTGTGTATTCAGTTATATTTTTGGCCAGAATCTGGTAATTTGTCCTTTTTTGAATATGTTTTTTAACTGTTTAACTATTTTATATTTAATATAACTATATTTTATTTTTAACTATTTTATATTTTATATTTAACTACTTTTTAACTATTTAACTATTTTATATTCAACTATAATTATATTTTATTTTTAGCTATGTAATTATTTTATATTTAACTATAACTGATTATATATATATATATATATGTTTTATTTTGAAAAAAAAATATTGGTGTTTTTTTGGCATGGTTATTAATGTCAAATGGGTCCACATTTTTAATTTATATTTTTTCACTAATATCAAGATTTACATTGCATTAGTAACTTTTTCAATATTCTAATTCATATCGGTAAGGTAGGTAAATAATATTAATAAAATATTTCACTAATATCCAAATAATAATAAAATATTTCATCGAAACCCAAATTAATAATAAAATATTTCACAAATATCCACATAATCTCAGTGATTGTGATTCTCTATAGAGCTTTCATTCAATTTATTTGCTAGGTTTCTTTCCATTAGTGTTCCTTCGATCAGATGCTACACTCATTTGTAATTGTACTGATTATGGTAGATAAAATATATTTCCAAAATCAGTTATCAATGGCAATGATGGTTTTTGTTAGTCTCCTGTAGCCTGGTTTAAATCAAGCATTCTTTATTTCTGTATGAGAAGGTGGCTTATATTTATGCTCGACTAAATGCTACTGCATTTGCTTTATTAATATTTTCCTTATCTGTTATTGTTTTCATCTTGTTACTTTGATATCAGGACAATGAAATTCAACATGACAAAGGTGAGGATGACCCGGAAAAGATGGAAGATAACAAATTTTCATTTCTATCACAACTCAAGGTAAGAACAACTGGCCTTTGCTTTTCTCCCCTAAAAGATAGGATTTGTTAATATAATGTAATTCTATTAATGTCCAGTAAAAGACGACAAAGTAGGTCAATGTGATCGAAAGATGTATCCAGTGTTGGTACAATGTGGTATTGTGAAAGCAACTTCTATATAATTTTGAAAGAAGGATAAAGCAAATAGAGTGCAGCATAAATAAGTGTTGAGCTAAATGACCTGCTAAGTGTATGTAAAAGATACAACAGTGGTATAAGTGCAATGATATTATGGGAGGATCCAAGACTGGAAATCTCGAAATATCTTTGCTGAGAGAGAGAGAGAGAGAGAGAGAGAGAGAGAGATATGTTAACTCCTGTTGAGAAATAAAAACTGCCATACATTTGTTTATTGTCTAACAACATATGCACTAGATATTTTTAATTGAATATAAACATATGGCGTTAAAATTGGAGCTGCAGTTTCTATGAATAATCATTCCATTTCTTTTATTATTCTTATCTCAGGAGTTGAATTTATTCTTAATTTCTGTTTTTTTGTACTTTTTCCATGACATGCGTTACACTGGAGTTCTTTAGGATGGGATTTTTTAGGATGGTTATTTATTGTATAATTTTGGATATATGCTGAGCTTTTCAGTCAATCTTTGTTGCAAACTTGTAAGGTCAGAGATCCAATAGATATGATTAAAGCAAAAGTATTACCGCATCTAACTGAACCATCACCTCGATATTCAGAGGGAACTCTGGTAAGCATCATGAGCCTCCTTTCTTATTTTCTTTTTAATGACATGTATTGAATGTAGTTATGGTGCATTTCTTTATAAATTATTTGATATGGGAAGCACTTTTCTACTAGTGGGCTTCTAGTTTAGTGTTTTGTGAAACAATGTTTGCCATGTCAGCATTTGGTAATATATCTAATTTGTGAGATTTGCATGTTTAAGGTAAAAAAGCTGGAGGAACTTGGCATTGGAAGGCCCTCTACTTATGCACCTATATTGAAAACACTGGAGGTACCTTTTTGATGGATCTTTTTTCAGTCTGGATTTTGTATTTTCTTTGTCAAGACAATTTAAATTCAGTTGTTGTTGTGTCAATATGATTACTATGGACTAATGACTAGAGAGATGAAACATATGGATAATTGGAAGATAAGGAGTTCAATTCTTGAATATAGGATCTACCCATTATCAATAACCATGAGCATATTACATACAAACTATACAGGCTACTCTAATTTACCAATCTGATCTGTGGTTAAATTTCATCAATACACTTAGTGCGCTTTGTTTTCCAGCTGTTTCTGTGTTTTTCTACTTATCATAATCCACATCCTTTGATGCTCCTGCATCTAGTTCACCTTGCTAAATAATCATGTGCATCTGCATGCAACAAACCCTTAGGGCAATGCTCTTTCTTCAGATGTATCGAAAAAAAATCACCAACTTGAAAAGAATTGTATCTTCTATGCACGTCTGTGTGCATCGTATGCCTTGCATTTCTTTCCTTCAATTTGTATTGGATTTTGCATCGACCTTGTTCCTTGCGCTTTTGCATTTCAGTTGGTGAATCTACATTGTTTTAGAATCTTAATGTTTTTCGGCTTTTCAGTCCTGAGGGTTCTTTCAACCCTATATCTTTTCTTTTCAACCAGATGTAATTTTGAATTGCATTGACCTTTGGTCATTCATGGACGTTAATTTAATTTCTTTCTTTTTAGGATTATTTCCATAGACAATTTTGATCACATTGATGTGATTTTCAAACTATCGTATGCAAATTGTTCCTGTGCCAAAGCCCAGTTTCACTTTTTCAACCTACCTCCACTGAAACATCTTAAAAGATTTCCCAGACCCTTGTTTACTACTTCTGTCTATCATCGTCTGTGGGTGATATATTGAACTATATTCTAATTTTGTGGTCAATCTTTCGTATTCTGTCCTCTAGAAATGACTGAGAAACCTTGTATCTCTGTCTTAAGTGATTATCTTTGGAAAACCCTGTAATCATGCAGTCTTCAAAAATATTTGCTAGCATTAACTCGTGTTATAAACCAAGTTATATAACACATACTTAGTATCATTAATTAGGACCCTGAAATTTATGACGTTTTATAGTGACCCATATCTTCAACTGTATAAAATGAGATCGCATTGTTCAATTTTATAATCATTCACTTATTGATTTATATAAATTTTTATCCTTTATGGATTAGGTAGATTTGTTTGTTTGTTTTTCCTTGTGATGGCTCCATTAATAACATGTTTGGTTACTGGAGATGCTATCAGCTCAAGTTTGATCCTCGGTCTGTGGTCAAATTCTACTGCCTATGGCAGAAAACTTCCTTGGCTGTTGGCCATTTACCTTTTCACTCATCTTCTGTTCAGTCTTCAGTTTATTCATCATGCATACTTTGTTCTGCATATTTGAGTTCACTCTATATGCTCAGTTGTGAAATTTAGTTTTAAAAAAGGAGAAATATATTAGACTTACTCTATGCCGCTGCTATTTGATAAACTGAGTTGACCTTGCCATTGCGGCGATCAACGCTTAAAGATACTTATTCCTGTATTACAGCTTCCAAAAGTATTAATGAACGCCTTCAGAATAATGAAAGCAAATATCAGAGCACTGTTTCTGTTTCCACTGCCACTGTTCTAGAATGAAGATATCACTACTTCCCGAAGTCACTGCAGAAATAAAATTGTAACTTCCAGCAGTATTATCCTTGCAACAGAAAGGACTATTTTGTCTGAGACTATTTTTGCAAACATGCCTGGGTGTTATAACTGCAGAATGTGGGAAGTATAAATGGTGACACTTCTCTGTTTCTGATTGTGTCATCTGATTTAATTAGAGCTAAGTCACCTGACACGGGGACATAGGACACAAAGGACACACGGATTCGAGTGTCGGACATGGACACGGCGACCCCCCAGAACAGGACATGTCCGGACACGTTATTTTATTAAATATATATATATATATATATATATATATATATATATATATATATATAACGTGTCCGGACGTGTCCTGATATATATTTTTAATAAAATAACGTGTCCGGACGTGCCCTGTTCTGGGGGGTCACCGTGTCCGTGTCCGACACTCGAATCCGCGTGTTTATTAGAAATTAGATATTTCTTATACAAATTCATTGATTCAAACATAGATCTTCATCTAGATGTAGGTTTTACAAAGATAAAAATCTCTCTGAACTTAGTGTAAAAATTTCAGATCTTGGTTCACTATATTTTTGAAGATATGATCTATAAGGAATTTAGGGTTTTTGCAAGCTCTAGAATTTCATCTCAAACAGGTGACAGAGGGAAAATCATCATAACTTTCGTTCAGGCATAAGATTTGAATTATGTAAAAAGTGGCCAAAAGTGCGCAGGCTGTAGTTTCTTGTGTATCAATTTCAGAGCTGAAGGTTGAAACAATGACACGTGGCATGCCGTACAAGTTCGCTCAACTATACCAGCCCATAATTAGGTCATTGTGGGAGATCAGACATAACTTTATCTTGAAGAATCCAAATTGGGCCTGACCTGTGGCATTGGAAAGAAGACTTAGAGGGCTACTATAGGACCGAAGTTCAAATCTTGGGGATCCGAAATCACAGAGATACATCAGTTTCAATATCAAGCTCCTCAAAAGCAAGAAAAATGTGTGTATTCTTTTAAATTTGCATAACTTTTGTTTAAAAAATTAGTTTGACGTATTTCCAAGGTCATATTGAAACATTTATAACAGTATTGAGTTCTAAAATTCCTCCCAAAAGGAATTCCACAGCCATTAAGCCCTTAGAAAGCTCTACTATGACACATGAAGAGGAAGAAGTGCAACATGATATATCAAAATTACAAGACCAAGTGTAACAAATTTCCCTCTCACAAAGAGTAACCAAAAATGAAATGGAAGCTAAGATGGATGGTTTAAAATCAGATATGGATGGTTTTAAGAACAGTTTAAAATCAGACACAATGGTTTGAAGAATGACATTGAAGCTAAGATCGATGGTATAGAAGAAAAACTGAAAGGAAACATGGAAGACATGAAGAATGGTCTAAAAGAAGACATGGAAGGTTTGACAAAGTAGCTACACGAAATGTTTCCTAATGGCGAAAAGGTAGTAGATGAAACTCATGATGAACACGAAAGAAATGTTAATCATGATTTCATAGACTCTAATGTTGGATTGAAGATCCACCATATTCCAAATATCGATATGAGGAATTTTGATGGCAAGGATCCGGTAACATGGATACTACAGATGGAGCAATATTTTGATCTCCATAATGTGCAAAACACACGAAAGGTACGCATTGCTACTTTATATTTATAACCAAATCAGTTTGTATGGTATCGATGGTTATGTTCTCGTAAACCACTTGTCACTTGGGCAATTTTTACGGAGAAAATGATAGCACATTTTGAGGATACAAAAAGAAACACCTTCTTTAGCCAATTGATAAATCTCAAACAAAAGGGTACAATGGTGGAACACATTGAGGACTTTCAAAAATTGAATATAAGGGTAATTGATGTTCCAGAGGAGCATAGGATTGATGTCTTCATTAGGGACTCTAAAGGATAACATCCAACATGAGGTTCGCCTTTGGGAACCTGATTCATTGGAGAAGGCATTTAGGTTGGCAAGAAAAATGGAAAGCAAAATTATGACAACAAGGAAGCCTACAACTCACAACTATAAAGATGGAATTGGTGCTTCTCCTAGCCTTCCACAACCTACAAGGTTGATACCACAACAATTGGAAGAAAAAAGAGCAAAAGGGCTTTGTTACAGTTGTGATAGCAAATACACTAAAGGTCACAAGTGTGTTGAGAAGAAATTATTTTACGTAGATTGTGAAGAGGAGGAAGAAAATGAGCAAAAAATTTCAAAAGAAGAGGATATACACCAATAACCGACCTTAGAGAAAGAAGAAATGAATCTGACCATATCTTGGAATGCATTGGCAGGAATTACCACTCCTCAATCAAGATAGAAGGACATCTCAAGAAGAAAAAGGTAATAGTGTTGATTGATTCAGGTAGTACCCATAATTTTATTCATTGTAAGATAGCCGAGGAATTTAATTGCTTCCTATATCCAGCACCAAAGTGTCAAGTGATGGTTGCAAATGGAGGAATTATAAATTTCTCTGGAACGTGCCATAATATCAATCTAACCATGGGGGAATATGTATTGAATAACCCAATGCTTTCCATTCCAATGGGTGGTGCTGATGTTGTACTAGGATTTCAATTGTTACAATCTTTGGGTATGATAGCGTTACAATCTTTGGGTACAATAGCTTTTAATTTCAAGAACTTTTCTTGAATTTTTTTTGGGAAGAAAAGGGAGTTGAATTAAAGGGGTATCGCAGGGAAACTAGGAAAGATAATCAACTCTAATGGCATGACAACTTCTAAAGAAAGAATAACGAGGCGTAATTGCACAATTATGCTCACTAGAGTTTCAAACATCGAAATCATCTTTAAGAGAAAATTCTAAGGTTCAAGCAGTGGAAGATCACATCGAGCATCAACAACAAGTTCTCCAACTCTTAAAGGATAGCCCAACTTTGGTGCAGAATTGAATGAAACAATAGGCATATCAACATCGCAGCGAAAGAAGTTTTGATGTAGGCGACTGCTATTTTTACGGCTACAACCACACAAACAAATGTCCCTCAAGCAAGCTAAGAAGTATAATAAATTATCGCCAAAGTACTATGGTCCTTACGATGTCCTGCCTCTACGTCACCCCTCATGGATTGCGTTGCCTCTGTGGTACGAATCTGCCTCTCTGCAACTGTATTCTCGACCTCAGATCTGAGATCCCTCTACCAATCTGCCCCTCGCTGCACTGCAAGCTCACTAAAAAATTCTTAGCAAACCGTGCCTTGAAATTTCGACTTAGCTCAAGTGCTACTGCTCTGTGTGTGTTCTCTATCTAACCCCAAGCCTTCCTTTAATACTTTTCTCGCTGAACATTCAACGATTGTGATCTAATCTGTAATTAACGACTAAGATTAGAAAAGACTAGATCCACGTCACATAAAACATTCTCACCCACATGTTTTAATTAATTCACTTTAATTATTTAATTTCTCTAAGTTAGATTTAGGGTCTCCATTAAAATAATTAATTATTTGAATAACTTTCACACCGGGTGGAATTTCTCCAAAATATTTATGGGTCTTGGAGATCTCATGTGTCCTAGCCCCTCCACAACGTTTCGGAGCTAGAGCACATTCGATGCTACCCAAAAATCAACAGTCCCTTCTAGTCTACACATAGTTAAATGCTGCTTTTTCTCCTTCATTTTATGCTATTCCGTTGCTTCATTCCTTTGCTGGTTCCCTTTCCTAATCCTTGCATCATTTTTCTTTCCCTTGCTTGTGCGCATTCTCTCCTTCTATCTTCTTCTTGCGCGTCCCTTCTTCCTGCTCCTTGCTCTCGACCTCTCCCTTTTTGCTGTGTATTCCTCATCTGCTCCTCGGGTTGCCTCTTCCCTTTTTTGCGTCCTCCTTCTTGCAACTTCTACCTGTGTCACTCCCTTCTCTTCCTTACATTCCCACCTGTGTTCCCTTGCGTCCTTGCTTGCTCCTCATTCCCTTTGACCCTCATCCCCTCTTCATCTTTGCCCTCACTCTTGCTTGAGCCTTTTTCCTTTCTATCCAAGCATGGCTTTTTTTTCTATCTTCATTTTATCCTCTTGCTCTCTTCGACATTTCCCGAGTCACAAAGACAAACAATAAAATCAAACTTTTAATTAATTTTGGTTAGTGGCCTTTGACCCTTTTACATTTTTTTTAATCATAGTTTTTTTTACTAACATTTAACCAAACCAAAAATTTAAAATATTTAATTTTTAATATTTTTTAAATTATTAATGACTTGAAATTTAAAAAATAAATCAAAATTTTATTTGTGACATAATTTTTTTGGGAAATCCATTTTTGAAGTTTACTTTTAAGTTTTGACATAAAGGTTTTGGGCCATTCAATTAATTGTTAAAATCTTTAGGGTCAGGGAAAAATTTGATTTGTGCAAAATAAATTAAAAAAAAATCTTAATAGTCAATGTGATTTAAATTTTTTAAATATGCCCAAGTTTGACTATAGGATAAAAAATAAATTTATGGGTTTGGTTACTTAAGAAAATCATTTTAAATCCAGATTTGCTTGAGAAAGAATTTATGTGATTAGCATCTAAATTTCATGGTCTTTCTTGGTTATTAATTATCAAAATGTAAATGCTTAGGCTTTCATTCAGTTTTGAGATCATTGTATCTTGACAATTATTGACATCGCTTATTTTCTTAAGAAGGAAATTAATTCTAAGTGTTGATCTATTTACTTGAATTATTGGATATTTCTTGAATATTTAGTTTGGAAAATTTTCAAGTAATTTTGATCATCACTTTATTAAGTACTTTATCGTGGACATGTGTTAAATTGTATATCTTTCGATTGAGTATTTTTGAGCATCTACATAATTGGCATTTTTTCTTAAATGCTCAGTGTTTAAATCAAAATAAATCGTAATCTAAGTGCTTTGGGTCTTTAACATCACGTTTCACTAAAACATCTTCTAATTTTCCTTGCATTCCACATTTAAAGTTACTCTTGCATAATTAAAATTTACGTCCAAGCATAAGCTTGGTCCATAGAAAGATAGGTACCCATCCATCTTTGCTTGAGAAACCTGTTTTTTTTAGTACTTAAAACGATGACCTTGTAGTCGTAAGAGCCACAACTCTTTGCAGTGTCGGAGGCACCGGGTACGTTAGATTTTAAGGAGAGTTATCGTTAATCACACCTTAATATTCTTCACCTTATCTTCTCTCTGCCACTTACTACGAAATCAGGCTCAATATAGAAAGGATTGAAGGTTCTAAACTTAGAATATGCATTTAATTAAAACTAACCAAGATTCTTGCATTTGACATTAGTTGTGTTGCAAGAAATGTGGGTCCAACCCTCGTTTCAGCCCAGAAGCGAAACGGAAATGTGTTTCACTGTACTGTATGGCTTGGAAACACGTTTCTGGCAGTACTAGGCCGTTTCTCGTCGGGGAAATGTGCTCGGTACGTTCGGAAACACGTTTCCAGGCCTTACAACCACGTTTCGGTCGATTTAACTTGTTTTTTCTTTTGGTTTGCGTGTGTTTTATTATTTTTTTAATTGTTGAAAGTGTCTTTGGTGATATAATAGTTTATGCTTTGAATGTAATAAATTATAATTTATCCTGTATGTATTGTTGAGATTTTGTGTATTTGGGGTAGCATTAGTTATGCTCTAGCTCCTAAATTTTGTGGAGGGACTAGAGTACGCTTGATCTATAAGACCCAAAAAGGGATTTGGGAAATTTCACCTGGTTAGAGAGATATTTAATTAATTAATTATTTCAATGTATTTCCTAAGCCTAAACTTAGGAAAATGAAATAATTAAAGTTAATTAAATTAAACATGTGATGAAATTGTCTTAAGTCACATGGATCAAGCTTTCTTTTAATCTTAGCCATTGATTCAAGATCTGATCATGGCTGTTGGTTTCCCAACGAGAAAAGTATAAAGGAAAGGTTTGGGGTCATTTGTAAAGACACATAGAGGCAAAGCACTGAAGCTTAGGCTGAGATTCTAGGGCGGGTTTGCTAAGAATTGTCAGAAGTGTTTCAACTGCAGAGGGGAGTTTAGACAAAGGGGATGATCTGATCCCAGTGTCTAGAATCAGCAAGAGATAGAGATTAGCTCAGAGAGGTAGCGCAGAGAAGCAGGAGAAGCAACAGTAGAGAGCATGGGTTTGAACCTCGCGATTTAATCGCGATGTTTTGAAAAAATCGTGGTTTTTTAAAGCAAACGATTTAATCGGCGATGTTTTCCCCGATTTTTTCAAAAAATTGCTAATCGCCAAAAAATCGCGATTCGATTAAAAAAAATCGTGGCAAAGGAAAACAACGGGTTTAAAGTGCGATTTTGATGTTTTTTTTTTCATTTTTACATGGACAGGTTTGGTTATGAGAGCTAAGGACTGAAGGAGGAGAGCCAAGGAGGGAGATACGTGATCTACAAGCCCAAGATTGGACAAAAGTGAAAAATTTCTTGCAAGCCAAGCAAACAAAAATCGAATTTGGACCAAGTGTCTCCGGCAAAACGTTTTTTCCAGGTATGGGCATCAAATTTGACCCATTTTTTTCTTTTTTTCTTTTTCTTCCATGGGTTTCTATCACCCATGTATTTTTCATCATTTGTGATTGCATTTGGTTGTATTTTTTTGTTTTTGTTTTTGTTTTATTGAGAGGAGAGGGTTTATTTTGGTCAAAAATGCAAAAAATTGTTTGTTAAATTTTGTTTTTTATATTTCTTCTTGTGCTCTTAGTTTCTTCCCAATATTTTTGCTTGTGTTTCAACATGTATTTTTTCCCATTATTTTTGCAGTGAGTTGAGGGTTTTTTTTTGTGAAAAAAATCAAAATTTTGTATGTAAAATTGTAATTTTTTAATTTTATTTTTTAACTTGCAATTTTTCTTGTGCCCTAGGTTCAAATTTCAACGTTTAAACTTCAAAGTTCAAAGTTTCCAAGATGCCAAGGAAATTAGATCCTTTATGAGAATTTGGTGAACCTGATTAGGGGTTTGACCGAGCAAACTTGACTTGCAAATTATGTGGTCAACACATGACAGGGGGGTATACAGGTTGAAATACCACCTGGCACAAATTCCTGGGCATGAAGTAGGCCCTTGCACAAATACCACTGCAGAAATAATCAAAAGAGCCATGAACTCATTGGAAGGAATAGAAACCACTAAACTCAGCAAGGCAGCTCTGAAGAGTCAAATATTAGGGTTTAGAGTTGACCGTGAGAGTGGTAGTGGCTCTTCAGCATCAACATCTTCTATAGGCAGCCCCGTAGCTGCCTCCTCATTTTTTTCTCCTAGAACCACTCACGGGGCACAACCATCTATCTCCTCCCTTATTAAAAAAAGGAGAAGGAAGACGCTGATAGATTGTTGGGCAAACTGTTTCTTTGGAGTGATATTCCTTTCACTGTTGCCAGGAACAATCCATTTTATCAGGCTACGATTGATGCTATCGCTGTTGTTGGCCTAGGATACAAAGCCCCTTCATATGATGACTTTAGAGGGCGCATTTTGCAAAATGAGAAAGTTGACTGCACCAAGAGATTGGAGGAGTTAAGGGCATCATGGGAAGTCACAGGATGCACTGTGATGTCAGATGGTTGGACTGATCAAAGGGGTAGGACCCTTATTAACTTCTTGGTCAGTTGTCCCAAGAGGACAATGTTTATGAAATCTGTTGATGCATCTGCACATGTCAAAGATGCAAGATTATTATGTGATTTATTAGATGTGTTCATTTTGGAGGTTGGGCCCCAAAATGTTGTCCAAATCATAACGGACAACGCTGCAAACTATGTTTCTGCTGGCAAGATGCTTATGGAGAGGTATCCGAGCATATTTTGGACACCTTGTGCTACACATTGCCTTGATTTGATGTTGGAGGACATCGGAAAGATTGATTTTGTCAAAGATATTTTAGAATCATCAAAGAGCATCACAAAATTTATATATAATCATGCATCTGTGCTTCATTTGATGAGGACATTCACCAAGGAGGAGTTGGTGCGGCCTGCTATTACATGATTTGCCACTAATTTCATATCTCTTCAATCCCTCTTGAATTCTAAGTGGGATTTGAAGAGAATGTTTCAAATGAGTGGCGTGCTTTGACTATCAGCCGCAAAGCAGAGGGAGAGACCATCTGCAGGTTGGTGTCATATCAGGAAAGTTTCTGGGCTGGAGTGGAAGAGGTGTGCAGCGTTACTGAACCTTTGGTAAAGGTTCTTAGATTGGTGGATGGAGAGAAGCCCGCAATGGGCTACTTGTATGAGGCCATGGATAGGGCCAAAGAAGCTGTTCGCAGCTACTATGATGATAAGGGTGATGAGGGGTTTCAGAAACAACTTCTTTTATGGGAAGTGATTGATGACCGATGGAACAACACACTCCATCGTCCCATTCATGCTGCAAGGATCTTCCTGAACCCCGGATTTGCTTATTCATGTAGTTTCCTATTTGATGCTGAGGTCATGGATGGCTTTTTCACTTGTGTTCAGAAGATGGTGCCAAATCCATCAGAACGTGCAGAGATATCCAAAGAGATGGAGGTATACAGAATGGCAGGTGGCACCTTGAACTTCGACATGGCTGTCCAGGATAGGACTACTAAAATGCCAGGTAAGATTTTCATTATTTTAAAATTTTTCTTATGTTTGTAACTTTATAAGTTTATCTTATTTGTTGTAACTTGTAACTTGTAGATGCATGGTGGAGGAGCTACGGTGACAGATTACCAAAACTCCAAAAAGTTGCCATTAGAATACTCAGCCAAACATGTAGCTCTTCAGGATGCGAGCGCAACTGGAGTGTATTTGAAAAAATACACACCAAAAGGCGCAACAGGTAAAAAACTTAAAATATTCCAACTGATTTTTTGAATTCATTAAATATATTTTTTTTTTAAATATTTAATTTATTAATTTATGACCTTTGTACAGGTTGGAGGCCTAGCGGCTCAATGACATGGTTTACGTCTACTACAATCTTAGATTGTGGGTGAGACAACTTGAGGGGACACCTGATATGGAGGCCATCTCTTTAGATGCGATTGACACCACTGCTGAATGGAGGGTTGAGGCTGAGAGGCCTGTCATGGAGTCAGCCCCTGATTGGATAGAGCAGGAGGTAGTGGAGGGGGAGGAGGAGGAGCAGGAGGAGGAGGTGACACCACCTACCACTACTACCGATAGAGGACGTGGTCTGCCTCCTTTAGCTCCTAGTGCTTCAGGTTCCCGTTCTGGTGCTTCTGTTTCTACTTCTAGAGCACGACAGAGTCCATTGCTAGTCCCGCCAGCTTCTTCATCTAGAGGGAAAGGCAAAGCTGTTGTATTTTCTCGCAAGAGGGGCAGAGGAAATCAGTAGTATAGGACCATAGGTTATATGGTGCATTGACATTCCTTTGTATATGACATTATGACTCATGATATGAGATACATTATTATATTTTTTGTTGATATTTTGAGGCTGAGTTGACTCTTGAGACTCGGGACTTAGTATTTAGGACAAGATTTAGTTTTATGTGTGATGTAGCACTAGACATGATATTACACATCTTATATATTAGTTTTTTTTTCATATTTATGTGTCAATGCATTTATTTTATGCTGTAGATGCTTTAGATATTAAAAAAATTGAAAAAAAATGAATATTGTTGTATGTGCCGATTTTTTCCCCTCGCCGATTTAATCCCGATCGCGATTTTCAAAACTTTGGTCCAAACCCATATCATCAGGAAAGACATCTCTCATCTTTGTCTTTCCCTTCAACCACTCATCTCTCTACCTGTAAATAAGACGAAGGTTGTTGTGCATATACACCATTGTCTCTGCCCTGGACTGCTCAAGCCTGCTCTTCTTGACACTATACAAATTCCCATATGTGCTCCAATTCCTCTCGCAACAAAAGGATGAAGTCACTTGAGAGATGAGCCTCATGGCTAACTGTTGTAGAGGAGGGTTTGTCGCTCCATGAGTTGCCCACCAAGAGTAGGGCTGCTTAACCCCTGTGTCTCTAATCACATCACATCCTGCAAATTGACCAGTGCCAGTGAAAAAATCTACAAAGGCATCCTCCACCTCATCAAGGGATGCTCTATCTTGAAAATCCGCCTCAATGCATCCTTCCTCCCCTTTGTGTAATATTCCTTTTTTTGGTGTCACCTACGACAGGGTTAGGTTGGACTTCCAGAGTTAGGAGCAGACAGGTCACAGGTACAGTTTAGTGCTATCAGCGAGCTCAGGGGCTTTTTGGAGGAGTTTTGAGGAGTTTCCATGGTGTCTAGTGGAATTTGCTTGATATATTCCATCATCCGAGCAGTTTGGCTTTCATTCCGGTGCATTCCGACAACTTTCGGAAATTTGAGTTATTTGTGGGCTTAACTCAGCTGATTACGCTCAAGGTGGCATTCCAGGAGGAATACATGATGGAACACCTTAGTGTAATAGCTCATTGGAACCAGGACGAGGATACCTACAGGATGGGATGGTTGGGCATGAACTTCAGTGACCAAAGGAGACATGGTAACCGATTTACTCTTTTATGCATTAAAAATGAATTTTTGATAAGAGGGAAAAGTGCTCCATGAATAAAATAATAATAAAATAATGCTCTAGAAGGCTCCAAGAGATCTATAAAAGAAAGGAAGGAGGCCATTGAAGGATATCTTTGGATCATATCATTTTATTGTATGAGAGGTGTGAGACGTGTTTCTCTATTTCAGCCGTAGCCCCAGGACGAAAACCCTCGGGTGATTTGTGAGTGTTGGACGAAAACCCAACTCTCTTGAGGAGACTTCACTCAGAAGTTTTGCAGAGCTTCAGGGATTGATGTGAGGATCATTCAGATCTTCAACTTGTGCTTCATTATCTTCAGTGGGTTTAAGGACAGCTGTTGCTGGAGGGAGAGTGCAACAGTTCAGTTTTGGAGGCCATTGCAGTGTAGCAGTTCATCTTGGTGGCCAGTTTTCCATCTCAGCTATTTTGAGTCAGATGTATATGTAACCCCAGTTATTACTTATAATAAAATGCTGAGATTCTCCCTGTTCTATGTGTTAATAGATTGCAGTGTTTTATGCGTCATTATTTTACATGGCAATCTTCTATTGAGTAAATAGCGATTTTACAACATATTGTGGAGTTTAGTTAATTTTCTGCATTTTTAGTTAAAATATTCCTTTCGAGATATTACAGTGGTATCAGAGCTTCAATCTTGGATCAGCCTGCGGGTTTCCAGTTTTTAGTTGCATCTATTTTGGTTAGAAAGGCCTATGCAGTCATTAGAGGAGGCTCATTTGTGGGAGCTGCATTGGTGGGATTTTAGAGCTGGGGTGTTGGGAAATTGATAGAAGAGACATATGAGGAGGTTTGCTGGGCTTTTGGAGAGCAATGATTGACAGTAGCATATGCAGTGCCAGAAAACGAAATTGGAAAAGGGCCAAACTACAAAGGGTCATATTTTGAAGGTTGGAATTAGAAGAAACCCTTTCTGGGTTTTGGGCAAAGATCACCTTCCAAAATTCCTAGAATTTCCTGAGCAGTTTTCAGTGGGTAAATCAGAGACCGAAGTTAGGCAGCAGTGTAGTCTTAGAACAGCAGTGCAGTTTCTGGAGGAGCTTGCTATTGGATCGGTTGGATTTCCTTGCAATCATCACCTTGTGCTTGTAGCTTGCCTTGTGCAAGTCCAGCTAAACCACTGTTACTTCCATATATGTCATTGAAACAATGAAGTTTTTAAAACAACTCCTAAATCAACATAGCAGTACCTCAGTGGGTTGCGATCTAAACCAAAGACCAAAAAGATTAAATAATGCAAAAGTTAGTTCCTTGAAACAAAACAACAGACCCTTCTCCAAGGAGGTACATAATTTGCTCCAACAAAGGCATTCGAGGAATTTACAAAAGGAGGAAGAAGTGGGAAATTGGCTTTATGCACTTCGGATGGACTTAAAGAGTGGAAGATTAGAAAATGACTTTCCCATGTTAAAGAAACTGGAATCCTACCTTTCAAAGGTAGAGCAATCTGATTGGAGTTTAAATTGGGCTTTGGAGCCATCTATGCTTGCATTGGTACAAGCTAGATTCTTGGAATATCCAAGTGAGAGAGTCAAGCTTATAGTTGCCTCTTGTTTCAATGATATTTTGAGGATAACAACACCCTTCCCTCCCTACAATGATGACATTATGAAAAGAATTTTCAGACTAATAGTACGAACCTTTCGGGATTTGGACAACTGTGCAGGCCCTACATTTGGGAGGAAGCTTAAGGTTTTAGAAGTCATGGCCATGACCCAGACTCATGAGATCATGTTTGACTTTGAGTGTGATGGCTTGATTCTGCAGATGTTCCAATGCTTCTTCAGCATTAGGAGCAGTGTTTTGAAAATCGCGATTTTTTCGAAAGGCCGATTTAATCGGCGACTTTTTGGATTTGAAAAAATCGCCAAAAAATCGCGGTAAAAATCGTGGGCCCATCAAACAACAACCCAATAAGTTCAAAAATCGATTTTTTTGTCATTTTTTGTAGACAGAGGGCAAGAAAGAGAGCTAAGGAGGAGGAGAAGTCATGTTGAGAAGACACAATCCGCCTAATGAACGACCCAGATTGATTAGAAATTACTATACTTTTACAAGACATTTTACATTTGTTTTTAGCTTCGGGGGCAGCCGCCCCCCCCCCCCCCCCTCGGGCAGCGTTTAATTACAGGTGGCGTTGCCGCCCCATTAAAGTACAGGGGTCCAACGTTGTGATACAAAATAAACAAGATAATCAGGCTCCACACCCAACAGAGAGGCCTCTCATGGAGTCAGCCCCTGATTGGATAGAGCAGGAGGTAATGGAGGGGGAGGAGGCAGAGGAGGAGGTGACACCACCTACTGCTACTACCAGTAGAGCACGTGGTCTGCCTCCTTTAGCTCCTGGTGCTTCAGGTTCTAGAGCACAACAGAGTCCATTGCCAGCCCTGCCAGCTTCTTCATCTAGAGGGAAAGCTGTTACATTTTCTCGCAAGAGGGGCAGAGGAAATCAGTAGTATAGATTATTTGGTGCATTCCTTTGTATATAACATTATGACTCATGATATGAGATACATTATTATATTTTTTGTTGATATTTTGAGGTTGACTTAAGACTGAGGACTTAGTATTCAAGACATGATTCACTATTATGTGTGATGTAGCACTAGACATGATATTACACATCATATACATTAGTTTTTTTCATATTTATGTGTCAATGCATTTATTTTATGTTGTGGGTGCTTTAGATATTAAAAAAATTGAAAAAAAAGAATGTTTTTGTATGTGCCGATTTTTTCCCCTCGTCGATTTAATCCGGATCGCGATTTTCAAAACATTGATAGAGAGGGCAACAGATGCGCAGCGCCGGGGCAGCTTCAGCTACGCAGGTGCTGCATAGCCCCTCCCAGGACAACGTAAGTCAATTGGAAACCCTCAGGGTTACGCAGAGACCCTTAGGGGCAGTGTAGGGACCGTGTCACCCACTCTGGGGTAACACAACCCTTTCCAAGCTAGCGCTTAGGGACGCAAGGGCTGGAGAGGCTGATGCAGGGGCTTTAGGGGCAACGTTGGGTTTTCGAGGGCCCAATTTTGGCCGAGTCATATAAATCCCGTTTGAGGGTGTGGATCAGTCATTATTTTGGCTTCAGCAGAACCGATGAGTTGCAGATCTATTTTATCTCTATTGGGTTTTCAAGATCTGGAACCCAGATTTGCTGTATTCAGAAAATTCTTAATAATAAAACCCTCCAGCAGCCAGCAGACCGACTTTCCTGCATTGGGTTTTCCGGGGACTATTTGTCCATAAAATCACTGTGTCACTTTGTCTATGTTTGCATGTACTTTTTCTAGATTTGAATTGGTGAAAGTCTGTTATGTGTTTTTCTTCGATATTAACATGAAATATTCAGTTAATAACTTAATTAAGTAGGAGGAGCATAACCAGATATAACTGTAGATTTTTGCATAACTGAAACATTCATAAATTTTCACATGGTATTAGAGCAATTGCCGATCTAGGAGGGTCACCAACAGAAGACTGAAGGTTCTTGCTGTAGAAAGAAGCAGGAAGAGCAGCAGAAGGGCAGATCTGAAGGGATAACACAGTTTTTAGAGAAGCAGAGTTATGCAGAGGGCAGGGTGACACAGTCTAACGCTGTCACCTAGCAGGCCCACGCAATTACTGCGCAGAGGTAGCGCTGGGATTGTTTGAAGCCCGCCAGTGTGACGCAAATCTGAAGCTGTCAGATTCAGAAGAGCCTGAAGCAGAGCTGCAAAAAATCAGAAGGCGCTGGTGAGGTTAAATTTCTGAAGTTTTCAGATTTTTGGCCTACGCACTAGTGACAAAGAGTGAGAGGAGATCAACGTCTCAGAGAGTTTCTAGCCAAAGAAACTTGCAGATTGATTAGAGGATCAAAGAGAGCTGAATCATTGTTGATTTGGCAGATTTCCAAGAAGGGAAATCAGTGGTCAGAGGGAGCAGAAGGTGCTTGTTTCGCTAAGGGCCTTAAATCCTGATCTCTAGCAAAGAGAAACGGAGCTCTGACACATTTTTGAGCAGATGGCTCCTCATGGACTGCGTGATCAAGATAGATTGGATGGCCTATCCAACTTTTCAGTTTGGAAGGCTAGGATCCTGATAGTCCTAGAGGCATATCATCTAAGAGATCATGCAGAACAAACTCTGGCCAGACCGAATGATGCAGATCTCCTAAGGAAGCATAATGAAGCTGCTGGACATGCCAAGCGGCTGATCATGGATGGAATTAAGGACCATATTGTCCCACATATAACGGAAAAGAAGACAACTAATGAGATGTGGAAGGCCTTAACTTCCCTATATGAGGGAAAGTCTGTCCAAAGGAAGATGCTGTTGGCGTTGATATTTTGTGTATTTGGGGTAGCATCAGTTGTGCTCTAGCTCCCAAATGTTGTGGAGGGACTAGAGTTGACTTGATATACAAGACCCAGAAATGGATTTGGGAAATCTCATCTGGTTTAGGAGATATTAAATTAATTAATTATTTTAATGTATTTCCTAAGTTAAAACTTAGGGAACTAAAATAATTAAAGTGAATTTAATTAAACATGTTATGAAATTGTCTTAAGTCACACAAATCAATCTTTCTTTTAATCTTAGCCATTGCTTCAAGATTTGATCATGGCTGTTGATTTGTCAACTAGAAAAGTATAATGGAAAGGCTTGGGGTCATTTGTAAGGACACACAGAGGCAGAGCACTGAAGCTAAGTTGAGATTCTAGGGCAGGGTTGGCTAAGAATACTCAGAAGTGTTTCAACTGCAGAGAGGGGAATTTAGACCAAGGGGATGATCTAATCCCAGGGTCTAGAATACACAATAGGCCGAGATCAGCTCAAGGACAACGCAGAGGAAGGTAGCAACAACAACAACAAGGACAACATAGTCTCTCCAAGGATAGTGTGATTTTCAGTAGGAAACCCTCAGGGGTTACGCAGAGACCCTTCAGGGGTAGCGTAGTGACTGTGTCACCTAGTCTGGGGTAACACAATCCCTTAAGGAGCAGCGTTGAGGGTTTAGAGGACTTCCAAGGCTGACACAAATGCTTTCAGGGGCTTCAAAGGCTGACGCAACAGAGCCTTTTAGGGATAGCGTTGGGGTTTCTAGGCCCTAATCTTGGCTAAGTTCTATAAATCCCGTTTGAGGGTGTGGATCAGTCATTATTTGTGCCCTAGATCAGCCAGTGAGCTGTAGATCTAGCATTATCTCTGTCGAGTTTTCCAGATCTAGAACCCATATTTGTGTATTCAGAAATATTCTTAATAATAGAACCCTCTAGTAGCCAGAGACTGGTTTTCCCACATTGGGTTTTTCCGGGGACTATTTGTCCAGAAATAACTGTCACTTTGTTAATGCGTGCATGTGCTTATTCTAGATCTGAATTGGTAGAGATCTGTTATGTGTTTTGCTTTGATGTTAACTTGAATTTATTCAGTTAATAACTTATCTAACTAGGAGGAGCTTAACTGGATTAACAGTAATAATTTCTGCATAAGATATAAGATTCAGAAATTTCTACAGTTGGAGACTTAGATGCGGTCATTCATGATGACCAAGGGAGAAGACATGGAACATTTCCTCTTCAGATTGCAGTTGATCAGAGATCAGTTGACTGTAACGGGTGCTAAGGTGGAAGATGAGCTGATGGTCAGGACTGCTCTCAATGCAGTCACAGTGTTGAGTGGGAAACCGTTGTCCAAAGCATATTGGGCAGAGCGGACCTCCCAGATTGGGACAACTTGTGGGTAGTTCTGTGTCAAGAAGAACTCTGTAGAATCACCAAGAAGCAATACAACTCTGGATTGAGCAAAGTAAAGAAGGAAGATGAAGAAGATGCAACTTTGGCATCACAAAGGCAATAGGGTAAGAAGAAGAAGGATCTGTCAAAGATCAAGTGCTTCCAGTGTGCTGAATTAGGACATTTTCCCAACAATTGTCCTCAGAAGAAAAAGGAAAAGGAAGCTTCTTCTACCAAGGCTACTATGGTGGATGATGGGTTGGAGGATGATGTAGCCATGAGCACTCATGAACCACGAAAGTGGGGTGACATGGATCTGTAGAGGAGCTACAGAATGGTGGGCGGGATCCTTGAGCAACTCATCTCTTGGATCACATGCAAGCTATGGCAGTCTTAAGACAATAGCGGGACAAGTAGAGTAGTGGGTGGATAGATCACGGATGAAGTAGAGGCAGATCTGAAGGCTAGAAGGAGCAGCGCTGTGCAGATGCAGCAATAGTGTAGAGGCAACAACAACGTAGGGGCTGATGTGATTTCAGCAACGCAGAGCAGAGCTGCAACAACGTGGAGGCTTAAGGAGGACAATGCAACACAACAACAGTGTGAGGGATTTCAGCACAAGGGGTTGATGTGACTTTAGCAGTGCAGAGGGAGCCTGCTTACGCAATGTAGAGCTGTTGCTGTGCATCATCCTTCAGATGCAAGCATAGATCAACAACCTATGGAGCTTCAGTGATGAGGATGCATCCCAACTGACTTGTCTGTCAAAGATTGGGCAGGAGATTCAGTTGTTTCTCTCAAAAACTAAAGTTGTAGTGCAACAGATTAGTAGTGGCAGTGTTATGAGCAGCACAGATGTAACAAAATTGAGAGGGAGCTGCAGTACAGATGTTTTAGTGGTAGTGGCAGTGTCATGGGCAGCGGTACAGAATGGCAGCAACATTGCAGAGTTGAGTGGCAGCAGGCCAAGCATCAGCATCATAGAACCAATGCCCAAAATCTTGTAATGCATAGTGTGATGTATTTCTAGAGCACAGTCATGATGCTAAGAGGGAGTGTTGAGATTTTGTGTATTTGGGGTAGCATCAGTTGTGCTCTAGCTCCCAAATTTTGTGGAGTGACTAGAGTACACTTGGTCTACAAGACCCAGAAAGGGATTTGGGAAATTTCTTCTGGTTTGGGAGATATTTAATTAATTAATTATTTAAATGTATTTCCTAAGTCTAAACTTAGGAAAATGAAATAATTAAAGTTAATTAAATTAAACATGTGATGAAATTGTCTTAAGTCACACGGATCAAGCTTTCTTTTGATCTTAGCCATTGATTCAAGATCTGATCATGGTCGTTGGTTTCTCTACGAGAAAAGTATAAAGGAAAGGCTTGGGGTCATTTGTAAAGACACACAGAGGCAGAGCACTGAAGCTAAGCTGAGATTTTAGGGCGGGTTTGCTAAGAATTCTCAGAAGTGTTTCAGCTGCAGAGAGGGGAGTTTAGATAAAGGGGATGATCTGATCCCAGTGTCTAGAATCAGCAAGAGACAGAGATCAGCTCAGAGAGGCAATGTAGAGAAGCAGGAGAAGCAATAGTAGAGAGGGCAACAGCTGCGCAGCGTAGGGGTAGCTTCAACTACGGAGGTGCTGTGCAGTTCCTCCCAAGGCAACGTAAGTTAGCTGGAAACTCTCAGGGGTTACACAAAGACCCTTAGGGGCAGCGTAGGGACTGCGTCACCCAGTCTGGGGTAACGCAACCCTTTCCAAGCCAACGCTTAGGGATGTAGGGGCTGCAGAGGCTGACACAAGTGCTTTAGGGGCAACGTTGGGGTTTGTAGGGCCTAATTTTGGCTGAGTCCTGTAAATCTCATTTGAGGGTGTGGATCAGTCATTATTTTGGCTTTAGAACAGCCGGTGAGTTGCAAATCTGTTTTAACTCTGTCGGGTTTTCCAGATCTGGAACCCAGATTTGCTATATTCATAAAACCCTTAATAATAAAACCCTCCAGCAGCCAGCAAACCGGTTTTCCTGCATTGGGTTTTTCTAGGGACTATTTGTCCAGAAAATCACCGTGTCACTTTGTCTATGTGTGCATGTACTTTTTCTAGATCTGAATTGGTGAAAGTCTGTTATGTGTTTTGCTTCGAAAATTAATCTGAAATATTCAGTTAATAACTTAATTAAGTAGGAGGAGCATAACTAGATCTAACAGTAGGTTTCTGCATAACTAAAACATTCAGAAATTTTGACATGTTTTATGATTTCACATAACATTCTTAAATGTCCTAAATTCTAATATATATATATATATATATATATATATATATATATATATATATATCGCATTTCCCTGTTTCCAAAATTTGGGGATGTCGCGTTTCATACTGTAACCCGTTTCGGAAACTCGTTTCCGTTTCCCCGTTTCAAGCAATTTAGCACATTAGTCTTACGATCTGCATTACATATAAGATAGTTATTCATCCAAGCAACAATTGCTTTTCAATTACTTAGTCCTAAATTTCTTAGCAAGATAGTTGGCTCCATAAGGAACTGGTATCAATTTTCTAAATCTAATCAAATCCTTTAAATGTTGCTAGATCTAATACGAGTATTTGGTTGCTCAACTGTGTCTCCCGGATTGGTTGGTTCCTAACTAGTCCTCCTTCATTCCATTTGCGTAGGGTCTACCCCCCCTTAGTCTGCCGTAGGGATCAGGGTGACAACCCCCGATCTTTGCCGTTGTCGCGGTGCCTAGAGATTCTGTGCAACAACACTACTAATTGCTTTGGGACGTTTGGGAGTTGTTCCTATTAAAAATTTAGTAGACTTAACAGTTTTTAGGATTTAAGGATTGATAGGATTATGACTTTTCATTGGATTTTATCACTTCTGACAGTATGCTGTTGGCATTTAATCAAGGACGCCAAACCCCATATGTATCCTAATGTTGGTGGTGTTGATTGTTGAACTACTTTGTTACGACTTTAACAAAAATGTATTCTTCACTCAAACCAAGATCATTGAAAACATAAACTTGTGCTATTGCTCTCTCATACAAGTGACTGATTCTTTTAGCCTATGGGCACTGTATCTATCATTGTGCTGTTTTTCATGGTGTAATTTATTGTTGAAGGGTTTTTGTCCAGATTGTTGCACTCTAGTGTTTTTCTGTGATTTCTTTGTAAAAGCACATTTGCTGGTTTCTTCTATTGTGCATTATTGCACATTTCTTTTTAGCTAGTACTTATTTATCTTCTCATTGTATAGACTGAGGGTTCGCTAGTTGGTTCCATTCGATCATTACTCTCTTTTATGAATCTCAACATCCCCTTTGAACCCTCTAGAGCCAAATTCCTCTTTCACAGCTAACATTCTCCTAGCAACCAATCTGATCTCATTCAAGCTGGGCACGTTTGTAGATGTCTTCTGTATTAATCGACTGAAATGTATGTAGTTTGGCCATAACGACTTCCTTCCTGAGTGTTCTGTAAGTAGTGATTTGAGTTCCTCGTGCATCTGATGAGAGAGATGTAAGTTGGTGGCAATCACCATATGCAATTAAAAAAAGAGCATGGCAGTAAATTAAAATCACTTGAGTCACACCGTTAAAAACATTATGACAAATGTACTGAACTAAAGACATCTATAAAAGTATTTTTTCCCTAGGATGCTCTTCTCAATTACTTCCAAATTACTCCCAAAATTCTTTCAATTTGTTGGATTTTGTGCAGAAAAAGACAATGGAGTAAATTGCTACATATAAATATTTTTTGAACTCATGGCCAGTCTTATTTTCCTTTCAAAACAAGGATTATTTAATAATGAAGTAAATTGATGCTTTAGCTTTGACTGCAGAAATATATTCAATCATTAATATTGTTCGGATATATCAACTTGCTTCACACATACATTTTAACTGTTTGGATGATCTAAATGGTATATGTGTTCTGGCATTATTCTAGTCAACAAATTCTTTGTTTTTTTTCATGTGAGGATTGAGTCAAAGGGACACATGGTTTGCTATATGTGTGTGGGTCTTGCTGTACTTTCCATCTCTTGCACTGTTAGCATAATTTGTGCTATTTTTAAAGTTGGTATATCTTCTATATTTCTTGTCTGTAATAACCATGGTCATAGAATGACAATTGGTTCTACACAAATCAAAATAATCAATCTGTATATGTTCTCTAGTGTATATGTTCTTGTAACTCTTATTCTCTTCATTGATTTCTAATGATTGGAGATTACTAATCTTGGACTACAGGCACGGGAATATGTCACCATTAAGAACCGACAAATAAATCCTGAGTTCCGTGGCCGAATGGTAAATATCTTCCTAATATCCATGTTCAGTTTTTTTGAGTGCAAGTCAATCTGACGTTGGTACTTAGGAATGAAAAATTTAAAAATAACTGGACCTGTGCACTTGGGTTGTTCAAGGCCTTGCAGAAGACTAAGATATCATAATGTTGTACCACAAAGAACTCTCCATGAGAATATATGTTTTTGACAATAATCTCTTTAGTGTCTTGCAAATTGTGTAAAATTTCCAGTTATTGCTGTCTTTCATGGGAACCAAGAAAATTAGAGAAACATGAGAGCTAGAAGTGTTGGCTTGAATTTTGCTTTCTTCAGGTAACCACTTCATCATAATTTCAAGTTTCATAATTCATGGTTGTATGAGTATACATGTTGCTTTCATAGTTGAGATCATTGAGTTAGGTGAATGCAATGTTGTAGTGACCAAAGAACACAAAGGAGGACATTTTCGGTTCCTCAATCTCCTTAGCATAAGTGTCAAAGCTTTAAACATTTATACTTTGTTTTGCAGTCAACATGTTTTATTGTAGTTTTCATTGATAGCCACACAGCCGTATTGGTAGGGAGCATTACGAATCAGAGCACACCAGTCAGCGGGCATGATCTTACACTCCACGCTGTTGAGGAAAGGCTTAATTGCAAGATTGACAAGATCTTATATCAAAATTGTGGGCTTACCTTAGTCATTGACCATACCAAAAATGGTACAGGCAAGGATGTGTTGATGTATGCTACTGTAAGGACAATCAAAGGCTTGGTAGATGAGATACTTTTGACTGCCAGTATATAATCTGCTGTGACAATTGCTAGCCAAACCAACACTTGTGAGATAAAAGAGTTTCTCTAACACTTTTATCTCACAAGTGTTGGCTTAGCTAACAATTGTCACAGCAGATTATATATTGGCCGTCAAAAGTATCTCATCTACCAAGGCTTTGATACACTTGTGAGATAAAAGATGTGTTGATTTATGCTACTGTAAGGACAAATCAAAGCCTTGGTAGATGAGATACTTTTGACTGCCAGTATATAATCTGCTGTGACAAAGGATGTGTTGATGTATGCTACTGTAAGGACAAATCAAAGCCTTGGTAGATGAGATACTTTTGACTGCCAGTATATAATCTGCTGTGACAATTGTTAGCTAAACCAACACTTGTGAGATAAAAGAGTTTCTCTGTTAGAGACAAAATATTTCTAGTCAGAACAGTGTATGAGGGTTACAAGTTTCGGGATAGAATTCCATGCTGTCGTTATATGCCTCAGTCTTTGATTGCTCATCCATATCTAACGTCCTTGCCGTTTTTGATTTCTTCTTGATTTGTGTTTCATAAGAGTGGCCCTTCGCATTAGCTTTGGAGGATTTTCATTGAAGGGCAACAGAATGAGTGTGTCCTAATAGTATACTGACAGCCTGGAGTAGAAAGTTACAATTATCAGTAAGAGTCAGAGAAGATGGTTATCTTAGCTCCCATTTCACTTGTGTTTGTCTTTTCATTTCTCTTGAGTTTCAATCAACCATTAACATCAGGCTTTATACTTTTTGTGCAGTTTATGATGGTTCAATAACTGACCATCTATTCATGGATGCTTCTACCTTTCCAAGAAATGATTGTCGATCATCTCTCTGTTTGATGCATGAGTTGCATGGCCATTGTAAATTTTGCAAAGAAAACTCCAAATTTCTTTGGAGCGCTGCATATTTCTACCTTTTCTAGCAATCTAAAATCAGTAGCAGCCGTTTGGAAAAATACTTGTTTTTGTTGTATCTGTTTTTATCTGTTGAAGCCTAATACAGGGCAAAATGTCGACAGGCAGTCCTGGGTATTTCACAGTGCGTGGAAGATCCCTTTGATATAACTTAGCGACTAGAAATCCCTTTCCGAACACTTATGCATGAACTTCATCAGGCTTTATACCTTTTGTGTATTTTATGATGGTTCAATTCCTGACCATGTATTGGTGGATGCTTCTAGCATTTCCAAGAAATGCTTGTCGAACATTTCTCTGTTTGATGCATGAGTTGCATGTCCTTTGTAATTTATGCAGCAGAAACTCCATAGGCCTCTGGAGCTCTGCATATTTCTATCTTTTTCTAGCAATCTAAAATCAGTAGCAGCCCTTCCGAAAATTACTTATTTTTGTCATCTGTTTTTATCTGTTGAAGCTCAATACAGTGGAAAAAGTCTACAGGCAGCCCTGGGTATTTCACAGCATGTGGAAGATCCCTTTGATATAATTTAGTGACTTGAAATTCCTTTCCGAACACTTGTGCATGAACTTCATAGATAATAACTAGCACATCTTCTGCATTCTTTCTTCTATTATTTTTGTGAATTCGTATCTTATGTAATCATCACAGTTACTTTGGCTTTATATGCTCTTGTTCTATTTTTCAAATGCACTTTAGAGAGCAGTGTTACATTTATTGTGTTGTCAAATATATTGGCAAAACCGATTGGCAAAACAGGGGGAAATATTTGAAAATATCAGCAAGCTTGAAAAATAAAAAATATTCATTCAGAAATATTGAAAAATTATCAGAAAATATCGGCAAATAGCGACAGATATTAGCAAATATCAGTAAAAAATCATTTTTGAATATATCACAATATATTAAGGAGATATTATTGCATTGTGAAAATCTTGTGATATATCATTATATATCTGATACTTTGCGATAAATCCAACAATGGTAGAGAGTTGTCATCAAGCTGATAATTAACTGTCATAGCTTTTCATGCAGATTTTTTTTGAATAGGAAGATGAATTTCTATACATGTCTGCAGAATGTGGTTAGTTTGCAAGAGCATCATAATAATTCGTCAGCTGAGTACTTACATTTTACCTTGCTTTTAATTTCTGTTCTTACCATATTATTCTCATGTCTTATGTTGTGATGCTATGTTCTGATGTAGGTCTCTGCATTCCTCTCCCACTACTTTCCAGAAATCATAGACTATGGTTTCACAGCTGACTTGGAGAGTCAGGTATGTTCCTCTTGGAGTTGTGAAGCTTTGATATGCTTTGTTTTAAGGTTTATGCTATACATTACTAAAATTCAGTGTCTTACAAGGGTAGCTTGTATGGCTTGAAATGCTTGAAAGCTAAGTCACCTGATACGGGGATACGGGGATACCGGGATTTGAAGAATCGGATACGGGTACGGTGACCCCGGAACAGGATACCTCTGGGATACGATACGTTATATATTATTTTATTAAAAAATATATATATTTTAAAAATATATATGTATTAATATATTAAAAATTAGATATTTTTTACACAAATTCATACTTAATTCATTGATTTAAACATAGATTTATCTATCATCTTAGATAGTCAAGGTTTTGTTTGAGTGATGGGTACATTTTTAGTAGGGTCATGATAGAGGAGTTTGACAACCAATGTCACTAGCATCAAGGTACATAGAGGGATTGGTGCTCTTGATTAAATACGAGTTCCATACCCCAATACATGACAAAATTTGATGGAAACATTGCAATAACCCAATCCTGAAATCCTGAAAAACTGATAAGTCTGCTGGATTTTGAATGAGATCTAAAATTCTACTTTCTCCATATGAAATCCAATGAGGTCGGAACCACTCTCAAACATCCCGAGTCATTTCATGGTAATGTTAAAAATTTAAGTAAAAGGATTTCATCCTTTTACTTTAAGAATTTAACATTACCATGAATCACATATAAATACTAGGGCCATAGGCTTGATGCCCTCTCCTGAAAAATCCTCCTCAATTGGTGAAAAACAATGAAATTGGTGAAAAACAATGAGCAAAAGCCCCCCTTTATAAAAAAAAACAACGCTTTTTTGAACCCGCGGGCCCGGCCGTATCCGGTTTTACGGGATACGGCGTATCCGAATGGGATACGGTTGGGATACGCCGTACCCCATAAAACCGGATACGCCGTATCCTTTGAATTGGGGCTGAATCCGGTACGTGTAGGTATCCGGTACGTGGATTCGGGGATTCAAGGGCATTTTAGGAGTATTCAGTGACTTAGTTTGAAAGTGACATTTTCGGCACATGATTTCAAAATGTCCTGTTCTTGAAAAAACATAACCATTTAATTTTTTTGCAAAAATTTATATGGGAAACCATCTTTGCGAAAAATATGTCAGTATGTACAGTAGTATTTTTAAAGCCTAACAAGCTTCCTGGAGGTTTCTTTGGAGGGAAACCATAGAATTTGCAATTACTAGGATGTTTGTGTTGCAGTAAATAACTCATTAGCTTGTCTTCTTATTGTTTCATTTAGTTAGTTTGTCTTTCAGATCGCAGGAATTGGTTGTAGGGAAAAATGTAATACCAAAAGTTTGACGAGTTTGTCTGTCTTCCCTAGGTTTTGCCAAGTCATGTCGGGTCAATGTGAGTGAACCAATTTAATCAATAATTTCGAGCTTGGGGCATGGCAATGAATTAAAATGCTTTGCAATGTTGGGGACATATTACTTTGACTTGTATTGCACTCCATGGACCATGAGAGAAATAGCCATTGACCCTTCGTTTTGTTTTACTATAAATTCCTCCAGATATGGGAGTTTGGACAGCTAGCATGGGTCAAATTGTTCTAATATCTCTTCCAACATGGTAGTTGTATGTGATGTACCTTATAGAGTCTTGTTGTGCTATGGAATTGTTGCCGCAAAATCTAGCAGGCCTGGTGCAAAGCCTCACTGGGCGGGGGTAGGTTTTCACTGTCACGTCGGTAACCTTCTCCTGGTCTTTAGTGGTATATTAATCACAAAGGAGGCTCTGCTAGATCACTTGAAGGATATTCTAATGCTGTGGTTCAAGGTGATGGATAAGAGATGATCTATAATATGACCCAAAGTACCGGCAAAGCCTAGAAACACTTAGATGTTCTATACCAAGATTCAAATACTCTAGGTTTAGACAAAAGATAAGGCTGCTATAAGTTAGAGTTTAATTGATATGGAATAATAAGGTACACAATGCCATATAACAACCCAAAGAAGAGGCCTTCCAATGATAATCAAGAAAGAGGAACAAAGGCCTTCCAATAGACACTAAGATTAGGGCTAGGAAGTGTTGATTTTTAATGTACTTTGGACAAGTGTTTTCCCATGGGTTAGTCTCTACCTAGGGAAAAATGTCCAAAATAATTCTTTTCCTAAGTGTGACTTTATAAAGTGAAAATGAATTTATAAATGGTAAAGTTAATGTTAAATTATAAAGTGAAAGTGGCTTTATAAGTGGTAAAGTCAATGTTAAATTATAAAGTGAAAAGTGACTTTAGACATAAAGTACAATGTGGGTACTTTATTTAATAGGTGAGGCAAAAAATAGAAAGTGAGAATTAATGCACATTTATTCTCATCCCTTGATCTAAATGAATCTGAGCCATTAGATCTTAGGGTTGACCAAAACTCATTTAGGGAAACAAAAGGGGGAAAAGAAAAGAGAGACTGCATTCATTCATTCTTCATGAGTAGATTGAAGAAATGAGAAAGGTTCTTGTTAAATTTGGACAACTAGGTCCAAACTCCATGTTCTGATGCTCAGATTAAGAAGCTAATATTTTTGTTGGATTCCTCTTTCTGAGAGATGTAAAATCCATATAAAATATGTCTTAATCCGATGAGCAGAACTTATATTTTGAATTTATTAATTTTAATAAATTATATGTGCAAGGTCGGCCAGTTTTGTAATGTAGGCTCGCATGCCCAACAGATGTGTCACACACCCTCATGATTGATATAAATACAGGAAAAGTTGAAGAGCATTTCATCATCAACACAACTCATCATCTTCTCTTCTCATAAAATAGTATGAGCTACCTAAAGACAAGTTTCAGCCACACGTGTGAAGGACGAAGAGGACAAATTGTACGGCTGAGCTGAAGTACGGATTTTCTGCTGCTAGGGTTTCGCAGAAACTTTGACCAGCGTTGACCAAACCAAACAAGCTGAAAACTTGTGGAAGGTTCGATTTATGAAGGCCGTACTACCTGGCACAAAAATCGAGGTCAAAGGGTTGACCGTTTTGCTGCTGCGTTGACTTTTAGCTTGCTGCCCCTGCGTTGACTTTTCAGGACAGCGTTGACTTTTGCAGAGTTGACTTGGGTTGACTCATCTACTGATTGAAGGGTTGTTGTGACACATGCTGGGCTAGCTGATCAAAAGAGACTTTGTTGGTTGAAGCATCCTGTTGACCGCCGAAACGAATACACACATTTTTCCTGTTTCTGATTTGTCTTCTGTAAGATCTACTTATATGTTCTATCTGCATTTTGCTTTACTACTTGTATGATTGCTGAAAGAAAAGTGAAATTGCTACTAGCATAGAACATCTACAAAACTTTACATGGTATCGGAGCGAGGTGAAGACAAACTCTATCTATAGCAATCATCATCGAAGGAAATGGGTTCCACTAGTCTTGAATTCAGGGAGAATGACAAGCTGACTGGAAGTGATGACTTCCATGCCTGGAAGATGATATTAGATCTCAAATTAGAAGATCATGATCTCCTGGATCATGTGACAGGGAGGATTCAAGAACCTCCATCCAATGCATCTGTTGCTGTTAGAAACAAGTATAAGAAGGGAGAAATCAGAGCAAAGCTGCTGATCAGGGAATCCATAAATAAGACTCTGGTAGCCTACATATCTGAACTAGGCACATCCATGGAGATGTATGACAAATTGATACTTATGTTCCAAATAAACAATGTGAACCAAGTGCTATTCCTCAAGAACAAGTTGAAGAATATGAAGAAGGGCCGAGATGAGTCTATTCAAACTTTCTTTATGAAGTTGACCGAAACCAGGAACAATCTGCTAGCTATTGGGGAGACAATAGCTGATCGTGAGATGGTTCTCACCGCACTTGGAGGACTTCCATATGAATGGCAAGTATTCACAACTTCCATTCTCAACAATAATACCATTCCTAACTTTGATGAGCTTCTGTCAAGATGTATGCAAGAAGAAACAAGGATGAAGGAATTTGATAATGAAAGAAATGCTGCCTATGGTGCTCATTCCCGAAAGAAGAACTTTGGTGGTTCTAAGGACAAAAGAAGGACAAAGACTCAAGAGAAGAAGGGTAAATGTTTCACCTGCCATAGGCCTGGACACTATGCTAGAGAATGCCCCTTCAAGAAGGATTCTCCCGAGAGTGACGATAACAACAACAACCGAAGAAATGGGAATCGAAGAAATGACAAATCCAAAGGAAAGAGGAAGGCACACTTTGGAGGAAACAATCAACCTTCTAAGGGGTCCAGAAATACCAGGTATGAGGAGTCTAATGTTGTTGATAAAAGAAATGAGTATATTCTGGTATCTGCTCTCTCAGCTGCATCTCTGCCCGACACGATGGATGTCTGGCTAATTGATAGTGGTGCCTCCAGACATATCACCGGATTCAAGGAAGCACTTTCTGACATGGTTGAAAGGGATACTAATCTAGAAATTATCCTTGGGGATAATGCCACTTATCCTGTGAAAGGGACCGGGACTGTGACCCTCCACTTGTCTCAAGGACAAGTCCTCCGTCTACAAGATGTACTCTATGTACCCAAATTGAAGAAGAACCTTGTGTCTGTATCTGCAATGGAAGACAAAGGATTCAATGTAACTTTCTATGATGGAAAGGTACTCATGTGGAAGAAGAGCTTCAAGGAAGCTATATCAATTGGTTTTAGGGTTGGTACACTCTACCAGGTTGGAGGGAGTCCGTTGGGAGCTATGACTTGTGATACAATCCGTCAAACCGAACTATGGCACCGAAGATTTGGACACCTTCATTACAAAGCCCTTCTCGAAGCAAGGAAGGTGGTGACAGGGATGCCTGATTTTGGAAATAATCATGAAGGTGTATGTAAGGGCTGTGCTGAAGGAAAACATACAAGGGGACCTTTCCCCTCAAGTGTCACAAAGACATATGATATATTGCAACTGGTCCATTCTGATCTATCTGGTATGTTGCCCGTGACATCCCTGGGGGGATGTTCTTACTACATGACATTTACTGATGACTTCTCTCGCAAAACCTGGATATACTTCTTGAAAAAGAAGGATGAGGCTTTCATGTGGTTCCGTACCTTCAAAGCCTTGGTGGAAAATATGACCGGAAAGAAGATCAAGATTTTTGAGGACTGACAATGGCACTGAATATGAGTCAAATGAGTTCAAAGACTTTTGCAGAGAAGCTGGCATTAAGAGGGAGACTACCACTGCATATACTCCTGAGCAGAATGGTGTTGCTGAACGCAAGAATAGGACTATTGTGGAAAGCTGCCCGTGCCATGCTATGTGACCAGGGTCTACCAAAGTTTCTGTGGGGAGAAGCTGCAAATACTGCTGTGTACATTCAAAACCGATGCCCTCATTCCGCTTTGGACTCCAAAACTCCCGAAGAGGTTTTCTCTGGTAAGAAACTTGATGTCTCACATTTTAGAATTTTTGGATGTCCTGTCTATTTTCATGTGCCGAAAGAAAAGAGAAGTAAGCTAGATGCTACTGGGAAGAAAGGAATGTTTGTGGGCTACAGTGAGACTTCTAAGGCATATAGAGTCTATGTACCTGGTCAAAGGGAAGTAGAGATAAACCATGATGTCACTTTTGACGAAGATGCTTCCCTGAAGAAAGTAGTAGATCTTCCTAGATCTGAAGAAAATCATGAAGAAAGACCTGAAAATCTGGAAGAACCCCAGGATGAGACTATGCCCGATGTTGAAGGGCCAATGGACCCTATTGATCCTTCCCCTTCTCTAGGAAAGAGACCATCATGGCTCAGGGACACCCTCGAAGATGCTGAGGGTCATGCTGCCCCAAGGGGGACATTTCGAGAAAGCAAGAAGCCGTGTAGATACCAAGGGTATCTAGTTGCCATGAGTACTATTGTACAATCTGAACCTGGATCTTTTGAGGAAGCCATCAAGCATCAAGTTTGGAAGGATGCTATGCATGAAGAATATGAGTCTATTATGAAGAATGATGTCTGGGATGTGGTCTCGAGACCGAAGGACAAATCTGTTGTCACCGCTAAATGGCTCTACAAGATTAAACATGGATCTGATGGGAGTGCTGAAAAATTTAAGGCAAGATTTGTTGCCCGTGGCTTCTCTCAAAAGGAAGGAATTGACTATGACGATATATTTGCACCTGTGGCACGATATACCACCATCCGATCAATCATAGCCCTTGCAGCTACGCAAGGATGGAGTCTTCATCAGATGGATGTCAAGACCGCTTTTCTGCATGGTGCAATAAAGGAAGAGGTGTATGTAGAACAACCTCTGGGATTTGAAGTTCAAGATCGAGACACTTATGTCTGCAGGTTGAAGAAAGCCCTCTATGGGTTAAAGCAAGCACCCAGAGCTTGGTACGAAAGGATGGATAGTTACTTGATGAAGCTGGGCTTCACTAGAAGTAATGTTGATCCGAACTTATACTTCAAGGTTGAGAAAGAGAAGCCTCTCATTCTAGTATTATATGTGGATGACCTCTTCCTGACTGGTGATGACCCTCTCATTCATCAATGTAAGAGGGAGCTTGCTGCTGAGTTCGAGATGAAAGACCTAGGACTGATGCACTATTTCCTAGGCCTGGAGGTCTGGCAGAGACCTGGAGAAATTTTCCTTTCTCAAGGAAAATATATTGTGAAGCTTCTGGAAAGATTTGGAATGGTGGACTGTAAGTCCGTGTCGACACCGATGGAACTCAACTTTAAGAAGTTGAGGAGCAACGTTGCTGGGCCCGTCCTACTGAGTATCGTGAACTCATAAGGACCCTGATGTTCTCAATGAACACTTGTTCGAACATATGCTGTGCAGTGAACACTTTGAGTCAGCACATGGTTGATCATAACATTCACTGGGTTGGTGCCAAGAAACTCTTGAGATATCTCTGAGGCACGACAGACCATGGGCTGAGATACACTGCCGGGAGTATGACAGTCCGTGGATATACTGATGCCGATTGGGCTGGCAGTGTGGTGGATCGCAAGAGCACATCTGGATGCTACTTCACATGTAGATCTGCTTCGGGCAGGAATCTAAAGTCGGCAGTCTTGAGCACCGCTGAGGCCGAATGCATTGTAACATGTATGGCCTGTTGTGAAGTCACTTGGTTGCGAAAGCTCTTTGTGAGCTGTTCGAGCATGTGCTAGATGCCACCGTTATCCTTTGTGATAACCAGAGGGGGATTCATTTGTTATAGAATCCCGGGTTCCACGATTGATCCAAGCATGTTGATGGCTGGTACCACTTTATTTGGGATATGGTACAGCGAGGCGCCGTAAGGCTCGATCATATAGGAACTAATGAGCAGGTCGCGGATATTCTCACAATGCCCTTGGGGAAGGTCATGTTCCTAACCTTCCGTGAGAATCTTGGAATCATGGAACGACCCTATGATGTGGGTCTTGTTGGACGATGAGCTCTGGGAGCTCTGGGGGGCTTTGGGGATAGCTTCTCAAGAGCTATAAGCACTCATAATGCTTCTGCCCCACCCTTGTGATTGTTGAGCTGGTTCACCACTCATCTGTGCCCCGTATGCATCCTACCCATTGAGTTCAGGGCTCATGGGAAGTACCTCTCATTTGGCCAATGAGGTGTGGAAAAGCTAGAGACTATTAGCAAAGACTGATGGACGCATCAGAGATTGCCGTACTCTCTATCTAGGATGGCACTGTCCAACCACTTGATCTGGGATCAAGATTTGTGAGGTCTGGGACCTCTGGACTGATTATGTCAGTCGGGGGATGATGTCTTTGTGACTGACCCACTTCTGTTCTGAAATAAAGAAGCCAGCAAAGCAAGTTTCAGCGGGATGACGCACGATGTTGATTGCACTAATAGATGGAGTTCTCCCTAGTTGAGAGGGAGTGTTAAATTTGGACAACTAGGTCCAAACTCCATGTTAAGATGCTCAGATTAAGAAGCTAATATTTTTGTTGGATTCCTCTTTCTGAGAGATGTAAAATCCATATAAAATATGTCTTAATCAGATGAGCAGAACTTATATTTTGAATTTATTATTTTTAATAAATTATATGTGCAAGGTCGGCCAGTTTTGTAATGTAGGCTCGCATGCCCAACAGATGTGTCCCACACCCTCATGATTGATATAAATACAGGAAAAGTTGAAGAGCATTTCATCATCAACACAACTCATCATCTTCTCTTCTCATCAAATAGTACGAGCTACCTAAAGACAAGTTTCGGCCACACGTGTGAAGGACGAAGAGGACAAATTGTATTTGAGGTCGAGAGAGTACGGATTTCCTGGCACATGAGTTTACGAGAAACTTTGACGGCGATTGTCCAAACCAAACAAGGCTGAAAACTTGTGGAAGGTTCGATTTATGAAGGCCGTACTACAGCACAAAAATCGAGGTCAAAGGGTTGACCATTTCAGCTGTAACGTTGACTTTTGGCTTGCGCACACGTTGACTTTTGGGACCGGCGTTGCTTTTTGCGAGTTGACTTGGGTTGACTCATCTGATTGAAGGGTTGTTGTGACACATCTTTGTTTGGTGACCAAAGAGACTTTCTTCGGGTTGAAGCATCTGTTGACCGCCGGAAACGAATACACACATTTTCCTGTTTGATTGTCTTACGTAAGATCTACTTATATGTTCTATCGCATTTGCTTTACTACTTGTATGATTCTTTGAAAGAAAAGTGAAATTGCTACTAGCATAGAACATCTTACAAAACTTTACGATTACGAAAGGAAAAATTTGTTGCAGCAAGCTGAAGGAGAGATTTATGGGCAAAGCTCAACACAAAAATCAAGGCATAGAAGACAACAGAAGGTACTATATTAAGAACATTTAATGATGTGAGTTGCACGCAGTTCGAGAGAAGCTTTTGAGATTTTTTTTTTTCAAAAATCCGTAGAGTCCGTATAGTAGTATCGAAATCCGTACAGTACAGTCTGTATCCATACAATACATATTTTCAGCTTCAAGTGGGCATGGAAATCAAGGCAAAGTGGGCACGGTTTTCAAGGAGTTTTTGGGCTGAAGAGATAAGTTGTATTTTGCTGTTTTCTTACGTTTGAAAAATGTATTTTTCCTGAACTTGAAAGATAAATAAATTTGAAGAGCTCTCTAACAAGTTTTCCCTGGAGAAGATTGAAGGGGTTTTGCATGGGTCTAAGTTGACCAAAAATCTGTGTGTATTTTTTATGTTTGCTGGTTTGTTTATGTCCATATTTATTTTCAGCATGTGTTGATAGTCCCATTTGTTTTAATCTGAAAATTTCATTTCCAGAATTCGATATGTTGAATGTATGTTTATGGGAAATGGCATTTAACTGAATGGGAGTGATAAGGAGAAATTAAAACCGGGTTGGGATTGCAGGAAACTTTTTTGTCATCAAATTTCAACAGGAAGTTGATTTTTATTGCTGAAATGTATGCATAAGCAACAACCAAGTCTGATGTCAACCCTAAATAGGAGGGATCTACCTTTTTCCTTTACATGTTCTATAGATGCAATTCCTAAATTGTGAGCCACATATAACCAAGACAAATTCACTTTTATGTAGAAAATTGCCCTAAAAACCCTAGCAGCTAAACCTAGACGTCTAGGAACAAGGGAAAGATGAAGAAATCCATTAAATTTTTTAGATGATCAACACAACAAAGATTACTACCTTATCCTACAAAGAGTTAATGGATTCTTCTAGGGCCAAATTTCTTGGAAGAGACTTTGATGGAGCAAGGGGGATGAGTAGGGCATCCACATTCAAATCCGTAACTATTTTTCTTGTGAGGGAAGAAATTAAATATAAGGAATGCACATTCAAAGTTTCCTTATAGGCTTCCAAGCACACAATTTTTCATGCAATAATGGAGCAAGATTTCAACATAAATTCAACAATTAGTCATGCTATAAATAGAAACTCTACTTCACACATAGAATACACAAGATATCAAAGATAAAACATTAAACTTAAAAAGTACTCCAAAAGAAGCACCTCTTTCAATCCCAGAGGACCATCTCCATGCAAAAGATCTTCTCCACAAGAAATTCACAACATAGAAAAATCATAGCTTGCCTAATTTAACAAAACGACTAATTCACAATCTCTTTTTAGAGAAGAGTTAATAATGCATGATTATCTATTGACATGAGGTGAAATCTCTATTTATGCGAGGCTTATCTCCTTCATTTTTACAATAATACAAGTAAAAGCACTAATTACAAGTTTTGTTGCCTTTGCTGTTAGTTAAGGATGGACTCTTCACAAGATGGATGTGAATACTGCATTTCCTCATGGCATATTACAAGAAGAAGTATATGTTAAGAAACCTTAGAGATTTGAAGTGAGGGATAGGAAGACTCATGTTTACAGGTTGAAGAAAGCTCTATATGGCTTGAAGTAAGCCTTCGAAGCTTGGTCTGCTCACATTGATAGTTACCTGGTGAAGCTTGGATTCATAAGAAGAAATGCTGACCCAAACCTCTACTTCAAAGTGGTCCAAGGTATGTTTTTGATTTTGGTTTTATATGTTGACGACTTATTCTTGACAGGTAGTGAGCCTCTAATGCTCGAGTGTAGGAGAGAGTTGTCCTCTCAGTTTGAGATGAAGGATCCTGACTTGATGCATTATTTCTTGGGATTAGAGGAGTGGCAAATACCTGGTGAGATTTTCGTTTCTCAAGGAAAATATGTTGTGAAGTTGTTGGAAATATTTGGAATGGTAGAATTCAAGTCACTGGCCACATCGATGGAGATGAACTTCAAGAAGTTATGGGGAGAAGATGCTGGACCTGACTTGGCAAATTCCTCTGAGTACCTACAGTCGATTGGGGCATTGATGTTCCTTAAGAACACCCATCCAAACATATATTTTGCAATCAACACTTTGAGTCAATTCATGAATGAGCCCCTTCATGCACACTGGGTTGTTGCGAAGCATGTGATGAGATATTTGCTTGGGACAATCAATCTTGGTCAGAGATATATTGTTGGAGATGTAAGGCTACATGAATACACTGATGTTGACTGGGCCAAAAATGTTATTGATAGAAAGAACACATCAGGGTGCTGCTTTAGTCTGGGTTCTGCCACGATATGTTGGATGAGCAAGAAGCAGAAGTCCGTAGCTTTGAGTACGACAAAGGTAGAGTATATTGCTGCTAGCAAGGCTAGCTGTGAGGCAGTTTGGTTGAGGAAAGTATATTGCTTCTAGAATGGCTAGTTGTGAGGCAGTTTGGTTGAGGAAACTCTTTGGAGAGCTGTTTGAGGTGGTCTTAGATACAATAGTGATATATTGCGACAAAAAAAGTGGGATCCGATTAGCAGAGAATCTCGTATTCCATGACAAGTCCAAGCATGTTGAGATTAGGTATCACTATATTCGAGATATGGTGCAGAGAGAAGCAGTGAGGCTTCATCACATTTCAAATGATGAGCGGATAACATATATACTCACCAAGTCTTTGCCGAAAGGGAAGTTCTTGGTCTTCAGAGAGAAGCTTGGACAAATGGAGGTGACCCTCCTAGGTAAGGGTCCTGACTAATTGACTGTGATATATTGCGACAACAATATTGGGATTGGATTAACAAAGAATCCTGTGTTCCACGACAAGTCCAAGCATCTTGAGATAAGGTATGACTATATTTGAGATATGGTGCAGAGAGGAGCAGTGAGACTTCATCACATTTCGATTAATGAGCAGATAACAGATATACACACCAAGGCTTTGACGAAAGGAAAGTTCTTGGTCTTCAGAGAGTAGCTTGGATTGATGGATGTGACCCTATTGGGTAATGGTCCCGACTGATCGAGGACACTGAGCTATGCTCTCCCTTCTTCTTTGAGCTCGCAAGGAGAGGAATTGAGTGTGAAAATTTCATCTATTGCAGCAATTGGAAATTATTCTCTTAACTTTATATTTAATTGTGTAGTTTATTTGCTACGACAAAGAATGAATAAAATCACAATTGTAATTTTCACCACAAAAATATTGTAGAAAATAAAATGCTGGAATCTGAGAAATTCTAGCACACATACAAAAATTTTGACGCCGCTGGTTTTGGACAAATGTCCTCGGAAAAACCCAACTTGGGAAATCCTGTGCAACAAATGAGGGATGTAATATTATTATGCGACAAAAATTCTTAGTACAATAAAATGACACCAAACTGGCATTTCTTATCTGAGAGAAATATTGGCCAAAAATATTTGAGGGAATTTACCCTCCTCCCCAAGCAATCTTGGCTTAGTCTGGGCTTAGAAATTGACCCCTCGAATGATCCGTGTCTACCTTTGCGTAGTCCCTTGTATGCTCAACCCAAAACTCCCTTTGAATTATACGTCTTGCCTGTCTCTGTTGCTGGAAGTCTCTAGCCAGGCTTTCTAGAAATTTTCCCAATCTCCGACTCTTGAAACAGCCTAGTCCATAGCCAAATCGAACTATCCCTCTTGAGGCACTATGCGACTCCTGCGTAGGCTCCTAGAGAATAATTTCGGCCTCCTCTTCTTACTCTTCCAGAATTGGAAACTCCTCTAGAAAATATCTATGCTGCCCCTCTGCCTTCACTGGCTCGATCTCAGTGCTGAATCACTTGCTACTGGGAAATCGAACTGCCTTGATCACTGAGTATCTGCAACTGGTGTGTTCTCCATCTACACATCGATGACTTCTTATAATCTTATGTTGCAACACCAACGACCAAGATTAAGACTTAATCAAGGGACCAGATTAATTCCCAGTCGAGTCGTGTGAGTATCTAGAGAATTCTCACCGTATCTCAATTAATTATGATTAATTAACCCCTTTACCTAAGTTTAGACTTAGGAAATAATTAAAAATGGGCTAATAATCTAATTGAGGCACTTATAGGCAGAATTTACAGAAACAATTTTTGGGTGATGGAGATCTCATGTGTTTTAGCCTCTCCATAAAGGTTCGAGACTAGAACAACTTCGGTGCTACAAAAACTAACACTCCCTCTTAGTGAGGAAGGTGTTCCCTCTCTAGTGCTACACATCCTACCACAACACCCTGTCTCTGTACCACCCTTTGTCACACTACTGATGTTTGGCCAATGCCCACCAACCACTACGCAACTCTGATGCTGCATCGGTGCTGCCGCTGACACTGCTATACTATTGCCAACTCTGCGTCTGCATTGCAAATTCCTCTCATCTGTTGCTGCTGCAATTGCAACATCTGCAATTGAGAAGCATCCAAAATAAACTATGCCTGCTTCTGAAATGGGTTCTCCACCATACCCATCTGTTCCCTGAAATAGATGAAATTAGCTCTACCTAGAGCTTTTGTGAGTATATTTGCAATCTGTTTATTGTGAGAACATACTATAGCTGGACCGCTCCATGTTGCAGACAATCTCTAATGAAATGACATCGAATATCTATGTGTTTCGACCTGTCATGAAACACTGGATTCTCGGAGACCTTGATTCAACTCTGATTATTGCAAGTAGACATTGGTCGCCTCTATACTCTCCTTAACCAAGCTTACTAGTAACGTCGAAAGCCATATAGCTTTGCACGTGGTTGTGCTTGCTACCATATATTTTGCTTCTGTAGAGCTCAGTGCTATTGACTTTTGCTTCCTGCTACACCAATAAACCATTCGTGATCCAATGTTGAAGTAGTAACCATAAGTACTTTTCCTGTCCACTAAACTTCCTGCCCAATCTGCATCTGTGAATCCACATAGTTTGATGTTATCCCCTCCAGTGTATCTCAACCCATACTCGATTGTGCCATGCACATACCTCAAAATATGTCTTGTTGTTTCCCAGTGTACCCTCTTCGGTTCTACCATAAACTGACTGAGGTTATTAACTGTGAAGCAGATATCTGGCCTAGTGTTGACTAGGTACATGAGAGAACCAATAAGCTGTCTATACAAGGTGGGGTCGCCATCCTTGTCATTTGATGCATCTATCTTCTTCTAGTTGGTGATCATGGGTGTAGACATGGGTCTACAATCCTGCATTCTAAACCTCTTCAGAATATCTGTAGCATTTCTTCCCTGCCCAAGGAATATCTCCTCGTCCTTCTGCCACACTTCCAATCCTAGGAAATAGTCCATCAACCCAAATCCTTCATATCAAATTCTGGTGCCAGGTTCCTCTTGTAGTCCTCTTTGAGCTCTGATGATCCTATCAGGAAGATATCATCCACATAGAATACTAGGATGAGCGACTCACCCTCTATCATCAAAGAGTAAAGGTTGGGATCTTCATCACTCTTGACGAATCCCATCTGTTGTAAGTAGCTGTTAATTCGAGCATGCCAAGCCCTGGGAGCCTGCTTGAGCCCTTACAAATGTTTCTTTAGTCTGCACACATGAGTGCACCTCTCATGAGTCTCAAAGTGCTCTGGCTATTCTATGTACACCTCTTCCTCTATCACCACGTTCAAGAATGCTGTCGTGACGTCCATCTAGTGAATCCACCATCCCATATGATCTGCTAGGATATAACTGATTGAATTGAAGTGTATTTGGAAATTGGGGCGAAGGTCTCTTCATAATCTATCCCTTTTTTCTATGCATACCCCTTTTCCATGAACCTAGCCTTGTACTTCTCCACGCTGCAATCTGCAGAATACTTGATCTTATAGATCCATCGAGAACCTACAATTGACTTGTCCTTAGGCCTCAACACCACCTCCCAAACATCATTCATAATGATAAAGCTGTATTCTTCTACCATGGCATCTACCCACACCTGATGCTGTGCGACTTCTTGAATGCTGGAAGGTTCTGCAACCTAAGCTACCAATGCCTGGTATCTGTCAGGATGTCTGGGCTCTCTCTTGTTCATCCTAGGAGCTCCAGTAAACTCCTCTGCATCTCTCAATGTCTTACGAATCTCTCTACTAGCTTGACCACTAGTGGTGGGAGGTTCAACCGACTCCTCCTCATCCTGCCTCTGTTGCTCTATCTCCTGAGATCTCACTGGATTCCTTGCTCCTAAGGAAATGCTGAGAGACATGTTCCTTCCAAAGGAACCTTTAGGGGAAGTAAGAAGACTCTGTTGCTCCATCTCCTGAGATCTCACTAGATTCGTGGTGGAAGGCGGGATTAGTAGATATATTCATAGTTTACTACTTTTGTCATAAATTAGAGTCTAGACTTGTAGTTTTGTTGTGAAGAACTTCCTTGTCTTACTCTTCCTAGTTCAGTGTGTACTTGAGTCTTGGTGGTGGCCAAGTGGCCTCTTTTGTAAACATTATTATTTGAATTTTAGACATGATTCATGTTGACAGTTGCTCACTTGCTGGATAAGTTACTTGAATGTTTGATGATTTCATCTTCTAAATGTTTTATGTTTTATGATATGCTTAAAAAATTGATGTATGTTTGTAATTGCTAGAATCTAGATGGTTGATGCTCGAATAATTAATCATTGATGTACAATAAAATCATGGATGCCGTATTTATATGTAAAAATATGCATGTTTTCATTTCTTCTACAACTAATTTGGTACTTTGGATCTTTTTAGAATATAAATGAAAAAAAATAATATATATATATATATATATATATATATATATATATATATATAGTAGACTTTTCGCTTCCTAGATTTTGGGAAATGACGCTTCTGCATCTCTGCTTCCAAAAAACACCCTCGCTTCGACCTTGCTTCGTGCAACATTGTTCCTACACATAAAATCTAAAAAAGATGTCAGTCAAATTAGAAGCATATTAAATATGAAATACCAAAATGTAAGAAAGCAAATTGACTAATTAGTAACCAACTTTGAAGAGTCTGTTCCTAGTGGGTGACAACACCCCTTCAAAGACCTATTATAACAAAGAATTTCAAAGCAATGCAATATAAACAGTTATACCTCAATTGAAATCCAAGAAAACACAGAAAGATCAACACAACATGTAGCCCCCAAATCCTTTTGTATTAAAAATGATAGAGCAATACAATAGTAACAAAGCCTCCCTAAGGGTTCCAACTCTTCCACACTCCAATACTTGCTTGCACAAGAGGCAAGAGCTTCAATTTATATAAAAGGTGGGAGGAAATCCCTAGAAAAGGAGGAGATCCATAGAAGGTGAGAATTGCAAGAGAGGATGTATGAGTTCATCTTGGTCATGTGTAGCTCCAAGTTGGCATGCATAGGCTGCATGAGGAAGTGTGCAGGCTCTAAGTGTGGGAGTCCTAGAGCGGAGTGCGTTTGACCTTGCCACATGCCCCTCTTAACTTGTGACTCACTCATCTTCACTTAAGACTCAACTCGTGAGCCAATGAATTTGACCTTCTGACTCAGATTCCTAACTCGAGCTTGCTGGTGAGCTGACTCAGCCTCCAACTCAACCTTGTTAACTTGTGGCTTAATTCGGCTTTGAGTGCTTACTCAACTCCTCTCTAGTGGATGAGACCCTTAGTTTGACTAGAGACAAGAAAATCAAACATGTTTTCTGTAATTTAATATCTTGCTTTTCTTGTCTTTTTCGTCATTTTTATAGAATAAAAGTGATTTCATGAGGAAAAATCAATATTTTCCATCAAAAAGGGAGTAGTAAGGTAATGTTGGTACTTCGAAGATGAAAAACGAGCACCTTCATGCAATACAAAACTTCCTAGTACCCCTTTTTTAATTTGTTACATAAATTTTAATTGAAAATTCTTGTTTTGTGGGAAACTCCTAATTATTAAAAAATCGTATAAAAACCAAATGCAATTCCATTAGACCCATTATAATGCATAGCATGGCAGTACACATTGACCCTAGACTTAGAAAAGACACTCAAGGCCTATTTATTAAGACATACTTCAACTTTGGGGGATGTGAGTGAAAAAATTCAATTAATTATTTATCACTAAAAAGAAAAAAAGTAATTAATTAAGTGAAAAAAAAAACACTTTGGAGCAACTTCTTAGTAAACAAGTCCCAAGGGTTGTGTTTTACATTTTTCATCTTGCTAGTGATATTTTTTACATTTCTCGAACGGGGCATGAAATTTGCATAGAGAATGAAGAGAGAAGAAGGGGTAGAATTGACCTACATGACTTTTGGACTTGAAAATATAACAGGCGCATTGTCCAAGTTTCATGTTCTTCATTCTATCTCTAGTAGGTACATCTAGTAGGTGAGTCTTCCTTCCTTTGTGGGGTGAGGAAGAGGTGTATATTGAGCATCCTCAAGGCTTCGAGGAGCATGCGAGGGAGTCCCATGTATGCAGATTGAAGAAGACCTTATATTGATTTAAGAATACACCTAACACATGGTACTCCAAGATTGATGGGTACCTACTTGGATTGGGCTTCACTAAGAGTTAGGCTGTCTCCAACTTGTACTAAGTACTCATTGATGGTGAGCGCTGTATTGCATGTTGATGATCGCGTTCTTGTTGAAAAGTAACTAGGTTCGGTCTTCATAGTGACATGTGTAATTGTGATTTGATGTAATTAATGAAAAGAAGAAAAATAAAATTATTATTGTAGTTCTTGTCTCATGGGTTTCATGAAGAAGGAATTTTATTTTAGTATGACTCCCATTATGAGTCCTTAGTATTGGTTATAAAATCAATTTGAGTCTATGTCATGTATGAAGGACCCTTCATGGGCATATTACACTTTTGTATGAGTCAATAGAAATGTCAAGTAGCCCTCGAGGACAAGCACAAGTCATCCCTCTTCAAGTCAGCTTCCATAAGTGAACTCATGTCAGCATCTCTGGAGATACAACCCTTCAACAAAGCCATTTTGGCTTATTTATTGTGGGAAACAACTATATATACCAGTCTAAGGTCTTTGCATTATTACACCACAAAATTTCGAGTTAATTACAAAGATAAGTTCAGATGGCAACTTTAGAGAAGTTTCTTCAGTGTTATGATAGGGAAGAAGCTCGAATAGATCACGTAGATGAATTTTGTGCTATCACAGTAAACTAACTTTGGTGCTATCACAATAAAGGTCTCAGTGCACTTAGAGTAATGGTCTCGGTGCTCTTACAATAATAAATATCGATACAATTACGATGGAGCCTATCACAGTCTCGGTGCTATTTCAGTGGAGATATCTCAGTGGTACCACAAGAAGTGATCTTAGTATTACTACAACAAATGATTTTGGTGCTACCGGCAAAAGAGAGGCCGAGACAAAGAAGGTTTGCATTCAAAGAGGCAACAACAAAAGTCTAGAAGGAAAGTCGAAGGTTTGAAGCTAAAGAAGATTGAAGTGGAAGAGGACTTGTGTCTTGGTCTTGGAGTGGCAAATTGGTCAAAGGTCTTGGTCTTGGTATTCGTCAATTGGAATCTCTATAAGAAGAATTTGTGCGGGTTTTCCTCCCAAAGAGTGAGAGGTTTTGGCTCTGGCTGATAACCTATATTTTGTGTCTCTTGTTTCTTTACGGTTTATGCACTGGTAGCTGTTTGATGAAGAAGAACACTAATAACCTAAGTAAAAGAAGATCCTAATCTAAAGAAGTGAAAAGTGTTGAGAAATTTAGGCTTTTATTAAAATTTCTCTTTCTTGATAATTACTTGTGATTTTGTTATGCTTCTTTCACTTAGATCTTATCTTCGTTAGATTATTATGTTCTTCACCAAGTCAATTATCAAATGCACAAGAGACACAGTGTTTAGGCTTTCAAGCTAGGGCCAAAACCTCTCCCTCTTGGAGAGGAAAATTCTATAGTAATTCTTGTTATAGATCTTTAATTGACAAGTACCAAGACCATGACAAAGACCCTTGACACTATTATACCTCCAAGACCCTTGTCACTGCTCTTCTTGGCTCTTCTAGATGATCTTCCTTTTTCTGCACTGCACTGCACCACGCTTCTAGGTCTCCTTGTTGTTGAAATTCTAGACTGAGATTTCGGCCTCCTTGTTGCTGCAACCCAAGAGTAGATAATGGAGACTTTCTCTTGTTGTGATAGGCCTCGGCCTTCTTGAAGTGATTCGAACTTGATGCAGTCTTCTTTCACGAGTAGGCACCTCCTTTGCTACTGCAATTGCCCTTCTTCAAGCTGTGTATATATCTGAGCGTATGGGAGTATGAACTCAATTCAGAGTATAGCACTACCACTCCTCTGAATTGATCACAGTCTCATTATCCTCGCATCATCCTTATAGACTTGACCTCCTTCTCGCATCCCTTTACAACCTCTTTCCTTCGTTGTATATCCTCTCCTTGCGCACTGTAGTTTCAGACCTAGACCGAGAGGATTAGACTCAAGACAGAGCTTCTATTCCTTCGCTGGACTTCCTCCTTTTTCTTTGTTGAAAAACCTTCTTTCTCGCACCAAACCACTGTCCTTAACTCACACTTTTTCACAGAACTTGATCCGAATTGTTGGTGAGCTAATGAGGCCATAATCCACTCTTATATAGGGACTATTTCCCATGTCCTAGGTCGACATGATCAACTGAGTGTAGGCCGACTTTATCAAGGAGACTTCCAACATATTATAAGTTGACTTCAAGAGTTTAGTTGACAGGGTCTTGGAGTATACTTGTTACATCAATAATTTTCCCTTTACACTAGTGTAACATGACTTCATATACATGACTCTTAATTATATTTATGAGAAGATGACAAACCCCTAAAGACATCAAGGAGAGGTCTTTGACCTATAATAAAAACTCCTTGCTCATGAAACCCATGAGTCAAGCATTACAAAGTACATTTTATTATCTTTGTCCCTTCATTACATAAAACCATAATTACAAGTCGTTATGAAGACCGAACCTAGTTACACTTTTCAACACTCCCTCTTAACTAGGGAGGTATTCATAATGGTACATGGTCACTCTCAATTTGAAGAATCTCATAAGAAGAATCAGATTGATAATCCCATCTGTATAGCATAATATCAACCAACATTGTCATAGTGCAAGGCTTTGACTAACAACTCCATCTCTCCATGAGACCATGAGCTCTAATGTTGGCAAGACTAATGATTTATAGACACCTTCATCTTTGTTTGTCTTGGATCATACCCCACCCAGGTTCACTCAGGGTATGTCCACCAGGACTATTCTTATTTTGGATTCCCAATCCTTAGAGAATATCGGTGCTTTACGACTACTCTTATCTTGGATGCCCTAATACATCCTCATAGAGTATCAGATGCCAGATGACTACCCAATCCTCCATTATGTCTTCCCAGGTGAAGACCAGAATGAGTGTCTATCTCTCCCTCTCAGCTCGGGGGGACATATTCCACAAGGGAATGTACTCATTGCTATACAAGGAATGTACCTAAGCTCCCTCTCGGGTTAGGAATTACCAAGTTTCTTCCAAGTAAAAAACTTATTACCAGTCTCCCTCTTAATCAAGGACCTGCAACAACAATGATGGAACACCCTGCTGCATATGAGGAAATCCTTCCTTCAATGTCATGAATTTCTTCGTTGTTGAGGAGTCTTCATCTTTGGGATCTCTTCATAGGGCACAGATCATCCAGCACTTTCATCCACGGGTGATGTCTTCATTCTGTCAGAAAGTGATCCATCAATCTTCTCATCTGTTCTAGCTTCATGTCATGATGCTTTCCTTTGAACCATATTTCTTCCAAGGATCTTTTATTCTGCCATATGGTTATCAACTGTGGAAGACATATACTTTCCTTTTGTAGCCCTGCATAAGCCTATTCAAATATTATATAAATATGAACCTTTAAATCAAAAGTTACCATAGTGATGATCTTTCACCATGACATCTTCTTGTAGGCGTCGACATCCTTCATATAGGTTGACACATCTCCTAAAGATATGTATTGTCAAGGGTCTCCATCTTTTCCGGACTACTATTGGAGTCTACATATCTTTTCAGGAGATTTCCTAGTCAAGTCTGATTGGCTTCCTTGGATGTTGACTGCCTCTTACCATGGTTCATTTCTCACGATCTCTTCCTTTCTTTCTCCACACAATTTTATTTCATTCCTAGGAGTTTCAGTATGCAATTCCTTGATTGTGTACAACCACCTCATATTCCATATAAGGACATACTATGTTGATTTCATCAGGTGTGGATCATGCCTTTTGGCAACCTGTGCATTGGAGGAGATTCTATTTTCCTTTGGTCATACTTCTAAAGATAGAAGTATACTACCTGCAACCATATGACATGAATTCATAGTATCCAATGCAAGCATATATATATATATATATATATATATATATATATATATATATATATATATATATATAACTCATTCCTTTCTTTTGAGTAATCCTACAACAGTTTTTCGTTAGAATGAAAAGTCTCATTCCCTACCTACTTAATCAATATGTCATCATATCCTAATCCCATAACTTTGTAAGTTAGAATTCTTGATGAAACCTTTTGCTTTCTTTCTAACCAGTGAATCTAAAGATGACTCCATTAGAAAATGTCAGCACCTGTTTCCATATTGATTATTGAATGATGACCCTTGATCTAGATGACATCCTTCCATAAATGTTATTTTCAGTGAGGTTCCGAGGAGCCACTATTTCCATAGCATGGTTGTCACATCAATTAGTTTAAGATATCCCGCTATGACAAGTGCTCCTCCTTTAATGCTTCTATCATGATACCAATCTGAAGTGATGTATCTATCTAATATAAAATGCTTCCTAACCTACTATTTTACAACCGACATATACCTCTTAAAGAGGAAGATGATCTCAATCATAGTAGAGATATCTCACTTCTTCTTTCTTAGGATTCTTTGAATCTGGTTCTTCCTTTTCTCCGGCGACATGGGCTTCTTCCTTTTTTATCTTGCCCTTTTTAGGTTTGGGACAATCCTTTTTATAGTGCCCAAGTTCATTACATCCATAGCATCGTATTTTGTCCATATTTCTCTTTCTATTTTGAGGACCAATGTACCAAATCTTCCCTTTTTCCTTTACATGGTAGCATAGGCTTGATTTTCTTCATTTGATCCAATGTACCAAATCTTGTCTCTTCTATCTTACATAGAGACCATAGATCTTGGAATGGTGTTGCTTCTTTCTTCCCATAGATGCTTGAAGTGAAGTTTCCCCATCCCTCCAGTAGAGCATTCATCACCACTGTAGTCATTTCTCTGTCAGACATTACTTCTCCCAATTCTTGCTATTGATCTCGTATTTCAGAAATCTTCATAAAAATGAAGTGATTCCTTCCTCTCTTGACAACTTCAACTTGTATAGTTCTTGTCTCAGAGATATTACCTCTCCTGCAGTACTCACTGAGAATAGCTCCACCAATTTGTCATATATTTCTTTTGAAGTTTCTAGTTTTGATACATAGGGGATGAGATAGTCCTTTATGGATTCTATGAGAATCCTCTGGCCTCTTATGTCTCCTTTCATGTATTTGGCATAAGCTTGAGTGTCTTCTTTTGAAGGCCGAGTTGCAGACCTTTGATGTAGTCCATGACTTCATTCTCAATCAGATTTAGATCTTTCCTTTTCTTCCATGCAAGAAAGTTTGAAGACCCAGACAATTTGTTGCTCTCCTTGCAAAAAGTCATTTTGACAGATTCAGATGAAGTCATAAAGATACTTACTTGTTGTATATGCTTTTCTTCTTCTTCTTTGATGATGATGTGGATAATAACAAAAGCTCCCTCTTAGATAGACTTCTTTAAGTGTGGAGAAAAGAGGTAGATCACCTTGGATCCTCGATGATGATGAAGATGAAAGATGGCTTGATAATGGCTCAACAAAATGGTGGCTTGGTGATGTCTCCAACAATGTTGGGTTGGATTCAATTACGAGATAACTTTTGAAGATTGAGATCACTTCCTTGATCTTGTTTTTCCGTGATGTATAAGTCCTTGGTCTTCCTGAGATGGCTTGAGGGTTTCACCAATTCTTTGTAGACTACCTCTTCTTGAATGAATGAAGATCTTCTTCTTTGGATCTAGGGATTGATTCGTCAATGTAGATCTCTTTCTTTGATGCTTTCTTGAAATTTGATCTTTGACCTCCTTTCTGAAGCTTGATCCTTGTGTGTCTTCTTGGCTCTGATACCATGTTGAGAAATTAGGGTTTTTATTAAAATTTCTCTTTCTTGATAATTACTTGTGATTTCATTATGCTTCTTTCACTTGGATCTTATCTTCATTAGATTATTATGTTCTTCATCAAGTCAATTATCAAATGCACAAGAGACACAATGTTTAGGCTTTCAAGCCAGGGCCAAAACCTCTCCCTCTTGGAGAGGAAAACCCGATAGTAATTCTTCTTATAGATATTTAATTGATGACTACCAAGACCATGACAAAGACCCTTGACACTAGTATACCTCCAAGACCCTTGTCACTGCCCTTCTTGGCTGTTGTAGCTGATCTTCCTTTTGCTGCACTGCACTGCACCACGCTTCTAGGTCTCCTTGTTGCTGTAATTCTAGACTAAGATTTTGGCCTCCTTGTTGCTGTAATTCTAGACTGAGATTTCAGCCTCCTTGTTGCTGCAACCCAAGACTAGATAGTGGAGAGTTTCTCTTGCTGTGATAGGCCTTGGCTTTGCTAAACTGTTTTGAACTTTATGCAGTGTTCTTTCACGCAGTAGGCACCTCCTTTGCTACTGCAATTGCACTTCTTCAAGCTGTATATATATCCGAGCGTATGAGAGTATGAACTCATTTCAGAGGCTAGCACTTTCACTCCTCTTGGTGTCGTGAATGCCTAATTTGCTGTAACGTTGAAGGCTCTAAAGATGGTGCCAGCCCTCCCATGTCTGAAGATATGACACAAACCTTATCTGAGCCTTGGATCAACTGCATGTAGTACTGCTAAGCCAGTTGAGGGCATGCTGGTCCAGGTGCATCATCCCATATATGATATAGGGCAAAGCACGGGAGCTCTGTGGATGCTGAAGGTGCCCATGGATACAAATGATGCTCTACAACTGTTCAGAGTCCCATGGTTGTCAACACATCACCTATTGGTGTCAATATGCCCCGTAGAGGACGTGGACCCTAGTTAAGTTGCCCAAACCTATAGATGGAACCACCTGTCAATAACACACAATATCCAGTTGCCCAAAGGCTTTGCACCAAGGTGCTAGATTTTGTAATAACAGGTAAGATAAAATATTATCATTAATTTTGAATGAATGACCACTGCAGTAGGTAAATAGGACTTAGAAGTACATCCGGTATCAGCACATAGTGGGAGTGCAATAACAACTGCTCACCCTTATCTGCAAAATGTCCAAAATCTAGACTGAAAATGTGTCTGCTGTGTATGAAATTGCTTGCTGCAGATGCAAGACAACTAAGGTATCAACGAGTTAAGAAGTCCAAGGACTAGAGATACAGCAAAGAAGATGAGTATGGGGGAAGAGATATAAACTTTTGTTCAGGCTTGAAGCTGTCGATAGTACTAACAGTTGTCTTGAATTCCAAGTTTAAAGCTCTATGAAGAAGTTCTGTAAGGGTCAAGAATGAGTTCATGTAATCATTATAAAAGTCATTAACCCTTTCTGTTAATGATAAAATATATAAATTAATTACTAATAATCTAATGAACTTAATTACTTGTCATTTTATTCTAGTCAAAGGAGGAACGGCATGACTGTGCTAAACTTATTTCAGCTAAATTGTTTTGATCATTGTCATAGGTTTTCTAAACGAATGTTTTTTTATAAATTAATCTATATTCATGCACTACAATGTCATTGTACTAAATTAAGATAAAGTAAGCCTCTTTGGTTAAAATATCAGTATATTTTCATATTGATATACCTCTTCTGTTTCTATGAAAATGTGGTTTCCATGAATTCTCTGGTTGGGACTGACAAGCTGTGCGTTATAATGTCAGTTGGATAATATATCTGCTGGGCGTGCTAAATGGAAAAACTTGTTGAACAAGTTTTGGGAAAGTTTTAATCGTGATTGTGGAAGAGTCATCAAAATTGATGTTCATCAGGTATTTCTGTGTTTTCCTATACTATGCAGGATTACTCTTTAAAGAATGACACGTTTGAGCTGGAGCATTAATGATAATATCAATATTATTTCTTTATGAATTGGTTCATTAATAATTATTTCTAGTATATCTAGGTTTTAGTTCTTTATTTAGGGACTTTGCTCGGTTTCTAAGGTGTTTTCTAATTGCTTTCCAATAGGTAGAAAACATGCTGGGGCAGACTTTTGGAGATCATCTTTTCGCTGCACTTCCTGGTGAAAGCAGAATGTGTCCTGCGTATGTTTATGCTCTTGGTCATACTGTTGCTTGTAGGAGAAAAATACATGGATGATTACAAAATATTGTGTTAAAATTGTAGCTATGATTGGTCTTCATAAAATTATTTATTATGATTGTACTTGGGAAAAAAAATTATTATTGTTTCTAGCATGTTCTTGCTTTTAGTTTGGTAAAAAAAATGAATTTTTGTAAGGAAGAAAAAATATTATTTTTATTGGCTCAAGTGTTAAGTCGGCCCTTCTAGATGGTAATGTCAGCTTGTCTAGAAACACATCCATTCGAATAATATTGGCCCTTCTAGATGGTCATGTTGGCTTGCCTAGAAAGGAACCTGTTCAGATTCAATGATGGCTATATAAAGGACTCAATTTGATCACACGTACATTACTCATCTGTTCTCCTATGCAAAGGTATTCAAGGAAGTGTTCAAGGGTTAGATAAAGAGAAGAAGTCTCTCTTGTATTTTTCATTGAAGTTTGTATTGATTCGTTGCTCCTGTGGATCAAGTCCGAGGTCTGTTACTCTTTGAAAAGGTGTGAAGATCTTCTCCTAATTCAAGACATGAAGTCTGGTACTAGGCTGAGAGCTAGAAAGATATCCCAAACAATTTTTCAGTGGTCCGAGAGCCTACTTATTCGAGATCTCTTGTCTCCTGAAGGTGATCTCTAGGCCGAGTCCTAGAGGAATATTATAATTCTATTATTCCGAGATCTGAGATTGTAGCTGCCTCAGCCTTGTAACTAGGCTGAGATCTGAGGTCACCTCAGGACTGTCTCTAGCCCAAGATCCGACATTACTCATCTGTTCTCCTATGCGAAGGTATTCAAGGAAGTGTTCGAGGGTTAGATAAGGAGAATAAGTCTCTTATATTTTTCATTGAAGTTTGTATTGATTCGTTGCTCCTGTGGATCAAGTCGGAGGTCTGTTACTCTTTGAAAAGGTGTGAAGATCTGCTCCTAATCCAAGACGTGAAGTCTGGTACTAGGCTAAGAGCTAGAAAGATATTCCAAACAATTTTTCAGTGGTCTGAGAGCTTACTTATTTGAGATCTCTAGGCCGAGTCCTAGAGGAATATTATAATTCTATTATTCCAAGATCTGAGATTGTAGCTGCATCAGCCTTGTAACTAGGCTGAGATCTGAGGTCACCTCAGGACTGTCTCTAGCCCAAGATCCGAGCTACTTCAGGACTGTAATTGATCCAAGTTTTGTGCCTCCACAGATATGTTTGTCGAGATCTAACTCAGATCTGTCTCTAGTCTGAGATCTGAGTTACTCCAAGATTGTGATTTGGTCTGTGTTTTGTGCCTCCACAGATCTGCTTGCTGAGATCTAACTCAGATCTGTCTCTGGTCTGAGATCTGAGTTATTCTAGAATTATGATTTGGTTTGTGTCCTGTGCCTCCACATATCTGCATCATATCTGAAGTTTGAGCCTCAGAAGGGAAGAGATTCGAGCTTTGTCTCCGTGGTATGGTGAAAGGATCAACCCCTTGTTTGTGATCTTGTTGGAAGAACTTGTGAAGAGGAGCTTAGCACTTGTGGAGGCCATCTTGATTGGTCAGTATTGTCTATGTCTTGATGTCTTATTGAAGGATCTGTTTAAGGAAAGGGTTGCTGGGTTTTCACTCCTTGTGGGTTTTCCCAAGATAAAATATTGTCTATTGTTATTGTGCTCTGTGATCTCCACTGTCTTGTCATTAATATTGTTTGGATTTCTGAAGTGATTATTTGATGAAGAAGAAGAATTAAAAGAAACCCTAATAATTCACAAATAATTATTAGTAGTTCAGAAATAGTACTGTACACACTGTACTTGGATTTTCAACATGGCTTCAGAGCTTTGGTCAATGTAGAAAGTTGTTTATCATACCTTGAAAATAAGCTTTTCTTCATCTCTGTATCATTTTGAAGGAAATCATTTGTTTATTACCCATGTCTAAGAACAATGAGATGATGGCTCCCTCTTGCAAAGAGGAAAACGAGCCTAATGAACCACGAAATTTCAAAGCTTGGAAGAAAATAATCGATTTGGTCTTAGAGGTGTTGAAGAATGTAACTAGGTCCCGTCTTCATAATTGTATTTGAGTCATAATGAAATGTATTTATCAAAATAAAGAAATAAATTTATTATTATTATTATTATTATTATGACTTATTTAAGCATGGGTTTCATGCTTGGGTAATCATGCTATAGGTCAAAGTCCCCATTGAGGACTTGGAGCTTTTATATTGAATCATTAGAGTCATTGTCCATTATATGAGACCCTTCTTGAACTTTTGAATCATGTAAAAAGAATTATTATTGAGTCAAATAAGTCATTTGTCACCTCCACACCAAGTTGGCCCTTACCTGATCAAGTCGGCCTACATCAGGGTAATTCAAACTACAGAAGAGTGTATGAATACATTGTAGTTCGATTCATTTGGAGGATTACTCACAAGTTCGATATACAAGCAGAAGAAACAGAAGTGTACGAAATTGCAGGAGAAGGAGAAGGATTGCTAGATCGAAGTCTCTATGTCATATCTCTATCACTCGTGTGAATTTTTTGGGCTACTGCATCAAGATCGAAAATTCTGTTGCTACATCAAGGTCAAAGTTACTGCTGCATCAAGGTCAAAGTTGCTGCTGCATCAAGGTCGAAGTTTCTTCTACATCTAGGTCATTGCTTGAAGATTGAAGTGTTGCTACTTCTAGGTCGAGGATCTATTGCTGCTATTAGGTTGAAGTTCTGTTGCAGCAAGGTTGAAGTTGTTGTTGGGAGGTTATCATTTGCAGAAGAAGGGAAGGGCTGACTTGGTGATTGGAGGAAGTTTGTGTCTAGGTCAAAGAGTCTTGGATTATCTCGTGAAACTATTGAAGGAAGAGTTGTTGACTGGGTTTTCCCCTAGATAGGGGTTTTGCCCTGGCTTTCCGCCTACATCTAGTGTCTTTGATCTTCGTGTTATGGTTTTGGTAATTGCTTGATGAACTAAGATAAAAGAAGAACACAAGAAAGTTAATAAGAACATAAGAATATCACAAGTATTTATCAATGTAAAGAAAATATTTCTGCCTTTCTGATTTTCCAACATGGTTTAGAAGCCAAGGTAAAGAAGAATGAAAAAGGTAGCCTAAAGATCTATTGAAAGGAAAATAAAGAAATCTCAAGAAGTTGGATAAGGGTCATCAAAGAGGATCATATAAGGAGAGAAGCCTACTATCTTCAAGAACCATGTATAACTCAATAAAGGGAGAAAACAAATTAGAAGGAGCATCCAATTACAGGGCATGGAAAAAGAGGATAGATCTTATCCTTGAACAGAACAAAGTTTTGGATCTAATCAATGTAGAAATCTTAAGACAAACCTCGGTTTTCAGTTTCTCTTTATTTCTCCCATAAAGTTAAATGCCCATTCTCATAACCATACATTCAACAAGTTGGAAAGATAAATATTTTCTGAAAACACAAATTCTTGAAATTTCACAGTGCTGAAAATGCAGAAATAAAAACTCAGAAAAATAAATCAGCCACACACACAGAAAATGACACGCTGATTTTTGGTCAATATGAGTGTGGAAAAACCTCCTACAACTCTTGGGGAAAACAAGTTCGAAAGCTCCTCTTTATTTTTGAATATAGCTTTTAAAGTGAGACAGAAATTACAACAAAAATTCCAGCAACTTAACAAATGTACTTATCTCGATTTCGGTGCTTTTACCCTGCCTTGGAAAACATGCCGAACAGTAAACTAACAAAACATAAATTTTACAACATTAATTACAGCATTAAATGCTGACTGTACTTCTTGATTTCTGTACCCAATTGTATGGTCATACGGCTCTACGAATTGTGCGAAAGGTACAACAGTACATCCTCGATTTCTATGCCTCTTTTTGCCTCAAAAAATGTGCTGTTGTTGCTATACAGATTTCCTCGAAATTTGTGCCACCAATAGCAATACCTCTCCTCGATTTTCGTGCCCAGAATTTGCCTCGAAAACTGTGGTGAAGCTATTGTACGGATTCCTAGAAAACTGTGCCTCCTTTCTTGAAAAATGTGCCACACTCCTACTGTATGGATTTTTGCCTTGGGAACTATGCCTCTGTGCTACTGTACGGATTTGCTGAAGTCTCTAGCTGCTGTCCTCCTTCTCCTCACTGCTCATAAATTTCTCCCTTGCTTTCTCTTCTCTTCTCTCAATCTGCTCATGAAAGAATCAATGACCTTTTCCTCTCATTCCCTTCTTTAACCTAACCCTAAGTGACGTTTAGGGAATCCCTAAATCCAATGGCTGAGATAGCTTTAGATCTAGGGCTGAGATTAAATGTGCATTTAATTCTCACTTTCTATTTTTTAATTCACCCCACTTTAATAAAGACCCTCTTAGTCATTTATTTCCAAAGTCACTTTTCACTTTCTAATTTCACATTGATTTTATTAAAGTCACTTTAAAATTAGACTTAGTAACTTTATCACTTAAAGTCACTTTTAAATTAGATTTGACTTTATAACTTATAAAGTCACTTTAGGAGAAAAAGTGAAATTCTTTTGGACACATTTCCCTAGGCCAAAGATCAAAGCCTTAGGGAACCACCTGTCCTTTGGTAACCAAATTTCAACACTCCCTCTTACTGAGGAAGGTGTTCCTCACTACACCATCTTGTCTCTGAAGTAGACATGCTTGCCCCGTGGTAAGGGTTTGGTAAATATATCTGCTACCTGCTCATCTGTGGGAATATACTCAAGCTTCACAGCTGCCTTCTGAACATAGTCTCTGAGGAAGTGATATCTGATGCCGATACGCTTTGACCTATGATGAAATACTGCATTCTCTGTGAGTTTAATGCAACTCTGATTATCTCAGTAAATCACTGAAGGTCTCAATGGTTGACGAAATAAGCCAAACAACATCTTGTGAAGCCATATGGCCTCACAAGTAGCTAAATTGGTAACCATGTACTCTGCTTCCGCTGAACTCAATGCTACTGACTGTTGCTTTCGGTTGAACAAAGACACAACTGCTGAACCCAACCCAAAACAACAACTTTAAGTGCTCTTCCGATAATAAGCACAACTTGCCCAATCAAAATCAGTGTAACCTGCCAATCTCATTCCATCTCCCTGCCTATAATCAAGACCATACTCCACTGTCCCCTGCAAGTATCGCAAAATGTGTTTTGCAGCAACCCAGCGCACCCTCCTGGGATCACACATGAACTGGCTCATCGTGTTGACTGCAAAACATATATCTGGTCTGGTGTTGACCAAATACATCAAGGAACCAATCAGCTGTCTGTACAATGTGGGATCCACCAACTTGGAATCTGAAGCAAGAAGCTTCTTCCAGTTGGTGATCATAGGTGTCGACATGGGTCCACAATCCTCCATGTGGAATCTGCTAAGGATGTCGACAATATACTTCCCCTATCCCAGGAAGAAATGCCCCTCCTCTTGCCACACCTCCAAACCCAAAAAGTAATGCATCAAGCCAATGTCCTTCATCTCGAACTCCGACGCAAGATCTCTCTTGCAGCACTCTATGAGTCTATCTGCACTCGTAATGACCAAGTCATCCACATACAACACCAGAATGAGAGGCTCCTCACCTATCACAATAAAGTATAGTTTCGGATTTGAATCGCTCTTTGTGAAACCCATCTCTTGCAAGTACGTATCAATCCTGGAGTACCAAGCTCTAGGAGCTTGCTTCGGGCCATAAAGGGCCTTCTTTAGTCTGCACACATGGGACTCCTTCCCATGCGCCTCAAAGCCCTATGGCTGCTCAATGTACACCTCCTCCTGTATGAAGCCATTGAGAAATGCGGTCTTCACATCCATCTGGTGGATCTTCCAACCCATCTTTGCTGCTATTCGATGTAATGGAGCGAATGGAAGTATATCGAGCCACGGGAGAGAAGGTCTCCTCATAATCAACTCCCTCTACCTGGGAGAACCCTCTAGCCACAAACCTTGCCTTGAATTTCTCAATGCTACCATCTGTAGCATGCTTTACCTTGTAAAGCCATCTGGAAATAACCACAGATTTTCCCTCAAGCCTTGACACCACCTCCCAAACATCATTCTACATGATAGAAGAATACTCCTCCTACATGGCCTCTCTCCACACCTGCTGGCTAGCTGCCTCCTCATAGCTAGAAGGCTCAGAGTCAATGATGTTGGCAACCATTTCCATATAGCTACAAAACCTCTCAAGTGGTCTGCTCTCTCTTACCGGTCTCTTCAGCCCAACAACAGATGTGGCCTCTCTCAAGGTATCCTGAAGCCACTTGGGCTTCGTCTTCCTTAAGCACACTTCTCCCACTGGAGAATGAAACTCCACATCCTCATTAGGATCCTAAACTCCTGAATGTCTGTCTGCTATCTTCCTGCTTGAACCTGAACCTGTAGATGCTGAAGTACCGTGTGAACTATCCATCAGTGGACTATCTTGTGAACTGCTTTGCATGCTGCCCGAAGCACCACCCCTCTGCCTCTGCGAGCCGCTACTCACTGATGGAAATAACACCGTGATTGATGTACCTCCTGATCCCTGCTCACTGGATCCCTGTGACTGACTCAGCTACTCCTGAGGGTCTGGCTGATCCAAATACTCTAACCTATGTGACCTCCTGAAAGCCTTGTCCTCCTCAAGCTTCACATCTCGCCTGACAACAACTCTCCTCTGTGCAGGAATATAAAACCGAAAGGCTTTCAAGGTCTCATTGTAGCCCACAAAGATACCCTTCTCTACGGTGGGCTCTAGCTTGATCTTCTTCTCCTTGGGTACGTAGGAGTATTTAATACACCCAAAGATACAAAAATGACCAATATCAGGCTTCTTCCTAGAAAAAGCCTCCTCTGGAGTCACGTGCCCCAAGGCACGATGCAGACTCCTGTTTTGCAAATATAGAACAATGTTGCAGGCCTCTGCCCACAAAAACAAAGGTAAACCCTGAGCATGTAACATGGCTTTGGCAGCCCCAACGATGGATTTGTTCTTCCTCTCCACAACCCTGTTCTGCTGGGGGTTGTAAGGAACTGTGAACTCCCTCCTGATGCCTGCCTCCGCACAATACTCAACAAACTCACCAAGGTTGTACTCCCCTCCATTTTTCGACCTCAGGGACTTGATCTTCCAACCTATCTGAGTCTCCACAAGAGCTCTGAACTCCTGAAACCGCTTGAAGACCTCACTCTTGGTCTTCAAGAAATAAATCTAGGTCCTCCTGGAGTGATCATCAATGAATAAAACATAATGCTCATATCCACTCAAGGAAACATGAGACATCCGACCGCTCACATCGGTATGAATCAAATCAAGTATCCCAGTCGATCTGCTGTCACTGTTGGGAAAAGGGGATTTGGCAAACTTGCCCATAGCACATCCTTTGCATGTATCAATGTGATCAGTACTGAAATCTGGCACACCTGTAGTGATCTCTCGCAATGTCCTCAAGGCCCCATGATACATGTGCCCCATCCTGCGGTGCCAAATCTCGCACAGCTCTGAACTGCTAGCTCTGCTGCTGGTACTACTGCTCAATGCCAAAAGGGGCTGAAACACAAACTTGTACACCTTTCCATGGCATACACCAATCACTCTAGCTGAATCAGCTGGAGCGCCCCTACTATATATAAGTACCTCTCCTCTCCTGAATAATACCTCATACCCTTTGTCCTCCAATGCTGATACAGATATAAGGTTCTTCCTCATCCCTGGCACATATAGAACATCTGACACCTTCAAGGGAGGTTTGGGTTCCCTATCAAATGTCAATGTCCCCACATCGACTGCTCTAACAATGCTGTCTTCTTCGAGTATTACCTCTATATTAGTGCCACTCTCTGAAAGCTCTGAGAAGTACTCACAGACTCCTGTCATATGACGTGAAGCCCCACTGTCAACATACCAAATACCTGAAGATGTTCTGCTAGTGGAGGGAAATGCACACTCCCTCTCATCCTCTGTGGCAGGTGATCTTGCACTAGTGGAATCACAAGCAATGAACCTTAACTCCCAGTCAAAACTCTCCGAAAAGTCCCCTATCTTTGCTGATGCTGCCATGGTCTTGTTCTTCCCCTTCTTCTTCTTCTTCTTTGGACACACAACTGCATAGTGTCCCGTCTTTTGACAATTCCAACATGTTACCTTGGAATAGTCCTTCTCCTTGTTCAGCTGCTTACCTTTACATTTGCCTTTGCCCCCACCACCACTTGTGGAAACTTGCTTCTTTCCCTTGCCCTTCTTGCCTCTTGCTAACAGAGCTACATTTTCATCCTCCTCAACTGGCTTGGCTGCCCCAAGCTGGTTCTTTCTGATTTCATTATGTATGCAATCATCCCACAACCTCTCCCAAGTGGGAAGGGTCTCACGTGCACAAATCCCATAAGCAAAGCTCAACCATGAACTGGGAGGGCCATTCATTGCAATCCACACCAACTTAGTGGGTGGAATGACCTGTCCAACTGCTGCCAACTCATCTCTCACATTAGTGATATTTGTGAGGTATGTAGTAGCACTATTAGTCTTTGCCATCTTAATGGCCTTCAGCTTCTCCCTTATGACCATTTTTCTGTTCCCATTGGTACTGTGATAGAGATTGGTCAAGGCTGTCCACATCTCATGAGCAAGTCTCTTTCCTCTCACATGAGGAATGTAATGGTCTTTAATACCATCCAGAATCGGTGTCTTGCCCTTGTTATTCTTCTTATTAAAGTCTGCCAACTGAACAGGGTCAGAAGGCACATTAACAAGGTGCTGTTGGGTATGCACCGTTATACCCCAGACTTCTGCCTCCTCAAAGATGCTCTGCATTCTTTCCTTCCATACAGTGAAGTTGCTATGTCCATCCAACCTATCCTCCACCCTCAAGCCCAAAGACATGCTTGCTGTCCTAATAAACTGAAATAACACTACTGTAGTAAAGGTTCTGTTTTCTGTGTAAAATCAGCTTGCTGTAAATTTTCTCTTTGCTGTCCCAAATTGCACTTTTCAGCAAACTAGCTCCGATACCATGTAGAAATTTTACGACCAACCTCGGTTTTTAGTTTCTCCTTATCTCTCCCATAAAGTTAAATGCCCATTCCCATAACCATACATTCAACAAGCTGGAAAAATAAATATTTTCTGAAAACACAAATTCTGGAAATTTCATAGTGCTGAAAATGCAGAAATAAAAGCTCAGAAAAATAAACTAGCCATACACACAAAAAATGACATGCTGATTTTTGGTCAATATGACCCTAGAAGAACCCCCTACAACTCTTGGGGAAAACCAGTTCGAAAGCTCCTCTTTATTTCTGAATATAGCTTTTACAGTGAGACAAAAATCACAACAAAAATTCCAGCAATTTAAAAAATGTACTTATCTCGATTTCCGTGCTTATACCTCGCCTTGGAAAACGTGCCAAACAGTAAGCTAACAAAACATAAATTTTACAACATTAATTATAGCATTAAATGCTGACTGCACTTCTCAATTTCTATGCCCAACTGTACGATCGTACGACTGTACGGACTGTGCGGAAGGTACAACAATACCTCCTCGATTTTTGTGCCTCTTCTGCTCGAAAATTGCGCTGTTGTTGCTGTAGGGATTTCCTCGAAAACTGTGCCACCAAACAGCGGTACCTCTCCTCGATTTTCGTGCCCAGAATATGCCCAAAAAACTGTGGTGAAGCTGTTGTACAAATTCCTAGAAAACTAGGCCTCCTTCCTCGAAAAATGTGCCACAATCCTACTGTACGGATTTCTGCCTTCAGAACTGTGCCTCTTTGCTGCTGTATGGATTTGCTGAAGTCTCTATCTACTGCTCTCCTTCTCCTAACTGCTTAGAAATTTCTCCCTTGCTTTCTCTTCTCTTCTCTCAATCTGCTCATGAAAGAATCAATGACATTTTCCTCTCTTTTCTTCCTTTAACCTAACCCTAAGTGACTTTTGGGGAATTCCTAAATCTAATGGCTGAGATAGCTTTAGATCTAGGGCTGAGATTAAATGTGCACTTAATTCACACTTTCTATTTTTTAATTCACCCCACTTTAATAAAGACCCTCTTATTAATTTTTTTTCCAAAGTCACTTTTCACTTTCTAATTTCACATTGACTTTATTAAAGTCACTTTAAAATTAGACTTAGTAATTTTATCACTTAAAGTCACTTTTAAATTAGATTTGACTTTATAACTTATAAAGTCACTTTAGGAGAAAAAGTGAAATTCTTTTGGACACTTTTCCCTAGGCCAAAGATCAAAGCCTTAGGGAACCACCTGTCCTTCGGTGACCAAATTTCAACAGTTAAAGGAAAAGTGAAGAAATCTATAGATCAATCAAGTGATGCTGAAAAAGCAAAGTTTAGAGAGTCAGAAATATTGGCCGTGAGGCTAATGGTAGATGGAATTAAGGATAACCTCATCCCATACATTTCCAACATAGATTGTAGAAATTTTTGAATCCTTATACTTATGCATAAATTATTACTATTAGTTTGGTTAAACTCCTCCTACTTATGCAAGTTATCAACTAAATAAATTCAAGTTAACATCGAAGAAAAACATATAACAGATCCCTACCAATTCAGATCTAAAATAAGCACATGCACACATTGACAAAGTGATAGTTATTTCTGGACAAACTGTCTCCGGAAAAACCCAATGTGGGAAAACCGTTCTCTGGCTGCTGGAGGGCTCTATTATTAAGAATATTTCTGAATACTCTGAATACACAACTCTAGGCTTCAGATCTGGAAAACCCTACAGAGAAAACTCTAGATCTACAACTCTTGGCTGATCTAGGGCCAAAAATACTAACTGATCCACACCCTCAAACAGGATTTACAGAACTCAGCTAGATCTAGGCCTAGAAACTCCAGTGCTGCCCCTGAAATGAACTGCGTCAGCCTCTGAAGCCCCTGTTGGGCTCTGTGTCAGCCTTGGATGGCCTCCAAACCCTCAACGCTGCCTCTGTAAGGGACTGCTTTACCCCAGAATGGGTGATGCAATCACTGCGCTACCCCTAAGGGTCTCTGCGCAACCCCTGAAGGGTTTCCTGAAAAATACGCTGTCCTTGTTGCTGCTGCCTTCCTTTGCGCTGTCATTGAGCTGATCTCTTCTCTGCCTCTTTGTGTATTCTAGACCTTGGGATCATATCATTCCCTTGGTCTAAATTCCCCTCTCTGTAGCTGAAGCACTTCTGAGTATTCTTAGCCAACCCTGCCCTAGAATCTCAGCTTAGCTTCAGTGCTCTACCTCTGTGTATCTTTCCAAATGACCCCAAGCCTTTCTTTTATACTTTTCTTGTTGACAAATCAACGGCCATGATCAAATCTTGAATCAATGGCTAAGATTAAAAGAAAGCTTGATGCGTGTGACTTAAGACAATTTCATCACATGTTTAATTAAATTCACTTTAATTATTTTATTTTCCGAAGTTTTAACCTTTGAAATACATTAAAATAATTAATTAATTTAATATCTCTTAAACCAGATGAAGTTTCCCAAATCCATTTCTGGGTCTTGTAGATTAGGTGAACTCTAGTCCTTCCTCAAAATTTGGGACCTAGAGAACAACTGATGCTACCCGAAATACACAAAATCTCAGCACTCCCTCTTAGCATCAAGGGTGTGCTCTAGCAATACATCACACTTATGCATTGCATGATTTTGGGCACTGGTTCTGTGCTGCTGAAGCTTGGCCTCCTACCACTCAACTCTGCACTGCTACTGCCATTTTGTATTGTTGCCCATGACTCTGCCACTGCCACTGCAACTTCTATACTGCAGCTCCCTCTCAATATGCTACATCTGTGCTGCTCATAATACTGGCACTCTGATCTGTTGCACTGCAAATTCAATTGTTGAGAGAAACAACTGAATCTCCTGCCCAATCTTTGACAAACAAGTCTGATGGGCTGCATCCTCATCACTGAAGCTCCATAGGCTAAAGATCTGTGTTGGCATCCAAAGAACGATGCACAACTACAACTTTGCCTACATAATCAGGCTTCCTCTGCACTACTGAAGTCACATCAGCCCCTTGTGCTGAAGTCTATCACGCTGCTGCTACACTGTGCTATCCCTCTGAAGCCTTCTGTGCTGCTTCAGCTCTACACTGCATAAGCAGCACTGCTCTGCGCTGTTGAAGTCACATCAGCCTCTGCGCTGCTACTGCTGCTTTGCTCTGTGCTGCTTCTCCCAGTCTTCAGATCTGCCTCTACCTTTGCCTCATCTGTGATCTATGCACCCACTGCTCCACTTGTCCCGCTATTGTCTTAAGGCTGCCGTAGCTCGCTTGTGATCCAAGAGATGAGCTGCTCAAGGATTCTGCCTTACATTTTGTAGATCCTCTACAGATCCATGTCGCCCCACTTTCGTGTAGCTCCTCTACATGTCCATGTCACCCCACCTCCGTGGTTCATGAGCACTCATGGCTACATCATCTCCTGACCCATCATTTTCCATCGCTGCTTTGGAAGAAGACGCTGGCAAAATGTCCCAGTTTGCCATACTGGAAGTACTTGATCTTTGAAAGATCCTTCTTATTCTTCGGTTGCTTCTTTGATGCCAAGGCTACATCTTCCTCCTCTTCCTTCTTTACTTTGCTCAACCCAGGGCTGTGCTGCTTCTTGGTGAATCTGTGTAGTTCTTCTTGCCGCAGGATTGACCACAAGCTGTCCCAATTTGGGAGGTCCACTCTGCCCAAGATACTTTGGACAAAGGTTTCCCACTCATCTGTGACTACATTGAGGGAAGTCAAGACTATCACTGCATCATCTACGGTTGCGCCCGTTGTAGTCAGCTGATCCCTGATTGACTTTTATCTGAAGAGGAAGTGCTTGATGTCTTCTCCCTTGGTCATCATGAATGACCTCATTTGGGTCTCCAACAACATCTTTCTTTGGACTGATTTTCCCTCATACAGGGAAGTCAGGGCCTTCCACATCTCATTAGCTGTCTTCTTCTCAGCTATGTGTGGTACAATATGGTCCTTGATACTGTCCATTATCAACTGCTTGACATGCTAACAACTTCTCTATGCTTCCTTAGGAGATCCGCATCTGTCGGTGTGGCCAGAGTCTGCTCTGCATGGTCTCTTAGACCGTATGCCTCAAGGACAATCAGGATCCTAGCTTCCCACGTTGAAAAGTTTGAGAGGCCCTCTAGCCTATCCTGATCACGTAGTCCATGAGGAGCCATCTGCTCAGAATGTGCGGAGCTCCTCTTCTCTATACTAGAGATCTGGATCTAGGGTCCTTTACGAACTGGACACCCTCTGCTCCCTCTGACACTTGATTTCCCTCCTTAGAAATCTACCAAATCAACTATGATTCAGCTTCTTCTTTGATCCTCTTATCAAACTACAAGTTTCCTTTGGCAAGAAACTCTCTGAGAAGCTAATCTCTTTCCAATCTTTGTCACTTGTGCTAAGGCTAAAAATTTGAAAACTTCAGAAATTTAACCCCACCAGCTCTTTTGAATTTCTGCAACTTTTCTATATTTGATAGATTCAGATTTGAATCACACTGGCTAGCTTTAGACCCAACCAACACTGTTTTTGAGCTTCCCCTGCGCAGTGATTGCGTAGGCTTGCTAGGACATAGCGCTGGACAACGCCACCCCTCCCTCTGTGTGAATCTGCTCCTGAAAACTGCACTACCCCTTCAGATATGCTTCTCTGCTGCTTTTCCAGCTGCTTTCTACAGCGAGATATTTCAGATTCTTCAACTAGTGACCCTTCTAGATTTGCAATTGCTCTGATACCATGTAGCTCTTTTGAATTTCTGCAACTTTTCTGCAGAATTTTTCTGGATTTGACAGATTCAGATCTGAATCACACTGGCTAGCTTTAGACCTAAGCAACACTGTTTCTGAGCTTCCTTTGCGTAGTGATTGCGTAGGACATAGCGCTGGACAATGTCACCCCTCCCTCTGTGTGAATTTGCTCTTGAAAACTGCACTGCCCCTTCAGATATGCTTCTCTGCTGCTTTTCCAGCTGCTTTCTACAGCTAGATATTTCAGATTCTTCAACTAGTGACCCTTCTAGATCTGCAATTGCTCTGATACCATGTAGAGATTTCTGAATCCTTATACTTATGTAGAAATTGTTACTGTTAATCTGGTTAAGCTCCTCCTACATACACAAGTTATCAATTGAATAAATTCAAGTTAACATTGAAGCAAAACACATAACAGATCTCTACCAATTCAGATCTAGAATAAGCACATGCACACATTGACAAAGTGACACAGTTATTTCTGGACAAACTGTCCCCGGAAAAACCCAATGTGGGAAAACCAGTTTCTGGCTACTGGAGGGTTCTATTATTAAGAATATTTCTGAATATACAACTCTAGGTTTCAGATCTGGAAAACCCTACAGATAAAACTCTAGATCTACAGCTCTTGGCTGATCTAGGGACAAAAATAATAACTGATCCGCACCCTCAAACGGGATTTACAGAACTCAGCCAGATCTAGGCCTAGAAACTCCAGCGCTGCCCCTGAAATGACCTGCATCAGCCTTGGATGGCCTCGAAACCCTCAACGTTGCCTCTAGAAGGGACTGTGTTACCCCAGAATGGGTGACGCAGTCATTGCGCTGCCCCTAAGGGTCTCTGTGCAACCCTTGAAGGGTTTCTTGAAAAATACGTTGTCCTCGCTGCTGCTGCTGCCTTCCTCTGCGCTGTCCTTGAGCTGATCTCTTCTCTGCCTCTTTGTGTATTCTAGACCCTGGGATCAGATCATCCCCTTGGTCTAAATTCTCTTCTCTACAGCTGAAACACTTCTGAGTATTCTTAGCCAATCCTGCCCTAGAATCTCAGCTTAGCTTCAGTGCTCTGCCTCTGTGTATCTTTACAAATGACCCCAAGCCTTTCCTTTATACTTTTCTCGTTGACAATTCAACGACCATGATCAAATCTTGAATCAATGGCTAAGATTAAAAGAAAGCTTGATCTGTGTGATTTGAGACAATTTCATCACATGTGTAATTAAATTTACTTTAATTATTTGATTTTTCTAAGTTTTAACTTAGGAAATACATTAAAATAATTAATTAATTTAATATCTCCTAAACCAGATGAAATTTCCCAAATCCATTTATGGGTCTTGTAGATTAGGTGAACTCTAGTCCTTCCTCAAAATTTGGGACCTAGAGCACCACTGATGGTACCGCAAATACACAAAATCTCAACATAGATTCTACTTAAGAGATGTATGAGTCCTTATCCAAGTTGTTCACAATTAAGAATCTTGGTCAAGTTGTAAGTCTTAAGAATGAACTGAGAACCATGAAGATGACAAAGGACGACACTGTAGCTTCCTTCTTTGTTAGGATAGCTAGAATTAGAGATGATCTCCAGGAAATAGATGAGATAGTACCTGAAAAAGAGCTCGTGATTGCTGCACTTATGGGATTGCCATCCTCTTGGAGTGCCTTTGCTTCAGGGATCAACAGTTGGAAGGAAACTCCTGCATTTGAGTAACTATGGAATGCATGTAGTGAAGTAGAAGTGAGAATTTCATTAGTAACCAACAAAGAGAATGGAGAAGGGGAAATTTCAAATGCCTATTCCAGTCATCACAAGAGCAAAGGAACCTTCAAGAAGTCTAATGGGCTAAGGAAGAAGGTAGACCTATCCGAGATTGAATGCTACAATTGCCACAAGATAGGCCACTATAGAAATGATTGTCCTGACAAGCCTATGAATAAAAAGAGAAACATGGATCAAGCAAATGTTGCCGATGAAGGATCTCCAAAGAAGAACAAAACCAAAGAATGAGAAATAAAGGACTTGCACTACTAAGTCCCCTACTCTAAGTTTTGAATTGTTCTTCTTTATGATTTGATTTCCAGTATTTATAGGTTTAACATGCTTTGGAAAAATATTATTGAATTGTTTTGATAAAGTTATAGGTATCCCTTGATATTGGATTAAGAGGGAGCCCTCACCATTTCCAAAGATAAGTATCTTACTCCTTGTATTAATCTTTTTTATATTTGCTTTCCCTCTCTTATCTAGATTTGTTTGTATTAAATGCTAATAACATTTCTTTTGATATTTTTCCTTGTTTAGAAAAGGCTTGCTGAATACTCATGGGTTGTGGAGGAGACCTCACAAGACAAAGCCTGATAGAAGTTATATTGAAATTGATGTCCTACAATGTTTGTTAAGAAACAACTCAAAAGTATGTCTTAGACCATAAGCTTTGTTCTCTTCATGATAAAGGTATATTCATTCTTTTTAATAATCTGTTCTACATTACTAACATTGTTATGTCTATGACCTTGGAATTATAAAGATTCTTATTTGGGTGATTAATCATTAGATTGAATCTACCCTCATTAAAATCATTCATCATTTTGTGGAACCCTAAAAAGGTTCTTTGTAAAACCCTTACCTAAGGATATATCAATGCTTATGTGAAAACCCTAGCCTGCATAGGGTTATGATGAAATCTAGAAAAAGCTATTCTTTTGATGTTTGGGGTTTTGGTAGTGCTATGGAAACCTTAGTCCTTCAGGGTTGGATAGTAATGTCTATGTATTAAATCTTTAGAAATTTTGGCAAATTAGGGTTTATGAGAAAAACCCTTATAATATCTAGAGTAAGATTCTAGGAATGAAACCCTATGTGTATGTTTGTCCGTCTAATCAAAACCCTAGCCTGATCAAATTTGTTTTATGTCTAACTTTATTGTATTGATATTTGTGTCTTAGGTTTTCTTAATAAATATTATTATGATAAGCTTATGCATGACTATGAAATCCTAGATATGTATATATGGTAACCTAATTGTTGATCATAGTTCTAGGGTTTGTAACTAAGCCGTAGCCGAAGTTTGATATTCTAGGATATGATGTTATGACGATCAAGTATAATGCTTACAAAAATTGGTCATATTGTTGAAACCTTAGATTGTGCTGTGATTGGTTTTGAGTCTTGACAATTGATATCTAAGGCTTAGTATTTCATAGATGGAATCTAGGGTTTGAATTAATGGCTAGTAGAAGACTAACATATGAATTATAAAGTTGTTAGATGCATTGTAGAATTGTACTTGTTTGAATTACTTCTAGGGTTTGCAATATATCATAGAAGTGTTTGAGAGAAATATTGAGACCCTAGATATAATGAGACTAATATCTTGATCGAGTTACTTTAAGTTTTAATGATGTGATCTAGGGTTTATGACAAAACTTGAGCAAGAATTAAAGTATAGAAGTATGTGTCTCTTGCTGATTATGAACCTAACTAAGTTTAGGTATCTCTTATAGTTAACTTCATGCTTCTATATGTGTATTTGGTTGTACTTGCTGTCTAAGTTGCTTCTTATAGTTTTAATGATGTGATCTAGGGTTTATGACAAAACTCGAGCAAGAATTAAAGTATAGAAGTATGTGTCTCTTGCTGATTATGAACCTAACTAAGTTTAGGTATCTCTTATAGTTAACTTCATGCTTCTATATGTGTATTTGGTTGTACTTGCTGTCTAAGTTGCTTCTTATAGTTTTAATGATGTGATCTAGGGTTTATGACAAAACTCGAGCAAGAATTAAAGTATAGAAGTATGTGTCTCTTGCTGATTATGAACCTAACTAAGTTTAGGTATCTCTTATAGTTAACTTCATGCTTCTATATGTGTATTTGGTTGTACTTGCTGTCTAAGTTGTGCAGGGACATAATCTTCAAGATGTTGAAGATATTCGTAAATAAAGTTGACTTGATTGGCAATCATGATGAAGGTGTTAGAAAATTATATATTACAGAGCAATGGAACACATAAAAATATGCGGAATTACAAACACAGAAAACATATAAAACAAGAGAGACACAAATATATGTGGTTCACCCAACTTGGGCTACGTCCACGGAGAAACAACCAGTCCTTCCTTTCTATTATCCATCAAAATGAAGAGGCAACCTACAACAGATTTGCTGTAATATCCTCTACCCTCTGACACAGTCCCCCTTTCTCTTTCTCGCTCAGAATACACAGTCAACACACAACCGCAATACAATTCCCTCATGTGAACCGAGGGGTTGCCATCCAGGGTAAAAAACCCTAAATTAAACATAACTTCTACCGTCAGATCATCCGCCTAGTGAACGAACTAGATTGACTGCGTGGAGGGGTGTACAGTGTTTCGGTATACATCCGGCTGAAACAAAGACATCTAAATCAGGATGATAATCAAGCTCCACACCCAACAAAAGGAAATTATATGAATGATAATGATCAAGAAGGATGGAAGCCATGCAAGATTCTCCAATGCTATAGAAAGCAGTTGATCTCCCTAAGTTAAGAGGGAGCCTGGATAAAAGAAAGGGCATATCTCCAAAGTTGAGAGGGAGGGCATATTATAGTCATGATGGATACGTTGAAGAAGAAAATTGGAGAATGTATATTTAGGTGCTGCTCAAAGAAGGAAAGCAGGATTTGGCTATATAATATGTTGCTGCTTGAAAAGTAGGAAAGGAAGTTGTATGGTTAAAGAAACTTTTGTCAGGATTTGTTTGGTAAGCCTCTAAGTCCTACAGTGATAAATTGTGAGGCAATATCAAGATGTTTGAAGACCACGAAAGTTTGTATTTGAAAGATTGTTACCGATTGGGATTATGTTTGTACTAGTAAATCTCTTGGAGTTTTGGAAGCATGTTTTGCATGCGTGATGTTACCGATTTGTTTGATCCGGAGAGATTTGTTACCAATTTGAATAAATCGGGAGTGTTGAGGCATCATGTAATGCCCTGGGAGGACATCTGACCGACTTGTGTGTTGATGTCTAGTTCCCAAAGTAGGGAGGGTGGCGTTGATCATAGAGCTCTGACGTTGCATTACGCTCCTAGTTCTATGGGTCGATGGTTAGCAAGCCTGATGGTACCTAGAGTGGCTGAAAGCTTTAGTCCCAATCAGATAGATTGTCCTGGTCAGGAATCTAGTCTGTGGCATCGCGGTGCCTAAAATATTCGTGGTTCATATGTTTTGAGATCTTTCTTGTACTTGTATATCTATGTCATTATGAATACCTCCCTAGTTAAGAGGGAGTGTTGAAGAATGTAACTAGGTTCGGTTTTCATAATTGTATTTGAGTCATAATGAAATGTATTTATCAAAATAAAGAAAAATAAATTTTTATTATTGCTATTATTATTATGAATTATTAAAACATGGGTTTCATGCTTGGGTCATCATGTTATAGGTCAAAGACCCCATTGAGGACTTCTAAGTTTTATATTGAGTCATTAGAGTGTCCATTTTATGAGACCCTTCTTGGGATTTTAAATCATGTAAAAAGAATTATTATTGAGTCAAATAAGTCATTTGTCTCCTCCACACCAAGTCGATCCTCACTTGATCATGTTGGCCTACAACAGGGTAATTCGAACTCCAGAAGAGGCTATAAATACAGTTCAATTCGATTCATTTGGAGGATTACTCACAAGTTTGATATACAAGTAGAAGAAGCAGAAGTGTACGAAATTGCAGGAGAAGGGGAAGGATTGCTAGATTGAAGTTTCTAGGTCATATTTCTCCTACTCATGTGAATTTACTGGGCTACAACATCAAGATCTAAAATTTTGTTGCTACATCAAGGTCGAAGCTGCTGTTGCATCAAGATCGAAGTTGTTGCTGCATCAAGGTTGAAGTTTGCATCTAAGTCGAAGTTCTGTTGCTGCTTTAAGATCGAAGTGTTGCTGCTTGTAGGTCGAGGATCTATTGCTGGTAGTAGGTTGAAGCTCTGTTGGTGCAAGTTTGAAGTTCTATGTTGAAGTTGTTGCTGGAAGGTTATCATCTACAGAAGAAGGGAAGGGCTGACTTGGCGATTGGAGGATGTTTGTGTCTAGGTCAAAGAGTCTTGGATTATCTCATGAAACTATGGAAAGAAGAATTGTTAACTAGGTTTTCCCCTAGATAGAGGTTTTGCCTTGGCTGTCCGCTTACATCTAGTGTCTTTGATCTTCATGTTATGGTTTTGGTAATTGCTTGATGAACTAAGATAAAAGAACACAAGAAAGTTAATAAGAACAGAAGAATATCACAAGTAATTATCAACATAAAGGAAATTTTTTTGCCTTTCTAATTTTCCAACAAGAGGAACATGATGTTCTTCAATATGTTAAAGGAAAAGTTGCTCAACCTGAAGATAATGCTTGAAAGGCTAGGGTTTGAAAAGGCGAAGTCAAAGCGTAGAGAATTGTCTTTGAATCTCTCAAGGATCATTTGAATTTTGATCCCTGATGTTTCAGAATTATGCACTGCTAAAGAAGTATATGGAAAGTTGGTCTATCTGTTATAGTACCCTTGAAAGTCTAGCAGATAGAAGAAGTGCAAGGCACTTTGGAGCAATCCCTTGTAGCATCTTGTATGAACATAAAATCAAAGGTATGGTATCTCTCAAGGTACATGCAATGTATTATTTTTTATTTGTTTTAAGGGTCTTTTGATGGATGGCTTGATTTGAATAAGAACCCTAGATGGTTCATGGGAAACCCCAGCTCACATATGAAACCCTAACACTATTATGTTCCCTCACTAGGAATCCTTTCTTTTGATTTTTAGGGTTTGTGGATTCTGGGGTATGATTGATGAGGATGATGTTTGAATTCCATCCTCCATTAGTGTATGAAAATCATAGATCGCATCTCATGCTTTGTAATATTCCCATTTTTGGTATCATCCATAACAGGGCTAGGAGGGACTTCCAGAGTTAGGAGCAGAGAGGTCACAGGTACAGATTGGTGCTATCAGTGGGCTCAGGAGCTTTTCAGAGGAGTTTTGAGGAGTTTTCATGGTGTCTGGAGGCATTCGCTTGATATACTCCATCATCCGAGCAGTTTGGCTTTCGTTCCGCTGCATTCCGATAACTTTCGGAATTTTGAGTTATTTATGGGCTTAACTCAGCTAATTATGCTCAAGGTGGCATTTCGGGAGGAATATGCGATGGAACACCTTAGTGTAATAGCTCATCGGAACCGGGACGAGGAGACCTACACGATGGGACAGTTAGACAGAGATTTCAGTGACCGGAGGAGGCGTGATAGCCGATTTACCCTTTTCTGCATTAAAAGGGAATATTTTATAATATTTTAATAAAAGGGAAAAGTGCTCCATCAATAAAATAATAATAAAATAATGCTCTAGAAGGTTCCAAGGGATCTATAAAAGGAAGGGAGGAGACCATTGGGAGATATCTTTGGAATAGATCATTTGCTTGTATATGCGAGGTTTGAGGACGTGGTTCTCTACTTCTGCCGTAGCCCCGTGACTGAAACTTTGCATGGAGAGTGTTTATCTGAACCCAACTTTCTCGAGGAGACTTCACTGTGGGCTTGCCAGAGTCGGTAGGGGCCTATGTGAGGATCATTCGCACTTCAACTTGGGCTTCACTGGCCTGAAGGTTCAAGCCGTTCGTTGGCCGGAGGGAGAGTGCAACAGTTGGCAAGTTGTTACAAGGCTGCCTGGGGCAGCCTTATCTTGGTGGCCGGTTTTCTATCTCAGCTATTTCTGGGTCGCATCTATATAAAACCCCCTTTTTATTATCTATAATGTTTTAAGATTTTCCGTTCTGTTATGTATATTGGACTACATCTCTCGTCTTTTATATTTTACATGGCGTGCCTTCGTTGAATTAATATTTTACCGCAAATTATGGTATTCGTATTTTTCCGTATTTTAGTTGTGCCATTCCATCCTATTATTACACAGCAGACGCAGCCTTGGTCTTGGCTCAGCCGCAGGGTTTCAGTTGAAGGATTTCCGATTTGATTGTAGATCAGCTTCAGAGGGAGTTCAAAGGGTCTTGTTTTGAAGAAATCTGATGTTGTTGCTTATTCTGGAAAAGATTGTCTTATCCATCTACGAATTCTCTGTTGCACAAGAGTAACGACATTTTGGTTAGCTTCCAACAACAGCGTGTGAGTTAATCTCAAGTGGGGCCGCATTCCATGTCCCGGGAGCACACTATTCGTGGAGACCGTAAATATTAGGAGGGACAGATTTAACATTTTGGCATATTAGGGAAGCCGTCAAGCAGATTGTGAGAGACGGTTTCCAGAAGCAGCGCCGCCACGGGTCTTGCAAAAAAAAAAAAAAATTTCGTCAGTAAGAGATGGAGGGTGACGGCATTCTTTGTTTATGAGCCGTGGGTTATTTCCCGTAGCAGCGTTCATCCTCCTAATTAGACGGAGATCTTGAGCGACTTGTGTCGATCAACTTTGGTTTTCATGAGAATGGAGCAGTAATGGAGCTTTCCTCCAACACTAGAGATCTGAGTTTGTGATGCAGGTCACGGTGCCAGGGGTTATTTGCTGACGCGTGACGCTAAGATTGCATATGCCATAACAAAGCAAAATGCGTATTAATTGCCTGGAAAAAAGAAATTGGTTCGGAATAATATTGTATTACAGACGAGATCGATGATCGTATGAGCGGTGTGACCTTGCGTATATACAGCGACTGAGAGGCGGATCTGTCAGGCGGGGATCCTGTCGAATTTTCATCGACCACGATAATGCCAATCAGGCCAACGACTCCAAGTGACCAGATTTTCTCATAATAGAGTAATGTGTAGAAGAGATCAAGCAAAAACTGTCGTCCGATCGAAAGCATGAAGTGCGTGTAGCTGGCGCGTGTTGGATCAAAAGGTGTTGACCGTGATCTGATCTGAAGGGGTGACGATACCAGAGACGGATCGTCCAACTGTGGCTTGAAAATTCAGTCAATAATGTGTGACTAGTATAGGAAAGCCGCCTAGAGTCGTGTTAAGCAAAGGTGCACGAAATTGAGATTATTAATATGCAAACATAACCTCAAAAATTCTCCAGTTCCAGCGTATTAGTTGTGGGATTTTTCTTTTTGGCTGTGCGTATCCGCATTGTTGGGAGCTGTTAGACTGTTGTTGGGCGCGTACACTGGCCATGGACCATTTCTGGGCGTAGGCAAGTAGTCTTCGTGGACAGTATAGAGACCATGTGATTTCTCTGTGCGCTGGATTTGCTGATCAGAGTGTCACCTTTGTTGAGGCAGAGTATCTCAGAGGTTAGATCTGACTTCTGTGAGATAAAAGAGATTAAACTGGCGTTTTACAGTGGCCCGAGGCAGAATTAAGTATATTATTTGGCACGTTGAGGAGGGCTGAGAGAGGAGGCCGTCCTATTGGAGCTGATTTACCAAAGTAGTTTACAGTGGGATATTTACGCTAGTGTTGGGAATACGTGTGCATCTCACTGTATTTTGAGAGAATTCCCTTATTTTAGTTGCTGGACAGAGATATTTGGTATCTGATTTCAGACTTCAAACAGTGGGTAAACCAATTTGGGTGCCTCAAAGACAACACAATGTTACCTGTGCAACTCACTCAGAGCATGAAGCAATTCTGAGCATGGAGATAGCTCCCAAATCAAGTTTTCTCTCAAAATCACATTGCTGTTTTCTTGGGTGATGCTCTTATGTCACTGTCACTGGAGATGACATGTTCATAAAATGTCTTGAGCTGAGATTGTCTATACGCTGTCAAATATGGCTGAATGTCCTAAGGGGTGAGCGAAATTAGTTGCTGGATGGAGATCGTTGGTATACACATTTCTGAGAACTGAATATAGGTTGGAGCTTTCCGGAACAGCATATATGCCAAGCAGCGTGATTACCAGGTTCTATCAATCTTATCTGCTCACTTGTAATATTCGATAGCTAAGCAAATTATGTCAGTGATTTCTGAGTTTGTAATCAGTCTTCTGTCTATGCTGATATGGTAAGCATCGTTATCTTGCCCTGTCCTTTGCTGTAAACAACATGTATATATAAAATTCTGGGCTTAGAAATATAGATATCAGTTGTGGTTAGGGCTGAATGCATCATTGTGTACCATCATTCCTCTAAAAATTGGCAAACTCAGAAAAATACATTAAACTCAGAAAAACAGTGGTCTTTCCATTGGTCCATGGAGGAACTTCTAAACAGATTGATGAAAATAAAAGCAGAAAACCAGAGAACAAATCAGAACAGCAGACCCTTCTCCAAGAAGGTACATAATTTGCTCAAACAAGAGCATCCGAGGAATAAACAAAGGGAAGAAGAAGTGGGAAACTGGCTGTTGGTACAAGGGATGGACTTAAAGAATGAAAGATTAGAAATTGACTTTTCCAGGTTAAAGGAACTGGAATCCTGCCTTTCAAAGGTACAGCAATCTGATTGGTGTTTGAATTGGGCTTTGAAGCCAGCTATGCTCGCATTAATACAAGCCAGATTCTTGGAACATCCTAGTGAGAGAGTCCAGCTGATAGTCGCCTCTTGCTTCAGTGATATCTTGAGGATAACAGCACCCTACCTTCCCTACAATGATGATATTATGAGAAGAATTTTCAGATTGATAGTAGAAACCTTTCGGGATTGGGACAACGGTGCAGGCTCTACATTTAGGAGGAAGTTTAAGGTTCTTGAAGCCATGGCCATGGGCCGAACTTATGAGATCATGTTCCATCTTGAGTGTGATGACCTGATTTTGCAGATGTTCCGATGCTTCTTTAGCATTAGGAAACATCATCCTGATATTGTCATAGCACACATGCAGTCCATCTTGTCATCATGTATGGGTCACGATGAGACCATTTGCCGGAGGTTGCAGACTAGGTTGCTGCGCATTTGGAGGAGGGAGCGGTTGGTCTCGCCTGCTGCTTATGAGCTAGCCCAAGGGCTAGTTGAGCAGAACATTGAGTTTCTCAGGAGACAGTTGACCAGGGAGGAGCGGCTCCAGTTCCGTCGGTCAGGCAGCAGAAATGAGCTGAGGAGGAAGGGACTTTGCTTCATTTGCAAAGAACCTTGGGGGCCTGATCACTCATGTGTGAGAGATGCAGATGAGGTGGCAGAGGTAGAGCAGGTAGACATTTCATCCGTATGCCAGGGTGAGGGCTCTTCTTCAGATGAGTCCATGGGATCAGTTGAGGATGCTTCTGGGGAGCGAGAGCAGCCATGCATAGATGATGATGACAGTAGACCAGAGCTGTGTTCTAGTGTGCAGGGTGAGCAGTCAGGGGACTGTATAGGTGATACTCTGGGTGATGAGTCACTTGTGACGATTCGGCCAGAACAGCATATGATGGAGCCTGAGTCAGCAGAGGAGGATACTATGGACATCAGGCATGACATTTCCTTGGGTGAGATCCAGATGGGCACCCATATTGAGCCTATGATAGATATGCAGCTAACATTGGGGTCAGCCTTTGAGGAGGAGCAGTCAGATGCACAGACACCAGTTGCAGATCCATATCCTCTAGAGACATTGGAGGTCGATGGGATAGTTTTGCAGGGAGCTAGGGCACTAGCAGGTACAGAGGTATTGGATGATGGTCGCAGGCAGCAGTATCATCGGTTTCGGACGGACCTTCGTGTTTTGAGAGAGGAGGCCACGTCAGTACGGGAGGCCATTTTATTGCAGGAACAGGAGCTGCAAGGTATGAGAGTGACTTGTGCCAAGTCGGCGGCCAAGTTGGTCCACATTGGGGAACGACTAGATTCCCTGACGGTACAATCAGAGGGCAAGTTGGAGCATCCATCTTTGGGCCGACACATTGATGAGGTGTCGATAGATGTAACCGCAATCAGCAGAGCTGCAGTATTTTCAGTGAGTAGTACTCTCCAGGAGTACATTGATGGGGCTTGCAGCATATCTTGCCCACTTTGGCCCATTATAGGGAGAGGGGCTTCTTCCTACAGGCAGCTTTCTTTGACAGATAGGGCAGATCAGTGTGAGTCGATTACGGGCTGGCAGCGATACTCTAGGCATATTCCATATGCAGTTGTTGCTACATCGGATTCTTCTTCCAGGATGGACTGGCGGGAGATCATGAGTTGGTACCCTCTTGGAGGTACAATATTCTTCATAGGGAGCATAGCAGAGCAGGGGCCCTTGGACATAGTTGCTGTTACAGGTTCCAGTTGGCAGGAGGGCACCGATTGTCGTTACTTCAGGACTCCTTCCCGATTTCAGGAGAGCAGGATCAGCGTGGGATTGAGCCAGGAGTTGGATTGGAGAGAGGTGATGAGTTGGTATGCAGTTGGTGGAGCAGCTTATACAGTGATAGGTATAGCACAACAGGGGCCAGGGAGCATTGATGCTTGTTGGCCGACTTCATTTCATGGGGCATCAGCTATAGTCAGAGGCAGTGTGCAGCCCGAGCCGTGGGACTTGGGCGATGATTGGCCAGGGTGGCGATGGGATCCAGGAGGATTGTTTGTTGACTGGAACAGAGAGAGATCAGTTTGGGATCCCGGCATTGAGGGGCCTGTTCTGAGAGGTTTGACACAGGTGCACAGCAGCACCCAGAGGTTGGTATGGGATCCAGGCATTGGGTCTGAGATGCGGCAGGCCAATGGAGTGGTCCACCTATTTCGATTGCTTGAGGGCAAGCAATCTTGGGGCGGGAGGTCTGTAATATCCCCATTTTTGGTATCATCCATAACAGGGCTAGGAGGGACTTCCCGAGTTAGGAGCAGACAGGTCACAGGTACAGATTGGTGCTATCAGTGGGCTCAGGAGCTTTTTAGAGGAGTTTTGAGGAGTTTTCATGGTGTCTGGAGGCATTCGCTTGATATACTCCATCATCCGAGCAGTTTGGCTTTCGTTCCGATGCATTCCGATAACTTTCGGAATTTTGAGTTATTTATGGGCCTAACTCAGCTGATTATGCTCAAGGTGGCATTCCGGGAGGAATATACGATGGAACACCTTAGTGTAATAGCTCATCGGAACCGGGACGAGGAGACCTACACTATGGGACAGTTAGACAGAGATTTCAGTGACCGGAGGAGGCGTGGTAGCCGATATACCCTTTTCTGCATTAAAAAGGAATATTTTATAATATTTTAATAAAAGGAAAAAGTGCTCCATAAATAAAGGGAGAACCATTGGGAGATATCTTTGGAATAGATCATTTGCTTGTATGTCGAGTTTGAGAGACGTGGTTCTCTCGCCTGCCGTAGCCCGGACGAAGGCTTCCCGGGTGGTTTATGAGTGTTGGACGGCTTAACTCTCTTGAGGAGACTTCACTTGAGAGTTTCACGAACGGGCTGGTGTGAGGATCATTGAATCTTCAACTTAGCTTCATCGGTTTCGGTGGGTTCGATTTGTTGTTGTGGAGGAAAGTCTGACAGTGCGATTTGTAGCCGGTCGTTGGCTGACTTATCTTGGTGGCAGTTTCTCTGACTATTCTTGAAATTAGGATCTATATATGGCTTTTATTATCTATAATAAAAGCTGAGATTTTCCTTCTGTTCTATATGGTATTGGATTGCAGCACTTCCTGTCTTTTATTTTACATGGCAGTCTTCTGTTGAATTAATGTTTATTTTACGGCAAATTATGGTATTCAGTATTTTTCTGTATTTTAGTTAAAATATCCCATCCGGGATATTACATGCTTTTATGATCACATATTGTGCTTGTCTATATGTATTGCACATAACTCATGAAGAAAGCATTGGAAGAAGGATGTGCATAGCAGATCCTATGTCTTGGCAAGCACGATGAGCCGGGGTAACTGTGAGGACCCTAATTTTGGCATCTTGATTGGGTCATTGGGCACTTTATTGTGTTGAGCCAGGATCTTCTGAAGGATGGTCTTACTGAGTGCACTGTACAGCTGGTGGCATTTCGAAATACTGTATGGTATGGCTGGTGGCATTTCGAAGGTGTTTTGGCCAAGTGATGTTTTGAGCACTTTCTTGGATGTTTCCAGGTTGACCTAAGGGGCTGAGAGGGGCTTGGAACCCATAGTAAAATATCACCCTTCGTTTGGTCACTGAGGATAGGTGGAGTCTCTGCTCAAAATGTTGGACAAATCCTTGCGCTACATACACGGTAAAGATCTCCAAATAAGAATTTGCAATTAAAATTTCACCATCTATAACTTAAAGTACAACAATCCTTAAGACAAAACAAAGATAGGGAATTGAGCTTTGAGGAGTTTGTAACCTTGGTAATTAGTGGTAATATTAAATTCTTAAAGTAAACATTGACATTATCCTTTATTTTACTTTTTCTATCCCATTTAGAATTCAGCAGATTTAACAGTTTTTAGAATTTTAGGATTGGCAGGATTGTATCATTTCCACTGGATTCTTTCATGTATGAGGGTATGAGATTGGCATTAGTCAAGACCATCAAGCTATGGGATTATGCATCATGTAATGATCTATGAGAGTTAATATAGACATGGGTCTCCTAAATTGTCATTCATGTGCATCATTCTTATTTTCTTGCTTGACAGTGTGTTATTTAAAAAACTATATATCAATATTTTGTGTTCTTTATATGCAGCATTTCTCCCACTAACCTATTTTATGGGGTCATATTCACATTTTGGAAACTACAGGTTCCATGTTTCGTGCAACTTAGGTTTATAGCCTTTGTTGATGGGGGGAACAAACTCTGGGAGGTCAAACACATTCCCACACACAGAGTGGAGGGTTCTACACCCATCAGGGTTTGAACCTGGGCTCTATGGATGGTGGTGCCCTGTTCCAACCACTAAGCCATATTGCAGTTGGTTAGGAAGGAGCCTAGTCTTTAAACAGGTTCTTCCAAACTACAGTTCTGCTATCCCATACTTATGAAGGAGCAAGTGACAATTTTAAACCTGTACTCTCTTGCACTGCACCTTACAATCTTCTGGAGCAGTCCAAACCCCAAAGTTGTCTTATATTTAACAAATTTCATATCATTAGGAATTTCCTCTATGGTTTCTATTTGTCAAAACTTGTAGATTGTAGAACATCCAATAGAAGAGTGTTAAGCATCTTATCCTTTATCTTCCTCTATTAGGTGCTGGAGTACTTTGCTCTGATTGTGATATTTGAGATATATTTCTGTCTTGTTCAGTTAATAGTAAATACGGAATGAATTGGTCATGCAATTTGTGGTCTATGATGAAGCAGTAATCCAGGTTATTGTTCTGCGCATACTTTCAAATGGATTCAAAAAATATTTCTCTGACTGTTTTGAGTGCTAATTTTGTTATTAAACGCTGGATTTTGGTGAATCTGTATTAAAATCGTGTTTCAAGATCAAGTTCACTGCAGATGCTATTATTATGAATTGATGATGCTTATTGTGGTGAAACTCACAGGTGTGAAGATGGAACACTGAACTTCAAAGTAAGTCGTCATGGCGCTGGGTATTTTATTGGCTGTGATAAATATCCCAAATGCTCGTAAGTATATCCTTTCTATCATCTCAGGGCATCACAGTGATAATGATCTGACGAATACTACACAGTTCCTTTCAAGAACTGGCGGCTCATGATTTGGTCAATTCATGGTGTCGTTTCTGTCTTTTGTATGGTCTGCATTATTTGATCACTGGCTGACAAGTTTATTTGTGTCTGGCAAAGCCATTGCCTTTATCAACATGTGCATAAAACTTTGAAAAAGCAGTAAAGAATTGAAAATACATTTCAATTTATGTCTGAACTCTAAAATCTTTAAACTTCCTGAAAGACACTCAAAGAAGGCGAACATATTGTGTTCAATTTGTTGATATGTTTAATCTTCAAAATTATTTATGATTATCACATACGGATTATTTTGATTTGTTTATGTTTTGAATTATATTACCAGATCCTCTTTTGTTGGGGACCGGATCAAGTGATCCCCAGATCTGGATCCTGGTTCTACCTGGAAATGCCCAAGATCTGTTTCTGGAATGAATCCCCCGAAACATTTCCCACACCTCTGAAATGAGTCCCAAAAATCTGAAATGGATCCAACAAATCTGAAACGGATCCCACTCAAGCTTGACCATAGAAACATTAAAATCAGACATTTCTAATGGAATGAAAGCCCATTCACTATTGAAACCCTGGAAACAAAAAACCTGTTGACCATTGAAGTACACTTGAAGTCTCTACGCACAAGGATATGTCGGAACATTCCTGCATTTACAATGTTACATACGTCATCAGGGCTTTTAAGCCTTTTCTTCTCTCTCTTCTTCTATATTGTACTCAGACTCTGCAACGCTATTGGGATATTGTAAAGTGATGCTAGCATGATGGAATAAGGTCATGTAATAGGCCTAGGTAGTTTAGAACTTTTCTGTCAAGTGTGTTCACTCTAGGGAGTGTTTTTTAGTTAATTAATTATTTGTGCTTTTCAACGCCTAATAATTAATTGATTTTTTTCTCTCAAATATGCCCCAAAGTTGGAGTGCGTCTTGACAGTGAGGCCTTAAATGAGTCCTAGTGTCTAGAGTCAATGTATATTACCATGTTAGATGATCACTCGTAAAATTTTGCGCAATTTTTTTAGGTCTAGGTATATTTTTTAAAATTATTAAACTTTCCTACAAATTGAGATTTTTAATAAGTTTTCAATGTAAATTGTAATAAGTGATATTTAGAGAAGTTGCGTGGGTATGTGTAATCAAAATTAGACTTATGCACCTCAAATTTCTACTTAGACACAATTTGACAGGTAAACAATCACTTACAAAACCTCGAAACCCACTTTTCTTAAGTCTAGGAGAAAATGTGGCAATAAATTAGCCAAGAAATAAATAAATGAGAAAATACAGATTCTCTGCAAGTCAAATATGCTAAAAAATGAGGTGGGAATTCACCAAGAGATAAGATCAAGTTGAAAAGTGATGTGGACTCCACCTAAGACCAAGAATCAAGGAATTAACATGTGCTCCAGTTGGCAAATCAAATTCTCCATAAGGAACCACGAGTTCTCCAGCAACTCGTACTTTTTGAGTTACAAGATTGAGTTGGGAGTTAGGCGGGGAAATGATTCGATTTGATTGAGTTGAAGTGGAGAGTGGTCTCCTACCACTCCACTTCAACTATCCACATGTTCCTCTCATCTACCACGAGTTCCTCAATCAGGGATTGTGCAAATCATCTTGGGGGTTTCAATTTCATGGATCGTATCTTGGTTTGTGCATTGGAATTTTCTGCTATGCGACTTGGAGAGGAGCTCTCTCATTGGGATTTTCTCCCTTGCTTCTATTTAAATGAGCCATTGGCTCCATTGTACTTGGTTAAAAAGAGCTTTTGTGCGTGGGGAGATTATACTGCTTTGTGTAGTCACATTTTGATGCAATTGTAATATTCCCTCTAAGGAAAATCAACAATATTGACAACAAAAATGCAGTTTTCAGAAAATTACGCTATAACAATGAGGAACAACACTTGGATCCCTTAGTTTATGTATTATAGCGCTCAAATATAGAAGGGGATCAGAAACAAATCATTCTAGCTAAGTTAAACAAATCTCCCCAACTCAATATAGTCTAAAAACATCAAAACCCCATGACTACTGCAACACAGAATTTTTGAAGCACATGACAATGCAGTTTAATGAGGGTTTCTGCTACAGCAAGATAGAAACAAGTAGATCTGAAGATATATTACTCAAAGAAATGAGAAAATGGAGATTTAGTCTCTTTTATACAATCATAAGATAACCTGGCAAGGGTTTCTTGAAAGCATGAGCTACAAAAAGTAGATCTACAGATCTATGACTGAAATTACGTTGTCTGACTACGGTTCTGCATACATATGGCTGGAAAATACAAGAAATGGCTGAAACTTCTCCTTGCTAGCTTTCCGGGAGAAAGATGGATCATTTCCGTAGGAAACTAGCTCACAAACATGTGTTTTAACCCTTCCACTGCAACACCATGAAAAATAATGTAGTTTCTCCAAGGGACCACGCTGTAGTTGTAGGTGGCTGTTTGACCCAATGTCTGATGGTGGAAATATAGCCCAGAATACTCCTCTTAGATCCCTTCACCAAGTTCTCCAAGAAAGAGTGTGGAATTCCCGCGTGAGAATACCTTGCACTAAACAGTGTAGCAAACCTAGCTAAACAGCTGAAGCATGCAAGAAGTCATAAGATTGAAACATAAACAATATTATGAATGCTTCTCATGGCTGCCATCCCTTCTCTTGTATTCTTGGTGAGCCTCCTCATCTTTGGCCCCACTCATTTATGAGGTTCCTTCCTTGCAAAGACTCCTCCTCCAAAACTGCGCTGTTCCCACTAGCTCCACAATCTCTTTTGGCAGCGCTGTTGATTTGGTCAACCTGGAACTAATCCACATGCATTGCTCCCTTTCACACCCAAGGTGACTTTATTTTGCCTACCTAAACTGATCCACATTCACATTGGAAGTGTTTTATTCCTACTAAGGAGATTTAAGGGTCTCCCTACCCCATTTATTCTTCTAGATTGAAAAATAGAGCAACATATAATATTCCAACTAGCAATAAGCTAATTGGGAACATTACAGTCTCCCCTCCCAAAATTTGCTTGTCCTCAAGCAACAATAAAGAAGGACGCTGCAAAATCTTCTCTCCTGGAAGATTCCTCCATCGAATCAGATATTTTTTGATCACCCTACTCCTTAGTTGCCTCTCCCGAGTATCCAAGATTGCCTCTGGTTGCAAAACTAGATGGCCCTCATCATCAATAGGTGGGAGTTCCATATTGGCAACCACATGTTTCCCAATGGCCTTCTTGAGGCATGAGACATGAAAAATGTTATGGATCTTGCTCCCCATAGGAAGCTCCAACTCATATGCTACTTCCCCACCACGATGGATCACCCTGTATGGCCCATAGGATCGAGGTTTGAGTTCTCAGCTCCCTTCTCCTTGAGTGTAGACTGTCTATAAGGCTGAAGACGAAGATAGACCAAGTCATCTATCTCAAACTATCTCTCTATCTGACCACGATCTGCATATATTTTCTGCTGGTTTTGTGCTGTAGCAATGTTGTCCTTGAGGGCCCGGAGTATATCCTGACTCTCTTGAATCCATTCCTTTGCTCTAGGAGCTTTGCTTGCCCCAAACATCACATCAGCAAATGAAAGTGCATCATACACATAAAGAGCTCGAAATATGGTCATGCCAATGGACATATGAAAAGTTGTGTTGTAACAATACTCCCCCAAATGGAGCCAACATAGCCATGCTCTCTGTTGGCCTGAAGCATAGTTCCTCAAGTAGCCTTCCAACCACTTGTTCACTATTTCAGTCTGTCCATTGGTTTTTGGGTGATAGCTGGCACTTGGTGTCGATTTAGTACCCACTAACTGAAAAAGTTCTTGCCAAAAGCCACCCATGAAGCGGCTATCCCGATCACTGACTATGGTCTTTGGGAGACCATGGATTCTAAACACATCCATGAAGAAAAGCTCAAGTACCTGTGAAGCAGTATATCGTGCAGAAATAGCAAAGAAATGTGAATACTTTGTTAGTCGATCAACAAATACAAAGATACAATCCTTACCCTGAGCTGTAGGTAGACTGGTGATGAAGTCCATGGAAATACTCTCCCATTTTCCATCCGGAATAGGGAGTGGCTGCAATAATTCTGCAGGATGGTTGTGTTCTCCTTTGTTTTGTTGGCAAACTACGCACTCCTTGATGTGTTGGAGTACATCCTCCTTGAGACCCTTCCATGAGAATCTCTCCCGAATAGCCCGATAAGTCTTGGTGAATTCTTGATGCCTTGCACGTGGGGAATCATGTGATGCTTGCAAAATCTTCTCCTTGAGCTTAGAATCTTTAGTCAAGAAGACTCGATCTTGTTAATAGATGACCTCATCCATCACTCTATACCTCTAATCAGTCACCACTCCATCTAGGATCTCACATGCAAAGTTGTCTTTAGAGTATTCCACCAACAACTGAACCTTCCAATCTGTATCTGTGCCCCTTAAGGACAACGTTGTTGGCCTCCTGGATAGGACATCTGTCACCACATTACTCATATGCCAGGATCTTACTTACCCATTTTTGCTGCCTCTCCTGAAGTTGCTTCTGCTCAAGAAAGAATCAGAGACTATTATGATCAGTCTTCACTCGGAATTTATTCCCCTCCAAATACTGCCGGAACTTGGCTAAAGCATACATAATAGCCATCATCTCTTTATCATATATGGGGTATAGCCTCTCATGTGGCAGCAACTTCTAGCTCTCAAAAGCTATGGGGTGTCCCCCTTGCATCAATACTGCCCCAATGCCTTCTCATGAAGCATCACATTCCAACACAAAGGGTTGAGTAAAATCAGGTAAGACCAATACCAGGCAGCTACTCATCACTTCCTTGAGCTTATCAAAATCTCTCTGCGCTGTGGGTGTCCAACTAAAGGCTCCCTTCTTGGTTAGAACTGTAAGTGGTGCTGCTAGTTGAGAGAACCCTTTTACAAACTTCCGGTAATAGGTAGATATGCGTACAGATCTTCTCTTCATGGACACTTACCCCATCCACTCCAAAGATGTGGCCTAAGTAAAGCATCTCTGTGAGCCCAAATTCACATTTGGAGAGCTTAGCATAGAACTGCTGCTTCTTAAGAATGCGTAATACTGCCTCAATATGCTGTAAATGTTCCTCCCATGTGCGGCTATAAATAAGAATGTTATCAAAGAAGACCAACACGAACTTCATCAAGTGACCACGGAAGATGTGCTTCATGTAAGATTGGAATGTTGCTGGAGCATTGGTTAGCCAAAAGGCATTACCAAAAACTCAAAATGCCCATAGTGACACCAGAATGCTGTTTTTGGGATATCTTGATCCCTCACCCTGATTTGATGATATCCCGATCTTAAATCAATCTTGGAGAAATATTTGGATCCTCTCAGTTCATCCATCAATTCATCGATCCTGGGAATTGGGTATCTATTCTTCAGAGTTTTCTTGTTCAATGCTTTATAATCAATGCACATTCTCAATGTGCCATCTTTCTTCTTCACTAAGACCACTGAAGAGGCAAAAGGACTAGTGCTAGGCCAGATATGTCTTAAGGCCAAAAGCTCTTGAATGGCCTTCTTAATCTCATCTCTATAGGCTTTGGGGTGCCTATAGGGTGTGGTAATCACTGCTTGGATTCCTTGCTCCAACTCAATAGTATGTTCAAAACCTCGGTCAGGAGGTCTTCCATGGGGAATATCTCCAAATACTATAGAGTATTGGTCCAAAATAGATTTTACATCTGGATGTATTGATGAATCCTTGTTCCCAGCTTCTGACAAACGCAGTTCTACTACCCATTCTATGTCCCCTCTGCGTAAATCTGCTTCCATCCTGTGGGTTGAGACAATCCGAGGTGGATAGGTGTGTATGTCTTTGACTTTCTGATGTTTACCATTCCCCTTTTCTGTCCATTCCATCTCTAAGGTTTCCTAATCAGTGGTAACCTTCCCTCAGGTGATTGACCACTGGACACCCAATATGACATTGGTGTATTGAATATCAACCACAAAGAAGTGGTTTTTCAATGTGTAGGTTCCCATGGTGATGGTTCATGCTGTAACATATTTGGCACACTGCATGGTTCTAGCTCCTGGAACCAAAACTGAGAACTCTTCAAAGTCTTCTATGTGAATACACCTCCTTTTGTACGAGCTGTGTATCAATAAAGTTATGAATAGCTGCATTGTCTACCAAAACTGATACTCTTTGTCCCATAATATTGCCCTGACTCTCAATGTTAGATACTTGGGAACCCCTCTTAATGCTGCAAGAGCCCCTCCCATTGGAGCAACAGATTTTACTACATCTTCTGTGGGAGGTATAGCGCTGGTCTTCTCCTCCTCATCAGAAAATGTCTCAATGCAATGTGCTTTCCCTGCAACACATTGGTGGTTTGGCTCCCATGGCTCTTGACAGGTGAAACAAAGTTTTTTCTTCCTTAGATCCTTCCGATCATTGTCAAGAGGTGTCCTCCCCTGATTCTCCTTTGGGCATGAAGAATTCTTTTGCTGAAGGGGTGCTTTGGTCTTGGGCAAGGCATGTTGTAAATCGCTAGCCTTCTCCATAGCTTCTTGGAGTGTAGTAGGTCTAGTGGATTTCACCAACCCATGTAATGGTTCAGCCATCCCATCAATAAACATGCATATTCTCCGATTCATAGTGAGGTCATATACCATCACTGAAAGCTTCAGAAACTCAAAAATATAAATTTCTAGATCTCACATTTGCTTGAGCTTGGTTAGCTCAACAAAGTGAGCTTCCGGATCCCTAGGATCAAATATCTCTCCCAACCTCCTGGTGAAATCTGAATATGAAGTGATATGAGCATGCGTAAGTGTAGATAACCCATGGAACCACCATTCATAAGCCTCACCTTCTAGGTGCAGCGCTGCTATTTTGATAGCCTCCATTTCAGAAACTCTGTTGAGTTGGAAATAAGTGTCCAACTTCTCTACCCAAGCCTTGGCTGTGCACCTGGGTGATCCGTCATAAGAAGGCAAAAATAATATTCCCAAATTGCACTGTAGATCTGAGTTCTGCATAAACCCTCCCTTCTTATGGTGATGGAAAGATCTCCTACCATCCTTGATCTGACAGAACTCTTGAAAGCTCAAGTGTTCTTTGAATCTTTGAGATTGAGATTCATATTCCACAAAATAATCACCAAGGGTTTCTTCCCTCAAGGGTCTTCCTTCCTCACCTTCCAAAGATAGGAATATGGGCATAGTGGAGTGTTGTGGAGAAAGTTGTGCTGCTGCTTGTTCCCAAAAATGTGATGTGCTAGAGCTTTCTCCATGGTGAAACCCTTTAGGGAATTCCTTTTATCTTATCTCTTTGATATCTTTGGCAATGTCCTGCACAGTCTGAAGAAGGAGCTTTGGTATCTCCCTCTCCTCCATGGCTGTAGATATATTGTCCCCACAAGCTGAGCCAAGATCAAAGCTTTGATACCACTGTAATATTCCCTCTTAGGAAAATCAGCAATATTGACAACAAAAACGTAGTTTTCAGAAAATTATGCTATAATAATGAGGAACAACACTTGGAACCCTTAGTTGATGTATTATAGCCCTCAAATATAGAAGGAGATCAGAAACAAATCATTCTAGCTAAGTTAAACAGATCTCCCCAGCTCAATATACTCTAAAAACATCAAAACCCCATGACTACTGCAACATAGAATTTCTGAAGCACATGACAGCGCAGTTTAATGAGGGTTTCTGCTACAACCAGATACAAACAAATAGATCTGAAGATATATTACTCAAAGAACTGAGAAAATGGAGATCTAGTCTCTTTTATACAATCTTAAGATAACCCTTCAAGGGTTCCTTGAAAGCATGAGGTACCAAAAGTAGATCTACAGATCTATGACTGAAATTATGCTGTCTGACTGCAGCTCTGCATACATATGGCTGGAAAATACAAGAAATGGCTGAAGCTTCTCCTTGCTAGCTTTCTGGGAGAAAGATGGATCCGTTCCCTAGGAAACTAGCTCTCAAACAGGGGTTTTAACTCTTCCATTGCAACACCATGAAAAATAACGCAGTTTTTCCAAGGGACTGCACTGTAGCTGTAGGTGGAAGCTTGACCCAATGTCTGATGGTGGAAATATAGCCCAAAATACTCCTCTCAGATCCCTTCACCAAGTTTTCCAAGAAAGAGTGGGGAATTCCCGCATGGGAATACCTTGCAGTAAACAGTGCAGCAAACCCAGCTAAACAGCTGAAGCATGCAAGAAGTCATAAGACTCAAACATAAATAATATTCTGAATGCCTCTCATGGCTGCCATCCCTTCCCTTGTATTCTTGGTGAGCCTCCTCATCTTTGGCCCCACTCATTTATGAGGTTACTTCCTTGCAAAGACTCCTCATTCAAAACTGCGCTGTTCCCACTAGCTCGACAAACCTAAACCTAGAAGTGAGGGGCAAGGCTGCTGATGTGACAGTGACTGGCTTGCCTGATAGTTTCTTTAGCTTCTCCCCTTGGTGAGGTTGGGACTTTTTCTTTAGAGAGAATCTGAGTGATAATAGGGCCATTTCCCAAATGGATTTTTATTCAGAAGATGAAAGCATTTTCAAGTTTCAGTTAACTTGGAGATTGCAATATTTTGCTTACTCTGGTGCTGCTGCATGTCGTACTTGGTTTAAATTTGATTCCACAATGAAACAAAATTTCTTGGGATGAACATTGCCATGTGTGTCTTTGTGGATGACGGTGACAGATTTTTCCTTTTGCTTAAAACCTGTTTCACCATTACTTAAATATTGTATTTTATAGCTGACTCGCTACACTGTAATGTTTCCTTTTTGTTCGTCTAGGTTTATCTATTTTTGTTCAAGTCTTGTGGTTTCCCTTTGCACTCTCCTTGTCGCTGTGTTGGTATGCTTTACTTTCCAGACCCATGACCAATTTTGGTCAACAGATGACAGTAAGATAGTTTTATTCCATTATGTTTTAGAAGATAGATCAAATATTTTGGACAGATTTGACTTGCTACACTGTAATGTTTTCTTTTTGTTCGTCTATGTTTATGTCTTTTTATTCTAGTCATGAGATTTCCCTTTGCACTCCCCTTGTCGCTGTGTTGGTAATAAGTATGCTTTACTTTCCAGTCCCATTACCAATTTTTCTCATCAGTTGACATTAAGATAGTGTTATTCTATTTCTGTTTTGGAGGATAGATCAAACATATCTGACAGATTGGGATTGTTTCATAGGTAATTTTAATGGGCCTGTATTGTCTGAGTTCTACATTTATCTTTATTTCTGAAATCTGCTTCATTCTCTGTTTGTTTATGTTTGGGAAGTATTACAAGTTTGAGATTCAATTTGATTTTCAACCAGTCATTTGTGACACTGCTTATATGTTGTATAAGATTGTCTTCTGGCTTATTGAGGAATTGCATTCTGTTCCTTGTAATGCATGTAGTTGTATTATTTTCTTTGGTACTTTAGGCTTTTTCTCTTTCTCTTAGCCAATATGAAAGAAGTAGAAATTATTGAAATGTAATGCTGTTTTGTTGGTGCAGTTAGTCATTCTTATTACAATGTGCAATACAGCTTTGTAAAAGGTCTATGCTAAACCTAATCCTATCCACGATTAGATTTATTTCTAATGAGATGAAAAACAGGTACATTGCAAGAACAATGTTCAGTGAAGAGGACAAAGAAGACAAATTGGGTCCGATTGACACAAAGTTGTTCCCCCCACCAAAGATACTTGGCATTGATCCCAATTCTAATCAGGAGGTTAATAGTAATTGGACACAATCTGTTGTTTTGTGTTTCTATTGTATGCTTTTGAGATGTATTTACTATTTTTCAGATTTCAATAATGTCAATATGGTATCAAAGATATGTCTGAATGATTAGTCTCTTTTCTGACTACTTGATCTGTATTCTCAGTTCTGAACACGTGAAGGTAGAAAATTCTTGAGATGATCGCAGTTATCAAAATTGCCTGTGCTTACACAATTTTTTTGAAAAGATAATGGCTCTACTAGCTTCGGAAGACAGCTTTTAATTCTGTACTTCATTTTCAGATTTTTCTGAAGCATGGTCCATATGGGTGTTACGTCCAGCTAGGGGTTGATCGAAAAGGGTTCACGCCAAAGCGTGTAAATGCTTCCCAGGTACAGAGGCTTGACTTCTGTTGTTGATATTTGTTTTATTTCGTAGCTAATGGAATTTTATTTGTGGCTTTGCAGCAACTAGGTAATTCGACCATTTAGATACTCAAATTAAGTGGTTCCAATTCAATTGCTATTTCATAATAAGTTTCATTATTTAAATGAGAGTGATAATAAATTCATGTAGAATCCAATAGTCATTGACCATATCATTAGTGGATTGCAAATATGAAGTTCAATGACCTGGTTGTCATATTATATGCATGGGAAGGGTTCTACGGTTGAGATGGATAGAAAAACATCTAAACTGTAATAAAGTATGGAGCGCTAATTATGAAAATGAGAAGCTGTTGCACATTATTAGATGCCACCGTAAAACTTTCAATGTGGGATCCACAGCTAATTGGGAGCCCATCTGGACAGACCATGATTGGGAATCGTACATTCCCACTTATTAGTAGAAGGGATTGCAGTACCATAGAAAGTAATTTAAAATCTTACTGTCATACATTCTACATGGATAGAATAAATTTGCACCTGACAACTTTTATAAGAAACAAAATTCAGAAGGATTGTGACATTTGAGAAGTGGAATAAGCAGTTCTCAACCATTCTAATATAGCTATAGCTATACCATTTTCTGCATATATTGGGGAATAATGTTTTGAGAGAGAAGTATATCGGTAGGTCAGGTGTTCAACCTGTATAAGGTGTATGCTGTCCTTTGTTTTCTTAGTGGGGGCAATACATCATATAGAATCCCTTTGGCTAAGCTGTTGCTCCGTGAAAAATATATCTATATTGCCAAAATCAGCAATGACTTGCACATGGCCTCATCTGCACCCAATCAAGGTGTTTTGAACTTAGATCTCCATATTAATACAAGTTCAATCACCCCACTGGTTGCTGCTAGAACACACTCCTGTGGGACATATGTTGTGCTTTATTAGGCTCATGATTGTACTATTTATAGCCCATATTGATCGAGGAAGCATATGACAAGATAAACTGGTTTACATCTTCCTTGGAATGTTGATTTTTAATGTACCTTGGACAAGTGGTTTCCCATGGGTTAGTCTCTACCTAAGGAAAAGTGTCCAAAATAATTCTTTCCCTAAGTGTGAATTTATAAAGTGAAAGTGAATTTATAAGTGGTAAAGTCAATGTTAAATTATAAAGTGAAAGTGACTTTATAAGTGGTAAAGTCAATGTTAAATTATAAAGTGAAAAGTGAGTGTGAATTTATAAAGTGAAAGTGAATTTATAAGTGGTAAAATCAATGTTAAATTATAAAGTGAAAGTGACTTTATAAGTGGTAAAGTCAATGTTAAATTATAAAGTGAAAAGTGAGTGTGAATTTATAAGTGAAAGTGACTTTATAAGTGTTAAAGTCAATGTTAAATTATAAAGTGAAAGTGACTTTATAGGTGGTAAAGTCAATGTTAAATTATAAAGTGAAAAGTGACTTTAGCAATAAGTAGAATGTGGGTACTTTATTTAATGGGTGAGTTAAAAAATAGAAAGTGAGAATTAAATGCACATTTATTCTCATCCCTTGATTTAAATGAATTTGAGCCATTAGATCTTAGGGTTGCCTAAAATTCATTTAGGGAAAGAAAAGGGGGAAAAGAAAAGAGAAACTGCATTCATTCATTCTTCATGAGCAAATTGGAGAAAGGAGGCTAAAGGCTGGAGAAAAGTTCTAAAGGAGAAATTTGTTGCAGCAAGCTGAAGGAGTGATTTCTAGGCAAATATGTGCACGGAAATCAAGGCATAGAAGACATCAGAAGGTACAATATGAACAACATTTAATGCTGTTAGCTGCACACAATTCGAGAGAAGCTTTTGAGGATTTTTTTTTCGAAAAATCCGTACAGTTCGTATAGCGTTACAGAAATCCGTAAAATCCGTACGGAATCGTAAAGTACAATCCGGATCCGTACAGTACATATTTTCAGTTAAACATTGGTCCCACTTCATCGCATATCGCATTTCGGAAGGTTTGTAGGAGACAAAAATTAAAGGATTTTGGGATTTGGCTTAAGGATGACTTAGGGAAAATAAAAAATGAAAAGGGATAAATGGTATTTAGGGCGTTGGAGTTCAGAATTAGGACAAATGAAGGGTAGGAGGGGGGGTAGATGGAATGAATGAGGGCAGTATGTATTTTGCTCACCATCGCATTTAATCAGTGACACTTTCCTCTTTCAACTGAATTAAAAGGCAGGTAGATTCATTTGAAGCTCTTTGACAGTTAGGATTTCCCTTCCTTTCTCCTCCTCCACTTTGTGTGCAGACACATGCCAACAATAATAATAACAATTCATTTTTCATATTTTTGATAAATTCATTTCATTATGACTCAAATACAATTATGAAGACATAACCTAGTTACATTCTTCAACATTAATTACCTAATCCCATATTGTAGGACACCTCACTTGCAATTATATATATATATATATATATATATATATATATATATATATATATATATATATATATATTCACATACACACACACACACACCCACACACACGAGTCAAGCCCTAGTTGGATCATATCATCTTGTGATCTTCTTAATCTCTGTTATAATTTTTTTTATGGCTATGGGCATTGTTACTGCAAAATCTAGCAAGCCAAATGCAAATCCTCACTAAGCGGATCCAATTGTCAGAGCAACAAGAGAATGCCTACCACCATCACCTCAGTAGCCTTTCTCCAACTATTTAGTGGTGTTTGCGCCACAGTGGAGGCTTCCCTATAAGGAGCACCTAAAGGATATTCATTAAGAATGGCTCAAGGTGATGTGTGAGGTCTAATGATGGGGATGGGGTACCGACAAAGCCTGGATGGCTTGAATAATCTTCACCAAAGTTCAAGCATTATATCACTAGACCACTGACTTAAACTAAAGGGCTATTGTAAGATAGAGCTTTGTAGATTTTCAACGATGGAGTATATGTGAAAATTTCTTAATATAGAAACCCTACTGCAGTCTCTTGATTTACTTCTCCTACTTGTTTGATTTAATTAATAGGTTATTTTCTGAATATTCCGTAAAATATCAAAGCAAACACCACTGCAACCTACACATACATACATATCATTTACTGAAGCATAGCACACACATGACAAAGGACACAATATTTTTTGGAAAATATCCTCGGAAAAACCCAATGCGGGAAAACCGGTGCAGTAGCTCTTATAGGGTTTGTTTATTAAGCAGAATATCTGAATACAATCAAGGCACCAGTAATGGTTTTCCCAACAGAAAATTCACGGCAGATGTATCTATCACTCGGAGACAAAAATTATGGCTGATTCAGCCGAGGAAGCACTCCTCTAAAAATACTGAATACGAGCCCTTTCTGACCCACTGGAACCCCATCGCTGCTCCTCCAACCTCTGCGTCAGCTTCTCCAGCCTAGCGTAGCCATTGTGTAGCCTCTGTGCAGCACAAGCTGCCCCTGCGTCACCCTTCTGGGCTCAACGCAGTCTCTGCGTCACCCTGAAGGCCCTGCGTGAGCCTGGCTGGGCCGTGTCCCTCCCGTTGGTCTCTACGCTACTTGGTACGCATCTGCCTCTTTGCCTTAGTATTCTCAGCCTTAGATCAAAACAGTCCATCGCTGATTTGCTCCTCTCAAGCAGTGCAAGCTCACTAAAAAATTCTCAGCAAACTGCGCCTCAAAATTTCGACTTAGCTCAAGTGCTACCGCTTTTTGTGTGTTCTCCAACTGACCCCAAGCCTTACTTTAATACTTTTCTTGTTGAGAAATCAACTACCGTGATCTAATCTCTAATCAACTGCTAAGATTAGAAAAGGCTTGATCCATGTTACTTGAAACATTCTCACCCACATGTTTAAATTAATTCCCTTTAATTATTTAATTTCCCTAAGTTAGACTTAGGGTCTCTATTAAAATAATTAATTTATTGAATAACTTTCACACTAGGTGGAATTTCTTGAAACAATTTCTGGGTCTTGGAGATCTCATGTGTTCTAGCCCCTCGAAAAAGTTTTGGACCTAGAGAACCTCTGATGCTACCCAAAATCTCAACACTACCTCTTAGTGAGGAATGTGCTTTAGTAACACTGAATTCCAGAAGCGTTACTCTGATCTCTGGCATCAGTCCCCTGCGCTACTGATGCTTGACCTATTGCCCTTCATCCACTGCACTGCTGCCCATGTCACTGCCACTGACAACACTGCCTCATCTGTATTGCAGCTCCCTCTCAAATGCTGCATCATGCTGCCCATAGCACTGCCACTACTAATTGCTGCACGACAACTCAGTTGCTAAAAAGTAAGCAACTGAAGGACATCACCCAACAATTGACAGACAACCCAGTCTGGCTGCATCTCATCACTGAAGCACCCTTTGTTGCTGCTTTGTGTTGTCTCTCTTAAGCCTCTGCGTTGCTGCTGCTTTGCACTCCATAAGCACTGCCCCTTTGTGCTCCTGAAGTCCCATTAGCCTTTGCGCTGCTGCTTCCACGTTGCTTCTACCACTGCATTGCGCTGCTCCAATCTTCAACGTTCAAGCATTGCCTTGTGCCTTTCAATGATCCATTGCATCCACTGACTCCACTCATCTTGCTACTATCTTTGAAAACTCCCGTAGCTAGTATGTGATCCAAGAGTTTGGGCACCTCAAGGATCCTGCCGCTCACCATCTGTAGCTCACTCTACAGATCTATGTTGCCCCACCTCTTATCGCTACCGTCATTCCCTTTTGCCGCTGTTTCCTTGGAATCCAAATATTCCTTGCCCTTCTTCTTAGGACAAGTATTGACGAAGTATCCCAATTCGCCACATCTGAAGCACCAGACCTTTGATAGGTCCTTCTTCTTCTTCCCTTGCTACCTCTGTCTCTTAGATGCTAGGGCTGCATCTTCCTCCTCTTTCTTAATCTTGACTCCTCCGCTACTGAATTCCCTCTTGGTTATTCTCTTGATATCTTCTTGTCGAAGGAGTACCCACATGTCCCCCAGTTTGGAAGTTGCGCTCTGCCCAAAATGCTTTGGACAAAGGTCTCCCACTCATTGGTGACTGCATTCAAGGTAGTCCTTACAATGAGTCCATCATCAGGAGTTGCCCGTGTTGATTATATCATTATCCCCTAACGTCTGAAGAAGGATTATAAAAGATAGATTACCCGACAGTATTAAATTTGATTTATGTTTTAAAAGGGGTATGAAGGGGAAATAAAATCAAGAGGAGTTATATATGAAAAGGGGGCATGCATGCTTTATAATAAAGTGGAAGTATGATTAAAAGCCTTAATCTAAGTAACGAAAGCCTAAAAAGTGCGAAGGAAATAGATATAACTCGAGACCTGCTTGCACTCGACACACGCATAGACGAAGAATTGCAAGCATAATTCTGGGGGGGTCACAGACGACAGGGGTAAGGTGGAGCCTCCCCCCCCCGGAATCTTGAGGACGTGTCAAGGAGCATGACATGAGGCGAGTGCTCTATGGAGAAAAGGTCATGGGCTTGAAAGCTGTTACGAAGATCGCCTTTCGTCCTTAAAGGGCCGGGGCCCAAGGTACAATTGTTACTATGATCCAATGCTAAGGTAAGTCCTAGGACAACTGGTACCAAGACTAGTATCGGCATTTAACACGACACGCGGTATTCACTTAATGAAAGTCTAACACCCAATCCCTTTATGCCGCGTGTCTCATAGTCAGCGTCCTTATGACGTCAGCCCTACTCGTTTCACCCCGCCATCTTTTCCTGAGCTACCTCGGGCCTGTATAACTGTGTTCCGCGATTTACTGTGCTAAAATACTCTTGGTTTACGATTACTGTATAAGCGAAAGCGAGCGCCCAGTACTAGGTCTGCCCAGTCGTTGTCAGTACCCCTGCGTCGGTTTCCCAAGCATTTTTCCATACTTCGCAGGTATTCCATCCCTTTCATTCCATCTGGTTTCCTTGTGTTTTGTTTTAAATTTGTATGATGGTCATGGGTTAAGTCACAGCCAAGAAATCAGAGCCCGAAACTCCCCAAGCTCGTGAGTCCAGGGCTGTCCCTGGACCCGAACCTTTCACAGATTTACAAGCCGACATCCGTGATTCGCAATACCTGTTTCTCATTAGCAGCGTCAAACCTGAGCTGTTCAGGAAACATGTGGAAAATAAAGATAGGTTTCGAGTCGTTTTGTCTGGTCTGTATCATCAAATTACTCCCTCGGTATACCCAGTGATCGAATTCATTTGCTGGCTCCGGGATGCTTACGATGAACGTCGGGGCATGTTCCTCTCATCTCAGGGGAACAAAATATTCACTATCTCCCTCGAAATCATCAGAAAAGCCCTTTGTTTTCCTACTAGTTTGAACTATGCCAGTTTTAATGAAATAACACTATCTCATTAGTTTTCGAAACTGCCATGGAGACAACAGAGCAATTTCATCGCTGCCATTACCGACTCCCATTTCACAATTCTCCCCACCTCAGATTCAGTGCCCCTAACCTTATTCAAGGAAGACCTCCAGCCTATCCTTGCTCTTATTGCAGGTCTCCTAGGTGTGGAAGGCTTTGGGCGAGCCTCAAAAGAATGCATAGCCTTTCTGTGGTTATTGTCTCAACTCGGTGTCATTTTAGATATCCCTGGTTTTGTAGCCTTCGTCATCCAAACTTAGTTCCAGGAGCTCTCAGACACGGGTCGTTTTCGTTTTTGTTCTATGTTTTTTTATCTTTTCCTTTTCCAACACGCTGATAAATTTGAGGGTTTGGGTTTAGATAAGGTCTACAGAATAAACTCTCAGCCAAGACCAGTTTTTGACTGGAGTCCCGCAACTCATCAGCTGGCAAATGGGGTGGGCTACTCAAGTTTCCTAAATGATTTCATGCCCATAGCTTACACTATCATCCATAATTCCCCTCCGCCTAGGATTTTTCCTGAACTGAGGAAATGGTTGCAGTACAGTGAAGCTGAAAGCACTGGAGAATGGTATCTTTTCGATCACTACACCGAAATTAGGGTTTATGGGGCCGAAGTTTCTCCCTACCAGCTGCCGGTTTTTCCCGCCTGGAGGATTTACGCCTTAGAATACCTTCGGCAGGCCCTAAAGGCTGACCAACTTCACTTCCTCCCTGCAAAAAAGGGGTTTATTCTCAAGCTTCCCACAACCGTTGGCCCTTTTATTGTTAATTCAAGACACGCCCTTCCCACGGTGGAAAAGCTGCTTCAAGGCATGGATTTGGGGCAAGGGAAAGCTTGGCCCTATGATCCGAAAGGCATCATCTCTAACAGAAGGAAGAAGATTAAGTCAACCCCTTACAACCATGAAACAAGGCCCTTCATCGAATGGCGAGCTAATCTTGAAACCTGGCCTTTGCTTTCGCAGATGGAGACTGATTCATCTACGACGGGGGAAAAGGCAGATACTGCTTCAACCAGAGAAGCAGATAAGAAACAGGTGGAGGAGGTTGGTGCATCGGGAGAAGGTTCCCCCCCTTTCAAAAGACAGACAACCATGACCAGCGGAGCAGAAGGCATGGGAGACGAACAACTGCTTCAAAATGAAACACTCTACGGGCAATCAGACAAGAATAAAGCAGGTATCATGGTGATACGGGATAGCACGGCCTCTTCGGACTTCTCAGAAGTCTCACAAGCCATCTAAGCTAGTAGCTCTCGAGGAGCAAGTGAGAACAGGATAAGGAACAAAGCAATCAGAGAAAAACACTGGTCTGATCTAGAAGGATATGTTGATAAGTATCACACCAGGTTTTCATCTGCGATTGACTTGGATAAAGAGCAATTGGTAATGGCTATGACTGAAGTTGTCCTGAACCCAGAGGCCGGTACCACCAGCTACAGAGCTTTGGAGATAGCAGTAGATATGTCGCAAGTTCCACCAGTTGACAAATGCAATTTGTTCCAATGTTTTGGCGACATGCTGAAAGATGAGGTAATATGGGTTTCCCTTACTCTGAGAAAACTGCAAAGCAAGCATAACCAAGTACTGGAAAATTTCAGAAGGGAGAAGATCAACTCTCGTGCGCTCACAAACGACCTACATAGTCTCCAGGAAGTGATAAAAGGTAAAGAAAAAGGCAAAGCAAGCCCCCAGAGTCATCTCATCGCTGAGTTGCAAAAGCAGGTCGCAGCCCTGAAACACAAAGTAAATAGACTCGGCTCTCATCATGTGCAAACTGCTGAGTTAGTCCAGGCAGAGAAAGATAAGGCAAGCCTGGCCGATTCTCTTGCGAAGGAAAGGGAGGAGAAGACTAAGATTTCAGAGGAGATGGCTGCTTTACAGGGAAGTATGAATGAATTGTAGATAAGCTGGGATACTCGTGTGCGCTCCACCAGCTCCAGAAGGGACTAGCTCGCTCTCTGAGCAGTTGACTACGACACTGGCCACACTTGAAGCAGCAGAAAAACAGGTCTCAACGGCACGTGAAAGGATCAGCGAGCTCGAAGCTCTCCTCGCAGAGAATTCCAAAAAGGTTGCCACTATGCATAAAGAGATAGAGGGGAAACAGGAAAAGGCACAACAAGAGAAAACCATTCGCGAGCTCACTAACCGAATGAAAGGAAATATCACTCTCCAAGACGCTAGGCGTTTGATCTGGGCCGAAATTATCACAGAGGTGAAGAAGCGTTGGGCATTTTTGAATATCATTGAGGAAATGAGGGCAGTCGTGCGCCTTTTCAGAAGAATGTTGCATGAGGGAAGTACTGACGCCTCCAACAAGGTTCAAAGTGCAAAGAGATATATTTCCTTTTTAAAGAGCTAAGTCCAGAGGACTTGGTCAAGCGGGGTATCAAGAGCAGATTCAAGGAAGCTGCAGAGTGTCAGAAGGTAATAGATAAAGAGGCAGCACGTAGTATGGCTTTGAACGTCTTGGAAAAGGTGGTGACTAGTTTGGAACGGTTCGAGGCAGATTGGGCAGAGATAACACTTGCAACACTCCCATCATGCTGGGAGCCCTCCAACGCAGTCCTACAGCCGTTACCAGTGTACGAGTGCCGACTAAAGGAAGTAATGAACCAGACCAATATATCTTCTGAAAAATATACTCGACTCAAACCTGAAACCATAGTTTCAGTCCTCGGTAAAGAGTTTTCGCTCCTGCATCAAGTGAAATGTAAAATTCCCACTGATGCGAACTATGATGAACTTACTGAGGCTTACATCAAGGCAGAAGGTTTCACCGCGATGCCTGAACCTGTAGTTGACACCTGGCAAAGGTGTACCAGTTATGCTAGTCTGTTAGCTAGCTCTTCTGCAATCGTCGCACCGCCAGCTTCAGCCACTGCTTCAACTCCTTTCCGTCATTGAAAATGTTAACTCATGATTCGGCTTGAGTGGCCTTTAGTTTTTATTATTACTTTTTCTTTCAAGTTTCGAGTGAGATTCACGTTTCACTCTTGCAATTTACTTTCTGTTAGAACAGTTGTGATATTTTTCAGAAATGGCCATGAGCCCGAACTGTAAATGATGGGGAGTGTTATATTCTCATCATGAATTTTGATATTTTGATTAAGAATTGTAACTGCCTACCAGCATGCTGAAAAGATATTTTCCCAAAATATCTTTTCGCATATGTGCATTAAAAACTCTATAAAAGTAGTTAACAGGGACTGAGAGAGAGTTCCCAGATTTCCAAAAGAACTGACTAAGAAAGAACTCTGTATATATTTTTGCTGGAACTTTGATATTAATGTTGAAGATCCCATTGGGATTCAGTGATAAGGAGTTTTGTTATATTGGGGATTCTGATCTAAGTGTTTCACAGTCTGTAGTTCTCCTTTGTGTTTTATCATTCATTTCCATATTTCTTATATCTGTGTTCTGGAATGCGAGTGCTCATATGTTTAAATGTGGATAGATCGTTGTTGATACTCATATTTACTCATATCTAGTGCTTTAAATATGGCTCAGGCAAGATATTTTGTTTCACCTTCTTCTTTCACCAATATTCTTCTGATATTAGCAGCAAGCGAGTTTTGTCTTTAAAACTGTTCTCATGTATGGATTCTTATCAGCGCATAGGCCCAGTATATGTGAACATTTGTTTCTGGATTAAATTTCTGTTATGGTTAGTATCCATTACATGTTCTTATCATTCATTGCCCTCCTTCTATTGACTTCTGTGTATCATTTTAGAATTCAGCCTCCTTTTTAGCATGCTGTCTTAAAATTGTCTGATACGTTCATCTATCAAAGTTTACACTTTGATACTACAGTATTACCTCTGCCGTGTTTAAGTTTTGTGAGTCTTGGTTCCACCTTTAGTAAACCTTTCCACTCGAGATATGATAGCATGAGAGCCTCTTTCTTGTCAATCTGTATAAGTTGAACTTTACGCTCCTTGCTGATTAAGATGTCCTAGGCACTAGTCTTTGTACAACTCAAGGCTGTCTCTAGGAGTGACAACAACCCCCATGGCAATCAACTAGTCTCGGAAAGTCTGCAATCTAAAGAGGAAATGATCGATCTCCTCTCCCTTGTGCATCTGGAACATCCGCATCTGATTCTCCAAAAGCATCTTCCTCTGGACGAAGCTACCTTGATACAATGCGGTTAATGTCGTCCACAACTCATTTGTCGTCTTCTTCTCGGAAATATGCAGAAGCATGTGATCTTTCACTCCATCCATGATCAAGCGTTTAGCCCGTGCCTGATTTTCATTAAACTTCTTTAGAGCATCAACATTGGTCGGCACAGCCAGGACGTTCTTGACATGGTCTGTGATGCCATATTCATCAAGGGTTGTCAGGATTTTGGTTTTCCAGATAGCAAAGTTAGACACATTGTCTAACCTATCCTGATCTCTCAGTCCATACAGGTCCATGCCTGCTCAAATTGTCGAAGCAAGTGCTCTTCCCCTCCTACTGCTGCTACACTCAACAAAGGATTGGATCTGGGTTTCTTGGCGATAGAAACCCTCTAGAGAGTATGCTCCCTCTGACAAATGACTTCCGTCCCTGAAATCCTTCACCGGTTCTGTCGAATCAACCCTCTACGATCACTCCTCGATTGAATCTCAGATTTCTTGGCTAGAAAATCTACTGAGGAACTATTTCCCCTTACTTTGTCAACGCTGCTAGGCACTGTTCTGCACTGGCAGAAACAATGCCCCACTAGCAACTTCGAAGATTAGAAAACTGCACTTGCAGCCCCGACAACCGACACAACGTCACTCCCTCTTGGACTATGTCACACTCTTGGGCCTGCGTCAGCTCAGCGTGAGCTTGACAGGCTCTGCGTCACCCTTCTGGGCCTATGTCAGCCTCTACGTCAGCTTTGCCTAAGCAGACTGGCTCTGCGTCACCCTTGTAGTGCCTCTGCCCTGTCCCTCTTGCCGCGTGTTGATTTTTGTAGCATCGAAAAGTGTTCTAAGTCTCAAAGTTTGTAAGGAGGCTTGGACATCAGTATTCCAAAGAACCCATAAATCGTTTGTGGAAATTCCACTCGGTTCAGGTCCTATTAAAATAATGAATTATTTTAATGGAGACCCTAAGTCTAAACTTAGGGAAATTAAATAATTAAAGGGCATTAATAAGACAATGTGTTAATATTCTAGAGAACGAAGATCAAGTCAAGTTTTAATCTTAGTCATTGATTAGACTTCTAATCTGGGTCGTTGATTCATCAACGAGAATATTATAAAAGAAGACTTGAGGGTCATTTGGAAAGTAAGTCGGGCATACACTCAATACTCAAAGGAGATCGATTCTGAATGAATACAATTCGATTTCAGAGGGAGAGTTGCAGGGCGGAGTTGCAGAAACAGAAGGAGAAGAGGAAGTCAACAATGACTGAGCACGAGGACAAAGGGACGCAGAGGGCCACAGAAGGCAGCGCAGAGCTATAGCGTAGTGAACCCACGCTGAGTAACGCAGTCCAGCGCAGGGACCGCGCATAGAGACACACGGACAGACACTAAGGGAGTCAGAGGCTCTTCCGGGTGTCAGGAAATTTTCGAGAGGGGGCGAGAATTTTGTCTGAGGTATTTTCTAATTATATCTGCCAGTGTATTCCTTGTAAAGATTCATTTGGTGAAGAATAATAATAAAACACTCATCTACTGTACCGGTTTTCCCACATTGGGCTTTTCCGGGGACAATTGTCCAAAAATAAGTGTGTACATGTGATTGGTTCTTATGCTTATGTTATTTATTGTTTACTTCTCTACATATGTAATTGTGAATGTTGCAGTAGTATTTATTTCGATGTTTACTAGAGAGATTTCTGTAAATAACTTATCTGAGTAATAAGTAGGAGAAATAAATCTATCACTGCAACTGTAGATTTCCAGATTGAAATTTTCACACTGCGCTGCCTCTTTCTGAATCTGTACAGTTTCAGCTGCCCTCCTGTATAAAAAAAATCTTCAGCCCTATGCTGATGGCTTCAACTTGATTTGCAATCGCTCTAATACAATGTGAAAATTTATGAATATAGAAACCATACTGCAGTATCTTGAATTGCTTCTCCTACTTGTTTGATTTAATTAAGAAGTTATTTTCTGAATATTCAGTAAAATATCAAAGCAAACACAACTGCAGCCTACACATACATACATATCATTTACTGATGCATAACACACACATGAGAAAGGACACATTCTTTTTTGGACAATGTCCCAGGAAAAACCCAATGTGGGAAAACCGGTGTAACAACTCTTAGAGGGTTTTCTTATTAAGCAGAATATTTGAATACAATCAAGGGCACCAATAATGGTTTTGCCAACAGAGAATTCACGACAGATGTACCTATCGTTCGAAGACAAAAAGTAGGGCTGATTCAACTGAAGAAGCACTCCTTTGAAAATACTGAATACGAGCCCTTTCTGGCCCACTAGAACCCCAACGCTACTCCTCCAGCCTCTGCGTCAGCTTCTCCTGCCCAGCGTAGCGACTGCGCACACAGGTTGCTTCTGCGTCACCCTTCTGGGCTCAGCGCTGCCTCTGCGTCACCCTGAAGGCCATCCGTCAGCCACTGCGCTGCCTCTGCATGAGCCTGGCTGGGCTGTGTCCCTCCTGCTGGTCTTTTCTCTGCCTGGTACGGATCTGCCTCTCTACCTTAGTGTTCTCGGCCTCGGATCAGAATAATTCCTCGCCGATTTGCCTCTCTCAAGCACTGCAAGCTCACCCAAAAATTCTCAGCAAACCGCGCCCTAGAATTTCGACTTAGCTCTAGGGCTACCGCTCTGTGTGTGGTCCGCAACTGACCCCAAGCCTTCCTTTAATACTTTTCTCGTTGAGAAATCAACGACCGTGATTTAATCTCTAATCAACGGCTAAGATTATAAAAGACTTGATCCATGTTACTTAGAACATTCTCACCCACATGTTTAAATTAATTCCCTTTAATTATTTAATCTCCCTAAGTTAGACTTAGGGTCTCCATTAAAATAATTAATTTATTGAATAACTTTCAAACCGGGTGGAATTTCTCCAAACGATTTCTCGGCCTTGGAGATCTCGTGTTCTAGCCCCTCCACAAAGTTTTGGAGCTAGAGCACATCCGATGGTACCCAAAATATCAACAATATACAATGTTGTAAAACAACTAGAATGAAAAGTCTTTTAATGATAATTGAAGAAAGGATCAAGACTTCAATCAGATATGAAGGATCTATGTTTTTCAATGGTGTTTGTATGGCTGAAACATGCATTAAACAACAATATAATGATGATGTTAACCCTAGAAATAGGGTTCAATATGCAATAAAATGCTAGATTTTGCTTTTAGATAATTTTTTAATGCAATTCCTATTTAAAGAACACTTTAAAGAAAATTATTTTTTTTCTAGCAATTTTTCATATAAACCCTAACCCTAAATATGTAGAATTAATGGATAAGATAAGATAAGATAATTTTATTAATGTCCAACAAATGACCATAAATAGGTCAATGGGATAAAAGGATACCACCAATGTGGGAGTGTAAAATACAACTAGAAAATGTGGGAGTGTAAAATACAACTAGAAAATGCCAAAACTAAATCTAGGATAAAATGGAGTAAAGAAGGATACAATAATAGAACAACCTCATAAACATTTATATAATCTGATCATGTAGAAGGCTATGTGAGTAAGTCCAAGGTTGGAGGTTGATGATGTAAAGAATGCTCTAGTTTGATAGCCGATGATACGGGGGGCGATAGTGGCATTAGCTCGCTATCGAAATCCTCTGGATCCAACAAGGAGTCTGGTTGCATGATCCAAGGGGTTGTTATGGTGATTTCTCTTAGATTGATAGTTTCTTATGACTTTCTTCTATTTGATTGATTAGATTCTTCTTCTCTTTGATATTATTATGTTATTATCATCAAACACCTACCAAAAACATAAAGATCATCAAAGACAAATGAACACAAGATGTAGGCACTCAACTAGGGAGAAACCCCTCTCCTAGGGAAAACCCAATGAAAATCCCTTCTTCTTCGGGAATCATTTCATATGAGAGAACCAGGATTTCTAGGTCGATATTAAACCTACCTCCATCGACCAAGTCAACCTTCTAGACAAGATTCTTCAAAGTCAACTCCAAGTAAGTGCTTCAAATCTTGTAAACAAAGGTCTCATCTCTTTCCCTTAGTTTTTGAAATTCTTGGTCTGTACGTTCGGTTCTGTACCTTTAGCTAATATACTTCAGGAAATTCGCACATGTGGACTCCTATAAAATGTATTTCGATCTTCATTCTTCTTTGCATGGACTTTCCTTCAATAAAGAGACCTTCCTTCTTTATCTTTTCACTCTCATTGTCTATTTTAATGTTATAGATCAAATATAACACTGATTCACCAATAGGTCAAAATTTTGGATGAATTCATCATGTTGGATGAATTTGTTCAATGAGGCCAACATGTCAATGAGAAAGGTCGACTTGTTGTAGGAATTTATAGGCTAAGTTCCATAGATCAAGAACCAAAGGTCACCGCTCACAAATAGATCACAAATCAGTACACTAGTATAATCACATGGTTAAAAATCTTGAAGAGGGAAACAACCCACGACTTGAGCCAACGCGGCCACTTCAGACGATTTATTAATATAAAAAGAAAAGCTACATATGTTTCTCTCATAAACGGTTACCGGACAAATGACCCTCCATGCTCTTTAAATAGAGATCATGGAACAATCGAGTGTTAAGCCACGGATCAAGTGTTGTTAATATCGAGGAGAGAGATAACTGTTGGTTCACTACAAATCGTGACCGTCGGATCATAAGTTACAAATGTACATGGTAAAGACACACACTTTACCTAACTCTACACTAGACTAAGTTATTCTTAACTATTTCCTATGTGTCGGAATATCCTAACATCCTCCCTTAAGAACAACTTGGGATAGGATTGAAGGATTTACAAAGGTGACACAAAAGGAGCCTATTTCCTATGTATCGAAATATCCTAACATCCCCCCTTAAGAACAAATTGGGATAGGATTGAAGGATTTACAAAAGTGACACAATAGGAGAAGGAAGGGCGCATTAGAGCTTATCCCCCCTTAATGACAACTTTCCTAAACTCCAAGCATGGATCGAAGTTTGGTAAACTTCGCCTCTGTGAGAGCCTTCATAAAGTTATCGGCTACTTGATCATTGGTTGGACAGTAATGCACTTCAAGAACACGATCATGAATGAGCTTTCTGATGAAGTGTATGTGGAGTTCAATGTGTTTCATATGCTGATGTTGAACTAGATCTTTACATAGCTGAATGGCACTCTGATTATCACACCAAAGTGTAGTTGGATGCTGCTGATGATGACCAAATTCAGACAAGATCTGATGAAGCCACATGGCTTCCTTGCTGGCTTCAACTGCACCACGATACTCTGCTTTTGTTGAAGAAAGAGAGATGGCACATTGTTTCTTACAAGACCAAGTAATAGGTCCTGAACCAAGAGTGAATACATATCCTGCAGTAGATTTTCGATCATCAGGGTCACCAGCCCAATCAGAATCAGTGAAACCAGTCAACAGTGGAGATGCTCCTGCACTGTAATGAATCCCGAACTGAATTGTACCTCAAATATATCGAAGTATTCTTTTAGCTTCTTTCCAGTGACTTTCATGAGGTTGGTGCCTAAATCGAGCGACAAGACAAATGGCAAAGGAAAGGTCAGGACGAGTATGGGTTAGATACATAAGTTTACCAACAAGTTGATGGTACAAGGTAGCATCAACTTCAGGGGTAGTACAAGTGACTGAAAGCTTGACTCCAGATTGAAAGGGAGAAGGGTTGGCTTACAGTTTTCCATGTGAAAGTGCTGTAGAAGATCACAGGGATACTTGGACTGAGAGAGGGCAATGCCTTCCTTGGATTGCAAGACTTGAAGACCAAGGAAATAATGCAGGTGTCCTAAGTCTGTCATTTCAAACTTCTTTTTGAGACTAGACTTCACATGGTTTGGATCACTACTAGTATCAACATAAAGAACAAGGATGGTGAAGGACTTACCCACTTTCTTGGTGTAGACAGTGTTGTCAGAATGACACCTAGAAAAGCCATTATCTAATAGAAATCTATCCATTTTGGCATACCAAGCCCGAGGAGCTTGTTTGAGACCATAGAGAGACTTCCTAAGGTGACAAACAAGGCTAGAGTCGTTTTGGATAAAGCCAGGGGGTTGTTCCATGTAGATTTATTCATGTAAATATCCATGTAAGAAGGTGGATTTAACATCCATCTGATGGACTTCCCATTTAAAGGAGGCAGCAAGGGAAAGAACAAGGCGGATAAAATTCATTTTGGAAATAGGGGAGAAGGTTTCAGTATAGTCAATGCCTTCAAATTGTGAAAATCCTTTAGTGACAAGACGAGCTTTATGTCTATCCACTTTTCCATCTGGTCCAAACTTTGTTTTGTAAACCCATCTGCATCTGACAAGTTTTCTTCCTTTTGGAAGAGGAACAAGATCCCAAGTATCATTCGCCAATAAGGAACGATATTCTTCATTCATAGCTTCATCCCAATTTGGATGACCGGAGGCTTCTTCAAAGGTTTCTGGATCAGGATTTTCTGGAACTTGAGCCAATAAGGACGAGGCTCTTTCGAACTGAGAACATGTACGTCGTCGATCGGCAGGGTCACCTGCAAGAGAACCTGTGACATCCCGAGTAGAGCAGACCCATCTTGGAAGCGGTGGAGTAAAAGGAACAATTTCAAGAGGTGGAGGAGGATTGTCATCCTCGCTGTCATCATCTGAACTAGAAGGAATGCTATTAAAAATAGAAGAGAGAGAGAGAGGTGGCACATATGCCGAATCAAGCTCGCAGACCAAAGGTGGCACACCCACCGAACTAGGCTCGCAGGCCAATATATTTTCATCAAATTTTACATCTCTTCTAATGATTATATTTTTGGATTTTGGTTGAAGAAGTCTATATCCTTTGACATCTTCAGAATATCCAACAAAAATGCATTTTCACTCTTAGGTTCTAAGGCTTTATGTTTCGCATCTGGAATATGGGCCCAAGCATCACTTCCAAAAACACGAAAGTGACTTACATCTAGTTTGATTGAGCTCCAAGCTTCTTCTGGAGTTATATTCTTTAAAACCTTAGTAAGTGTGCGATTTACTATGTAATTTGCACAGTTAATTGCTTCTGCCCAAAAATTGAGACTAAGTCCCTTAGATTGAAGCATACAATTAGCCATTTCTTTTAAGGTGCGATTCTTCCTTTCAGCTACACCATTTTGTTGTGGAGTATATGGAACGGTATGTTGCAATTGAATGCCATGCTCATTGTAGAAGTTGATAAATTTGTTGTTAACATATTCTCCTCCATTGTCTGATCTTAACTTAAGAATTTGATGTCCAAATTGTTTCTCAACAGAGGCCTTAAAGGCCAAGAACATGTTAAAAACTTCACTCTTGAGTTTTAAGAAGTATACCCAAGTGCGTTTGGAAAAATCATCAATGAAAGTTAAGAAGTACTTGCAACCAGAAAAAGAAACAATAGGAAGGGGACCACATAAATCACTGTGTACAAGCTGTCAAGGGGCTAAAGCATGCCAAGAGGCACGTTTGTCAAAACTATCCCGATGATGTTTTCCGAGTACTCATCCGAAGGAAACACCATCTCGGCAAGATACCATAGGAAGACCCGTCACCATATTTTCCTTACATAGAGTTTGAAGAGAGCGCTAGTTTAAGTGACCAAATCGCTCATGCCAAAGTTTGCTCACTTCATCATTATGAGCAACAAAAACAGAGGGAAGACATGATGACCCAAAGTTGTCAAACTTATACAACCTTGTGGAATCATCAACAATGGCAGTAGCTAAAATATGTTTAGGATCTTTGAGGTCCTTGATTACAACATCTTGAGGTGAGAATTCTACTATTTTCCCTTCACCTGAATGAGTTATCTGATAAATAGAGAGAAGGTTGCATGACAAGGTAGGAACACATAGTACATCATTAAATTGAACATTATCGAGATGGATGGTTCCAGATCCTACAACACTAAGAGATCTATCATCACCAACATAAATATGTTTGGTGTTACAATCATTTAAATAAGAAAAAATAGCTTTATTTTTGGCCATGTGAAAAGAAGCTCCAGAATCAATGAACCACTCATGAGAATGAGAGGAGGAAGATACATTTAATGCATAACCAGATCTTGATGCTTGACAACCGCAAGCAGAAAGTGCAATTCCTGAAGATGAAGGTGAAGAGTGTTCCAAATTGATGTTTTGCTTCTTCATTGCTGCTTCTAAGGCTTCCATCTTCTTAAAACATTTGGAATCTATATGGCCATCATGATTGCAAAAGTTGCAATGTCTATCTGTCTTCTTCCCTTTGTTTTTATTTGCCTTATCATTTTGTTGAGTTTCTTTTTCAGTTTGCCGCTGAAATTGCTTAGGACCCTTGTTTGGTTTTGGACCATACTTTTTTGGATACTGCTTCTTAGGATTCTTTTGATATGATTGCTGTTGGGCTGCTAAGGCTTTCTTAGAAGCGTTTCCAGAAGTGATAAGACCAAGGTGCAAGAGTTTTTCTTGTTCTCTTATCAAAGAATCGCAAAAGGCAACAAAAGATGGGTTCTTGTAGGTGGTTCCTGAAGAAATGATAGCTTCTCTAGTGGAATGGAAGGCGGAAACAAATACAGAGTATGTAGGGCCAAGCTTAGTAAGAATGTGTTAAATTTGGACAACTAGGTCCAAACTCCAGATTCTGCTGCTTAGATGACGATCCCAATATTTTTATTGGATTCCTCTTTCGGAGAGGTGTAAGATTGATCTAAAGATCATCTTGATCGGATGAGCAGAACATGTACTTTGAATTTATTCCACTTATGTGCTAGGTCGGCCTGGAATATAGTATAGACTTAAGTGTTTTAAAGGATGTGTCACACACCCCCAAAGATGCATATATATTGGAGAGACTTGGAGTTCATTATACACACAATGTGTGGAGGATTTTCTTCTCTCTCGATGGCGATTGAGCTGCATTCTTGGTGTTGCGTCTTTGTGGAGTATTCTTTGTCTGGGTTGTCTTGGGGTTGTGTGTGACACGCTTGGCTGAATGACCTATTGGAGACTTTGTTGGTTGAAGCATCCACTGATCGTCGTATTGCCATCATTCTTCTTCTTAGTTGGCTTGTCTTCCATTGATCGATTTATCTGTTCTATCTGCTTCAGTACCCTAATCTGAAATGGCATAGAATATGTTCTCAAATTAACATGGTATCAGAGCTAGGAGAAGACAACGCCCAAAATCTAGGGCAATGAGGTGGGGGTTGTTCAAAGGGAAATGAAGATCGAGCAGCATACGAAAACCCTATGGTTAAGTTTCTTGCATCATGCTTTATCTGTTGGTTCGTGCTCTCTGTAATGACTCACTCAATGTGTGACCTACATCTCCTAGTGCTCATATTAAACCATCATAGGCATCGCTTTAATTATGGGCATCACATTCTGTTTACATTGGCAGCATATTGCAATCATGGTGGTGCTTCAATTTCAGAGGGTTATGGCTTTCAATCCCCACTACAAAAACTTGTCGGCAACGTTCATAGTGCCAGAAGGTCCTTGAATGGTTAATGAAGAATACCATACCTTTCTCAATGTGTTCTGTCAATGGCTTTGTACAGGGATAGAAACCAGTAACTAGTTAGTTCTCTTACTCAGATTCTTCACGATTTACTGGGGACATCACTTCTACAACAAACCTTTCTCTGATAGTTTTAAAAGAAGGGTTATTGGATGAGGAAAAGTCCTTTCCAACTCATTCTCAAAACCCATCGTGTCGCAGGAGGATTCTTTTCAGGGTTCTAGAACCCAGGCGAGTGATGAAATTAGCAAGAGGGTTGCAGATATTGGAGCTTGTATTTAATAAGTAGAGAGATTGACAAAGCTTGATCTAGCTTGATCTTCTCCTCCAATTGGGCAATCAGAGACAACAGGTTTGCACGCAATGCTGCCCTTATCAACTCCGGTATGAAACGAACACAAACATCGAGCTGCTGCATGGAACACGTCATTTCTGAAATTTCCTTCTACAATGCTGGAAAATCTCCGAAATCAATCGACGCCAAAATGATTTATCATCCGTTGGCGTCCGCTCAGAGATCAAAATCCTCCACAATAAAGCCGACTGCCATGGCCTCGGAAATTACATAATGCACCACATGAAAGATGCGAAAAACCTGCAGAACGAATTGATGGCATTTCTTAAGGCCCCTGATACGGCAAAGCTAAAAATATTGTTTCTGTCAGCGTAAAATTTAAAACCTTTGGCCAAGTTAGATGCAGAAGTCGACAACTCACAATTCGAAGCTTAGGCAGGTGAAACTCTAGGTTCCTGGAAACCCCTAAAAAGCAATGTAGGATTTATCGGATAATATTCATACCTTCGATTGATTATGTTACATTTCCCGGTCCCGACATTTTAAAGTTTCAGTCGTGTCTTTTCCAGTATATGGATGTCGTGGGAGCTAGAATATAGAATGCACTGCAATATAAGGAAAATCGGAAGACTAAGTCGGTCGGATATAGTGGAGGAATGGGGCGAGAGAGTGAATTCGGGACAAAGGGTGCAATTATTGGAGGAAGAGCGGATTATATTCCATCACAAAATGCCGCGATTTGATTTTTCTCCTGGTGTTTATTGCATTCTAGGTTGGAATGATCATTAATTCCAACTTTGGATTCAATAGAGGACATCCCTGAAGGTTATATTTCCCGCACTCACTCACTTGCATTGTTACTTCAGATAATGTTCACCATTTCAAGGAATGATGAAACTCTAGAGGTGTGTTGTTTTGAACGATTGTCTCCTAACGTATCAGAATTTATCGATATGCTTTCCAAAGGTGGTAAACAGTTAGTGGTCCTTAGATACGCTGATGCATTTGGCATGTTGGACAAAGTAGATCATGTGGATTTGTGACATCATATTTGAGAGATGTGGAGAAGGCTGGAAAAGAAGTTGTGACAAATGGACAAGGCGCGATTGCTTCTCAGGCACCAGATTATATGGGAAGACTCGAGACTATTGCAGATTTTAAGTTGGGGGTTGCCTTGAGAGCTGTTATTAACCTTACTGCAGAGTATGGTTTGAAGAGTCATTTTTTTAAGAACCACCCGAACTCGGAACCAGGGACAACACAAAACTTATAGACTGTCACTTTGATGAACAAAGGAGAGTTGCTGAGAATTTGGATTTGTATACAGTAATATGTAAACAATGTATCCATGACAGAAATTTCAGCTATGACAGTGACTTGGATGAATACCTTGATTCATATGTGCTTATGTTACATAATGACAAAGATCTTGCTCATGATACATGAGAGTGACTTTATTGACAATTTCTCCATGACCGTTGTGATAGTACATCTATGACAAGATGTTTGACAACAGTTGTGTCAATATCTCTACGATAACGATATGACAGTGATGACAGTTCATAGTGTATTTCTGTAGCTGCAAATTTGAGGAGCTAAATCTGTGATTCTATGTGACATAGACAGACACATATGTTTGCGAAATTCATAATAGCAGTAAGCTTGTGACAGTATCAGTCTTACATTAGAGCAACTATGAAGTTTCTGCAGCCTTGGACAGTCATGTACCGTCAAGTATTTGAAATCATGGTCAGCAAAGTCTGTGAATTTTTTGGACAAATAATGTATATGATAAAATCATGGCAACACTGAAATCAATGATATGACAGTATATGATACGTGTCAAGATGCATGACAGCTATATGACAGTGTATGGCTATGATTCTTGGATGGCTTTGACAGTGGTAGAATAAGATTCAGGCCCCTGAGTACAAAACTCGTTTCCAAGTTAGTGTCTGGGATGCCCTCATTTAAAATAGATGTCTTCTCTCACAAGAGAAGCTGGCATTAAGAGGGGGAATACAACTGTATATGCTCTTGAGCTAATATCATTGCTGAAAGAAAGAACATGGCTCAAAGATATATGGCTTCAAAGGGGGAAATTCCGGAAGAAAACCAAGAAGGCATATAAATACCAGAGGTATCTAGCTGCCATGAGTACAATATGAGCCTAGATCATTTGAAGAAGTTGTAAAGCATCAAGTCTGGAAGGATGCGAGGATGATGTCTGGGATATGGTCCCTAGATCACAGGACAAAGCTGTTGTCACCTCGTTATAAGATCAAGCATGGATCTGATGGGAAAATATGTTGCCTGAGACTTCTCTAGGAAGGCATTGATTAATATTGCACCTATAATCTATTATTACCCTTGCTACTACGCAAGGACAAAATCTTCATCAGATAGATGTGAAGACCGCCTTTTGGCATGGTGCGAAAAAGGAAGAGGTGTAGGAAGAGCAACCTCTGGGATTCAAAGTCTAGGATCGAGACACCCATGTTTGCAGGTTGGCTAGCCCCAGGGCTTGGTACGAGAGGATAGATTGCTACCTGATGAAGCTGGGCTTCACTCGTAGTAATGCTGATCCGAACCCTTACTTCAAGGTTGATAGAGAGAAGCATCCCATTCTAGTGCTGTTTGTGGACGACCTCTTCCTGATAAGGTGTTGACTCTGATTCATCAGTGCAAGAGGGAGCTCGCTGCTGAATTCGAAATGAAGGACCTAGGACTGATGCATTACTTCCTAAGCCTAGAGGTTTGGCAGAGACCTGGCGAGACTTTTCCTTTCTTAAGGAAAATACATTGTGAAGCTTCTGGAAAGATTTGATATGGTGGACTGTAAGTCTGTGTCGAAACCAATGAAGCTCAACTTTAAGAAGTTGAGTGGCAGCGCTGCTGGGCCCGTGTTAGCAAATGCTACTGAGTATCGTCAACTCGTAGGGGCCCTAATGTTCTTAGTGAACACCCGTCCGAACGTATGTTGTGCAGTGAACACTTTGAGTCAACACATGGTTGATCATAACATTCACTGGGTTGGTGCCAAGAAACTCTTGAGATATCTCTGTGGCACGATAGACCATGGGCTGAGATACACTGCCGGGAGCATGACACTCCTTGGATATACTGATGCCGATTGGGCTGGAAGTGTGGTGGATCGCAAGAGCACATCTGGATGCTGCTTCACACGTAGATCTGCTTCGTGTAGGAAACGAAAGTCGATAGCCTTGAGCACCGCTGAGGCCGAATACATTGCAGCATGTATGGCCCGTTGTGAAATCACTTGGTTGCGAAAGCAGTAAGTTGTTCGAGCATGTGCTAGATGCCACCGTTATCCTTTGTGATAACCAGAGGGGGATTCTTTTGTCAGAGAATCCCGTGTTCCACGATTGATCCAAGCATGTTGATGGCTAGTACCACTTTATCCGGGATATGGTATAGCAAGGCGCCACAAGGCTCGTTCATATAGGAACTGATGAGCAGGTCGGGGATATTCTCACAATGCCCTTGGGGAAGGTCATGTTCCTAACCTTTCGTGAGAATCTTGGAATTGTGGAACGACCCTAATTAGAGGGTCCTGTTGGACGATGAGCTCTGGGAGCTCCCGGGGGGCTTTTGGGGATAACTTCTTGGTGCTATAAGCAACCACTGGGCTAGGCTTGCCAAACCTAGTTGGTGTGCTTCTACCCCACGGTGATGATATTGAGATGGTTTACCTCTCTTTGATTTGTGCCCCGTATGCATCCTAACGATGGAGTTTCAGACTCATGGGAAGTACCTCTTATTTGGCCAATGAGGTGGGAAATGTGAATAGAGACCATAGCAAGAACGATGGACGCATCGGAGATTGCCGTACTCTCTATGTTTAGGATGGCACATGTCCAACAACTTGATTTGGGATCAAGTTTAGCGAGGTTTTAGACCTCCAACCGACTTCGGGTCAGTGAAACTAACTTCGGGTTAGTATATGACTCTCTCGAGTCCAAGAGAGGTTTCAGACCTCCAACTAACTTCAGGTTAGGTAAACCAACTTCGGGTTGGTATGAGACTCTTTATGAGTCCCTAGAGGTTTCAGACCTTTGTACTAAATCTGTCAGCTGGGAATGATGTCCTAGTGACTGACCCACTTCTGTTCTAAAATAAAGAAGCTAGCAAAGCAAGTTACGGCGGGATGACGCACGATGTTTGGATTGTACTAGTGGACGGAGTTCTCCCTAGTTGAGAGGGAGTGTTAAATTTGGACAACTAGGTCCAAACTCTGGGTTTTGCTGCTTAGATGACGATCCCAATATTTTTATTGGATTCCTCTTTCAGAGAGGTGTAAGATTGATCTAAAGATTATCTCGATCGAATGAGCAAAACATGTACTTTGAATTTATTCCACTTATGTGCTAGGTCGGCCTGAAATATAATATAGACTTAAATGTCTTAAAGGACGTGTCACACACCCCCAAAGATGCCTATATATTGGAGAGACTTGGAGTTCATTATACACACAATGTGTGGAGGATTTTCTTCTCTCTTGATGGCGATGGAGCTGCATTCTTGGTGCTGCGTCTTTGTGGAGTATTCTATGTCTGGGTTGTCTTGGGGTTGTGTGTGACACGCTTGGCTGAATGACCTATTGGAGACTTTGCTAGTTGAAGCATCCTGTTGATCTCCGTATCGCCATCATTCTTCTTCTTAGTTGGCTTGTCTTCCATCGATCGATTTATCTGTTCTATCTTCTTCAGTACCCTAATTTGAAATTGCATAGAACATGTTCTAAAATTAACAGAATGCAATAGATGAGGCTACCATCTTCCTTTTTGACCTTACAACCTTCTAAAAGAACTCTAAGGGTCTTGAATTTGGACAAAAAATCCTCAATAGAGGAGAAATTATTGGGGTCCAAAGTAAGCAACTCATTTCCAAGCTGGTGGGCCCTGATTTGATTTTGAATGCCAATGACAATATTTAGCTTGTCCAGGGCTTCATGAGGGGTGTCAATGTCAAGGATATGAAATCGAAGATCTTGAGCAATGGACATTCCTATCAACCCTCATGATTGATCTTGTTTATTTTCCCATTTAGCGACTTTATCATCATCAGAAGGTTTAGTTTCTAGCCCTGTGGATATTCTATAAAGCCCTTTCCTTCTAAGTATATCCACCATGTGAGGTAGCCATTGGAAATAATTGATGCTGTTAAGAATAATCGGGCATGCACTTTCCATTTTTTTTTACTATTTATATATAAACTGAAGCTGAGAAAAGCTGAAACTAACTTCTCCAATGGAAAGATTTGAAAAATTAGGCCGTTAAAAAAAAAAACGGCTCGAGAAACGGCTTTTGGATGAAGTTATGCCTTTTGAAAAAACTGAGTTGTAGATGCCAAATAGTTACGGGAATGGATTGAAATTTGGTGATGAAGTTCAACTTTTAAAAAAGAATCTTGCCCCTTTAAAAAAAACTTTTTACAAAAAGAAGCTTTAGAAAGGGACTTGAACCCAAGACCTCTATTCTCATAAACAAACTCCTCACCAAGTGAGATAGTAAAAAGATTCTGTAAATGTTTGAAAGGAGGAAGGGTTTTTTTTTTTAAATTTTTTATTTTTAACTCTTCGTTGTGCCTACCTTTTCCTGCACAAAAAAAACACAAAAATCCGAGCAAAAAAAAGAAATGCAAGCCTTACGACAAAATGTTGGATTTTCGGTTAGCCTTACCGGCAACTATCTATTTTTCACTATTTCTGATTTCCCGAGATCACAAAAGATGCAGGGAAAGAGAATATGTAGCAAAAAAAAATCCTTCCTCCTGTTTCTGATTTGCCGAGATCGCACACAACGCAGAGCAAAGAGCATACATAGAGAAGAGCGTATAGATCCGACAAATAAATAAAACCTAAAACCGAAATAAACAAAGGGAACCAAAATAAGCAGAACTATTAACAAATATAACTGCAAAACAGATACTTTATACCTCCAGATCTAAACTGTCATAACTTGGGCAGCCGAAAACCTTTTCGCATGAAACGAAAGGCGTTCCTCACTGTAACAGATGCTCCAGACACAACAGAGTAGTTCTCCAAGCCCAAAAAATGTTCAAAAATAGTAGATCTACAAAACGGCATTCACATAAAGTCAAACCGGCGTTTGATCAACAACAAATGCGGCTCTCAAAGTAGCTTTGATACCATGTAGGAATTTACAGGGTAAGTTCCTTAGATCAAGAACCAAAGGTCACCGCTCACAAACAGATCACAAATCAGTACACTAGTATAATCACTTGGTTAAAACCCTCGAAGAGGGGAACATTCCACGGCCTGAGCCAATGCGGCCACTTCAGGCAATTTATTAATATAAAAAGAAAAGTTATGTATGTTTCTCTCATAAACGGTTACTGGACAAATGACCCTCCAAGCTCTTTAAATAGAGATCATGGACCAATTGGGTGTTAAGCCACGGATCAAGTGTCGTTATTACCGAGGAGAGAGATAACCGTCAGATCACTACAAATCATGACTGTCGGATTATATGTTACAAATGTACATGGTAAAGAAACACACTTTACCTAACTCTACACTAGACTAAGTTATTCTTAACTATTTTGTATGTGTCGGAATATCCTAACACTTGTAGGAGAAGGCACCGACTTGGTGGAGGAGCTTGATTTTACATTTTGACACAAAAAACAAATTTTCTTCTTTGACATAAAAGCTCATGAAGAGTCTTGTTGTTGCTCAAATTGTCACAAGAATGCGACAACGCTCAGAGCAGGAGTAGTCACTCTAATCCCAACCCTCTCCACTTACGTTTTCTCCCTACAACAGGCTATGGGGGTAGTCCTTATGGATGAGATGAAGAGTTCGAGAGACCACTGAATGGCCTAGCAACTTGGTTAAGGATAATTGGCAAGTTTGATTATTTAGCACAACTTGGTTAGATTTAAGGATTGTTAAATGTGAGACCAGTGCCTTAGGGGTCAAATTACTTGCACAATATGAATTAAGATACCATGTTACTGGATGAACAATCTCTGCTAGGATGAGGAACTATCTTATATGAGATGCAACACATAAAATTAAGTGAGATGCAACACCTAAAACTAAGTGAGATGCAAACTCTTTGTTAATTTTAGTTAAAATGCCTATTCTAGATGAGAACCCTCAATTTAGCCGTCTTGAAGCAAGTCTCGCAAGTGAGGATGTTTAGATCAGATTTATACCATTGCTAACATGAATGCTTTTGATTTGATTGCAAATATAGTGAGGAATGTTAGAAAATCAGAAAGGCAGAAAGAATCTCTTATATTGATAATTACTTGTGATATTCTTGTAGTCTTATTATCTTCTCTTTATGTTCTTCTTTTATCTTTGTTTCATCAAGAAATCATCAAATCAAAACATGAAGATCATCGACACACGATGTAGTTACTCAAGCAGGTCTAAAACCCCTCTGGAGTCTATAGGGTAAAACCTAGTCAAACTCTTCCACTAGTAAATCAAATTGAGATAGACCATGACCTTAGACCCGAAAGACCTTCCTCCTCCACCAAGTTAGCCTTCCAGGATGATTCAACAAACTTCAGTAGTCTTTTCTTGTCCATCACTTCAACCCAGCAACAACCCATAATTTCGGCCCCCAACAACCAAAATTGCGGCTGTACTGTAGATTCAAAATTTTGACCTCCCTAGCAACTTCAAAATTTCCCACGTGTGAGAATAGGGAGAGAAAATTCGACTTCCTTTTGTTTGACTAAGCCTTCCTTCTCCTTCACTAGGGTTTTCTTACTCTTCCTTAAACTTTGTACCCTTATCTACCTCTAGCAACTGTAGATCGAACTTCTTCAATTAGTGCACCAAATGAGGTCTAATTTCTATCCTTTTATAGTGATTGTGTGAGGTCAAATTCCGTTGATGAGGCTGACTAGTCCTTCTTTGAGGCCAACTTGGTGGAGGAGGCCTAAAAGACCTATTTTAGATAAAAAGAAATTTCTTCCTCGATTGTCAAAGCCTAAGAAGGGTCATTTACACTATGAGATGTACAAGGACACTTTACATAAACCCTAGAAGCCTACAATGGAGGCTTTGACCTAAGAACCATTGACCAAAGCATGAAACCCATGCTTTAATAAGTCAATTTCTTATATAGTAATTTATTTAGTTCTTTCTTTTGACAAATACATTACATCATGACTCAAATACAATTATGAAGACTTCCACTAGTTACATTTCTTCAACAAGGAGGAAAAGGGTAGAAGAGGCAAACCCTTAAGCTAAGATGCTGTCTGATGACTAGTTGACCTTCCAATGGACTAGAACTTCTTCAAACACCTGAAACACAATTTGTTAGCTTGAAATAGGATAGATCAACCCTCTTATAATAATGGTTAGGGCTTCTAAAGCTAGTTGATGGATTGTTGAGCTACTTCAAGCCTTGAAAGTTTGAAACCTTTGTCAAATAAGCTTGCAAGTCCGCAAAGCAAATAGCTAGCAAGGAAAACCCCAGATTTATGGCTCAAGATGATAGAAATCAATTACAAACAATTAGCAATCTTACCCCATGCTTGCAACCATAAAGATTAGTGTCAAATTTAATGCCAAAACCTCACAAATACGCCAAAAAAGATCGAATCAATGAGAAAAATCCCCAAGTAGGGTTGCGTCCTAGGGCTAAAAGCCCTCCAAGGTATGCGTTTACCTAAAAAATTGCCCAATAAGGCTGCGACTATAAGGGATATTCTTCATTAAGCCCGCCACTGCCAAAATTGAGGCCACAAGGGCCAATGACTTGCCCGAAAAAGGCCCTAAGGCCTACGGCTAAGCCCTAAAGAGCTGCCGCTAGGTTTGGAAGGTAGAAGGGTTGCGTCTAGTCTAGAAAAGCACTTAGGGTTTGTGGCTAGGCTAAAATGGCCTAAAAACACCATGACACCCTTCAAGTGAACTTACCCCCATAAGGCCTCAAAAGGCTACCGACTTCCTTCTTTTGGCTGAGCCTTAAGTTACTAGGAGCTGGAAAGGGTAGATCTTATCTTCTAGGGCCTAGATCAACCTCCTCTTGGATGAGTAGCCCAAAAATTAATTATTGCTTCAAACCCTTCAACGGTCACCTCTACAAATGAAAAAAAATAGAAAGCCCAAATACCCAATATATACAAAAAATTTCAAATTTAAAACTCCAAACCCAAAGGGCCATACAAATTTTTTAAAAAATGGGTTTGATTTAAAATACAAAGGTTAGATTCTTCTCCATAGTCTATGAAATTGGAGACCAAGGGCTAGCAGACCTGTAGATCTCTACTCAATCTTAAAAGATGAATTGTTAGATCATGAGAGATCTGGATCTATAGGTGTAGTTCTAAACCCAACACCTAAGGCAAGCTACCTGTACCAATAGATGTTTCGACTTGTAGCAAATGAAATAACAATTTATGAAGCACATATAATATAGAGCATGAAAAATTACTAGCACATACCACATATCAGTAGATAGAAGAACACCATGAATTGAAACCCCAAAGTCTTTCTATTATGAGAAATACAATTCCAGTAGAGAAAGGCTCGGTACATGTGTTATAGATTACATCATCCAATGATGAAACGAGGAGCTTGATAGCTTCCTTATATAGAAAATGAGAGAAGAAAACCCCTCCAAGTCGAAATAACGACAAACTGGCTTGGTCCTCGTCAAAATAATCTCATCCGTTGATCTTCCTTCGAAAATAACTTGATCTTGATCATCGATTTTTTATTTTATTTTCGAGGAAAAATTTGAATTTCTCTTAAAACCCCTTTTTTATTAATCCAAAAAATAATACTTCGGACTAATATCCTCAAAAAATTCACTTTGACTTAACCACCAAGGTCCAAGGGGTCAAGTTTTCTTAAAAAATCCATTTTCCCTTGGTGGAGGACCTCCAAAATTTAATTCCTTTTAGACCCACGAATTTTTTATTATTTTCCACTTGGAGAGAATTTAATTTCTCTCAAATTGTTTTTCTGACTCAAAATTAATTAATTTTCTGGCTAATTATTTTCTTTTTATTATTGCTAGAAAAATTAATGAAAGACTCTAAGAGGGGATTAATTATTTTTTCCTCCCTCAAAAACTTTAGCCATGGTGTCTAACTATGAGTAACCATGTACTAAATTTTATTTTACATCAAGATATTAGAAATTAATTCAACCCTTAGAAGGGGAAATACACGTTTAGACATAGACCCTCAAGACACCACCCAATTTTGCGACACAATATGATCTAGTATGAAAAATACATAAGCTCGATAAACACTAGGACTCACCTAAGAACTTGTCAACAAATTCCACCCTTGCTTTGGGGTATATCTAGGAGAAAAACTCTGCTGATTATGGGTGTTTACAAACACACATAATTCGGGGAGGTTAAAAAACTCCCCGAGGTGAAATTCTTTAACAAAAAGTGCAATGTAATGGTTCTTATAGATATACAGGAAGCACTCACAATTCTTTAGACTCAAATATTGCGAAAAGGCTCAACAACTTCACATATCTAATGCTTAATATGTAAGTGATGGTCAAATGCCATAATGTCAAATTGCATATTTAGGACTACAATTTAGAATCCCCATTTTACATGGTACTGCTCGAAGGACTGGATGTGGTCCTAGGTATCCAATGGCTGTAAACCTTAGGCACTTACTCTGCCAGCCATCAAAAGCAATTTATAAAGTTTAGATGGGAAGGGAAAAAACATAAGCTATTTGGTTTTCAACCCAATCATAATCAAATTGTATCATCCTACCCGATGATGAAGTTGATTAAAAAAGGAGCACCAACTTACATAGTGCAACGTCAACAAATGGGAATGTTGGCATCAAAAGTGATTAGCGAAGAACGACCTGAAGTTTAGGAGTTAATTCAAAAGCACAAGAAGGTATTCCAAGATATTCCACTGCACATGCCACTTGAAAGAGAAATTGAACACATAATCGAAGTCAAATTGGGATCATATCCTATTAACATCAAGCCATATAGATATCCACATCATCAAACAACTGTAATTGAAAGATTAGTCTAGGATCTTTTAAAGTGTGGTATCATCACAAATAGTAGAAGTCCTTATGCCGCTACGGTGGTTCTAGTCTGAAAGAAGGAAGGATCATTTAGATTATGCGTAGATTATAGAGGATTGAACAAGATAACAATTAAGAACAAGTTCCCTATTCCCTTTATAAACGAAATGCTAGATGAACTTCATGGAGGCAAATATTTTTTAAAATTGGACTTGCGATCCAGATACCACCATATCAACATAAGATTAAGAGACATAGCGAAGATTTCCTTTCAAACTCATGAAGGTCATTACGATTTTAAGGTAATGCCTTTTGGGCTAACTAATGCTTCAACAACTTTCAAGGCTACCATGAATGAGGTATTCCGACCATATCTAAGGATGTTCATGCTAGTTTTCTTTGACAATATTCTAGTCTATAGTAAAGCATGAAAGGATCATCTACAACATCTGGAACAAGTTCTCACTATCTTAGAAGAACGTCAGTTTTATGCAAAGATGTCGAAATGCACTTTTGGGAAGGAAGAAGTAGAGTATTTCAAACACATAATATTCAAGGAAGGAATAAAAGTAGATCCTAATAAGATCAAGGCTATAAAATAATGACCCAAAACAACTAACATCAACAAATTAAGAGGGTTCTTAGGGTTCACTGGATACTATTGAATGTTTATTCATAACTATGCTCATGTAACTACACCTTTAGCAAATCTTCTAAAGAAAAACTCATTTCAATGGGATGATAAGGAAAAAAAGTGTTTTGAAGCCTTAAAGGAAATTATGTCCAATGCACCTATATTAGTAATTGAATGTGTCGCTTCAGGTTTTGGAATAGGAGCAGTGTTAATGAAAGAGGGCCATCCAATAACATTTGAAAGCAATAAAAGGGAATGTTCAAAGTCTACACACAACAAGGAAATTCTTGTCATTATGCATGCGCTAGCCAAGTGGAGACAATATCTTTGGGAAAGTAAGTTTTTAATACAAACATACCATAATAGTCTTCAGCACCTCCTCTAACAGAAAACACTCTCTACGGAACAACAAAAATGGATGGAAAAAATTGTTTCCTTTGATGTGGAAATATTACATAAGAAAGGGAAAGACAACGTAGTAGCAGATGCTTTATCCAGAAAAGATGAAGAATCATCGTTGTTTGCAATCTCAGTTGTAGTCTCAGAATGGCTTAATGAATTCGATGTGAGTATGCAAAAGATCCAAAAACATGTGGTATAATCAATCATCCTACTCAAAATTCAAAATTTGAATGGAAAAATGATATTCTTTTATATAAAAGAAGAATCTATCTAAGCCCAAATTCCAAATTTAAGTCCAAAGTTCTCAAGGAGTCCCATGATTTAGTATCAGCAGGACATGTAGGATTCCTAAAACCTACTTTAATGCACGCTAATCATTTTTTTGGAAAGGAATGAATATTGATATTAAAAAATATGTAGTAAAGTGTGATCAATGCGAGGGAAATAAAAATGAGAACATTTTGACCCCTAGACTGCTCCATCCTGTAAATATGTTGAGATTTTGGGGTAGCATCAGATGTGCTCTAGCTCCAAAACTTTGTGGAGGGGCTGGAACACATGAGAGCTCCAAGACCCAGAAAGCGTTTGGAGAAATTCCATTTGGTGTAAAAGATATTCCAATAATTAAATTTTTTAATGGGGACCCTAAGTCTAACTTAGGGAAATTGAAAAATTAAAGTGAGCTAATTTACATGTGATGAGAACTTTCCAAGTGACGTGGATTAAACTTCTTTTAATCTTAGTCGTTGATTAGAGATTAGATTGCATCCGTTGATTTGTCAACGAGAAAAGTATAAAGGAAAGGCTTGGGGTTAGTTGGAGGACATACACAGTGAATCTAAGAGATCAAATTCGTTTGACGGAGCAGTGCTTGGACGAAGATCAGATCTAAGTGATTCAGAGAAGCAGTGAGGGGCGGATGCACTGATTGGTTGGAGGACCAAGAGTACAACGCAAAGCAAGGGAAGCAGAGATGCAGTGGAGGCAATGCAACCATTAGAGGGTGTGACACAGACCCTAGAGAGGGTGATGCAAGCCCACACAGGGGCAGTGTAGTGTTTACTTTGATGTTTTTCTATATATTTTTAGTTAAATAACTTGTATACAATAAAACAAGTAGGAGAAGTAAATCAATATTTAGCAGTAGGGTTTTTGTGCTCATAATTTTTCACAAAATATTCCAAACCAAAAGTGGGAAGAAATATGGACTTTATCGAAGGGCTACCTGTGTCGGATGGAAAAAACAAAACGCTCGTAGTAGTCGGCAGACTCACCGAGTATGCACACTTCATAGGAATGAAGAAATCAGACTCAACAAAATAAATCACTGAGATATTTTGCAAGAATGTCTATACACTACATTGGTTTTCCAAAGTCATTGTTAGTGATATAGACCAATGTTGCAGGAAACGTCCCCCCCCCCCGGCTCCAAGGCCCGAACCACGTCCCGTACGGGATCCGTCCTCGGAACCGCGATTCCGATTTTCCAAAACGCGGATCCCAAAAAAATTTGCGGTTCCTGGTTTTTCGGATCTGCACGCTCGGATCCGCGATTCCGTACAGCGGATCTGCGGATCCGTACGACGGATCGCCAGCAGTTCCGTATAGTGCCGTACGGATCCGACTAATGTAGGTCAGAAAAACGTTTATTTTATTTTTGTCTTTGGTTGGGTTAGTAGGTGAGTTAGTGCTGAGTTAGGGATATGATGAAAAAACTATAAGCTCTCTTTTACCTCCTCAGATGTTTCTTAGATGCTCGCTCATGGTAATGTTAAATTCTTAAAGTAAAAGTGACATTCTCATTTTCATCCTTTTACTTAAATTTTTAACATTACCATGAAATGACTCAGGATGTTTGAGAGTGGTTCCAGCTTGATCGGACTTCATATGGAGAAAATAGAATTTCATATCCTATTCAAAATTCAGCAGACTTAACAGTTTTCAGGAATTCAGGATCAATGGCATGGTGGCATGTCATTAGATTATATCATGTATGAGGGTATGTGATTAGCATTTAATCAAGTGCACCAAGCCCTATATGTACCCTAGTGTTGGTGGTGTTAATTGTTGAACTCCTTTGTCATGTCGTTAGCAAAATATTACATTTCAATCAAGTCAAAATAATCGATCAAGCATGTAAAGTTCTTTCTACCATATTTTAAGGCTTGCATTAGGGTTTGATCAAAATTGGGCAATTTTGACTAATGTCCCTAGATAATCGAGGTAGAGGTAAAGGCTAGACAAGAGGAGAAGAATCTAGATTATAGATGGTTGATGCATCTAAATGGTTGATGCTCAAAAATTAATGATTAATGTACAATGGATGTCGTATCTATTTTGATTTATGTACAAATATGCATGCTTCCATATCTTCTAGAATTTGGTATTTTGGATATTTTTTTAATATAAATGCAAAAAAATAAAAATAAAAAAATATATATATAGTAGACGCTTCCGAGACGCTTCGCTTCCTAGATTTTTTGGAAATGACGCTTCAGCGTCCCCGCTTCCAAAAAACGTCCCCGCTTCGTCCCCGCTTCGTGCAACATTGATATAGACGCCAAATTTAAGGGGAATTTCTGGAAGGAAATTTTCAAACATATCAAAACAAACCTCAACATGAGTTCAAAATACCATCCTCAAACAAATGGTGAAACAAAAGTTGTCAATAAATGTTGATAAGCTTACCTTCGTTGTTACGCAATAGACAAACAAAATAATTCGGCTCAATTGTTACACCGCGCCGAATGGTGGTACAATTCCACTTGTCACACTTAAGCATAAATGACCCCATTTCAAGCTTTGTATGGTTATGAGTCTCCTAAATGGAAGGACTTTGTCATTATCGAGACAAAATTTCTTGTAGTTAAAGATTGTTAAATTTGGACAACTAGGTCCAAACTCCATCTTGTGATGCTTAGATGAAGATTCCAATATTTGTATTGGATTCCTCTTTCGGAGAGGTGTAAAATCGATATAAAATTGATTTTAATCTGATGAGCAGAACATTTATTTTGAATTTATTATTTATAATAAATTTAAGTGCAGGTCGGCCTTAAGGTTTTACACCCCCAACAGATGTGTCACACAACTCAATGATGGATATAAATACACTCAACGTTGGAGAGTTTTTCACTCATCTCATCACACATCTTCTCCTCTAATTATCTACAAGCAATTGAGAAGCAGTTTCATCTCCCACGTGAGAAGAAGGACGAAATCTACTGCAGCTGAAGGACGAAATTTACCGCAGCAATTTTCTGCAGTTAGGGTTTCTGGGCAAGTTTGACCAGCGTTGACTTTGGTCAACGCATGGTCTGTTTGAGCTGAAATTTTGTGGAGAGTTCGATTTTTGTAGGCCGTACTCATTGGCACAAAAATCGAGGTCAAAAAGTTGACCGAAGTTGGAGCTGCGTTGACTTTCTTGTTGCTGCCATGCGTTGACTTTTTCTGGACTGCGTTGACTTTTCTGGGGTTGACTTTGAGTTGACTGGATAATTGATTTGAGAACTGTTGTGACACATTTTGGGTTGGCCGACCAAGAAGACTTTGCTGGTTGAAGCATCCCGCTGATCGCCGTAATGCACCAACACATTCTCCTGTTTCTGGTTTGTCTTCTATAGATCCATATAGATCCACTGGTATGTTTTATCAACATTTTACTTAACTATTTATGTGATTGCTGTTATAAAAGTAAAATTGCATCAAGCATAGAACATCTACAAAAATTTACATGGTATCAGAGGTGAGGTGAAGACAAGCCCTAACTTATAGCAATCACCAACTAAGAAAAATGAGTTCCACAAGTTATGGCTTCAAGGAGGATGACAAGCTGACTGGAAGGGATGACTTCCATGCTTGGAAGATGATATTAGATCTCAAATTGGAAGACCCTAGACTACGTTGACTTTTTCTGGGGTTGACTTTGAGTTGACTGGATAATTGATTTGAGGACTGTTGTGACACATTTTGGGTTCGCCGACCAAGAAGACTTTGTTGGTTGAAGCATCTTGCTGATCGCCGTAACGCACCAACACATTCTCCTATTTCTGGTTTGTCTTCTATAGATCCACTAGTATGTTCTATCAGCATTTTACTTAACTATTTATGTGATTGTTGTTATAAAAGTAAAATTGCATCAAGCATAGAACATCTACAAAAATTTACATGGTATCAGAGGTGAGGTGAAGACAAGCCCTAACTTATAGCAATCACCATCTGAGAAAAATGAGTTCCACAAGTTATGGCTTCAAGGAGGATGACAAGCTGACTGGAAGGGATGACTTCCATGCTTGGAAGATGATATTAGATCTCAAATTGGAAGACCATGATCTCATGGACTATGTATTGGGTAAGATACAAGAACCTCCATCCATTGCTACTGCTGCTACTAAAACCAAGTATAAGAAGGGGGAGATCAAAGCAAAGCTAATGATCAGGGAATCCATACATAAATGTCTGGTTGCCTACATATCTGAGTTAGGCGCATCCAGGGAGATGTATGATAAGCTGATACAAATGTTCAAAGTAAACAATGCAAACCAAGTGCTATTCTTCAAGAATCAATTGAAGAATCTGAAGAAAGGCAGGGATGAGTCTGTCCAAACATACTTTCTGAAATTGACCGAGATCAGGAACAATCTGCTGGCTATTGGGGAGACAATAGCCGATCGTGCGATGGTACTCACCGCACTTCGAGGGCTCCCATATGAATGGCAAGTATTCACCACTACCATTCTCAATAATAGTACAATTCCTAACTTTGACGAGCTACTGTCAAGATGCATGCAAGAAGAGACAAGAATGAAGGAATACGAAAATGACAGAAATGCTGCCTACGCTGTTCATTCTAGAAAGAAGAACTCTGGTGGTCCTAAGAACAAAGGAAGAGCAAGGGCCCAAGGAAAGAAGGGCAAGTGTTACACTTGTCATAGGCCTGGTCACTATGCTAGAGAATGTCCTTTCAAGAATGATTCTCCCGATAGTGATGACAACAACAACAACCGGAGAAATGGAAATCAAAGAAACGACAGGTCCAAAGGAAAGAGGAAGGCTCCCTCTGGCGAAAACAATCAACCTTTCAAAAGGTCTAGAAACTCCAGGTATGAGGAGTCAAATGTTGTTGATAAAAGAAATGAATACATTCTTGTATCTGCCCTCTCAGCTGCATCCCCGCTCGACACTATGGATGTCTGACTGATAGATAGTGGTGCCTCGAGACACATCACTGGGTTCAAGGAAGCACTCTCTGACATGGTTGAGGAGGATACTAATCTGGAAATTATCCTTGGAGATAATGCCACATATCCTGTGAAAGGGACAGGGACTGTGACCCTCCACTTGTCTCAAGGACAAGTCCTACATTTGCGGGATGTACTCTATGCACCAAAATTGAAGAAAAACCTTGTGTCTATATTAGCCCTAGAAGACAAAGGTTTCAATGTGGCATTCACTGATGGAAAGGTGCGCATGTGGAAGAAGAATCTCAAGGAAGCTATCGTGATTGGTTTTAGAGTTGGAACACTCTACCAGGTTGAAGGAAGTCCACTAGGAGCTATGACATGTGATACCATCCGACAAACTGAACTATGGCACCGAAGGTTTGGACACCTTCATTACAAGGCCCTTCCCGAAGCAAGGAAGGTGGTGACAGGGATGCCCGATTTTGGAAATAATCATGAAGGTGTATGTAAGGGTTGTGCCGAAGGAAAGCATACAAGGGGACCCTTCCCCTCAAGTGTCACAAAGACATCTGATATTTTGCAACTGGTCCATTCTGATCTATCTGGTATGCTACCTGTGACATCCCTGGGAGGATGTTCTTACTATATGACATTCACTGATGACTTCTCCTGCAAAACCTGGATATACTTCTTGAAGAATAAGGATGAGGCTTTCATGTGGTTTCGTACCTTCAAAGCCTTGGTGGAAAATATGACAGGCAAAAAGATCAAGATTTTGAGGACCGACAATGGCACTGAATATGAGTCAAATGAGTTCAAGGACTTTTGCAGAGAAGCTGGCATTAAGAGGGAGACTACTACTGCCTACACTCCTGAGCAGAATGGCGTTGTTGAACGAAAGAACAGGACCATTGTGGAAGCTGCCCGTGCCATGCTATGTGACCAGGGTCTACCGAAGTTTCTGTGGGGAGAAGCTGCGAATACTGCTGTATACATTCAAAACCGATGCCCTCATTCCGCCCTGGACTCCAAAATTCCCGAAGAGGTTTTCACTGGTAAGAAACTTGACGTCTCACATTTTAGAATTTTTGGATGTCTTGTTTATTTTCATGTGCCAAAAGAAAAGAGAAGTAAGCTGGATGCTTCTGGGAAGAAAGGAATGTTTGTGGGCTACAGTGAGACTTCTAAGGCCTATAGAGTCTATGTACCTGGTCAAAGGGAAGTAGAGATATGCCATGATGTCACTTTTGACGAAGATGCTTCCCTGAAGAAAGTAGTATATCTTCCAAGATCTGAAGAAAATCATGAAGAAAGGCCTGGAAATCAAGAAGAACCGCAGGATGAGACAATGCCTGATATTGAAGGACCAATGGACCCTATTGATCCATCTCCTTCACTGGGAAAGAGACCATCATGGCTCGGGGACACCCTCGAAGATGCTGAGGGTCATGCTGCCCCAAGGGGGACATTCTGAGAAAGCAAGAAGCCGTGTAGATACCAAGGGTATCTAGCTGCCATGAGTACTATTGTACAATCTGAACCTGGATCTTTTGAGGAAGCCGTAAAGCATCAAGTTTGGAAGGATGCTATGCACGAAGAATATGAGTCCATAATGAAGAATGATGTATGGGATGTGGTTCCAAGACCGAAGGACAAATCAGTTGTCACCGCGAAATGGCTCTACAAGATCAAGCATGGATCTGATGGAAGTGCTGAAAAGTTCAAGGCAAGATTTGTTGCCCGTGGCTTCTCTCAAAAGGAAGGAATAGACTATGATGACATATTTGCACCTGCGGCACGATATACCACCATTCGATCAATCATAGCCCTTGCTGCTACGCAAGGATGGAGTCTTCATCAGATGGATGTCAAGACCGCTTTTCTGCATGGTGCAATAAAAGAAGAGGTGTATGTAGAACAACCTCTGGGGTTTGAAGTCTAGGATCGGGACACTCATGTCTGCAGGTTGAAGAAAGCCCTCTATGGGTTGAAGCAAGCACCCAGAGCTTGGTACGAGAGGATAGATAGCTACTTGATGAAGCTGGGCTTCACTCGAAGTAATGCTGATCCGAACCTTTACTTCAAGGTTGTCCAGGGGAAGCCTCTCATTCTGGTGCTGTATGTGGACGACCTCTTTTTGACAGGTGCTGACCCTCTCATTCATCAATGCAAGAGGGAGCTCGCTGCTGAGTTCGAGATGAAGGACCTAGGACTGATGCACTACTTCCTAGGCCTGGAGGTCTGGCAGAGACCTGGAGAGATTTTCCTTTCTCGAGGAAAATACATTGTGAAACTTCTAGAGAGATTTGGTATGGTGGACTGCAAGTCCGTGTCAACACCGATGGAACTCAACTTCAAGAAGTTGAGTGGCAGCGCTGCTGGGCCTATCTTGGCCAATCCTACTGAGTATCGTCAACTCATAGGAGCTTTGATGTTCTTAGTGAACACCGAACCGGATATATGTTTTGCAGTGAACACTTTGAGTCAACAAATGGTTGAGCCTCATCATTTTCACTGGGTTGGTGCCAAGAATCTTCTGAGATATCTTCGGGGCACGATAAACCATGGGCTGAGATACACTGCCGGGAGTGTGACACTCCGTGGATATACTAATGCCGATTGGGCTGGCAGTGTGGTGGATCGTAAGAGCACATCGGGATGCTGCTTCAATCTTGGTTCTGCTTCGATCTCATGGATGAGCAGGAAGCAGAAGTCGGTGGCTTTGAGCACCGCTGAGGCCGAATACATTGCTGCAAGTATGGCCTGTTGTGAAGCAGTTTGGTTGCGAAAGCTCTTTAGTGAGCTATTTGGACATGTGCTAGATACCACTGTGATACTCTGTGATAACCAGAGTGGGATTCGCATGACTGAGAATCCTGTGTTCCACGACCGATCCAAGCATATTGATATCAGGTACCACTTTATCTGGGATATGGTACAGCGAGGCACCGTAAGGCTCGATCATATAGGAACTGATGAGCAGGTCGCAGATATTCTCACAAAGCCCCTGGGGAAGGTCAAGTTCCTAACCTTCCGTGAGAATCTTGGTATCGTGGAACGACCCTATGATGTGGGTCCCGTTGGACGATGAGCTCTGGGAGCTCTGGGGGGCTTTGGGGACAGCTTCTCGGAGCTATGAGAAACCACAAGGCTAGGCTTGCCAAACCTTGTTGGTGTGCTTGGACCCCACCGTTGTGATTATTGAGTTGGTTCACCTCTCATTATCTGTGCCCCGTATGCATCCTACCCATTGAGTTCAGGGCTCATGGGAAGTACCTCTCATTTGGCCAATGAGGTGGGAAAAGCTAGAGACTAATAGAAAAGACTGATGGATGCATCAGAGATTGCTGTACTCTCTATCTAGGATGGCACGGTCCAACCACCTGATCTGGGATCAAGTCTAGTGAGGTCTCGGACCTCCGCCTGACTTCGGGTCAGATGAACCAACTTCGGGTTAGTTGGAGACTCTTTGTGAGTCTGATAGAGGTTTCGGACCTCTGGGCTGAATTTGTCAGCCGGGGGATGATGTCTTTGTGACTGACCCACTTCTGTTCTGAAATAAAGAGGCCAACAAAGCAAGTTACGGCGGGATGACGCATGATGTTTGATTGCACTGGTGGATGGAGTTCTCCCTAGTTGAGAGGGAGTGTTAAATTTGGACAACTAGGTCCAAACTCCATCTTGTGATGCTCAGATGAAGATTCCAATATTTGTATTGGATTCCTCTTTCGGAGAGGTGCAAAATCGATATAAAATTGATTTTAATCTGATGAGCAGAACATTTATTTTGAATTTATTATTTATAATAAATTTAAGTGCAGGTCGGCCTTAAGGTTTTACACCCCCAACAGATGTGTCACACACCTCAATGATGGATATAAATACACTCAACGTTGGAGAGTTTTTCACTCATCTCATCACACATCTTCTCCTCTAATTATCTACAAGCAATTGAGAAGCAGTTTCATCTCCCACGTGAGAAGAAGGACGAAATCTACTGCAGCTGAAGGACGAAATTTACTGCAGCAAATTTTCTGCAGTTAGGGTTTCTGGGCAAGTTTGACCAGCGTTGACTTTGGTCGACGCATGGTCCGTTTGAGCTGAAATTTTGTGGAGAGTTCGATTTTTGTAGGCCGTACTCATTGGCACAAAAATCGAGGTCAAACAGTTGACTGAAGTTGGAGCTGCGTTGACTTTCTTGTTGCTGCCCTGCGTTGACTTTTTCTAGACTGCGTTGACTTTTTCTGGGGTTGACTTTGAGTTGACTGGATAATTGATTTGAGGACTGTTGTGACACATTTTGGGTTGGCCGACCAAGAAGACTTTGCTGGTTGAAGCATCCTACTGATCGTCGTAACGCACCAACACATTCTCCTGTTTCTGGTTTGTCTTCTATAGATCCACTGGTATGTTCTATCAGCATTTTACTTAACTATTTATGTGATTGCTGTTTTAAAAGTAAAATTGCATCAAGCATAGAACATCTACAAAAATTTACAAAGATAAAATAGAAGAAACCTAAAATGTATTCGAAGCACTGAGAGAAAATTTAAATATTGCAAGAAATCGTATGAACCAGTAAGCTGACTGAAACATAACAGAGAGAGAATTTGAGGTTGGTGAATGTGTATTTGTTAAACTTCATCTCTACAAGCAATCGTCCTTAAAACATATGGGAGAAAAAAATTTGGCGCCAAAGTTCTATGGACTGTACCCGATTAACAAAAAAATCAGCCAAGTAGTATACAACTTGAAGCTTCTTGATAAAAGTCGTGTTCAAAACATCTTCCATGTATCTTGCCTTAAAAAAGCACATGGAAAACACCAAGCAACAGAGACAACACTTTCGACATTAGACGACGAAGGGAAGATCATTTTAGAACTAGAAGAAATCATCACCACCAGGGAAAAGAGGTTGCAATCACGAGTAATCAAAGAATACCTATTTAAGTGGAAGCATTCCCTCAGCAAAACCCTTTGTTACCTATGGTTTGAGGACAAAGCATTCTTTCGAGAGGAAGGTAATGTTATGTATAAAATTAATATATACTAATGTTTAATTTAGTAAGGGGCACGATCAAAGATCATGCTTTCTCATGTAAAGGCACCAAGGTTGTATTTAAGCTAGGTCCCCCCCAATCACAATATTCAGTTGTGATTGCTCCATCATGAAAACAAAATTTATCATGTGAACAAAAGCCAAACATGAGCTCTTCCCCTTATCATTATGGCCATCACCTTGGTTCCTGGGCCCTTGTGAGCACCCCTTACATCATTAAGGAACCCATGCATGTCCCAATCCCTAGTGGGTAATGAACTTCCCCACCTTAAGGGGGTAATCACTGCTATATCATACACAACAAGATCTCATCGCCTAGAGTCCCGAGCAGTAAAATAAAAGAAAAATCAATAAAAGGTAAAAGGAAAATGAAGAAGGGTCGAAATAAAAAGGCTGGGGTAACTCATGTACTTCGATTTCTCCCTGCTACATTCATACCCCCAAATATGTTGACATCCCTCATCATCACCACCCTTGATCCTTTGGCATTTGGCTTTGAGACCCCTATCTACCAATCCACCTAATCATTATCCAGATGATGCCTATTGCTTGAAGTATGTGCCATGGACATGTCCTTCCCTTTAGGGGCTTGGAACACCTAATAGGGTTGTTAATTAACCATTCCTACCTAGTGAGGTAACACCATTACATGATCAAAGCCCCAACTTTGTAAGGGAAACCCATTATGAAGTCTCATTTGTGCCTCAGATTAAAAATCTTGGTTCACATAGATGCACTAATGAATTATTGTACCTGATGGTTAGGAGACACATTGGATATTTTGCATAATTGGCAGGTGGTTTTTGTTGAGATTTTGTGTATTGGGGATAACATCGGATGTGCTCTAGCTCACAAAATATGTGGAGGGACTAGAGTACCCCTGATCTACAAGACTCAGAAAGGGATTTGAGAAATTTCATCTGGTTTGGGAGATATTTAATTAATTAATTATTTTAGTGTATTTCCTAAGTCTAAACTTAGGAAAATTAAATAATTAAAGTTAATTAAATTAAACATGTGATGAAATTGTCTTAAGTCACACGAATCAAGCTTTTTTTTAATCTTAGCCATTGATTCAAGATCTGATCATGGCCGTTAGTTTTCCAACAAGAAAAGTATAAAGGAAAGGGTTGGGGTCATTTGTAAAGACACATAGAGGCAAATCATTGAAGCTAAGCTGAGATACTAGGGCAGGGTTTGCTAAGAATTCTCAGAAGTGTTTCAGCTGCAGAGAGGGGAGTGTAGACAAAGGGGATGGTATGATCCCAGTGTCTAGAATCAACAAGAGACAGAGAGCAACTTCAGAAAGGCAGTGCGGAGAAGCAGGAGCATCAACAAAAAGACGGCAACAACTACGTAGCGCAGAGGCAGCTTCAGCTATGCAGATGCTGCGCAGTCACCCCCAGGGCAGTGTAAGGTAGATGGAAACCTTCAGAGGTTACGCAGAGACCCTTAGGGGCAACGTAGGGATTGCATCACCCAGTCTGGGGTTACGCAGCCCTTTGCAGGCCAATGCTGAGGGACGCAGGGGCTGCAGAGGTTGACGTAGGGGCTTCAGGGGCAATGATGGGGTTTCTAGGGCCAAAATTTGGCTGAGTCCTGTAAATCCCGTTTGAGGGTGTGGATCAGTTAATGTTTTGGCTTCAGAATATCCAGTGAGTTGCAGATCTATATTTTCTCTGTCGGGTTTTCCAGATTTGGAACCCAGAGTTGCTGTATTTAGAAATGCTCTTAATAATAAAACCCTCCAACAACTAGCAAACCGGTTTTCCCGCATTGGGTTTTTCCAGGGATTATTTGTCCAGAAAATCACTGTGTCACTTTGTCAATGTGTGCATGTACTTTTTCTAGATCTGAATTGGTTAAAGTCTGTTATGTGTTTTGCTTCGATATTAATATGAATTTTTCAGTTAATAACTTAATTAAGTAGGAGGAGCATAACCAGATCTAACAATAGATTTCTGCATGAGTAACATTCGAAAATTTTCACATGGTATTAGAGCAATTACAAATCTAGGAGGGTCATCAGCAGAAGACTGAAGGATCTTGCTACTGAAAGCAGCAGGAAGTGCAGCAACAGCAGCAGAAGGGCAGATCCAAAGGAGCAACGCAGTTTTCAGAAAAGCAGAGTTACGCAGAGGGCAGGGTGACACAGTGTTACACTGTCTCCCAGCAGGCCCACGCACTTACTGCACAGAGGCAACGTTGGGATTCTCTGAAGCTAGCCAGTGTGACGTAGATCTGAAGCTGTTCGATCCAGAAGTGCTTGAAGCAGAGTTGCAAAACTTCAGAAGGTGCTGGTGGGGTTAAATTTCTGAAGTTTTTAGAATTTTAGCCTAAGCACTATTAATAGAGAGCGGGAGGAGATTAACTTCTCAAAGAGTTTTTAGCCAAAGAAGCTTGCATATCGATCAGAGGATCGAAGAGAGCTGAACCATTGTTGATTTGGCATATTTCCAAGAAGGGAAATCAGTTGTCAGGGGGAGCAAAAAGTGCCTGTTTCGCCAAGGTTAGATCCAGATCTCTAGCAAAGAGAAAAGGAGCTCGGACAAATTTCTGAGCAGATGGCTCCTCATGGATTGCGTGATCAGGACAGATTGGATGGCCTATGCAAATTTTCAGTTTGGAAGGCTAGAATCTTGATAGTCCTAGAGGGATATCATCTAAGAGACCATGCAGGACAAGTTCTGGCTACCCTGATCGATGCAGATCTCCTTAGGAAGCATAATGAAGCTGCTAGACATGCCATGCGGCTGATAATGGATGGAATTAAGGACCATATTGTCCCACATATAGCTGAGAAGAAAACAGCTAATGAGATGTGCAAGGCCTTAACGTCCCTATATGAGGGAAAATCCGTCCAGAGGAAGATGCTTCCGGAGACTCAGATGGGGTCATTCATGATGACCAAGGGGGAAGAGATGGAACATTTTCTCTTCAGACTACAATTGATCAGAGACCAGTTGACTGCCACGGGTGCAAAAGTGGGGAGGACGATGTGATGGTCAGGACTGCTCTCAATGTGGTCCAGATGAGTGGGAAACCTTTGTCCAAAGTATCTTGGGCAGAGCGGACCTCCCAAACTGGGACAACTTGTGGGCAATCATGCGTTAATAAGAACTCCACAGAATCATCAAGAAGATGCAGCCTTGGAATCAAAGAGGCAACAGGGAAAGAAGAAGAAGGATCTATCAAATATCAAGTGCTTCCAGTGTGGTGAACTAGGAAATTTTGCCAACAATTGTCCTCAGGAGAAAAAGGACAAGGAAGCTTCTTCTTCCAAGGGTGTTGTGGTGGATGATGGGTCAGAGGATGATGCAGCTGTGAGCGCTCATGCACCACGAAATTGGGGCGACATGGATCTGTAGAACAACTACATAATAGTGGTGGGATCCTTGAGCAACTCATCTTTTGGATCACATCCGAGCTACGGGAGCCTTAAGACAATAGCGGGACAAGTGGAGCAATGGGTGGATAGATCACGGATGAAGCAAAGGCAGATCTAAAGGCTGGAAGGAGCAACGCAGTGTAGATGCAGCAACATGTAGATCCAACAACAAAGTAGAGGCAACAACAACGTAGGGGTTGATGCGACTTCAACAGCGCAGAGCAAAGCTGCAGCAGCGTGGAGGATTCAGGAGGAAAATGCAGCACAACAACAGTGTGAGAAGTTTCAACACAACGGGCTGATGTGACTTCAGTAGTGCAGAGGGAGTCTGCTTACGCAGTGCAGAGCTTAGCTGTGCATCATCCTCTAGATGACAACACAAATCAGCATCCTATGGAGCTTCAGTGAGAAGATTGTAGCCCAACTGAATTGTCTGTCAAAGATTGGTCAGGAGATTCAGTTGTTTCTCTCAACAACTGAAGTTGCAATGCAGCAGTTAGCAGTGGCAGTGCTATGGGCAGCACTGATGCAACAAATTGAGAGGGAGTTGCAATACGTATGTGAAAGTGGCGGTGACAACGTTATGGGCAGCAATATAGAATGGCAGCAATAGTACAGAGTTGAGTTGCAGCAGGCCAGGCATCAACAACACATAAACCAGTGCCTAAAATCTTGTGATACATGGTGTGATGTATTGCGAGAGCACACTCTGTGCTAAGAGGGAGTGTTGCGATTTTGTGTATTGGGAATAGCATCGGATGTGCTCTAGCTCCCAAAATTTGTGGAGGGACTAGAGTACGCCTGATCTACAAGACTCAGACAGGGATTTGGGAAATTTCATCTGGTTTAGGTGAAATTTAACTAATTAATTATTTTAATGTATTTCCTAAGTCTAAACTTAGAAAAATTAAATAATTAAAGTTAGTTAAATTAAACATGTGATGAAATTGTCTTAAGTCACACGGATCAAGCTTTCTTTTAATCTTAGCCATTGATTCAAGATCTGATCATGGCCGTTGGTTCCCCAACGAAAAAAGTATAAAGGAAAGGCTTGGGGTCATTTGTAAAGACACACAGAGGCAGAGCACTGAAGGTAAGCTGAGATTCTAGGGCAGGGTTTGCTAAGAATTCTCAGAAGTGTTTTAGCTGTAGAGAGGGGAGTTTAGACAAAGGGGATGGTCTAATCCCAGTGTCTAGAATCAGGAAGAGACAAAGAGCAGCTTCAGAAAGGCAGTGCAGAGAAGCAGGAGCATCAACAGCAAGAGGGAAACAACGGCGCAGCGCAGGGGCAGCTTTAGCTATGCAGGTGTTGTGCAGTCACTCCCAGTGCAGTGTAAGGCATCTGGAAACCCTCAGAGGTTACACAGAGACCCTTAGGGGCAGCGTAGGGACTGCGTCACCTAGTCTGGGGTTACGCAACCCTTTGTAGGCCAGCACCGAGGGACGCAGGGGCTGCAGAGGTTGACGCAGGGGCTTTAGGGGCAACACTGGGGTTCTAGGGCCTAATTTTGGCTGAGTCCTATAAATCTCGTTTGAGGGCGTGGATCATTTAATATTTTGGCATTAGAACAACCGATGAGTTGCAGATCTATATTTTCTCTGTCGGGTTTTCAAGATCTGGAACCCAGATTTGCTGTATTCAGAAATACTCTTAATAATAAAATCCTCCAGCAGCCAGCAGACCGGTTTTCCCGCATTGGGTTTTTCCGGGGACTATTTGTTCAGAAAATCACAATGTTCCACCAAGTCCCCTGGAGGTGGGAGCGAGGGGGCTAGGGAGCACGGGAGTGGCCTATGCAAAAGCTCCCTACCAATTTTCAGGAAACGTGGGGAGACGTCGGGGTCATAATAATTATAAAATATAAAAATATATATAATATTATAATATTATATATGATATATCATTGAAAATTTAATAATAAATATTTATAATGCAATTGTATTTTTCATTTTTGCAAGAAATGTATATACAATCATCATACACTTGCATCATGAAAGATAAATCATAAATGATAAAATTTAAAAATTATAAATCGATGAATGATGAATCATCTAACTGAAACAAATTAAAAGTTAAAAGTTAAAACATACATCATAGATTCATATGTAACTTTGTTACTGTATAATAATTAATGTAACTACTAACAATGTACAATGAAAATAAAGTTTAAGATATCATATGAGTCATGACATATATGATATTATATCAAGATTCAAAATAAACTTTAAACTGAAGTTTACAACTCAAGTCTGAAACATAAATATTAAAACTTAAAAGCAAATAAGTTTAAAGCTATGTTTGCAACAGTGAAACATAAAACATAAAACATAACTTCTTCCCACTGTGGGCAGCAAGCTGCGGGCTTCTTCCAGCGGCTGCGGCAAGTGTTAAGGGTTGGGCGGCAAGTGCTAAGAGCGGAGGATACAATGATACAATGAAAACAAATGAAACCTAAAAATTAATTTAATTAAACAATCGACTATTAAAATATATTTTTTTATTTTTTATTTTTTATTTTTTAAATTGTGGGCCCCACACGCCCCCTCCCGTCCCCTCACGCCCCTTCACGCTCCCTTCACGCTCCCTCACGCTCCCGAAAGCACCCTCGACCCCGTCCCCTCACGCTCCCTCCCGTCCCCTCACGCTTCCTAAAGCACCCTCGACCCCTCAATCTGAGGAAACGTCCCCTTTGACGTCCCCCTTAATTTTCTGATTTTTGGGGGCGCCGGGAAACGTCCCTTAGAAGTCTCCAAGACCCCGGAGCGCGAGGGGGCGAGGATTCTAGACTAGGTGGGGGGGCAAGTCCCCGTGTAACACTGGAAAATCATTGTGTCACTTTGTTTGTGTGTGAATATACTTTTTCTAGATCTGAATTGGTGAAAGTCTGTTATGTGTTTTTCTTCGATATTAATTTGAATTTTTCATTTAATAACTGTATTAAGTAGGAGGAGCATAACCAAATTTAACAGTAGATTTCTGCATTAGTAACATTCAAAAATTTTCACAGTTTCATCATGGGTTGGGCAACTTAACTGGGACCCAAGCCCACCAGAGGATCATATTGACACTTGTAGGGGATTCGATGAGATCGATGGGTTTCCATCATGTGCCAAAGCATTATCTCATGCCATGGGTAGCATCAGTGCCTTCAACGACTTGTTCCTTGCCACACATTGCCTACGAGATGAAGCACTTAGACCAACATTGCCTTCAACCAGCTTAGTAGTGTACACATGGTTTGGCAATCGATCCAAGGCCTAGAGGAGGTTTGTCTCACCCTTGAGACATGGGAGCACATGCACCATCCTCAATGCCCTCATTTGGAGCAGTCTACATGCTTATTTTGCATTAGGAGACCCATGAGACCGATACTTGTTCCCAAGAGCCAATTTGGAGCACCAGATGATGATTACATAGAGATTCAGGGGCCACCTCATTGTCCATCATTCACAAAGACCTCTATCTCATCATGGCACCTTAAGGACTCAATGAGGCCCTCCAAAAACCCTATTACATCACAATTTCATCATTTCGGCTCACTTATGGATGGCTTCTTCATCACTTTATTAGCTACTTGGTGGGCTTGTCACCAAGATTTGTTATTTGCACATTATTTTATAATTTTGGGGGCTCATAAGGCTAATTCCTTTTAGGAGGGGCTCATACAAATAGAAATGAGTCTCATTTGTAAGGACTCGTCATCATCACTTGGTCTTCTCTTGTAAAAGAAATCACACTTTTTCTTTGGGGACTATAGGAGATTCTTAGATACATTCTGACATTTGGAGCTGAAATTTTCGATCTTCTTTGGAGCTATCTCATGATTTGTGGATGGATATATCATATTGTCATCTTGTAAGTGCTTCTTGTCGAATATTTTTTTGGAATTATGTCATTGTTGCAACTAGTTTAATGCCATTGTGCCCTAATTGTTTATAATCATTTGTGGAAAGCTTCGTGGTTGGCAATTGCATATGTTCCTTGGTGTATGGCAAATGATGAATGTTCCTTGTGGATGAAATCTTGTCTTTCTTCCATAAAAGTCCCTAAATCTTGAGTGGGTAAATGTTAAAGGTTGGTTGATAGGGCATCAACCTTTAGCCTACTTAAGGAGGGTTTTGGCCAATTTTAAATCATCTTAGACTCCATAGCCTAAAGGACTAGGCACTAGTCCAAAAAGTTTGGTGATCAACTCTTTTCTTCTCCATAATTTCTCCTAAATTTCAGTTTCCTAAAGGTAGGGTGGAAATCTGGGGCTTGCTATGAAATTTTAGGGAGGTGTTTTTTCGGGAATTTAAGGGTCCACACATCATGCTTAGGGTCCAGGCTACCTATGCTCCAAGTTTGGTGGGCATCCGGTTGAGTTTCATCCATAAAATCTCTTGCCCTAGGTGCCACTCCAAGAGGGAAAACCTGGGTCTTTCTCTCTCCCCTTGGGGACTTCTTTGAGGGTTGTATGAGCTCAATATTCATTGGAATAAATCTTAAGAAGCTCTTTCTCCTCCCTTGCTTTGACCTAATGAGTACGTTGGAAGTATTTCTTCTCACGCTTATTCATAAAACCCTAGGTATAGCACAAACCTTCCTTAGGTCTTTCAAAAGTAGTGAAGAGCCTTTTAGAATTGTTAGATCATTACATAAAGCTCCTTTGAGAGGTCCTACCTGATCCCCTAAGGTCTCAACCTCAGGAATACATATGACAATTGCATATCTCAAGCCATAGGTCTTGATCTTCTCTCCCCAAGGTCATTGTCGGAGAGTGTGTTAGCTTCTTTGAAGCATTGAGCCTTTATTGTGTCTCTCCTTGAATGGGTTGAATGGGCTTTGTGAAATCACTTAGTCTGTAGTTATTGCCGTATCCATTTCAAATGATTTCGCTCCCTACCAGGACCCCTCCCATCGGTGAAAGTCCATAAAGAGCAGGCGACATTGACTGAGGTGACAGTGGGTCATTGACCCATTGTTCTCACTTAGTGTAGTAGTTGTCTGGGTCCCTTAGGTTTTGCTTCCTAGGGCCCTGCTAAATTGTGTGGCAACAGTTCCTTGAGGGCAGTGTTATATTTTTCCTATGTGACAATGAGAAAACAATTGCTGTTATAGAATTTATGGTTGTTGTCTGCTACATTCATGCTGCTGCTTGTGTAGATTGGATTTCATCTTTTGCAGGGCTGGTCTCATTTCTTGATGTAGAGAAAAAGGAAACAACATAAATATGTGTATGTCCATAGGTAAACAAAAGCTGCCAGTTGGACTAGAAAATTACATCTGTATTGCAAAAAGGGAGTGCATCGAGCATCTCCAATTTAGGTCTACAACCTAAATAAAATCCAAGCATAGATTTAAAGATATAGAATATGGTCAATTTGAGGTGATTCAAATTTTTCTGACTAAATACATTGGAATCTCATCTTTTTTGCAGATCAAAGACATCAGTTCCTTTACACTGGAAGATGCAGTTGATATGCTGAGATACCCGGTCCTCCTGGTTTGTTGTTGCTCATGTTACAATCATTGGTTTTCTGTTATTCTGCATCTAAATAAGTACAGTGAAAGCATCGTTATGGTAATATAAACTAATGTCAAATGAAAGTTTTATAATTCATTTCTTCCTATGAGTAGGGTAAGCATCCGGCTGACGAGGAACCTGTTGAATTGAGGAGAACAAAAACTGGCTTTGCTGTTAGGCATCGCCATTTTATAGCTGCGGTACCTAAGGTAAAATTTTGTTTATGTTACAATTCTCATTTTATGATTGTGACAAGTGAAAATGTAAATTTTCTAAGCCTTGTGAAAAGTAGAAATAAGCATTCTATTAGTGTTGATATTACGATGGTTTTACGATAGCATTCTTTAAGCCACTGCCTTGTGATATTACGATGATTTATAATAGTATTTTGTGTTTATCGTATTATGCATTTTTCCAATTATATGTTAGTCTAGGTAACAACATCTTACGGTAGCTTCTAACAAGTTTGTTTGTAGAATATTTGTTTTTGTTTGATGGGTGCTACATACATTGATTGTAGGAGAAATATGTTATGAGAACTGATTTCATCCTGTCTAGCAAATTATCTGCTAAAGTAAAAGCTTGTCGGAAGTTCTGATAACTATAAAGTTTATATACCATGAGAAAACTCTATAATAACACATTTCACATATGACATGCTTGGTATATTTATTTTAACATCAAAGTGATAAGATATAGATTTTTAGTTAAATATGCAATGTACTTATGTTTATTGAGTAGTGGACAGAAGCTTGAAGCATGTGTTAAAAAGAGTCGGAATATCTGACAGACCTGCACTTAAACCTGTATTCTAGGCCTAGTTTTAAAAACCAGCCCAGTACTAACTAGAACTGTTCAAACTGGCTGATTGGACAGGGCACAGTATTGAACCGGCCAGCTGACTGGAACAGAACAAAAAGGCTGGTTCGATACCTAAGCGGCACATGCTGGTCCTAACAGGCTGATTCCGGCCCTAACTGTCCTGTCAGATGTTACATAAGCAGGGGGTTGTCTGAGACCCACAGTGGTGGCTTTTGAGGTGGTTTTGGGGGAAAGTAGGTGCTGTTTCCCTCCTGAAACAATCCCACCTGGCTATAAAACCACTGCCTTCCCCCCCCGCCCCCCTTCCCCCCTCTTGTAAACTCTAAACCTAAACAGAAAACCTAACTCAACCTCAGCAATACTAGAAATCAATGGCAATGTTAAATTCATAAAGTAAAATGACGAAAGTCCTTTTACTTAAATTTTTTAAATTACTATTTATTGGTCCAGGATGTTGGAGAGTGGTTCCAACCTTATTGAACTTCATATGAAGTAGAATTTCATATCCCCACTCAAAATTCAGCAGATTCTGACTCTTTTCAGAATTTTGGGGTTGGTATGATTGCAATATTTTCATTAAATTCTATCATGTATGAGGGTGTGGGATTGACATTTAATCAAGAGCGTGAAGCCCTTGATGTCCCTTGATGTTGGTTGTATTGTTTATTGAACTCATTTGCCATGGCATTAACAAATATGTACCCTTCACTCAAACCCAAATAATTGGTTAGGCATGTTGAGATTTTTATACGATATTATAAGCTTGAGGAGATGAATCCCTCACTCAAACCATCATCACTGGTTAGGGATGTCAAACTTTTTCAATTTCTACTATTGTAAAATCCCAGGGTAATTTTTTTCCCTATGGTTTCAAGAACACACAGAAATATTGCACCAAAATTTACAGTAACCTTTGCCAATGATAATTACCCTTATAGTCACATGAGAAATTGTACTGTCTTTTTTCAATCTCAGATAGCAATAGAACTCACAACAAATATGCAGCAGTTTTAGACAGGTATAGGATTCACAATAATATAAATATGCAGCAGTTTAGTAATATATGTTCAATCCTAATTCAAACACTGTTCCCAAGTTGGTTCTCCAAAACTGGTGATTATGTGATTGCAACTATCATTATCTCTAATCGCAATACTGACCCAACAACCACTCACTGGGCTATTTATGAACAGTTTGAGCCTGGTTCCCATCAATTTGTTGCTCCTGTGATGCCCTAATTTTACAAGGTAATCATTGCTCTTGGGATAATGTCCCTGTTTGTCCTCTGTTGCATTAGTACTCACGCCTCGTTCAACGCAAGATGTGACCTTCCTAACTTCTCCTGTGGTTATGGTTATTGAAGTCTCCGTCTAACCTTCCCATCACTTTAGTATGTTGTAGGGTCCTCGACTAATCTATTCTGCAACCTCAAACTGTCATAGGGACCCACACTCCCACAAATATCTTGTTGTTTAACCTTGCTTTATATCTGTATAATATTATATGTGACAGAGCCAGTGCCTATATTCTATTGATCTGTGCCTACACTGTTGATGCCCTTTGCTTCCTCTGCCCTACAACTCTCCCTCTGAAATTGAATTCTATTCCTTCAGAATCGACTTCCCTCGGGTTACTGAGTGTGTGCCCGACTTATTTTCCAAATGGCCCTCAAGTGTTCTTTTATAATCTTCTCATTGACAAATGAACAACCCAGATTAGAAGTCTAATCAATTGCTAAGATTAAATCTTGACTTGATCTTCGTTCTCTAGAAGATTCACACTGTGTTTTATTAATACCCATTAAGTATTTAATTTCTCTAAGTTTAGACTTATGGTCCTCATTAAGATAATTAATTATTTCAATAAAACATAAACTGAGTGGAATTTGCACAAACGATTTCTAGGTTCTTTAGAATGCTGATGTCCAAGCCCCGTCACAAATTTCGAGACTTCGGTTACTTTCCGATGCTACAAAAATCAACACTTGCAGCCACCAGATAGCTCAATCTGCGATCATCTTCGCCCCCTGAGTCGACCATTATGCACCCTCGCTCATCTGTCAGACCATATGTTTGAAGGTGGGCCTTCCAACCCCGAAGGTATCGCTTTTCATTGTGTAGTTGTAATGAACAAAGTTCGTATACTCAAAGGAATGCTCTGATACCAATGTAACAAACATGTTGAGAAATCTAGGGCATCAATGATGAGGTGAGTTCTCTTGATTAGTAACTGCATGTGAGTATCTTTTACTTCATTAGATTAGAATATTCTCTTTGCTTAAGTTATTAGTGTTCTTTTTCATCAAACAACTACTAATGCACAAACAAGAGACATGGCATGTAGGTTATGAGCTAGGGCCAAAACCTTTCACTCTTTGAGAGGAAAACCCACATAAATTCTTCTTATAGAGATTCCAATTGACGAATACCAAGACCAAGACCCTTGACCTATTAACCACTCCAAGACCAAGACACAAGTCCTCTTGACAATGATTCTTCTTCTTGTCTCCACTTTGGCTTCGACCTTCTGAGCATCATCGAGATCTTATCATTGTCTTCACATTGAGATATTCTTTACTATGAGATCTCTTTGCTGTCAGAGACCTTGCTTCATATGATGTCACTATGCCCTTCTTCCACGTGATACCATTAGTTCCTTGATCACTCCTTCCTGTAATGACATCAAACCTTGATTACTGTGGTATCGCCGAAATTTTGTTCTCTGCTCTATTTCGTACTGTAATCCGAATTGTATCATATATATATACATCATTGTCCGAACAATTGTCTAGTTGACATGACACCGAACTGTTCTTCCCCAGACTTACTACTCCAATATGTCCATCCGAACTCATAGATAAATGCGAAGCTCTGGTTGACAGTGGTTAGCTATAAATAGAACTTCATTGTCCCTTCTTCATCTGAGCTTGTCTTAGTACTGGAGATCCGAACTCATCTTCTGTTCTACCCATCTGAAAAACTCAGGGAGATGTCCGAAATTCTCTGTGGAAATGTGAAGATCCTACGCTCATATATATAGTAGTTTGTTCATAAAATAAGCTGACCTATAAATTCGAATAGGTATGATTGCATGGGGTGAACTGACATGAGTTCTTTTATTCATTTTGGAGGCTGACTTGAAGAGGACTGTGCTTGTCTTTGGAGGGCTTCTAGACACTTTAAAAGACTCGTATACATTTGACACATGCTCAAGAAGAGCTCTTCATACATGACATTAATTCTTTTGTCTTTAATGAGAAATCCTAAGGCTCTCAATGGGAGCCATCTAAATAAATTCTCTTGCTCATGAAACCCATGGAGCAAGCTTTACAAAAATCATTTTATTTTCTTCTTTACATCATTTACAACATTACAATTACTTGTCATTATGAAGACCGAACCTAGCTACACTTTTCAACACTCCCTCTTAACTAGGGAGGTATTCATAATGGTACTTGGTGATTCTCAATCTGAAGAATTTCTCATAAGAAGAATCAGATGGGTAACCCATCTCTATAACATCGTATCAACCAACATTGTCACATAGCAAGGCCTTGACTAACAACTCTATCTCTCCACAAGGTTTAATCTCAATGTTGGCGATGCGTCTTATCTTGGATGCCCTATCTCATTCTCAAAGAGCATAAGATGCCAAATGATTACCCAATCGTCAAAGAGCATAAGATGACAGACCAATTGCGCTCACACCCAGAAACACTTTAAGTTTGACTCAAAATGCGGATTGCAAGCGTCTACAATTCAGGGTAATGGCTACCAAATGCCTCCCACCATTGTGCTGCAAAAAATGAGTTTCGGTTAGCTCAACAAATTATATCCAACTTTGAAATTGAAATTATAAACAATTATACAAAATAATAAAATATGAATTTGAAAATGTAGAAATTTCTATTTTTCCACTGCGGTTTTCAGTTTCACCTTATTTCTCCAAATAGTTAAATGCCCTTTCCCATAGCCTTACATTCAACAAATGGGAAAATAAATATTTTCTGAAAACACAAATTCTAGAAAATTTTTACAGTGCTGGAAATTGCAGCAATAAAAATCAGCAGACTAAAATAGCCACACAAAACATTTTAACGCAGTGATTTTTGGTCAACATGACCGTGGAAAAACCCCCTACAACTCTTGGGGAAAACCAGTTCGAAAGCTTCTCTTTATTTTCTGAATATTGCTTTTACAATAATGCAGATCTTTACACAGCAAAAAAAATTACAGCAACTTCGAAACAGAACTTATCTCGAAAACCATGCCAAACTCCACTTCGGTTTCTGTGCCCACAAAACATAAAAATTATAGCAGAAATTACAGCCTTCAAAACTGTACGAACAACCTCGAAAACAGTGTCGGAATGGCTGTACGGCCTCCCTTGAAATCTACAGTTTTCTCTCCTCGAAATTCATGCCCACTTGCCTCGAACTTCGTGCTCTACTCTGCTGTACGGATTTGCTGAAAGTTAGTGCTGCTGCCCTCCTTCTTCTCACTCCTCACAAAATTCTCTTTAGCTTTCTCCTTTTCTTTCTCTCAATCTGCTCATGAAAGAATTAATGAATGAATGACCTTTTCTCTCCTTTTCTTCCTTTAATAGAACTCTTAGTTACTTTTGGGTTATCCCCAAATCCAATAGCTGAAATTGGTTTAGATCTAGGGCTGAGATTGAATGCTCTTTTAAATCTCACTTTCTATTTTTTAATTCACCCCAGTTTAATAAAGACCCACTTAGTGATTTATTTCCAAAGTCACTTTTCCTCTCTAATTTTACATTAACTTTATTAAAGTCACTTTAAAATTAGACTTTAGTAACTTTTTTACTTAAAGTAACTTTTAAATTAGATTTTACTTTATAACTTTATAAATCCACTTTAGGAGAAAAATTAAATTCTTTTGGACACTTTTCCCTAGGCCAAAGATCAAAGCCTTAGGGAACCACCTGTCCTTCGGTAACCAAATTTCAACAAAAAATTGAAATTCTTTGTTTACCTGGCTCATCTGATTCCCTTGCAATCTTTGCAAGGTTCTTGCTAAAGGTACCTGGGGCTTGGCTAAACATAGTGATCTGATTGTGTATCTGCAACTGTCCACTCTCTGTGGGGATCATGCGATCAATGTAGTCAATCAATCCATCTCTAACCTCCCCAGTCAAAGCTCTTGCTTCCTGAGCTTTATAATGATACCTTGGATTCAGAAAATAGGCAGCTGCATGTATAGGGCGATGGAGTTGATTGTTCCATCTCTGATCAATGATAAATGGGCCCATACTTACCCACTCTGTCGTTGTATCTTTGTTTGATCCATAGCCTCATAAATGAAGCCCATAGCCAATCTTTCCCCATCCACCAAACGCAACACCTTAACCAGTGGCTCAACAAGTTTCACAATCTCTGTTGCCTTTTTCCAAAATATTTTTTCATTAACTTTCCTTTTCACATATTACCCATTCTGTTTGCGAGCCCACTGACATTTATTCCATTCATCACTAAAAAACAACTTTTGCAAGTTTCTATGTTGGGCAAGCATAGATTGCAATGTCAAAAAATGTGTTGCAAATCTAGTGATGGCAGGCCTAATAATTTCCTTGCCCCTTGTGTGTTTCCTCATCAGATTCAGAATCCATGAGTGATTGTAAATATATTTTGTGATGCTTTTGGCATGCTCTATAGTGTTCTTGATCCAGAGTATTTTGCCAATATCCTCAAGCATGAGGTATATGCAATGTGCAACACATGGGGTCCAAAAGATGGTTGGGTGTTTTTCCTCTAACAATTTACCAGCAAGAACATAGTTAGAGGCATTGTCTGTGTTGATTCGAACAACATTTGCCACCCCCACCTCTTCAACAACCTCATCCAAAAGCTGAAACAACAAGTGTCTATATTTCACCCTATTAGATGTATCAACTGATTTTAGAAATATGGTTCCCCGTGGGCAAAAGACAAGAAAGTTTATGATGGTACGGTTCCTCTGATCAGTCCATCCATTTGACATGATGGTACATCCTGTATGTGCCCATGAGTTTTTGAACTCATTCAAATAATCATCAATGGACACAATCTGTTTTTTGCAAAAGAGATCCTCTTAACTCATGCATAGTAGGGCCTTTGAAGCCCTTTCTAGCAGCATATATGGCATCAAACATAGGTTCATAATATGGTGAACGAGTAGCATTGAAGGGAATATCAGCATCATACCACCATCTAGCAATGTAAGCAAAAGCAGCATCTCTTAATTCTTTTTTCCAATGACCATCTAAAGTGGGTTGCACTTGACCTCTAATGGGAGGACTAGGACCATGTGCACTATCAGAGGGAGAAGAGGGCATGAAAAACTTTTGATAGTACCCCTATTTCTCATTGCACCCTAACCTTTTCAAAAATAGACTCCATAGAAGGAGGAACATAGCGAAAGGGGTTTGATGCATTAGTGCAAGGGATAGATGAAGAACCCTCATAATCAAAAGTTGGGTTGGCAGCCATTATGTATTATATATGTCTCTTCCTCCCAATTTCAACTTCTTTCTTTTTGCCTAACTTTGTCTTCCTCAAACTTCTGAAATTGCTCTTTCAACTCCTTCCTAATTTCCCCAATGTTTTCTGCTTCACATGGAGTAATTTGGCCTCTAAGACCAGCCAAATGTTGTTTCAGTCTATGAATGCCCCCTCCACCCCCCTAAATTTTTCTCTTACAAAATTTGCAATGCATTTGATCATCAATCATTTCAGCATATTCACAAGCAACATCTTTCATTCTAGGGGCATTTTGGACTGAGTTTTTGACTTGGAAAGACTATTCATTCTATGTTCATTTCTTTCACCAAAAACTATGTTTACCATTTTCATATTTGCAAAAAAAAATAAAACAAGCAAAGGCAGATTTTAGAAGAAAAAAAAAACCTCTAGGCTCTAGCCTCCTTAATGCAACTCCAACAAACCAACTCCTCAATGCTGCTCCAAAGCTTGCCCAATAAGCTCCTCACTGCTGCTCCAAAGCTTGCCCAAAAGACTCCTCAAAGTTGCTCCAAAACCAACTCCACAACTCTTCACAAATTCCTCACAAATTCTCACTAAAATTCAATGAGATAGATTGGAGGTATTAAGAGGGGTTGGGTAGCTTAAATAGGATGGGGAGGGGTTAGAGATGTGCACAAAACCCTAACATTAGGAAAAAAATCTGGTTTGAAGTCCATTTTTTTTGCTTTTTAGGGGCCCACGGTCGGTCAGTTTGTGATTGAGCCGGCCGAGTCAGTGTACGACTTGGTCAAAAATCTGCCATTGGACCGAAATTTCTGTCGAGTCAAACTGACAGGGGGTATGGCTCGGTCAATTCGGCCGATTCCGAGCTGGTCAGTCCGTTTTTTAAAACTATGGTCTGCATACATGGGACTCCTTCCCATGCACCTCAAAGCCCTGTGACTGCTCAATATAAACCTCTTCCTGTATGAAGCCATTGAGAAATGCGGTCTTCACATCCATCTGGTGGATCTTCCAACCCATCTCTGCTGCTATCGATATAGTGGAGCAAATGGAAGTATATCGAGCTACAGGAGCGAAGGTCTCCTCATAGTCAACTCCCTCTACCTATGAGAACCCTCTTGCCACAAACCGAGCCTTGAACTTCTCGATGCTGCCATCTGCAACATGCTTTATCTTGTAAAGCCATCTTGAAGTAACCACTAATTTACCTTCAGGTCTTGGCACTACCTCCCAAACATCGTTCTTCATAATAGAAGAATACTCCTCTTGCATGGCCTCTCTCCAGACCTGCTGGCTAGCTGCCTCCTCATAGCTAGAAGGCTCAGAGTCAACGATGCTAGCAACCAATTCCATATAGCTACAGAACCACTCAGGTGGTCTTCTCTCTCTAACCTGTCTCTTCAGCCTAGCAACAGATGTGGCCTCTCTCAAGGTGTCCTGAAGCCACTTAGGCTTCCTCTTCCCTGGGCACACTTCTCCCACTAGAGTGAAAGAATCCTCATCCTCATCAGAAGCTTGAACTCCTAAATGCCTTCCAACCAACCTCATCCCTGAACTTGTGCCTGTAGATGCTGAAGTACCGTGTGAACTGTCCATCAATGGCCTACCTTGTGAATTGCTTTGCATGATGCTCGAAGCACCGCCCATCTGACTTAGAGCCACTACTCACTGACGGACCTGACACAATAATCGATGTACCCCCTGATCCATGTCCACTGGATCCCTGTGACTGACTCAACTGCTCCTGAGGGTTTGGTGAATCTATATACTCTAACTCCCGTGACCTCCTGAAAGCCCTATCCTCGTCGAACTTCACATCCTACCTGACAATAGCTTTCCTCCTCGCAGGAATATAAATCCTAAAGGCTTTCGAGGTCTCGCTGTAATTCACAAAGATGCCCTTGTTTGCAGTGGGCTCTAGCTTGGTCCTCTTCTCCTTGGGAACATAGGAGTATGTAATGCACACAAAGATATGAAAGTGACCAACATCAGGCTTCTTCCCAAAAAAAGCCTCCTTCGAAGTCACATTGCCCAAGGCACGATGTGGACTCATGTTCTGCAAGTACACAGCAGTGTTGCAGGCCTCTGCCCACAAAAACAACGGTAACCCCTGATCATGTAGCATGGCTTTGGTAGCCCCAACGATGGATCTATTCTTCCTCTCCGCAACCTCGTTCTTCTGGGGTTTGTAAGGAACTGTGAACTCCCTCCTGATGCCTGCTTCTGCACAATAATCAACAAACTCACCAAGGGTATACTCCCCTCCATTGTTCAATCTGAGGGACTTGAGCTTCCGACCTGTCTGAGTCTCCACAAGAGCTCTGAACTCCTGAAACCACTTGAAGACCTCACTCTTGGTGTTCAAGAAATAAATCTAGGTTTTCCTAGAGTGATCATCAATGAATAAAACATAGTACTCATATCTACTCAAGGATACATGAGACATCTGACCGCTCACATCGATATGAATCAAGTCAAGAATCCCTGTCGATTTGCTGTCACTTTTGGGAAAAGGGGATTTGGCAAACTTCCCCATAGCTCTTCCTCTTCATGTATCAAGGTGATCAAAACTGAAATCTGGCACACCTGTGGTGATCTCCCGCAATTTACTCAAGGCTCCATGATACATGTGCCCCATCCTACGGTGCCAAATCTCACACAGCGCTGAACTGCCGCCATTACTACTGCTCAATGCCATAAGGCACTGGAATGAAAACTGGTACACCTTGTCATAACGCACACCAATAACTCTAGCTGAATCAACTAGAGTGCCCCTGAGATTTATAAGCACCTGTCCTCTCTTGAACAACACGTCATACCATCTGTCTTCCAATGTTGAGATGGATATAAGGTTCTTCTTCATCCCTGGCACATATAGAACATCCGACACTTTCAAGGGAGGTCTGGGCTCCCTGTCAAATGTCAATGTCCCCACACGGATTGCTCTAAAAATGCTGTCATCTCCGAGTACGACCTCTATATTAGTGCCACTCTCTGAAAGCTACGAGAAGTACTCACGGACTCCTGTGATATGACAAGAATCCCCACTATCAACATACCAAATACCTGAAGATGCTCCGCTAGTGGAGGGAAGTGCACAGTCCCTCTTAACCTGTGTGGCATGCAACCCTGCACTAGTGGACTCACAAGCTATGAACCCAAACTCCCAGTCAGATCTCTCTGAAAAGTTCTCTATCTCTGCTGATGCTGCAATGGTCTTGTCATTTCCCTTCTTCTTCTTCTCCAGACACACAACTGCATAGTGTCCCAACTTTTGACAATTCCAACATTTAACTTTGGAATAGTCCTTCTCCTTGTTCACCTGCTTACCTTTACCTTTGCCTTTGGCCCCACCACCACTTGTGGAAGCTTGCATCTTTCCTTTGCCCTTCTTGCCCCTTGCTAACAATGCTACATTGTCATCCTCCTCTACTTGTTTGGCTGTCCCAAGATGGTTCTTTCTGATTTTATTCTGAATGTAATCATCCCACATCCTGTCCCAGCTGGGAAGGTTCTCCCGTGCAACAATCCCTTCCACAAAGCTCTCCCAAGTTTGACCATTTAGTGTAATCCACACCAACTCAGTGGGTGGAATGGTCTCTCCAACAACTGCCAACTCGTCTGTCATAGAAGTGATCTTTGCGAAGTATGTTGTAACACCATCAGTCTTAGCCATTTTAATGGCCTTCAACTTCTCCCTAAGAACCATTTTCCTGTTTTCATTTTTTCTCTGGTAAAGATTGGTCAAGGGTGTCCACATCTCATATGCATATGTCTTTCCTGTCACATGAGGAATGACATGGTCTTTAACTCCATCCAGAATCAATCTTTTTTCCCTTGGCATTCTTCTTATTAAAGTCAACCAACTGAACAGGGTCAGTAGGTGTTGCTATTGGGTGCTGTGTGGTATGTACCATTATGCCCCAGACTTTTGTCTCCTCAAAGATGCTTTGGATTCTCTCCCTCCATGCACTATAGTTGCTCTGCCCATCCAACCTATCCTCCATCCCCAAGCCCAAAGACATGCTTGATGTTGTAGCAAACTGAAGTTTTCAAATCTGTGGTAAAGGTTCAATTTTCTGTGTGAAAATAGTTTGCTGTAATTTTTCACTTGCTATCCCAAATTGCACTTTTCAGCCACCCAAGCTCTAACACCATGTAGAAATTTTAGACCCCACTCCAATTTTCAGTTTCACCTTATCACTCCCATAATGTTAAATGCCCATTCCCATAATCATACATTCAAATTCTGGAAATGAAATAAATTTCTAAAAACACAAATTCAGGATTTCACAGTGCTGGAAAATGCAGAAATAAAACCTCGAAAATTATAACAGCCACATATAGAAACATAACACGTTGATTTTTGGTCAATATGACCTTGGAAAAACCCCCTACAACTCTTGGGGAAAACCAGTTCGAGAGCTCTTCTTTATTTCTGAATAATGCTTTTACAGAGATATGAAATACACAGTAAAAATTCCAGCAACCACAAATTTTTACTTTTCTTGAATTTCGTGCTTGTCCTCCACCTCAAAATTTGTGCCAACACAACAAAAATTTTACATCGAAAAGTACAACATTAAATGTTGTACGAACATCCTAGAAATTTGTGTTGGAACAACTATACGTACTCCTTGATTTCTGTGCCAAAAGACAGTGGTACGGATTTCTGGAAAAGCATTCCAAAAACAGCAGTACGAAGTACCTTGATAACTTGCCTGAACCTTGCTGTATGGACCTCGATTTTTGTGCTTGAAATGTTGTTGTACAGACCTTGAAAATTGTGCTTGAAATGCAGCAATAAATGCGGCTCTCCCTTCCTCGATTTTCGTGCCACTTGCCTTGAAATTCGTGCCTCTATTATGCTGTACGGATTTGCTGAAATAAATACTACCTCGGTAAATGTGCCAATGTGTTGTTCTCCTTCTTTCTCTCTGCTTAGAAATTCTCCTTGCTCTCCTTCTCTCTTTTTCTCAATTTTCTCATGAAAGACTGAATGACGATTTCTCTTATTTTCCTCGTTTAACCTAACCTTAAGTGACGTTTGGGGAATCCCTAAATCCAGTGGCTGAGATAGCTTTAGATCAAGGACTGAGATTAAATGCACATTTTATTCTCACTTTCTAATTTTTAATTCTCCCCACTTAAATAAAGACCCACTTAGCCTTTTATTTCCATAGTCACATTTTCACTTTTTAATTTCACATTGACTTTAATAAAGTCACTTTAAAATTAGACTTTTAACTTTATCACTTATAAAGTCACCTTTAAATAAAATTTTACTTTACCACTTATAAAGTCACTTGAGGAGAAAAGTACAAATATATTTGGACACTTTTCCCTAGGCCAAAGATCAAAGCCTTAGGGAACCACTTGTCCTCTGGTACCCAAATTTTAACACAACTGATCAAAAAAATCTTTGCCATCAAAGATTTACTACATTGAAGACATTGTTGGGAGTAACATCATCTTTTGAAGATATCCTTCATCATCAAGGAAGCTGCAAGTCACTCCACTCAAGCAAGTATCTATGACCCTGCTTAAATCTGTCAAGATGACTTATTGTAAAGAGAGCAACAAATTGGTTGGGTCATCAAACTTTAGTGCTTGGTAGAAGAGGACAAATTTGAATCTAATTGAAGACGAAGTTATGGACTATATCGAAGGATCTACAATTCAACCCTCAAAAGAAGACGCACTAGCTCATGCCAAGTACATGAAGGGATAAATCAGAACCCATAGGATTCTCATAGAATCCATTAAGGACTCACTCATTCCCTATGTATCAACACTGAAGTCTGCAAAAGAAATATATGAGAAACTAGTGGAGCTATTCTTTGTGAGTACTGTAGGAGAAGAAATCTCTCTAGTGTTGAGAAATGTAACTAGCTCGGTCTTCATATTATTATGAACTTCATAAAGAAGAAGACAAGATAACAAAAATGTACATGCTAATGTTTTGTCTTCTATATATAAATAAGTGTCATATATGAAGGGTCTAGAAATACATGTTCCAAGACCTAGAAGAATGGAAATCAAGATGAAAAGACAAGCTCACAAATAACTCTCAAACATCCATGAAAGTCAGATATATAAACCATGAAGAACACGCTGGAAAATATAGTATTAAAAGCTGGCCTATATAACAGTTGAAGTGGTCGGCCTACATAACTGCTGAATGGTCGGCCTAATAAATCAAGCATGTGCCAATATATATACTCCTTGCTGCGGTCCATTCAAGAGATAGGTTTTCGGTCAGTTCTAAAGAAGGTAGAGCAGAAGTGCGGACTTCTATATGAAGAAAATAGCGGATCTGTCTGAGTTAGTGTGGATATCTCAAGGAATAATCATGGTGAAGTTTGTGGTGAACAGCATGGAAAGAAGGGTAACTAAATGCGGATCTGAGGCATCATAGCAGGTTATAAGGTGCGGATCTAAGGATGGAAGTCTAATGCAGATTGAAAGGGATAAACTACGGAAGGAGCAGAAGTATAATTTGCGGAACATACAGGAGTATAATATGCATAAGGAATAGAAGTATAAGATTGCGGTCAAGTCTGTAGTGGATAGCATTGGAGAAGGAAATAGAAATTTAGGAAGGTAAATCAGAGATTTACCTTCCTAAACACATTGTAAAATATTTAGTTACAAATCAATTTTGTCTCTACTTTTTAAGTACTTTGATAATTGACTTGATGAAGGATTAACTAAAAGAATACATAAGCAAGCTCACAAGTAATTATCAAGAAGAGAATTTGAATTAAACCCCAGCCCTTAAATTCTCAACATGGAATTGGAGCTATGGTTACAAAAAAAGGGCTATCAGTGATACACATCCACTTTAGTTTGAGGTTACAATCTTGACTTGGATACATTGCAGCTCGTATATCACATTGATTTTGAATCATGTCACCTACATCACACGTGTTCTCTTTGTGCTCAATCCAGTGATATTACACTTCGGATGCATGGGTTAACAAGCTTAGATCTTAGTCAAGGAGAAACTACAGTTCGGAGAGTAACCACAGTTCGGATATATCACAGTGGCATTATCGGCATGCCTGTTGTAGACTGCAGTGAAGAAATGGGCAGGACTCCGGTCATCAGTGCTAGTACAGTAATACAACAGTGATGCTATCATGATTCGACATGTATGGATCGATGCTACCACAACAAGAGCTTGCAGTACACCATGAAGTCTCACCAATCTCAGTAAAGATCTCGGTATATTCTAAAGTTGTTACAGTGACAAGTTTTGGGTATACTATCATGTGATCCTCGACAATAGATTACAAATCTAAGTACTAAAACTCAGATCAGTCAAGGGCACATATAACATTGATTCGGTGCTTCCTTCAAATAATTCTTTTATATCGTTGAACTCACAATGACATGATCTCAACATACTAGTTGTAGTCACAACTTCGAAAAAATGCAGTCTTAATCTAGATGGCAGTAGAAAATTTCAGCTACATGAATGGATGTCGTGTGATCTCAATACCATATAGTCTGAAGTAGCTCAAGCAAGAATCTCATTGAAGAAGATCTTTCAAGGAAGCATCAAGGTGAAGATCTCCTCTTCACTTGCCAAGTAAGTATCTTTCATTTTCATAATCAATTTTAGTTAAATGACTTTGTTTTGCAAGGAGATATATAAGGTGGTTGTACTACCGAAGGTCCTTGCATGAAATAAGGAGGATAGTCATAGTCCTCATAGATAAGTGAAGTCATAGATAAGGGTCTCCTTTGAATTCATGGAAAGGAACTCTTAAGGTTCTCTCACACGAACAATATTGGAGACATAAATGAAGCTAAAAGAAGAATTATGAATATTACAAGAAAAGATGGTTCTTAAAGGACAATGTCAAATATAGGAGAAAAGAAAGTTCATGTCACCAGAAAGGATGGAAGGAGCTGATGAAAAGAACTCCATGAGAAGAGTGAGTAAGAGATCATTAAGATTAGTCTCCCTCACAATAAGTCTCTTTATTGCTCCTAAATCCTGCATAAGATATATCTACAATAAATAATAGGATGTGGTATGACATCATGAAAGAATTAGAAACAAGAACTCATATGATCATAAGGGTAACAAGATTCATGGGATAAGTAAGTACCTCATTCAACAATTTAGGTTTTCTATGAATGAAGACAAGTTGAGGGAAATAGTTTTTGCAAAACTCAAAAATTTGAAGAAAAGGAATAAGTCATCTAGAGCGAGTCTCATCATGCATGAAAAGGGAAACAACTGGCAGATAGGGATCTTTAAGATCCTCAAGATTCTCCGATGGAATCTTCATTAGAAGATTCACCGATACAAGATTCACGAAATTCATGAACGATGATATGATGACATAAGAGCAGATCAAGGGATTGAAGATCTTTCAATCTAGGAAGCTGCTGAAAGGAGCATAGATGACATGAAGGAAAAAATGAGGTATGTATACTTGTATTTAATATTATATTGACATGTCAAATGGTTGCAGATAATATAAATCACTAGAAACATGATAAAGGAAAAAGGATCTCCTCCTCTGTAAGGATGCAGAAAAGCATAAAGTCACACTAGATGAAATCAACATAATATGTCCTCATATGGAGTATGAGGTGGCCAAATATAATCAAGGAACTCTGATTGGAAGTTTTTGAGAAAGATATGTGTGATGAAAGGAAGGCATCACGAAGATATGCAACCATGGAGAAGCAATCAACATCCAAGAAGACCAAGAAGATTTGACTAGAAAGGTCTCTCGGAAAAATATGAAGTCTCTGATGGAAGAGATAGAGACCTTAATAATAAATATCCTGGGGAGATTTGTCAATCTATATAAAGGATGTTGATGCCTACAGGAAGATGTCATGGTGAAAGATCATCATCAAGGTAACATTTGTTCTAAAAGGTTCATATGTATATGTTTATCTGGATAAATTTGTGCAGGGCTGCTAATCATAAGAAAGGATGTATGATCCTTGGGGATGATTCGAAGGAAAGCAGCATGGCATAACAAGTGGACCAGATAAGGAAGTCTGATGGATCACTTTCTGATAACTGACTTGATTCATGATAAAAGTGATAAATGATCTGTGCCGTATGGAGCTAAAAGTTGGAGATTCCTCAATATCGAAATCCATGACATCAAGAATAGGCATTCTTCATGAGCAGCTGGGTGTCTCACCATTGCTGCTGGAGGTCCCTGATTAAGAGGGAGCCTGATGGTAAGTTTCTTACTTGGAAGAAACTTGGTAATTCCTAAGGATGAGCTTAGGTACATTCTTTGTATAAGAATGAGTACATTCCCTTGTGGATTAAGGTCCTCCATGGGAGGGATAGATAGACACATCATTCTAGTCTTGGGAAGACAGAATGGAGGATTGGGTAATCATTTGGCATTCGATACTCTTTGAGAATGTGATAGGGCATTCAAGATAAGAGTAGTCGGGGACCAATATTCTTTGAGGGCTAGCGACCCAAGAGAAGAATAGTCTAGGAAGGTCATACTTTGGGAACACTCGGGTGGAGTATGTACCTTGGAGAGACAATGACGAAGGTGTCTATAAGTCATGTGTCTTGCCAGCATTGAAGCCCATTGTCTTGTTGAAGATATGGGGCTGTTAGTCAAGGCCTTGCACTAGTACAATGCTGGTTGATATGATGCTATACAGAGGCGATTACCAATACGACTCTTCTTATGAGATTCTTCAAGGTTGAAAGTGACCATGTACGTATATGAATACCTCCATAGTTAAGAGGGAGTGTTGAGAAATGTAACTAGGTCGGTCTTCATATTATTATGAACTTTATAAAGAAGAAGACAAGATAACAAAAATGTACATGCTATTGTTTTGTCTTCTAGATATAAATAAGTGTCATATATGAAGGGTCTAGAAATACATGTTCCAAGACCTAGAAGAATGGAAATCAAGATGAAAAGACAAGCTCACAAACAACTCTCTAACATCCATGAAAGTCAGATATATAAACCATGAAGAACACGCTGGAAAATATAGTATTAAAAGCTGGCTGATATAATAGTTGAAGTGGTCGGCCTACATAACAGCTGAATGGTTGGCCTAATAAACCAAGCATGTGCCAATATATATACTCGTTGCTGCGGTCCATTCAAGAGATAGGTTTTCGGTCAGTTCTAAAGAAGGTAGAGCAGAAGTGCGGACTTCTCTATGAAGAAAATAGCAGATCCGTCTGAGTTAGTGCGGATATCTCATGGAATAATCACGGTGAAGTCTATGGTGAACAACATGGAAAGAAGGGTAACTAAATGCAGATCTGAGGCATCATAGCAGGTTATAAGGTGCAGATCTAAGGATGGAAGTCTGATGCAGATTGAAAGGGATAAACTATGGAAGGAGCAGAAGTATAATTTGTGAAACATACAGGAGTATAATATGCGTAAGGAACAAAAGTATAAGATTGCGGTCAAGTCTGTAGTGAACAGCGTTGGAGAAAGAAATAGAAATTTAGGAAGGTAAATTAGAGATTTACCTTCCTAAACACATTGTAAAATATTCAGTTACAAATCAATTATGTCTCTACATTTTAAGTACTTTGATAATTGACTTGATGAAGGATTAACTAAAAGAATACATAAGAAAGCTCACAAGTAATTATCAATAAGAGAATTTGAATTAAACCCCAGCCCTTAAATTCTCAATATCTAGGACGAAGTATTCGAAATGAAATTGTCAAGAGAAGAAGGAATCACTTCATACATTATAAGGATTTCTGAAATAAGAGACCAACTCTAGGAACTGGGAGAAGTAATGCCTGACACTGAGATGAGTAAAATGGTGCTGAATGCTCTATCAGAAGAATGGGGAAACTTCACTTCAAGTTTGTACGGGAATAAAGAAGCCGCACCATTCCATGATTTATGGTCTCTATGTAGAATAGAGGAAACAAGATTGAAAGCCAACTCTGATACATGATCAAGTGAAGGGAATCAAGCCTTTGCAACCATATCTAGGAAGAAAGGAAGATTCGAAAAATTTGGTCCTCAGAATAAAAGAAGAAATATGGACAAAGTACGATGCTTTGGATGTAATGGACTTGGGCATTATAAAATAGATTGTCCTAAATCTGGAAAGGACAAGAGGAAAAAGGAAGAAGCCCATGTCCTAGATATGAGGGAAGAACCTGATGCAAAGAAATCTAAGAAAGAAGAAGCAAGAGATCTCTATTATGATTGAGAACATCTTCCTCTTTAAGTGATTTTTGTTGATAGTAAAATAGTATGATAGGAAGCAATGTATATTAATAGCATCATGATAGAAGCATGGTAGGAGCTCTTGGTGATTCAGCTCCCGGAAAAATCTCACTAATAACAATACTGATGGAAGGCAGTCATCAAGATCAAGGGTCATCATGGAAAAATGTGCTGACATTTTCTAATGGAATTCTCTATGTATTCACTGGTTAGAAAGAAAGCATAAAGGTTTCATCAAAGCATTCTATGCTACAAAATTCTGAGTTTAGGATGCGATGACATATTGATGAAGTAGGTCAATGGAACAAAGTTCCTCATTCTAGTAAAATTGCTACAGGACGACTCGAAGGAAAAAGGTATGAGGTATATACATTTATATGGTGACACTGGATGCTGTGAAGTCATGTCATATGGTTGCAGGTAATGGACTTCTATAGTTAGAAGTATGATCTATGGAGGATCTCTCATGATGCACTGACAGATGAAATCAACGTAATATATCCTCATATGGAATATGAGGTGGTTGTGTATGAACAAGGAATTGGAAATTGGAAGTTCCTGGGAATGAAGATGTGCAGAAAGGAAGAGATCATGAAGTGCAAGCATGTCAAGAGGCAACTATCATCCGGAAGCCAAGAAGATGTGACTAGAATATCTCCTGGGAGGATATGTAGACTCTGATAGAAGTCTGGTAAAGAAGAAGATCCTTGACAAGACATATCATTAGGAGATGTGTCAATTTGAATAGAGGATGTCGATGCCTACAGGAAGATGTCATGGTGAAAGATCATCACTTAGGTAACTTTTGTTTTTAAAAGTTCATAGGTATATGTTTATCTGGATGAATTTGTGCAGCGCTGCTAATCATGTAAAAGGATGTAAGACCCTTGGAGATGATTCGAAAGAAAGGAACATGGCACAAAAGGTGGACCAACAAAGAAAAATTGACGAATCACTTTCTGGTAGATGACATGACTCATGAATGAAAGTGATGGATGATTTGTGCCCTATGGAGCCAAAGTTGAAGATTCCTCAATATCGAAATCCATGACATTGAGCGGGGGAATTCTTCATGAGCAGCTGGGTGTCTCACCATTGCTGCTGCAGGTCCTTGGTTGAGAGGGAGCCTCGTGGTAAGGTTCTTACTTGGAAGAAACTTGGTAATTCCTAAGAATGAGCTTAGGTACATTCCTTATATAGGAATGAGTACATTCCCTTGTGGAATAGGTCCTCCCTGGCTGAGAGGGAGAGATAGACACATAATTCAGGCCTTCACTTGGGAAGACAGAATGGAGGATTGGGTAGTCATCTGCCATTCGATACTCTTTGATAATGTGATAGGGCATTCAAGATAAGAGTAGTCGGGGACCGATATTCTTTGAGGGGTACCTACCCAAGAGAAGAATAGTCCAAGAAGGTCATACTTTGGGAACACATGGGTGGAGTATGTACCTTGGAGAGACAATGACTATGGTGTCTATAAGTCATGTGTTTTGCCAGCATTGTAGCCCATTGTCTCCTAAGAGATGGGGCTGTTAGTCAAGGCCTTGCACTAGGACAATGTTGGTTGATATGATGCTATACAGATGCAATTACCAATCCTATTCTTCTTATGAGATTCTTTAGTTTGAAAGTGACCATGTGCCTGTATAAATACCTCCCTAGTTAAGAGGGAGTGTTGGAAAGTGTAACTAGGATCGGTCTTCATGTTGATTATGTAATTATGTATTTATGAAGAAGACAAAGATAATAATATATATTTTTGGTATGCTTGCTTCATGGGTTTCATGAGCAAAGCTTTTTTATAGGTCAAAGGACTTCTTCTTGATGTCCTTTAGGGATTTGTCTTTTGGTCATAAATGTACTATTTAAAGAGTCTTGTATATGAAGAGTCAAGTCAATCTAATATGCCTCAAGACCTTGTGACATAAGCTCAGAATGATGCCTCATATCAACATTGAAATTCTCCTCTAGACAACCTTCATGTCGGCCTATAAAATAGTGATCAAGTTGGCCCTATATCAATATGACAGGTCGGCTTATAAACATACAGGGACAACTATATATACCCCTCTATATATACTGCACAGAAAAGACATAAGTAAGAAACGGTTGAGTCTGAAATTTGCAGACAAGGTATAGGAAGGTATTCGGTTGTATGTGACTGTGTGAAGAACGAATTAAGGTTGTGTCAAAGAAGATATAAAATTGAAGAAGGGATTATGTTTGATATGGAGAAAAGGTCTGTAATTATAGTGCGGATCACAGATATGAAGTACAGGGAATAAAGCGAAGTCACTTACTGGAGTAAATGCGAGATAGATCACTATAATTCTAAAGTAAATTTCTGTGATAGATTACTTGTGAATACAGAGGAGTTTGAGAATTGTTCTCTGGTCTGGTGCTGCACGGTGCAAGTGCAAAATAGAAGTTGTAACAAGAGTACTACAGAATGCATAAATAACTGAGTTATGGATTGTTATATAGAGACCGAGTTTCTCTAAATAGGCAAGTGTTGATCAGTGCATCAAGGAAGATAAGACAGTGTGTTGAAGTATATGTAGAACATTGAGACTAGAAAAAGTGTTTGAAGATAAACTCAGAGACCGAGTTCTGTAGTGTTGGTGGAGGGCAGTGCAGGTTGGTGTAGAAAAGAAGGATCATCATTGAAGGTCGACAAAGAAGCAATGACAAGGTCTTGGAAGCATTAATAGGTAAGGGTCTAGTCTTGGTCATGGTACTTGTCATTTGAAAGTCTATAAGAAAAAATTCTCGTGGATTTTCCTCTCCAAGAGGGAGAGGTTTTGCCCTAGCATGAAGAGCCTAACTTTGTGTCTTTTGTATTTTGGTAATTAACTTGATGAAAGACTAAATAAGCTAAAGAAGAGAAGACATAAGTAACTCAAGTAAGCTCACAACTAATTATCAAGAAGAGAATTTGAATTAATCATCAGCCCTATAGATTCTCAACACTTAGGAGGGTTGAATTTGAGAGAAGAGAGAGAGAGAGAGAGAATGAAATTGAATTTATGAATAAAATTTGACTTGATCACCGACAAGACCTGTCCAGTGCCTTGTCCTTGGATTGATGGAGTCTATGGATGCTTAAGATTAGCTACATCTTGCAAAGGAGTAAAAAGCACTTGGGAGAGCTACAAGACGAGTTCACCAAGGGGACTATAATTCTCATTCCATATATGAGTACTGCACATAATGAGGTTATCTAGTTTCTATGAAATTGATCTTCAACAAATTAGGGCACGGTAGAAAATTTCTTCAACAACAAAACTCACTTACAAGATGAAATGCATGAATAATCCATCATTGATCCAATATAACTTCCCCAAAGACAAGAAAATAGCTCCAATATGCGAAGTACTCCATAGATCACATCTTTCTAAGATACAAGATGCCAAAATTCTCCTAAGGGCCAAAATGGTCCAAGAGATGATGATCAAAATGAAATAGTCCTCCTCTATTTATATGAGTAGAGTGAGTTCTAATTTTGCTTGAAAGCCCCTAAATGATGAGTAAAATCACAATGACACATTGGTTTACAAGCCAACACACTAGCTCTCAACATAAAAGCAAAAACAATCCCACACATGTGAGCCCTGTGTGGTGTAGAAGCACCTAAAAATCATCCTTTGAGGGTTGGCCCTCAAATCTTTGTCAATGGCTCTCTCTGTGGGGCACTACAAAGGGATCTCTTGGGTCTCCGACTATGAAAAAGTGTCCATCTTTGTTCCAACATTAAGGGCTTTCAAAGCGCTACTAGCCCTCCTAAATATTTGAAGGAAAGACCATCCTCGTCTAGGTCCTGAATCAACTGCCATCCCTCATAAGGTGCTAAGGTTGACTTGGGGGCATGTTGGGTCCAGTTTTATCATCCTGAAGAATCATCAAATGTAGTGTAAAGTGGCAGAACGTCTTGCATGCAGGAGGTACCCAAGGGTAGGTATGATGTGTTGTTGCTACTCGAAGACCCAAGGCTCTCAACGCTTCACTTGTGGATGCCAATATACTTCTTTGGGACCTCTATACCTGTGGGGAAGGTGCCCAGGTCATGGGTTGTTGAACCACTTGAAAATCACAACATAAAGTTTAGTGAAAGCAACCAATCATGAGGGACAATAATCATTTTTGCATCTATGTGAATCAAGTTTGAATGTAAAGGGCTATTTAATACTTCAAATAAGGCTTTCCTTCCAAAATTAGGGCCTTGAATTCACAATGGTTTCTATATCTAGATAGGAGTGGCTAAAGGATAATTCTATTAGGTGTTTCCAACCTCCAAGGGGAAGTAACATTTCTTCAGTGCACCTTTCAATTGATAGGTGTTAGTGAATAATAATGATGGTACAGAGGGAAGAAGACTTCATAGCCAAGTGCCACGGTCAAAGGGACCAACATGATGGGGATCCACATCCTGAGTGTATAGATGTGAGGAGACAACAATCGTGGATGGATGAGTTACCAACTCAGCTTTTGTTTTTCCACCCCTCGCATGCGTCTTTTACTTTTTCTTGGTTTCTTCTTTATATTATTGCTCATAGCTCAAGGGATTAGAGCTTGCATTGAATGGTGTATAGTAGTTGTATTACCCCCTAAGGGTGAGTCATTTCATTGCTCGTCGAGGTTAGGATATGCAAAGGTTCCTTTTATGATGTAATGGAGTAACATGTGCTCAGGAACCAGGTGATGGCCATAATGAGTGAGGTAGAGCTCATGCTAGGCTTTTGTTTATGTGCTAATTGTGAAATTTCAACTCTGAAATACTACTGCAGTGATAGATTTATTTCGCCTACTTATTATTATGATAAGTTATTTACCAATTTCTTTCAGTAAATTATGAAATAAATACAACTGCAGTAATCACTTAACCAGAGGCAAAGAATAGAACATAACACATAACTCAATAGAAATAGTCACATGTACACAGTTATTTTTGGACAATTGTCCTCAGAAAAACCCAATGCTGGAAAACCGGTGCAACATATGAGCGTTTGTATTATTCTTCAACAATGAAAATCTTTTACAAGAAATAGACGAGCAGATCTCTTAAGAATACACTGGAGATAAACTCTCTGAATCTTCTTGGAGAATTTCTGACACCTGGAAGACACCCTAGCACCCTCTGCATCACTCTGCATGATCTTTTGTGCATTCCCTACGCTGGAATCCGTCACTCTGCGTGGGCACTCAGTGCTGTTGCTCAGCGCTGTCCTTTGTGGCCCTTTGCATCTTCTTCTTGCCTTTCTTTGTCACTGCTGACTTCCCTTTCCTTCTTCTGCCCCTGCAACTCTCCCTCTGGAATCGAATTCTATTCCTTCAGAATCGATTTCCTTCGGGTACTGAGTGTGTGCCCGGCTTAATTTCCAAATGAACCTAAAGTCTACTGTTATAATCCTCTCGTTGATGAATCAACAACCTAGATTAGATCTCTAATCAATGGCTAAGGTTAAAACATGACTTGATCTTTGTTCTCTAGAAGATTCTCACTCGGTTTTATTAATACCCTTTAATTATTTAATTTCCGTAAGTTTAGACTTAGGGTCCTCATTAAAATAATTAATTATTTTAATAAAACATGAACCGAGTGCAATTTCCACAAACGATTTCTGGGTTCTTTGGAATACTAATGTCCAAGCCTCCTCACAAAATTTGAGACTTGGAACACTTTCCAATTATACAAAAATCAACACTCCCTCTTAGCGAGGAAAGTGTTCTAGCAGAATGCCAATTGCATCTGCTCTAACTTGAAGCATCCACTGCGCTACTGATGTCTCGACTACTGCCCCTCATTTGCTGCGCTGCTGCCCATGACACCATCACTATCAGTGCCTCATCCGTACTGCAGCTCTGACTTTTGAGCTTGTCCAGTCCTCCTACTGGAATGGATTCTTGACCATCCCCATCTTTTCTCTGAAGTAAGCAAACTTAGTCTTACCCAGAGCTTTCGTGAGGATATCTGCCACCTACTCTCATGTAGGAATGTACTTCAATTGTACAACTCCCTGTTGGACATAGTCTCTGATGAAGTGACACCTAATGTCAATGTGCTTCGACCGATCATGAAATACAAGATTTTCAGAGAGTTTGATGCAACTCTGATTATCCACACTAAATGTTGGTCGCTACCATCATTTTCTTGAGTAAGTTCGTGAGTAACTTACGAAGCCATATGACCTCACACGAAGTTGTGCTAGCTGACATATATTATGCCTTGGCTGAGCTCAGTGCCATGAATTTATGTTTCCCACTGCACCAGGAAGTCATTTATGATATGACACTGAAACAGTAGCCACTGGTACTCTTCCGATCTACTGGACTTGCAACCCAGTTTGCGTCAGTGAACCCACTCAACTGGACATCATTGCCCTTGGTGTACCTCAATCCAAGCTCTATTATCCCCTCTAGTACTTGAGAACATGTTTGGTTGCTGTCCAATGAGCCCTCCTTGTTTCTACCATGAACTGACTGAGGATATTCACAGCATAACAAATGTCTGTTCTGGTATTGACCAGGTACATCAACGATTGTATGAGTTGCCTATACAGGGTAGGATCAACCTCATCATCCTCAGACGTATCGATTTTCTTCCAGTTTGTGATCATTGGTGTAACCATGGGTCTACAATCCTCCATCTGAAATCTCTTCAGAATCTCTGTAGTATATCTCAAAGATGAAAAAATCGCGATTTTTTGAAATTATCGCGATTTTTTCGGGCTGCCGATTATATCGGCGATAATTTCGACGATTTTTTGAAATTATCGTTAGCGCGATATTATCGCGATAATTACGAAAAAATCACGATTATTTTGGTAAAAATCGTGGGCCCATCAAATAGCAACCCTATAAGTTCAAAAATCGAATTTTTTTTTTTGTCATTTTTGCAGCCCTCTCATTTTCCTTTTACTTAAATTTTTAACATTACCATGAAATGACTCAGGATGTTTAAGAGTGGTTTCGACCTCATTGGATTTCATATGGAGAAACTAGAATTTTAGATTTCACTCAAAATTCAGCAGACTTAATGGTTTTCAGGGTTTCACGGTTTGGGGATTTGCATTGTTTCCATTTGATTCTATTATGTGTAAGGGTATGAGATTGGCATTTGATCAAGAGTATGAAGTCCTTTAAGAACCTTGATGTTGGTGGCATTGATTGTTGAATTTTGTTGATGTTGGTGGTATTGATTGTTGAACTCCCCTACTGTGGCCTTAACAAGAATGTACCCTTCACTCAAAGGAAAACAACTGGTTAGGCATGTTAATCTTTTTCTACCGCATTTTAAGGTTGGGCAATCCAAGTCTGAAGACTTTGAGCTAGATGATGTTTATGTATCTCTTGTTGATGATCCCATTTCTAGTAGCGATGAATCAATGATGAATTTCATGAGGAGGAGGAGAAGGAGCAACAATAGGAGGAGGAGGAGCAACAATAGGAGGAGGAGATGACACCACCTACCCCTGCTACCAGTAGAGGACGTGGTCTACCTCCTTTAGCTCCTAGTGCTTCAGGATCTGGAGCACAACAGAGTCCATTGCCAGCTCCGCCAACTTCTTCGTCTAGAGGGAAAGTTGTTACATTTTCTCGCAAGAGGGGCGGAGGAAATCAGTAGTATAGGTTATTTGGTGCATTCCTTTGTATATAACATTATGACTCATGATATGAGATACATTATTATATTTTTTGTTGATATTTTGAGGTTGAGTTGAGACTCGGGACTTAGTATTCAGGACAGGATTCAGTTTTATGTGTGATGTAGCACTAGACATGATATTACACATCTTATATATTAGTTTTTTTTTTCATATTTATGTGTCAATGCATTTATTTTATGCTGTAGATGCTTTAGATATTAAAAAAATTGAAAAAAAATGAATATTTTTGTATGTGCCGATTTTTTTCCCGATAATTACGATTTTTTCCGATTTTTTCCCCTCGGCGATAATATCCTGATAGTGATTTTTTCATCTTTGGTATATCTTTCTTGCCCAAGGAAGGTTTCTCCCTTCTGCTGCCAAACTTCCAAACCCAAAAAATAGTGCATCTGCCCTAGATCCTTCATGTCGAATTATGTTGCTAGATTTTCCTTGCAATCTTTGAGGAGCCTAGATGATCCAGTGAGAAACAAATCATCTACATATAGCACCAATATTAGAGGCTCATCCCTTACTCTCTGATAGTAGAGATTGTGATCTACGTCACTCTTGACAAATCCCATCTTTTGCAAGTAGTTGTCGATTCAACCATAGCAAGCTCTAGGGGCTTGCTTCAGTTCGTACAAGGCGTCTCAAAGCCCTCTAGTTGTTCTATGTATTCTTCCTCTTTTATCACCCCATTCAAGAACACAGTCTTGACATCCATTTGTTGAATCTCCCATCCCATCTACACCGCAAGGGATATGACAGATCTGATTGAAGTATACCGAGCTATTGGGGTGAAGGTTTCTTCATAGTCTATCCCTTCCTTATGAGCGTACCCCTTAGCTACAAACTTGGCTTTAAATTTCTCTATACTGCCATTTGCAGCATATTTAATCTAGTAGATCCATTTCGAACCTACAACCAATCTATCCTGAGGTCTAGGAACTATTTCCCAGACATTTTTTGTCATGATGGAGCTGTACTCCACCATCGCATCTACCGACACTTGATGCTGAGTTGCCTCCTGAAAACTAGAGGGTTCTCCAACCTGTGGTACTAATGCCTGGTTATCTGCGCTGCCTCTTCTCATTTCTAGGAGCTCCAACAAACTCCTTTGCATCCCTCAGAGTTTGTTTTAGTTCTCTTCTTGTCCTTCCACTGGTGGTGGGTGGATTTACCTGCTCTCCTCCTTGCACTTCCTCGAGAAAGATATCCTTAGAATCCTTGTGCCTTGGAGAGGCACTAGAGCCATCTTCCGCAAGTCGTTGTGGCTAGACCAACGGATCCTCCTCTGACTCTGCAGGTGAAGACATTTCTCAGGATTTCCTGAAGGCTCTTTCCTCCATGAACTTCACGTCCCGTCTCACTACTATCCTCCTACTCTCGGGAATATAGATGCGATAAGCCTTTGCATTCTCGTTATATCCCACTAGATATCCTTTCTCTGCTGTCTGATCCAACTTCCTCCTCTTCTCATCGGGTACATGGCAATATGCTATACTACCAAATATCCTAAAGTTGCTCACTTCAGGCTTGCTGCCAGGGAACACGCTCTCAGAAGTAACCTTACCCAATGCGTTATGAGGAACCCTGTTCTGCACATACACGGTTGTATTACAAGCCTCAACCCACAGGAATTTGGGCATGTCTTGATCATACAACATTACCTTTGCAGCTTCGACAATAGTCATGTTTTTCCTCTCTGGGACTCCATTCTACTTTGGATTATACGGAGCGGTCCATTCTCTCTTGATGCCTACCCTTGTGCATAACCTTGTGAAGTCCTTGTCAATGTACTCTCCACCATTGTCTGATCACAATGTCTTGATCCTCTTTCCTATCAAATTCTCCACAAGAGCTTTAAACTCCTTGAATCGATCAAAGACCTCGTCTTTGGTCTTCAAAAAGTAGATCCATGTCTTTCTGGAATGGTAATCGATGAAGGTGACAAAATATTTTGTACCACTAAGAGCATTCGTGGACATTGGTCTGCAGATGTCTATGTGTATCAATCCCAACACACTCTTGGCCCTATTGTTGCTTCTATGATACGCTGCCTTGGCATACTTTCCTAATACGCACCCTTTGTGGACATCGTCTCGCTTGGTGCTAAGTTCTGGAACTCCCATGACAGTCTTCTTGAGAATTTTCAAGGCTCCATGATGTAGATGCTCCATTCTTCTATGCCATAACTCTTTCAAATCTTTCTCATCAATACTGTCTATCAGAGCCATTGGGGACTCGAGCTGTAACTTGTACAGTTTGTGGCTCTCGACTCCAATTTGTGCCTTCTTTTTCCAACTTGTGTGTTTGACATAAACTTTGTTGCCAATAAAGTAAACGTTGTAACCTTTGTTCTGAAGGTGAGACAAAAAGAGTAAATTCATCCCCAACCTTGGTACATGCAGTACATTGGTGGCTCGAAGCTTGTTGCTAGCTTCTGTTTGAAATATTATGGTGCCTCTTCCAACAGGGGTACATTTTGCCTTATTTCCCATAGTGATTTGAAAATTCATCTACTCCTCTTGGTAGCTTGAGAAGCATTCTGGAACTCTCGTCATATGAGCAGATGCTCCACTGTCAATATACCAGATCTCTGGAGAGGACATACTTGACATACAAGCAAATTCCTCTTTTAGTCTGGATGCCACTCTGTGTCACTCTACGTGGGCACTCAGTGCTGCTGCTCAACGCTGTCCTTTGTGGCCCTCTATGTCCTCTTGATTTTCTCTGTCACGGCTGACTTCCCCTTTTTCTGCCTCTGCAACTCTGCCCTGCAACTCTACCTCTGAAATCGAATTCTATTCCTTCAGAAACGATTCCCTTCGGGTATTGAGTGTGTGCTCGACTTAATTTCCAAATGACCCTCAAGCCTTCTCTTATAATCCTCTCGTTGATAGATCAATGGCCCAGATTATATCTCTAATCAATGGCTAAGATTAAAACATGACTTGATTTTCGTTCTGTAGAAGATTCTCACTCTGTTTTATTAATACCCTTTAATTATTTAATTTCCCTAAGTTTAGACTTAGGGTCATTAAAATAATTAATTATTTTAATAAAACATGAACTGAGTGGAATTTCCACAAATGGTTACTGGGTTCTTTGGAATACTGATGTCCAAGCCTCCTCACAAAATTTGAGACTTGGAACACTTTCCAATGCTACAAAAATCAACACTAATTTGTATGTCTTGGCCATCTTTTGCATTTTGATATTCTTTTATTTTATTTCATTTGTGGCCATGTGTGCTCTTCTTTTTTTTTCGATGCATCAACCTCCCAGGGAAAAGTTTCAGGCCCTACCCAAATATGAGGATGTATGGATGCCAAATCCTAGAGAACCCATTATTAGTCGAACCCGAAGAATGGAGGTGGAATATGGGCTTGTAATGTAAGATGGAATGTGGTAAGTATGGAATAGGGGTTGATGGAACAACACTATCTTAATCAAGGCTTCCCAAGTAGTGCCCCTCCTATACCCATTGGGCCATTAGGGGAGTTCCCACTGAGCTAGGTGTTATCACCCTAGTAATTCTTAGGTCGTGGGATTTTGTTTTATAGTTAAAGAAAACCAGGGGTAACCAAGAACCTCTTTTAGAATTCAGGATTTAGCGTTTCCCCGAGTTCTCGGAGGGGATCTTCTTAAGATTTAGCTTTTTGTTTTGTAAATGATTTTAGCCACGTATACAATTTGGTTTGATTTTTTGAATGTTGGTAGGAATAAAGGACTACAAGGGAAACCATAGAAAGATCTACCTAACCATTGGGCAATGGAGTCAAATTTATAGCAAACAAGACTAGAAAACTAAGGTCAAAAGAACAAATATACTAAGGGCAAGATAGATGATCTTTAGAGGGTTGAAAAAGGCTATTTTGATGAAGTGATATGATCTGGACTAAGGGAAATTAAGAATCCTTAGATCACAGAAAAGGAAGAGGGAAATTGAGGTCAAACGAGACTAAAGAGCAATTAAGAATTCTAAAGCCTGGAAATCAGCGGAAAACATAAACATGAAAACTAGTAAAAACAGAGAGCTTTTTACACCGATTCTGTAAAACCTTTCCTAGTTTTTCATTTAAGATGGAAAATAACACAAGATGTATGAATGAAACTTGAAGAAATAAACAATGAAAACTGGAAGATACAATACTCATCTGATCAGCACGAGGATCATTAGTTATGATGTCTAATTGCTTCAGTTTCCAGCCTGCTGCTTCAACTTAACTCACATAAAATCCCAATGTTTTCAACAAAAAAGTCTCTAGTAGTCTTGACAAATTTTATTCCACCCAAAATACTTCGAAGAATGAAGTATTTATACAAGTAAATTACCTACAAAATATCTCAAAAGTTTGAGAGAATGTCTCAAGAAAAAATAGGAATTATTACAAAAGAAGAGGGATAGTTGCAAAACAGTTTGCAAGTTGTCCTCTTTTACAAGAAAAATAGAACAGTTTATCTACTCAAACTGATTTTTTGTTTAGCTGGAAGTGTTGCTGGCATTTGAGACATTATCTTGTGGAAGATGACTTGGAGTATACTTTTCCTTTTCCACGTTCTACTCTAATACTCTTTAACTCTGTTTTTTCACTGTTTTATTGTTGTAATTGAAAAATAAACAACAGTAACATTTGCTTTTTACTGATACACTTTGACAATTGATACTCTTTGACACTGATTTTTCACCCTGAGGTAACAGTAAAATATGACTTCATGTAATTTGCTGCTCTTTGTCTGTCAAATTCACATCAGATCTGTGAATTCTTGCCACTGTTCAGCAGTGGGAATCTTCATATTCTTCAGTTTTCTATAACTTTCATCAGCTTCTATATATTTTGAAAAATTTGGTTTTAATATGAATATGTGCTTGATTTCATTCTGCAGAAAAAGCAAATTCTCAAAATATTGCAAAACTACTTTACCACTTGGAGACCCTTGTGGTAAAGGTTTATTCACCTGCTCTTTAGCATAAGCTCTGATTTTCTGGTCATAGTCCTTTTGCACCATTAATTTCTCATTAAATCCATAGATATCTGGAAGTCTTGATTTTAGCAGTAGGTCATATTTGGTCTTGAATTTAGCAATTGATATGTTCATAGTATCACACTTTTCTTGTAGATTATTTATAATGTTTCTTTTGGTGAGGACTTTTCTGATTTTCTGGATGGCTTCTATTCTGTCAGCAATTTTCAACTCTTTTAATTCTTCCCTGTTCTTGCTGTTCAAAAATGCTATGAGTTGGATTGCTTGTGGTGGCTTATTTTCAAGTTCTTTCTTTGTTTTATCAGTTTCTGCAATTGCAGCCTGTAGCAACTCTTTCTGCTCATAAATGATCTGAATGGAAGGCCATTGTAAGTGAATGCGTTCAATGATATTGCTCCATAGATAATTCTTAATATAAGATATCTGCTCAGTGAGATTACCCTGTTGTTGAAGAATCTTTACCTGTTCCTGCAATTTGTTGGCTCTTTGCTCATGTCCTTTGGATGTAATTAGGGCATCTCTGTTAGATGTTTCAAGATTTTTGATGGTGCCTTTCAAGTTGATTATTTCTTTATATTTTAAGGACATGTCTTCCATAGCCTTTACTATGGCCGCTGTTTCCCCTGTTGGATTTACCTGTGAAGTAGATGAAGAACTGGCAGAGATATCTTTAGAACTGATTAACACTGCAGTTGCAAATACTCCTTTTGGTGCCAAATGTTCTGCCAAAGTAGAGGGAACTGCTGTACTTACAGTTGGAGACTTCATGAGCCTTCTTCAATGTTTCATTTTCTTGCATTAAAGATTCCATTTGATTTTCCATATATGTAATCTGAGTTGTCATCTTTAGAACCAGCTGACTTAATTCATCATTCTTTGTCTTTTGCTGAAGGATCTCCTTTGCCTGAGGATGTTCACTCTGAGGTAATTTGAGTTGCCTTCTTAGGGTAGCAATATCTTCATTTTTCTGTTTTATCAAAGCCTTTGCAATTTCAATATTAGCTGGATCTGTTCCAGCTTCAATTACCAAATCCTCTAATGCTTTGATTCTCAATCCATTAGCATGCAAGGATGCTTTGTCCATTTCATTTGTGTCTGCAGATTTGACACTGTCTTCTGAAGCTTACAAGCACTCGTTGTTTTATTGACCACTTTTGAATACAACATCTTTGTGGTGCTTCTATGGAAGTTTATTTGGTCTAATTCATGAATAGCATTTGCATCTACCTCCAAATCTGTTTTTGAATAATCTACCACTGTCTTAGGATCAACCATTGTAGGCTTTAAAAATGACATTATCAATTTATTGGATGAATAGTCAAAAGCAGTGAGAAGTCTATCATTATTTCCAGGTTTCTCTTTGAGAAACTTGGAATAGACTTCATTTTTTATTTCTTCACTCTTCTCCCTAATTTGCCTGAACTTGATCTGAATGTCTGAATCTCTGTTATCAGTTGCCTTTGAGGAAGAAGGAATTTCTACATCAGTTTGTTTCTCAACCATCACTATATCGTTATCCTGTGTTTCAATTTGGCTGTTTTGAAGTTCTTTGAGTGTTTCAGTTACTATCATTGTTGCCTCATCATTAGTTTCCTGACCATTATTATCATCAGTTTCCATTGCTTTATCCTTCTCTTCAGTAGTTAATTTGGTTCTCTTGCAATAGGAGGTTTTAAATTTCTTGCCTGTGATGGTTTCTGCAATATAATTGATCTCTTCTCCGCTTCTTTTGTGAGATAGCTCTGCTTCTTTATCGATTGTATTCACTTGTGCATTATTCACCTGTGTTCCCTGTGTATTAACATTATGCATTACCTGCACATCATCATCAATCTAAGTATTGTACTCTTTTAATTTGATAGTTATCTCTTTCATAGCTTCTCTGTTGTTAACTATAAATGGTCCAATCTGATTCTTGAGTTTGAATTGGGTCTTCTTCCTGGAGGCCATGAAATTTACTGCATCTGTATTTAAGATTTGCCTTAAATATTCTAAGGAAAAGATTCTTGTAGTTACAAACCTTGGTAGTTTGTATGGAGCCAAGAGTGCACCATACACTCTAATTTCTGTGTGATTCCTGTATAAATTCCAATCCCCTGTTTTACAGTTCTCAGACAACTGTAAAATCCTCTTTGTCTCTTCATTTATTCTTGGAGTTTCAGCTTTATTTAACAAGTTCATAGCTAGTATTATGAACAAGTCATTGAAATCTGTGTAGTTGTACCAACTACTGTCTTTCGTTAAAATAGATGTCCAAAACACTACTGACAGAAGTTTCCCTTCTACATCTAATTTCTGCAGCTCAATAGGGAATTTTTCTACTTGATAATACAAGAAAAGATGTAGTAGATATGATGTATTTCTAAATACCCCCTCCGCTGGTAATTCTGTGAATTGGTAGTGCATGTTCTTAGCAATAAGCTTAGCAAAATTGAAGATTATGGATGAAGGCTGGTCAGGAGTCAATGCGGATAGAAAACCCAAGATAGAAGCATCAGTAAATTCATCATTGTCATATCCAAGTATGAATGACAGCATGGAGACAATCTGCCTTGTATTTTCAGGGAAATCAAATGTATCATAGAGTGGATTTACTTTAGGGACATCAACATGATTTGGCCAAAAGGTCTGAAAGATATTGAACCTGGTAGGAAAATCTAAATCCTAGTAAAACTAGATCAAATCCTCTATTGACAGTGAGACTGAATTAGGGTCATGTTTCATTTGCAACATGGAATTAATGGACTCAACATTGATATAGAACATGGCTTTCCTATCTTTATTAACGATACACCTCTGATCTGGGAGGTAATACAACTCACATAGTCTGACAAAATCTGGAGCTTGATGAGTAAGAGGAACAACATATTTTGGAAAATTGGAATCCCAAATGAGTACATCATCTTTGACCTTTTCTACAGATTTTCCAAAACACCAATTGTGGACTTCTAGCAGGTTGAATTCAACTGAAGGATCAAAGATTCTATAATCAATATCAATTAATGAGCTACTTTCTTGAGAAGTTATGGGAGGTTGAACAGGTCTGACTACTTCAGCTGTTTCAGTAGTAAGTGCAGGAGTGGGCTTATTGAGTTTGGAAGGCTCAGGCTGAGGTAACTTGCTAGAGACATTTTTCTGGGATTTTGGACCTCCAGACTTGGGAATGACTTGTTTCTTAGTCATTTTGGATGAACAAAGCAAGATTAAACAGTTTGCTATGTTCTTTTTGAGAAACAAGAGGCAATTGAAAAGCTTTTCTGGCAAATTCAGACTCTGGGTAGGGTTTTAAGGTGACAAAATAGGTTTATTGTATGCAGAAGGTCTTTTAGATCAAATTCAGCAGTGAAAATGGTCTTGGAATAGTTTAAAACCTTAAAAATGGAAACAGGGGATTCTAGAGAAATTTTGAGAGGGGTTCCCCGGTATTTTGAAGGTTTTAGTACTTTCTCAGAAGGGTAATTCAACTTTCTTTAGTAAATGGCAGTTCAATTAGCTTACTTTCCGTGGAATTTAAGGATTTTTACAAGTTGGAATGGCGAAAAATACGTGTGAAAGGTATGATTTGCGGTCGCAAGGAGTTACTGGTCTGCAACAATCTTTAGTTCTATTGAATTTGGCTGGCAGAGGTTCTAGAGATTCTCGGGAACCACTTTCAGAGTAAAAATGATTTACAGGTTCAGAGAAGACTCGAAAATGGCGTCAGGAGGCTCTGCAAATGGTTCTTAGTAGTTTGAATGGTGAATGCGTGAAATATGATGAAAATAGTGAAAAACTAAGGCATAAATCTTAAGTCTAATTAAAAGTCAATCACATTTATTGCAGGAATGATATTAATGGCAGGGGTGGTTTTAATTTGGACCGAGCAGTTTTCGTGCAACTTTGAGGTGGTAAGCTGTATTTCGCTTTTTGCACGCGATCGAATGAAATGTTGACACGTCGGCAACGGGTGGTATCGGGAAACAACTTTTATCGCGTGATTTTTTGAAAACATTGGACAATCATTTTAGTCGCGCGATATTTTATATGCATTGTCGGATCTGGCTCCGAGATGCGAACGGTCAGGATTTGGCTGAAAGATGCGAGGTAAATGCAGTGGGGTTGGGGCTTTGAATGTTGGCCGTAGATCTGATGAGTAATAGATCTACGATGGATGTTTAGTGCGATAAGGATGGTGGGGACAGGGATAATGAGTTATCGGGTTAAATGTGGAGCGTTGGATTTAAAAAGTTATTGAGGATCCAACGGCTGTAACGTAACGTGATTGGGAAGAATGGGGCCTGGGGATTGGTTAATCGTGCTCATCTTAAACCGTTAGATCAAAAAGATTAGAATGATCTGAAGGCTGAGATTAAACCCGAAGGTGAGGAGGGATTTGTTAAAGTTTTATGTATAAACATATTTTATACATTGAATAAAGTGGATGTGCGGGGTATTAAAGGGTTTTAACAAAGGTTAGGACTTTGGTAAAAGGGGCTTTACCCAAGGTTAAGATTGTGGTAAAGGGATATGTATTGGGGAAAATGGATAAGGTTATAGTTTTAACCTTGGGTTAAGGGTAGTCGGGAAAGGAAAAATTAACAGAGGGATAAGTGTTATGAAGTTTAGTTTAAATTAAACTTCGGGGATTACATTTTTTGTTTTAAACATATATAAAATATGTTTAATGATTTTTTGTATATTTTTATTATATAGTTAATTAAATCAATTTGATTTAATAACCATAGAGGGCGGGATATTTATATAATGATATATTTAGCCAAAGGGGGTTTAATGTGGGTTTTTATTTAAGCATGTGGGGATAATAAACTTTGGCTTAAAGTTATATTAATGGGTTTTTGGGGCTATTTAATAAAAATGGAGTTATATAATAGAAGAGAAGGTTATTTTCTAGGGATTTATTAAATAAGTTAAAGTTAATATGACAAGGGAAAAATGTATATTCAAAACACATTAATATAACTAAGATAAGTGAAGATTAAAGGCAAATTTGCATTATAATAACTTCATTACTAAAACTTAGGATAAAATGTCATTTTGAGGGTTTTATGCTCTCATGAGATGTGGGAAGTTAATCAGACGAGGATTAAAGCATCATTAAGTAAACATGAGGTTTTTACTTATGATTTTTTCAGGGAAATGAATGCATGAATGGAAAATGATGTGATTTTTGTGATTAATATATACATTTAACATTTTCAACTAATCAGCCATAGAGCCTTGGGTTCGGTTCCAACAGAAGTCAAGGAAATGCCTTGAGCCTTTATGCCTGATAATTTAGAATGATAAATGGCTATGGGAAATGGAAGTTAGTTATTTGCAACCTTGGTAAATAATTTTGACAATGATGCTTTTCACTTTCTTCTACCTACCCAATTTTAATTGCTAACATTTTTTCTTCCATTTTGATTAGGTGCATTTGAGCTAGCAACCTTTACAGCATCTATTCTTTCAGAAAGTAGTAAAACTATCTAATTCTACACTTATTTCATCTAGGAATTCAGATTAAACTGTTGGATTCACTTATTCTCTACTTAACTACGGAATTGTCATGATTAAACTGTATGACAATTCTTTATTCTCTATCTACAACAAGTGAAATTGAAAAATGACGAGTCAAGATTTAATTGTTCAACTCATCACAGATTATGGCATTTATTGACACTCTGCCATAATCAACTGCAAAAGGTAAAGTAGTGGCATTTAGGCTTGCACACTTTCATGTTTTATTCATCTTTTTTCTTTTGGAGTCTATTATTTTTTCTCTGTCCTTTGATTGTTCTTTTAGGACTTTTTACCCTCTTTTTGATTTTTTTTTTTTTTTTTTTTTTTTTGTAACAAAATATGGAAATACAACTTGCAGAAGGCAAAGTATGTACATATTTACAAGACTACCATCAGTGAAGTCAAAATTATGAATCCTATATTTATAAGTCACTAACATCGGCTTCACTTGGGGATGGCATTTCCTGGTGAAATGTCAAGAACTCTGATATCAGTAGCCTTCATCTTTGACTTTGGTGATCTTGTAATTTTCTTCTGTTTTCTGCAACAATTCATACTTATGACATTTCATACTGCAAAGCTTAGGGCCTTCTCTTCGGGCTTCAACTTTGTAGATAAAATCTCCAATCCAATCTACACACTTGCAATGAATATTTACAATGATAAAGTAAATCAATCTAACTGTTGAGTGACTCTGAAGAATAGTAGTGTTTCAGCATCCTACCATTCACTGGTCCTTCTTGAAGTTCAGTTCCATCCAAATTCCTGATGAAAAAGGAATTATTACCTCTGTAACCATATATCACATAGGGTCCTTGCGATAGAAAGTAAAACTTTCCATGCTTACCTTTATCTTCTCTTCGGGAGTCCCATCTCAAAACTCGATCTCCTATGAAAAAATCATCTTCTTTAACCCTTTTATCAAAATTTTTTTTGATTTTATCATGTAGAACTTGTGATTTTTCATAAACTTCTTCCCTAGTTTGTTGGAGATGTATGGTTTCATTGATTCTTTGTTGAATATCATTTGTTTCCACCTGTGATTCCTGGATAATCTTCATGATTGGGACACCCAAGGAAAAGGGGAAAACTGCATCTGTTCCATAAACAATATGATAAGGTGAAGTTCCAATAGACCTTTTTGTGGTAAGTCTATCAGCCCATAGGGCATAGACCAACTTTTTGTTCCATGTCTTTTTGATGATATTGATTAAGCTTTTGTTTGATGATTCAGCTAAACCATTACCTTGGGGATAATATGCTGTGGAATGACCTTAAGGTAATATGGTATTTATAACAGAAAGAAATCATTTTCTTGGATTTGAATGCTGCTGCATTGTCAGTAATAATCTTATGTGGGCATCCAAATCTTGACAAAATATTACTTTCTATAAATGAGATTATAATTGAATCAGTGGCTTGCCTAGTAGGAATGGCTTCTATCCACTTGGTAAAGTAATCTGTAGTAGTTAAAATCCATTTATGTTGACCTGAAGATGGAGGATTGATTTCACCTATGAAGTCTAACCCCCATAGTTGAAATGGTTTTTCAGTGGATATAGGCTTAAGAGGTAAGGGCAACAGTTTCTTTTTCCCTTCAAAAATTTGGCATTTGTGGCAAGAGGTGACAAATTTTTTAACATCAGAAAATAAAGTTGGCCAGTAGGAACTAGCTCTGAGTATTTTGTATGTTGTACTCTTCCAGTATAGATGGCCTCCACAGTCACCTACATGAAATTCCTCAAGTATTTTGTTAGCCTTAGATTTTAATAAACAATTTAGTAAAATCCCAGTGTTTTCTTTCCAGTAAAGTGCATTGTTTAAGATACAAAACCTCATTGCTTTCTGTTTGATGAATCTTTCTTTGGTTTTAGTTAGCCCAGGAGGAGCTTGTAAATGTGTTAGTACACAGATAATATCAGAGTACCATGGTGAGTCTAGATAGGCCTCACTGATCAATGGAGTCACCATCTCCTCCTGGTCATCTATTTGTGCAATGAAATTAATGTCTAAAGCATTGCAATTTGATTCAGCCATCAATCTGGCTAAACCCTGTCCTTTAATGAGCTTTGTTGGTTTGATTTCTAGATCGTATTCAAGGATAGTGGCTATCCACTTTCCTCTCCTACTATCAGGTCCATCTTATGTCAGAATATCTTTAATCACTGCATTGGGGACATATACAATGATGTGTGAATGAAGTATATAAACTTTGAAATCCTTGATGGCTTTAACCAGGGCTAAAGCCTGTTTTTCCTTTATATTATACTTCAAAGGTGCATCTCTGAGGGCTTTACTAAAGAATGAAATTGGTTGTTCAAAACCTTGATTGTTTTTTTTGCAGAAGAACTGCAGCTATGGTGTGTTCAGATGCAAAAGAAAAGATTCTGAAATATTTTGTATAATATGGGTTGATGAGGACTAGTGCTTTTGTCAAGGCCTGTTTTATGGATTCGAAAGACTATTTGGCTTTTATTGTCCATTTTATTGCAGAGTCCTTTTTAAGCATATTGTTGAGATCTTTTATGATTTCAGCCAAATTAGAGATAAATCTTCTTAAAAAATTGATTTTACCCAAGAATGCTTGAAGTTCCTTTATGTTTCTTGGTAGTTGAATGTTCAAAATAGCTTCAATTCTTGCAGGGTCTATTCTAATGCCTTCTTTGGAGATTATGTGACCTAACAGTTTTCCTTCTTCTAGTCCAAAAAGAGTCTTTTTAGGATTAAGGGATATACCATATTTTCTACACTTGATAAAAACTTGTCTCAGGTGTTCTAAGTGTTCATCATTTGTTTTTGAAAAGACAGTGATATCATCAAGGTAAATAACTAAAAATTCATGGATCTCCTTAGCAAAGGCAATATCCATTGCCCTCTGAAAAGTAGCTCCTACATTTTTCAATCCAAAAGGCATTTTCACGTACATGAAAGTGCCCCAAGGAGTGGTAAATGAAGTTTTAGTTTGATCATCTTTATGAACTAGAATTTGATTATAACCAGAGAAACCATCTAGTAAAGAAATTCTCGAAGAACCTGCCACCCTCTACAAAATATGATCCATTTTAGGCAGGGGGTAATTGTCTTTCAAGTAAGCTTTATTGAGATTTCTAAAGTCTATACATAGTCGAATTTCTCCTGTTTTCTTTCTGGTGGGCACTAAATTAGATACCCAGTCAGAATATCTGACTGGTGTAATTATTTGTGCATCAAACATTCTTTTAACTTCTTTTTCAATTAAAGGTAACAAGATTGGATTAATCCTCCTTAGTTTTTGTTGAAAAGGTTTTTTGGTTTTCTTTCAAAAGAATCTTGTGTTGAATTATGTCTTTGTTGTAAGTTTTTAAATCTTCGTAACTCCATGCAAAAACATCCTGATATTCTTTCAAAAGTTCTATGTATTTAACCTTTTCTTCTGATGACAAGGATTTTGATAATTTGATCATTTTTGGTTTTTCATTTGTCCTTAAGTTATACTCTTCTATATCAGACTTGACTGGTTCCATTTTGGCCTTTTGAGCACATCATTGGAATCAAATAAGTCTTTTAGGGGAGTTAAACCTCTGGGTAAAATGTTATGCTTTAAATCAATCAAATCTGGTTTATCTTCCATCATTTCCTCTATATCTACTTTTTCTAATTCATCTATGTCACTTTGAGTAAATATAGTAGGTCTATCAAAATTATGTTCATCTAAATTATTTAAATCATCTATTTGACAAAAATTTGAATCTATATTACAATCATTATCAATTTGACAGTTTTGAAACTTCGTTCATTGTTCAAAAAGTGATAAATTTGTTCATCTTCTGAGAAAATTTGCCAATATTTTACATTATCTGGGACAATAGGGCTGTGTTTGATTTCAACAGTGTATTTTTGTAATGGTGAAAATGGAAATTTGCAAGTGCTGGCAAAGGTTGCTAGACAATGGGCCTGCATATTCTATTTTCTAAGGATGATAACAAACTTGCTTTCTAACAAATCTTCAACCAAATCATGTGCTGTGTCCCTGTATCTGGCCAATCTAGGATTGTGAACTGAGTATTCAACGTTTATTTGCTTGTAACTAGCTCTGAATCTCCCATAACCAATATTCTCTGCCCTCTCAATTTTCTAATGATTTGCAGACCTAAGATTAAAGCCTCATATTCAACCATGTTATTGGTACATTTGAAATTCAATCTAAAGGTTGGGAATGGATTGTTTCAATGTTGGTAATCCATACACCAGCTCCAGCTCCTGATTTATTTACTGATCCATCAAAATCCAAATGCCATAAAGCCTCATGACCAATGTAATCGTCCATATTTTAAGTTTCTTATCAGTGATTTCAGTTTGGTTGTCATTATGATCAGAGTTACTGAGAATAAAGGAATCAAGATCAATAGGCGTTGAATAAATTGGATAATTGGTAGGTCTGTCAGCAATACTGATCATAAACTTCATTAAGGTTTCTCTGTAAAGCTTTTTGGGCTGTCCAAATATCGAGATAGTGGCATAACTCATGTCAAGTTGTAGAGATCCCTGCAACTTTGCTCCCCATGAGCAAGAAAGAAGCATATCATACTTTGGCGGGATATCGGCTACCACAACATCCATGATCATGCTTTTACTAGAATATTGGACTAAGTTTACACACAGGTCTTTAATCAATCCTATGCATTGGACTTTGGATGAGTCAAATGAAAACAGATCTTTATATGGTCAGGTTATGTCTAGATTCAGGGTTTCCATTATTGCTTTGGGCATTAGGTTATGGGAAGCTCCAGTGTCTAGCATAGCATTGTGTAATATCTGATCATGTACAGTAAGACTTAAATAAAATGGAGGTACTGACCCATCTGAATGCTTACCATCTACATTTGGACCGAAGATTAATTTAGGTCTATTTTCACTCATATTAATTGTATCCTCATTTTCATTTACATTCAATGCTTCAGTAACAATAGATCTATACAAGTCATTTTTAGCCAATTCTACTAAGGGAACAATTATCTTTAACTTGGATATTTCAGATTGCATGTTAAATGTTGACTGAGATTTGATGGCTTGAATTATTTCATCTTTTGGAACTATGGTTTGTGATGATTTTTCTTGTGTTTCAACAATTTTACCTTTGTTTTGAGGTTTCTTTTTGTCTTCTGTTTGAGTTTCTTGGTTTCTGCTATCTTTAATTGTTTTTTTAGGAATAGTTTGAGTGTTAGCAGATGCTTTATCAGATTTGGGATTCTCAACAGAAGATTTAGGATTTGATGATTTTGAGTCAGTTGGATTCTTTTTTGGCTCATTGACTGTTGCTGAATTGGTGGTCTTTGTAGTATTAGCCTTTTGGGCATCTTTGGAGGATTGAGCCACCTCATCAGTAATATCTACAATCTTTGGACTTTGCTGTTTTTTGGGACTGGGTGGGTTCGAATTTTGTTTATTTTCTCTGGGAAGAATGTGCAAAAGTTTCATTTTGGGAGCCTCAATTTTCTTTTTGTTTTGTCTTTGTTGGGTTGGAGCATTGTTCTTTATAGTAGGCTCATTGGTTTTCTTGCTCCTAAGGTTATATTGGCTGTGAATTTCATTGATTGCGAAGTCATAACCTTGCTTATAATCGAAGGATTCACCAGATTCCACTTTGAACTGTTGTAGTTCAAAGAGTTTTTGATCCTCCTGAGTGAGGAAAATTGTATTGTTTTCATCTATCCCCAGAACTATGTTGATGTCTTCCTCCTCAACATTGTTTTGTGAACTCTCTGCAAAGTTTTCTTGGAATGGGGGTCTTATGTTCTGATCCGGGGAGGGTTATTTACCTTTCCCAGGATTGCTGTTTTTCCTGTAGTTGTGATTCCTGATTTGGGATTGATTCTCCCATTGTGGTTTTCTTTCAATATGATCTAGTTTTTCAACTACTTTTTCTAATGTTTTGTTGATAAAATCAAATTTGCCATCTAAGTTTGAAGCCTCTTCTTTGATAGTAACCCTTCTTTTGTTTCTCATTCTAGCTTTTTTAGCAAGGATATTGATTTCTACTCCAACAGCATTTAGTTGCATTTGTTCTAGGGTGTCTGCATCCCTTTCTCTGAGTTGATAGGCCATGTCTACATCAAAGCAATTAGGGAATCTGAGCAGCACGGAATATGGAGTGGGCTTAAGGTCTACAGGAATAGAATTGTAAACACTGTTGTATCTGGTGCAAAAATCTTGGACAGACTCATTGGGGGCTCTCTTAACATCATCAAACTCAGATAGTATTTGCATAGGATTCTTCTTCTTTTCCCATTTATTTAGGAAGGCTCTATGGAATGCAGCTAAGTCTGCTATAGTACCAGCACCTAAACTTCTAAACCATGTTTTTACTTCTCCAGTTAAGCTTTGTGCAAAGAACCTCATTCTGACATCATATTCATCTATCTCATAAATTTCCCAAAAATCATTCATTCTAGTGATATGCTGTTGTGCAATGATTTGTGAAAAATTATCAAACAATGGGATGTCCTTTTGGTAATTTTGGGGCATGTCATGGAGATTTTGAGGTAAGACCAAGGGAGCATATTTGGCTGCCATGGCTTGGATTCTTGCTGAACTGAGAGGTACAATAGTAATTGCAGGGGTGGTGCTGAACAGTGGATGTACTTGAAGAGCTTGAAAAAGGAGATGAAAAAGTAGTGTGGCTAGGGCCTATGGTGGTGGTTGTAATAGATTTAGTGAATGATGGAAATACTACTTTAGGTTGCAAGGGTAGCTCAGGGATGAATGGATCTGTGGATGAACTAGTGGTGGATTGAGGATATGATGAATATATGATCCTAGGCTGCAAAGGCAACTCAGGACTAACAAGCTCCAAAGGAGAACTGATAATGGAATCTGTAAATGAGGTGGCAACATACAAAGTAGAATTTGTTGCTGGGAAAATAGTGGTGTATAATTGAGAAACCTGCCTAAATTAAGAAAAAATCATTAACTGGGAGGCTTCATCAATGTCTTTAACTTTAGTGACACTTACCTTTTTATCGACTTTTGACTTTCATTTATCCGATTTATTAGGTACGTCGAAACAACTTTCTCTCGCTTTTAATTCACAAAGTAAACAGGATATTGTGTGCCAGCTTCTCCTTTAACCGCTTTAGACTTGGTTCTAAATAGTGATTTTTCAAACTTCAAATCAAATTCAATATCTGATAAGCTTACTAATTCTTTGATTAAATAATCAGCCCTTTTCAGGGGTACTTTAGTTTCTGAACTAACAGTTTGTTTTTTCTTTTTTCCTATTTGTCCGGATTGTCTACTATATCTGCAGGGTTGGGATCAGGGTTGGATCTAGTATAATAGACTTTCTTTGGAGCCAAAATGATTATTGTATAGATACCCACAACCTTTAAACTTAATCTTAAAGTAGAAAAGATATGTTTAAAAATAATCCTTCAAGATTAAACTTAAAACTGGAGAGTGGTTAGTCCCGAGTATGGTCGCCAGTATGTTATCACCCTAGTAATTCTTAGGTCATGGGATTTTGGTTTATAGTTAAAAAAAACCAGGGGTAACCAAGAACCTCTTTTTAAATCTAGGATCTAGCCTTCCTAAATTCCAGAGAGGGATCTCTCCTCAAGATTTAGCTTTGTTTTATAATGGATTTTAGGCTAGCTATGAGTGGACAGTTTGTTTTGATTTTAGAATGTTGGTGGGAATAAAGGACTACAAGGGAAACCATAGAAATATCTACCTAACCATTCGTCAATGGGGTCAAATTTATAGCACACAAGACTAGAAAAATAAGATCAAAATAACAAATATACTAAGGACAAGATAGATGATCTTCAAAGGGTTTGAAAAGGCTATTTTGATGAAGTGGTATGATCTGGACTAAGGGAAGTTAAGAATCCTTAGATCACAAAAAAGGAAGAGGGAAATTGAGGTCAAATGAGACTAAAGAGCAATTAAGAATTCTAAAGTCTAGAAATCAGCAAAAAACATAAACATGAAAACTAGTAAGAACAAAGAACTTTTTACACTGATTTTGTAATACCTTTCCTAGTTATTCATTTAAGATGGAAAATAACACAAGATGTATGAATGAAACTTAAAGAAATAAACAATGAAAATTGGAAGATACAATACTCATCTAATCAGCATGAGAATCATTAGTTATGATCTCTATTTGCTTCAGTTTCCAGCCTGCTGCTTCAACTTAACTCACATAAAATCCCAATGCTTTCAACAAAAAAAGTCTATAGCAGTCTTCATAATTTTATTCCACCTAAAATAATTCGAAGAATGATGTATTTATACAAGTAAATTTTTTAGAAAATATCTCAAAGTTCGAGAGAATATCTCAAGAGAAAATAGGAATTATTACATAAGAAGAGGGAAAGTTGCAAAACAGATGGCAAACTGTCCTCTTTTACAAGAAAAAATATATCAGGTTTATCTACTCACACCGATTTTTTGTTTAATGAAGTGTTGTTGAGTGAATAGAATATCTTCGTGGGAAGGATCGAGTATATGCTCTTCCTTTTCCACGTTCTACTCTGATACTCTTTAACTCTGTTTTTTCACTGTTTTACTGCTGTAATTGAAAAATAACCAAATTGAGTCATTAAATGTACTCCATCTACCTCCTTCTCTAGAATTATCTATCTTTCCTATAAAAACCCAGAAATAAGACATTAGAAGGGTTCCAGATTTCTATCAGCAGACTGTGCAGCGAGAAGGCTTTTGTATACATTTTGTAATACTTCTGTGTGAAGGCTCAGAGCCCGTAGGGTCTCAGTGAGGAGGAGTTATAACTGTAATGAGGATTTTGGTCTTTGGTATCTCACAGTATGTAATTTTCTCTTATATGTTAATACAATATCTCATTTTATGCTATTTATCTTCTTGTATCATGTTCTAGAATGCGAGCGGCTCACTAGTTTGCAGTAAGGATTCATCCATGTTGATGCCCTTTCTGGAATTAGTCAAGCGCTTTAAATAGGCCTAGTCATGATATACTGTTCCATGTTCACTTCATCCATATTTTCTGCTATATTAGTTGCTTGAGGGGGGTGCTTTTAAAACGCCATTGTCATATAAGGATTCATAAATTAATATGCCCTTATGTGGCTCTGTTGTGTATCTGGGTATCAGTCTCATGTTAACTAATATCTTCTTTATTTTTCCTCACTGCACTCATTTCCTGATATTTGATTTCTGTGATATATTATCTGAACTGGCCCACTTTACAGTAAGCTGTCTCTTAACTGTCTGATGCCTTTGTATTGGAGTTTTGCATAATGTCCCTACACTATTCTTGTCTTTGTATCAGCTTCTGAGAGAGATTGGTCCCATTCTAAACTAATTTCCTTGTTCAACAAGAGATAGTAAGCGAGCTTTTGGATTGACAACCCAAGCTATATGAAGAGCTCCTTGCTATATTAAGATGTCCTAGGCACTGGTCTATGGCAACTCTAGACTGTCTCTAGGGGTGACAAAATTGTCCACAACATGAAGCATGGGAGAAAACTTTTCTCCTATAGAGTTACCCATTTTGGGGGATAACAAGTCCTATTTACAACAAGATTATTTACCATGGAAAATATTGGAAATGTACCTAATACAAGCATCCAACCAAGACATAAGAGTACCAAGATTATATTTGGATCCTGCAGTTCTCAAGCAGAACAAAACAGTAGTTTGAGGTTCCCTTTGACACTGTTTTAAGTATTAACATGGATGGACATGCTAGTTCCATTGAGGATCTTTAGCTTATCTGCAGACTTCAACACAATTTCCTTCTTTTTCTTCCTTTATGTGCATCATGTGTCTAGATTGCTTCCCATCCTCATTTTCATTTACATTTGCATAATTGTATCCTCATTTTCATTTACATTTGCATAATTGTATCCTCATTTTCATTTACATTCAATGCTTCAGTAACAATAGATCTATACAAGTCATTTTTAGCCAATTCTACTAAGGGAACAATTATCTTTAACTTGGATATTTCAGATTGCATGTTAAATGTTGACTGAGATTTGATGGCTTGAATTATTTCATCTTTTGGAACTATGGTTTGTGATGATTTTTCTTGTGTTTCAACAATTTTACCTTTGTTTTGAGGTTTCTTTTTGTCTTCTGTTTGAGTTTCTTGGTTTCTGCTATCTTTAATTGTTTTTTTAGGAATAGTTTGAGTGTTAGCAGATGCTTTATCAGATTTGGGATTCTCAGCAGAAGATTTAGGATTTGATGATTTTGAGTTAGTTGGATTCTTTTTTGGCTCATTGACTGTTGCTAAATTGGTGGTCTTTGTAGTATTAGCCTTTTGGGCATCTTTGGAGGATTGAGCCACCTCATCAGTAATATCTACAATCTTTGGACTTTGCTGTTTTTTGGGACTGGGTGGGTTCGAATTTTGTTTATTTTCTCTGGGAAGAATGTGCAAAAGTTTCATTTTGGGAGCCTCAATTTTCTTTTTGTTTTGTCTTTGTTGGGTTGGAGCATTGTTCTTTATAGTAGGCTCATTGGTTTTCTTGCTCCTAAGGTTATATTGGCTGTGAATTTCATTGATTGCGAAGTCATAACCTTGCTTATAATCGAAGGATTCACCAGATTCCACTTTGAACTGTTGTAGTTCAAAGAGTTTTTGATCCTCCTGAGTGAGGAAAATTGTATTGTTTTCATCTAACCCCAGAACTATGTTGATGTCTTCCTCCTCAACATTGTTTTGTGAACTCTCTGCAAAGTTTTCTTGGAATGGGGGTCTTATGTTCTGATCCGGGGAGGGTTATTTACCTTTCCCAGGATTGCTGTTTTTCCTGTAGTTGTGATTCCTGATTTGGGATTGATTCTCCCATTGTGGTTTTCTTTCAATATGATCTAGTTTTTCAACTACTTTTTCTAATGTTTTGTTGATAAAATCAAATTTGCCATCTAAGTTTGAAGCCTCTTCTTTGATAGTAACCCTTCTTTTGTTTCTCATTCTAGCTTTTCTAGCAAGGATATTGATTTCTACTCCAACAGCATTTAGTTGCATTTGTTCTAGGGTGTCTGCATCCCTTTCTCTGAGTTGATAGACCATGTCTACATCAAAGCAATTAGGGAATCTGAGCAGCACGGAATATGGAGTGGGCTTAAGGTCTGCAGGAATAGAATTGTAAATACTGTTGTATCTGGTGCAAAAATCTTGGACAGACTCATTGGGGGCTCTCTTAACAGCATCAAACTCAGATAGTATTTGCATAGGATTCTTCTTCTTTTCCCATTTATTTAGGAAGGCTCTATGGAATGCAGCTAAGTCTGCTATAGTACCAGCACCTAAACTTCTAAACCATGTTTTTACTTTTCCTGTTAAGCTTTGTGCAAAGAACCTCATTCTGACATCATATTCATCTATCTCATAAATTTCCCAAAAATCATTCATTCTAGTGATATGCTGTTGTGCAATGATTTGTGAAAAATTATCAAACAATGGGATGTCCTTTTGGTAATTTTGGGGCATGTCATGGAGATTTTGAGGTAAGACCAAGGGAGCATATTTGGCTGCCATGGCTTGGATTCTTGCTGAACTGAGAGGTACAATAGTAATTGCAGGGGTGGTGCTGAACAGTGGATGTACTTGAAGAGCTTGAAAAAGGAGATGAAAAAGTAGTGTGGCTAGGGCCTATGGTGGTGGTTGTAATAGATTTAGTGAATGATGGAAATACTACTTTAGGTTGCAAGGGTAGCTCAGGGATGAATGGATCTGTGGATGAACTAGTGGTGGATTGAGGATATGATGAATATATGATCCTAGGCTGCAAAGGCAACTCAGGACTAACAAGCTCCAAAGGAGAACTGATAATGGAATCTGTAAATGAGGTGGCAACATACAAAGTAGAATTTGTTGCTGGGAAAATAGTGGTGTATAATTGAGAAACTGGAGGTTTAAATTGAGACAAAAAATTGGCTAACTTTATAGCTTCATCAATGTCTTTAACTTTAGTGACACTTACCCTTTTTACTGGACTTTGACTTTCAGTTTTATCTGATTTAATAGGTGCTGAAATAACTTTCTGCTTTTCATTCACAAAGGAAGTAAAAATAGGATCTAAAACAGTTTCCTTTAAATCAGTTTTAGACTTGGTTCTAAATAAAGATTTTTCAAACTTCAAATCAAATTCAATATCTGATAAGCTTACTAATTCTTTGGGTAAAGAATCAACGCTTTTCAGGGGTACTTTAGTTTCTGAACTAACAGTTTGTTTTTTCTTTTTTCCTATCTGGTCTGGATTGTCTACTATATCTGCAGGGTTGGGATCAGGGTTGGATCTAGTATAATAGACTTTTTTGGGAGCCAGAATGTTTATTGTGTAAATACGCACAACTTTTAAACTTAATCTTAAAGTAGAACAGATATATTTAAAAATCTTCCTTCAAGATTAAACTTAAAACTGGAGAGTGGTTAGTTCCCCAGTATGGTCGCCAGTGTGTTATCACCCTAGTAATTCTTAGGTCGTGGGATTTTGGTTTATAGTTAAAAAAAACCAGGGGTAACCAAGAACCTCTTTTAGAATTCAGGATCTAGCCTTCCTGAGTTCTGGAGAGGGATCTCTCCTTAAGATTTAGCTTTGTTTTGTAATGGATTTTAGGCTAGCTATGAGTGGACAATTTTGGTTTGATTTTTTGAATGTTGGTAGGAATAAAGGACTACAAGGGAAACCATAGAAAGATCTACCTAACCATTGGGCAATGGAGTCAAATTTATAGCAAACAAGACTAGAAAACTAAGGTCAAAAGAACAAATATACTAAGGGGAAGATAGATGATCTTCAGAGGGTTTAAAAAGGCTATTTTGATGAAGTGATATGATCTGGACTAAGGGCAATTAAGAATCCTTAAATCACAGAAAAGGAAGAGGGAAATTGAGGTCAAACGAGACCAAAGAGCAATTAAGAACTCTAAAGTCTGAAAATCAGCAGAAAACATAAACATGAAAACTAGTAAAAACAGAGAGCTTTTTACACTGATTCTGTAATACCTTTCCTAGTTTTTCATTTAAGATGGAAAATAACACAAGATGTATGAATGAAACCTAAAGAAATAAACAATGAAAACTAGAAGATACAATACTCATATGATCAGCACGAGGATCATTAGTTATGATGTCTATTTGCTTCAGTTTCCAGCCTGCTGCTTCAACTTAACTCGCATAAAATCCCAATGTTTTCAACAAAAAAGTCTATAGTAGTCTTGACAAATTTTATTCCACCCAAAATACTTTGAAGAATGAAGTATTTATACAAGTAAATTACTTACAAAATATTTCAAAAGTTTGAGAGAATGTCTCAAGAAAAAATAGGAATTATTACAAAAGAAGAGGGACCGCTGCAAAACAGTTTGCAAGCTGTCCTCTTTTACAAGAAAAATAGAACAGTTTATCTACTCACACTGATTTTTTGTTTAGCTGGAAGTGTTGTTGGCATTTGGGACATTATCTTGTGGAAGATGACTTGGAGTATACTCTTCCTTTTCCACGTTCTACTCTGATACTCTTTAACTCTGTTTTTTCACTGTTTTACTGCTGTAATTGAAAAATAACCAACAGTAACATTTGCTTTTTACTGATACACTTTGACAACTGATACTCTTTGACATTGATTTTTCACCCTGAGGTAACAGTAAAATATGACTTCTTCATGTAATTGCTGCTCTTTGTCTGTCAAATTCACATCAGATCTGTGAATTCTTTCCATTGTTCAGTAGTGGGAATCTTCATATTCTTCAGTTTTCTATAACTTTCTTCAGCTTCTGTATATTTTGAAAAATTTGGTTTTACTATGAATATGTGCTTGATTTCATTCTGTAGAAAAAACAAATTCTCAAAATATTGCAAAACTGCTTTACCACTTGGAGACCCTTGTGGTAAAGGTTTATTCACTTGCTCTTTAGCATAAGCTCTGATTTTCTGGTCATAGTCCTTTTGCACCATTAATTTCTCATTAAATCCATGGATATCTGGAAGTCCTGATTTTAGCAGTAGGTCATATTTGGTCTTGAATTTAGCAATTGATATGTTCATAGTATCACACTTTTCTTGCAGATTATTCATAATGTTTCTTTTGGTGAGGATTTTTCTGATTTGCAGGATGGGTTTTGTTCTGTCAGGAATTTTCAACTCTTCTAATTCTTCCTTGTTCTTGCTGTTCAAAATTGCTATGAGTTGGATTGCTTGTGGTGGCTTATTTTCAAGTTCTTTCTTTGTTTTATCAATTTCTGCAATTGCAGCCTGTAGCAACTCTTTTTGCTCATAAATGATCTGAATGGAAGGCCATTGTGAGTGAATGACTTCAATGATATTGGTCCATGGATAATTCTTAATATAAGATATCTGCTCAGTGAGATTAACCTGTTGTTGAAGAATATTTACCTATTCCTGCAATCTGTTGGCTCTTTGCTCATGTCTTTTAGATGTAATTAAGGCATCTCTGTTAGATGTTTCAAGATTTTTGATGGTGCCTTTCAAGTTGATTATTTCTTTATCTTTTAAGGACATGTCTTCCATAGCCTTTACTATGGCAGTTGTTTCCCATATTGGATTTACCTGTGAAGTAGATGAAGAAGTGGCAGAGATATCTTTAGAAGTGATTGACACTGCAGTTTCCAATACTCCTTTCGGTGCCAAATGTTCTGCCAAAGTAGAGGGAAATGCTGAAATTATAGTTGGAATAACCGTGGGAATAGAGACTTCATGAGCCTTCTTCAATGTTTCATTTTCTTGCATTAAAGATTCCATTTGATTTTCCATATCTTTAATCTGAGCTGTCATCTTTAGAACCAGTTGAATTAATTCATCATTCTCTGTCTTTTGCTGAAGGATCTCTTTTGCCTGAGGATGTTCACTCTGAGGTAATTTGAGTTGCCTTCTTAGGGCAGCAATATCTTCATTTTTCTGTTTTATCAAAGCCTTTGCAATTTCAATGTTAGCTAGATCTGCTCCAGCTTCAATTACCAAATCCTCTAATGCTTTGATTCTCAATCCATTAGCATGCAAGGATGCTTTGTCCAATTTCATTTGTGTCTGCAGATTTGACACAGTCTTCTAAAGCTTACAAGCACTCATTGTTTTATTGACGACTTTTGAATACATCTCTGTAGTGCTTCTATGGAAGTCTATTTGGTCTAATTCATGAAAAGCATCTGCATCTACCTCCAAATCTGTCTTTGAATAATCTGCCACTGTCATAGGATTAGCCACTGTAGGCTTTAAAAATGACATTATCAATTTATTGGATGAATAGTCAAAAGCAATGAGAAGTCTATCATTATTCCCTGTTTTCTCTTTGAGAAACTGGGAATAGACTTCATTTTTTATTTCTTCATTCTTCTCCCTAATTTTCCTGAACTTGATCTGAATGTCTGAATCTCTGTTATCAGTTGCCTTTGAGGAAGAAGGAATTTCTACATCATTTTGTTTCTCAACCATCACTGTATCTTTATCCTGTGTTTCAATTTGGCTCTTTTGAAGCTCTCTGAGTGTTTCAGTTACTATCACTGTTGCCTCATCATCAGTTTCCTGACCATTATTATCATCAATTTCAATTGATTTATCCTTCTCTTCAGTAGTTAATTTGGTTCTCTTGCTATAGGAGGTTTTAAATTTCTTGCTTGTGATCGTTTCTGCCATATAATTGATCTCTTCTCTGCTTCTTTTGTGAGATACCTCTGCTTCTTTATCAATTGTAGCCACCTGTGTTCCCTGTGTATTAACATTCTACATTACTTGTGCATCATCATCAATCAAAGTATTTGGCTCCCATTCATTCTGATTGGAAAATTTCTCAATTTGTGGCTTTGACTCATGTAGGAAAGGAGTCAACTTGCATTTTACCCTGATAGTGCTCAAAATACCCTGAGGGTCATAATTCCACATGAAGCTTTCTTGGAAATTGTACTCGTTTAATTTGATAGTTATCTCTTTCATAGCTTCTTTGTTGTTAACTATAAATGGTCCAATCTGATTCTTGAGTTTGAATTGGGTCTTCTTCCTGGAGGCCATGAAATTTACTGCATCTGTATTTAAGATTTGCCTTAAATATTCTAAGGCAAAGATTCTTGTAGTTACAAACCTTGGTAGTTTGTATGGAGCCAAGAGTGCACCATACACTCTAATTTCTGTGTGATTCCTGTATAAATACCAATCCCCTGATTTACAGTTCTCAGACAACTGTAAAATCCTCTTTGTCTCTTCATTTATTCTTGGAGTTTCAGCTTTATTCAACAAGTTCATAGCTGGTATTATGAACAAGTCATTGAAATCTGTGTAGTTGTACTGACTGCTATCTTTCCTTAAAATAGATGTCCAAAATACTACTGACAGAAGTTTCCCTTCTACATCTAATTTCTGCAACTCAATAGGGAATTTTTCTGCTTGATAATACAAGAAAAGATGTAGTAGATATGATGTATATCTAAATACCCCCTCCTCTGGTAATTTTGTCAATTGGTAGTGCATATTCTCAGCAATAAGCTTAGCAAAATTAAAGATTATGGATGGAGGCTGGCCAGGAGTCAATGTCGATAGAAAACCCAAGATAGAAGCATCAATAAATTCATCATTGTCATATCCAAGTATGAATGACAACATGGAGACAATCTGCCTTGTATTTTCAGGGAAATCAAATGTATCATAGGGTGGATTTACTTTAGAGACATCAACATGATTTGGCCAAAAGGTCTGAAAGATATTGACCTGGTAGGAAAATCTAAATCCAAGTAAAGCTGGGTCAAATCCTCTATTGACAGTGAGACTGAATTAGGGTCATGTTTCATTTGCAGCATGGAATTAATGGACTCAGCATTGATATAGAACATGACTTTCCTATCTTTATTAACAATACACCTCTGATCTGGGAGGTAATACAACTGACATAGTTTGACAAAATCTGGAGCCTGATGAGTAAGAGGAACAACATATTTTGGCAAATTGGAATCCCAGATGGGTACATCATCTTTGACCTTTTCTATAGATTTTCCAAAACACCAATTGTGGACTTCTAGCGGGTTGAATTCAACTAAAGGATCAAAGATTCTATAATCAATATCAATTAATGAGCTACTTTCTTGAGAAGTTATGGGAGGTTGAACAGGTCTGACTACTTCAGTTGTTTCGGCGGTAAGTGCAGAAGTGGGCTTATTGAGTTTGGAAGGCTCAGGCTGAGGCAACTTGCTAGAGACATTTTTTTGGGATTTTGGACCTCCAGACTTGGGAGTGACTTGTTTCTTAGTCATTTTGGATGAACAAAGCAAGATTAAACAGTTTGCTAAGTTCTTTTTGAGAAACAAAAGGCAATTGAAAGGCTTTTTTGGCAAATTCAGACTCTGGGTAGGGTTTTAAGGTGGCAGAATAGATTTACTGTATGCAGAAGGTCTTTTAGATCAAATTCAGCAGTGAAAATGGTCTTGGAATAGTTTAAAACCTTAAAAATGGAAACAGTGGATTTTAGAGAAATTTTGACAGGGTTTCTCCTGTATTTTGAAGGTTTTAATACTTTCTCAGAAGGGTAATTCAACTTTCTTTAGTAAATGGCAGTTCAATTAGCTTACTTTCCTTGGAATTTAAGGATTTTTACAGGTTGGAATGGTGAAAATTACTTGTGAAAGGTATGATTTGCGGTCACAAGGAGTTACTGGTCTGCAACAATCTTTAGTTCCGTTGAATTTGGCTGGCAGAGGTTGTGGAGATTCTTGGGAACAACTTTCAGAGTAAAAATGATTTACAGGTTCAGAGAAGACTCGAAAATGGCATCGGGAGGCTTTGCAAAGGGTTCTCAGTAGTTTGAATGGTGAATGCGTGAAATATGATGAAAATAGTGAAAAACTAAGGCATAAAACCTTAAGTCTAATCAAAATTCAATCACATTTATTGCAGGAATGCTATTAATGGCGGGAGTGGTTTTAATTTGGACCGGACAGTTTTCGTGCAGCTTTGAGGTGGTAAGCTGTATTTCGCTTTTTGCACGCGATCGAATGAAATGTTGGCATGTCGGCAGCAGGTGGTATCGGGAAACAACTTTTATTGCGTGATTTTTTGAAAACATTGGACGATCATTTTAGTCGCGCGATATTTGATATGCATCGTCGGATCTAGCTCCGAGATGCGAACGGTCAGGGTTTGACTGAAAGATGCGGGGTAGATGCAGTGGGGCTAGGGCTTTGAACGCTGGCCGTAGATCTGATGAGTAATAGATCTACGGTGGATGTTTAGCGCGATAAGGATGGTGGGGACGGGGATAATGAGTTATCGGGTTAAATGTGGAGCGTCGAATTTAAAAAGTTATTGAGGATCTAACGGCTGTAATGTAACGTGATCGGGAAGAATGGGGGCTGGGGATTGGTTAATCGTGCTCATCTTAAACCGTTAGATCAAAAAGACTAGAATGATTTGAAGGCTGAGATTAAACCCGAAGGTGAGGAGGGATTTGTTAAAGTTTTATGTATAAACAGATTTTATACATTGAATAAAGTGGATGGGCGGGGTATTAAAGGGTTTTAACAAAGGTTAGGACTTTGGTAAAAGGAACTTTACCCAAGGTTAAGATTGTGGTAAACGGATATGTATTGGGGAAAATGGATAAGGTTATATTTTTAACCTTGAGTTAAGGGTAGTCGGGAAAGGAAAAATTAACAGAGGGATAAGTGTTATGAAGTTTAGTTTAAATTAAACTTCAGGAATTACATTTTTGTTTTAAACATATGTAAAATATGTTTAATGATTTTTTGTATATTTTTATTATATAGTTAATTAAATCAAACTGATTTAATAACCATACAAGGCGGGATATTTATATAATGATATATTTAACCAAGGGGGGTTTAATGTGGGTTTTTATTTAAGCATGTGGGGATAATAAACTTTGGCTTAAAGTTATATTAATGGGTTTTTGGGGCTATTTAATAAAAAGAGAGTTATATAAAATAGGAGAAGGTTATTTTCTAGGGATTTATTAAATAAATTAAAGTTAATATGACAAGGGAAAAATGTATACTCAAAACACATTAATATAACTAAGATAAGTGAAGATTAAAGGCAAATTTGCATTATAATAACTTCATCACTCAAACTTAGAATAAATTGTCATTTTGAGGGTTTTATGCTTTCATGAGATGTGGGAAGTTAATCAGATGAGGATTAAAGCATCATTAAGTAAACATGAGGTTTTTACTTATGATATTTTCAGAGAAATGAATGCATGAATGGAAAATGATTTGATTTTTGGGATTAATATAGACATTTAACATTTTCAACTAATCAGCCATAGAGCCTTGGGTCCGGTCTCAACAGAAGTCAAGGAAATGCCTTGAGCCTTTCTGACTGATAATTTAGAATGATAAATGGCTATGGGGAATGGAAGTTAGTTATTTGCAGCCTTGGTGAATAATTTTTACAATGATGCTTTTCACCTTCTTCTACCTACCCAATTTTAACTGCTAACATTTTTTCTTCCATTTTGATTAGGTGCATTTGAGCTAGCAACCTTTACAGCATTTATTCTTTCAGAAAGTAGTAAAACGATCTAATTCTACACTTATTTCATCCAGGAATCCAGATTAAAGTGTTGGATTCACTTATTCTCTACTTAACTACGGAATTGTCATGATTAAACTGTATGAAAATTCTTTATTCTCTATCTACAACAAGTGAAATTGAAAAATGATGAGTCAAGATTAAATTGTTCAACTCATCACAGATTATGGCATTTATTGACGCTTTGCCATAATCAACTGCAAAAAGTAAATTAGTGGCATTTAGGCTTGCACACTTTCATGTTTTATTCATCTTTTTTCTTTTGGGGTCTATTATTTTTTCTAAGTCCTTTGATTGTTGTTTTATGACTTTTTACCCTCTTTTTGATTATTTTTTTTAATTTTTTTTTACAAAATATGGGAATACAACACGCAGAAGGCAAAGTATGTACATATTTACAAGACTACCATCAGTTAAGTCAAAATTATGAATCCTATATTTATAGGTCACTAACACTAGGTATGAAGATTAACCCCCCATTTAAGGTGAGAGAACAAGATCACAGTCAAAACCACTCCTCCTTCTAAGTCTAATCAATATGCCCAAATACAATCAAGCATAAGCACCCGATTGCAAAATGAATAAAGCACCTTTTGATTAGAAGCCCACCTTCGTTCATGTGCTCATGCCGGATGGGTGAGAAGCATATGACTGATGCAGGTGCCAGAGATATAATGGCACATCATCAGCTACTGGTGGTTGTTGGGGGTTGCATGACTGGCCGGCTAGATGTGAAGTGTTGTGCATATTCCCTCCTCCATTTAAAATTTTGACCACCAGTTCCTTTTAGATCTGTTCCAAATATCTTTCGTGATAAAAAACCTCCATATTGCGCTCATCACCACCTTTTCCGCTCCAAAATACATTATCCAAAGGTTAAAAACCCGCTATTAAAATTATATCGAGCCTTAGCCCCTTTTCCTGTCGTCATCACATGACCCGAGCCCGAAAACCACAAGCTGAAAGGAAAGGGAGCTTATTGTTTTATGTTTCGGGTGCAATGGTGGCCGTCTGATCGAGTCCAATCAACGGAGCGGCGATCGTTCTATGTGGAGGGCCCCGCGCACAGAAAACCGGACGTAAATCTCGCACCACTTCCACCGAGCCGGCGGTATTTACCATGGGGGCAGCGATTCCATTAAAAACGCGCCGCGTGTCTTTGGTACGGGCCCTAAAAACCGCTTTCCCGCGCGTTAAAGTCTGTACAAAGGTCGGGCAGCGGAACTCACCCGCACCGTTAGATCTGCTGACCTCAATCCGACGGCGGATATCCTCTGAAGTTGCTCGCCCGTTATCTCGTGTCTGTCATGTCCTGTGGCCCACCATTGTGCTGCTCCCATCGACTTCCAGCCGTTGATCTGTGTTTGCAATCCGACGGCCCAGAACTCGGTCTCCCCGTCTGTTGACTCCGCTGCCACGTCGCCTTTCCACTTGTCCCCCGTACATCCACGTGTTTTACTCTCGCGCGTCCGTAATATTCCTCCCCGCCATATCTATATATATGTGTGTGGTTTCATTCACATCCTCCATTTTTATTCATTCCTCACGACCAAACTGTTCTACGTGTAAAATTCACGATCTCTTTGTTTAATCAGAATCTCCATTGTCTTTCCTCCGCCACCTTGCGTGTTCTTGTCATCCGTTCGTGCCCGCGACGTCATCATCATCTCCACCTCCATGTTCCTTACCTCTGAGTCTGGTTTCTCTAATGCTTTTGTGGGTTTTGCAGGTTCCAAGATGATAAAGAGGCCTCATAATTTATCGCCTCCATTGCAGAGGTCAAGAGCATATCAAAGGACATATTTTGCTGGCGAAATTTAAGAAAGAGGTCGAGGGTAGTTGCGTGGAATGACTATCATTAAATAAAACAAAGACATGAACCTACAGAACTGTCCAGAGAAAATCAAGGGATGCTCTGCCCTGCATTAAAAATCCAGGATTTAAATTCAAAGTTAAAAGTCGAGAGTACAGTACAGAATTGCAGGCTATCTCAGGGTTTTACGGCAACAGATTTTCCCTCTTTCAGTAAGAGGCAGAACATTGTATATATTATTATTTGTGTCCTGTTCATGAAGACATTTTCATCTTCAGCATTTATTTCTAAAGGCAGATTGTAAAGTACAGTCATTTATATTCAGTCATTCATAGAGTGGGCGCGAATCCTTTCCGCCATTTTTGTTCAAATTGAGTCATTAAATGTACTCCATCTACCTCCTTCTCTAGAATTATCTATCTTTCCTATAAAAACCCAGAAATAAGACATTAGAAGGGTTCCAGATTTCTATCAGCAGACTGTGCAGCGAGAAGGCTTTTGTATACATTTTGTAATACTTCTGTGTGAAGGCTCAGAGCCCGTAGGGTCTCAGTGAGGAGGAGTTATAACTGTAATGAGGATTTTGGTCTTTGGTATCTCACAGTATGTAATTTTCTCTTATATGTTAATACAATATCTCATTTTATGCTATTTATCTTCTTGTATCATGTTCTAGAATGCGAGCGGCTCACTAGTTTGCAGTAAGGATTCATCCATGTTGATGCCCTTTCTGGAATTAGTCAAGCGCTTTAAATAGGCCTAGTCATGATATACTGTTCCATGTTCACTTCATCCATATTTTCTGCTATATTAGTTGCTTGAGGGGGGTGCTTTTAAAACGCCATTGTCATATAAGGATTCATAAATTAATATGCCCTTATGTGGTTCTGTTGTGTATCTGGGTATCAGTCTCATGTTAACTAATATCTTCTTTATTTCTCTTCACTGCACTCATTTCCTAATATTTGATTTCTGTGATATATTATCTGAACTGGCCCTCTTTACAGTAAGCTGTCTCTTAACTGTCTGATGCCTTTGTATTGGAGTTTTGCATAATGTCCCTACACTATTCTTGTCTTTGTATCAGCTTCTGAGAGAGATTGGTCCCATTCTAAACTAATTTCCTTGTTCAACAAGAGATAGTAAGCGAGCTTTTGGATTGACAACCCAAGCTATATGAAGAGCTCCTTGCTATATTAAGATGTCCTAGGCACTGGTCTATGGCAACTCTAGACTCTCTAGGGGTGACAAAATTGTCCACAACATGAAGCATGGGAGAAAACTTTTCTCCTATAGAGTTACCCATTTTGGGGGATAACAGGTCCTATTTACAACAAGATTATTTACCATGGAAAATATTGGAAATGTACCTAATACAAGCATCCAACCAAGACATAAGAGTACCAAGATTATATTTGGATCCTGCAGTTCTCAAGCAGAACAAAACAGTAGTTTGAGGTTCCCTTTGACACTGTTTTAAGTATTAACATGGATGGACATGCTAGTTCCATTGAGGATCTTTAGCTTATCTGCAGACTTCAACACAATTTCCTTCTTTTTCTTCCTTTATGTGCATCATGTGTCTAGATTGCTTCCCATTCTTCTAAAATCAGTTACCTAACATAGGGATAAAAGAAAAATAGTTTAGTGAGATTTAGAATGTTAACCAAAGAACCTGATATGCAACCTTGCCTGCTCAAATTCCCTGCTTCATCATGTGGAAGCTTTCTGAGTTGCATTTGGTACTATTTACTGGTTGGAATACTGATCTGTTTGGCATATGGTGTGTAATATTGGCATGCTCTTTCTCTGGCTCCAGAGCTATAAACCCAAGCTCACTGCAAGATCAAATAAAATAATTTGTCTAGGCAATTTTCTTTTGGAAATATGCACTTGCTTCTGTTCATTTCACTAATTATTCAGCCCTCTTTGGTGGTTAGGAAGCAGTTCTTGGATATATTTATTTTCTGCATACATAGTCAAGGTTATGATCTTATGGAAGAATTGTGTATAAGGGAGAGTTTTACTTGAAGAGTTTATATGTGGACAGAACCTTTGACAGGCTCCATGGGGAGGCCGTATTGTAGTTTCCTTTAACTTGCTATAGATTAGTATCAATTGGTTCGATGTTCAACAGAAATCCTAATTACTCCTTTTTTGGGATTTTTAACTCCCAATATTCTTTACTACAGTACCACTCATTGTGCAAAGTTGTTTACTTTGTTTCAGTTTTTGACCATGTTTGGAAGATCTCTCTGCTAGGTTGTATCTTATAAGCTAACCATTAAGGTATACACCCCCAGTTGTAGCCCAAGTGGAGAATCTTAGAGTCATGGATTGTAGTATGCAATCAAATTTGATTGGATCTAGAACTAACGATGTGTTTTTTGTTCTGTAGAATGTAGATCATCAGACAGTCACTCTAGACATAGCTGTTCAAATGCTGAAAGGTCCAGGTGCAAGGAGGACAGGTCGACCAACTGTTGCAAAGTCAAAGCGGAGTCAAATTAAAGCTAAACAATTATATTCAACATTGTAATTTATCATCTAGAAAAATCAACTTGTAATCTTAGCCTTAATTAGCGAGGGCAAGGTAACAAGTTTGTGTTCAACCTTGTATCAAATCCACTTGTATAGAATGATTCAGTGTTGCATTATTCCAATCTTCTATTTTCATGTGAGCAATAAGACAAGGTAATTTTGTTAATTTCCGATCAAATTTATTTGCTCTTTTGACTATTGATTTGATAGATGCATGGATATATATGGGGTCACTCCCATTGATTCATAGGTGCTAAAAGACACTTGCAAACTACAATTGATTATCGAGAAATACATGCCAGTGTTAGATATTGACCTGCAAGCAGGAAACATAAGCATTGGGTGTTTCTGCCCAAGTCCTCCAATGTGAGATTTATAGCCTGCATGCAAAGGATTTATTTAATAATAAAAGGCCTTTTGATCTTAATTAATGTAGTTTTCCATAAGAGACATAGAGAACACTGATACATTATGTATTCTCTTCACTCTGACACTTGTTCCACAAATTTCGCAGCGAAAATACATGGATGTTTCAATTCTTGAGATCTAAGGTAGCAGTTATTTAAAGGTTAAAGATAAGATTTTCTGAGGGTTTCATTAATCCAATCTTCTATTTCATGTGAGCAATAAGATAAGATAATTTTGTTAATGTCCAATCAAATTTATTTTCTCTTTTGACTATTGATTTGATAGATGGATGGATATATATGGGGTCACTCCCATTGATTCATAGGTGCTAAAAGACACTTGCAAACTTCAATTCATTATTGAGAAATACATGCCAGTGTTAGATGTTGACCTGCAAGCAGGAAACATAAGCATTGGTTGTTTCTGTCCAAGTCCTCCAATGTGAGATTTATAGCCTGCATGCAAAGGATTTATTTAATACTAAAAGGCCTTTCGATCTTAATTAATGTAGTTTTCCATAAGAGACATAGAGAACACTGATACATTATGTATTCTCTTCACTCTCTGACACTTGTTCCAAAAATTTTGCAGTGAAAATACATGGATGTTTCAGTTCTTGAGATCTAAGGTAGCAGCTATTTAAAGGTTAAAGATAAGATTTTCTGAGGGTTTCATTAATCCAATCTTCTATTTCATGTGAGCAATAAGATAAGATAATTTTGTTGATGTCCAATCAAATTTATTTGCTCTTTTGACTATTGATTTGATAGATGGATGGATATATAAGGGGTCACTCCCATTGATTCATATGTGCTCAAAAACACAAAAGTAAACATCAATTCATTAATGAGAAATACTTTTTAGTTTTAGATATTGACCTGCATGCAGGAAACATGAGCATTGGTTGTTTCTACCTATGTCCTCCAATGTGAGATTTATACCCTGCATGCAAAGCATTTATTTAATACTAAAAATAATTTTGAGCTTAATTAATGTAGTTTTCCATAAGAGATATAGAACACACTGATACATTATGTACTCTCTTCACTCTCTGACACTTGTTCCACAAATTTCGCAACAAAAATACATGGATGTTTTAACTCATGAGATCTAAGGTAGTAGTTACTGAAAGGTTAAAGATAAAATTTTGTAAGGTTTTCATTACTCCAATCTTCTATTTTCACGTGAGCACTAAGATAAGATAATTTTGTTAATGCCCAACAACTTTATTTATTAATGGCCAATGAAATTTATTTTCTCATTTGGCTATTGATTTGATAGATGGATGGATATATATGGGGTCACTCTCATTGATCCATAGGTGCTAAATAACACAAAAGGAAACAATTCATTAATGAGAAATACGTCAGTGTTAGATATTGACCTGCATGCAGGAAACATGAGCATTGGTCGTTTATGCCTAAGTCTTCCAATGTGAGATTTATAGCCTGCATGAAAAGGATTTATTTATTAGTAAAAATCCTTATGAGCTTAATTATATACTCTCTTCACTCCTTGACATTTGTTCCACAAATATCAAAACGAAAATACATGGATGTTTCAACTCTTGAGATCTAAGGTAGCAGATATTGAAAGGTTAAAGATAAGATTTTCTAGGTGCAAATATTGATTATTGTCAACATATTGTTCAATTTATAAGTTGTAATACTCCGAATAGAAATAAACAGTAATATAAAATGACATAAACAAGAATCTACAACAAATAGAGAGACATCACATAAACAATGCAAAATATGGAGAAGCGCTGAGCCATTTTATTATATAACTGAAAGATATAATGAGTACAAAGGTGATCGGAATGATGGCACCTTGGCTTACACAAGGCAAGCTGGAAATACTCTCGGAAATGCTCAAGGAATGGTTGCTCTGTCAAGGACTGCGTAATTTCAAAAGGCTATTGCTGCTACTGCCGAACTGCGGCTACTGCTGGAATGGGATGGCTCTCTGGGGCCATTACCCTGCTTAGAAAAATATGAAACTCTGGGAACGAGCTCTCCTCCAAATACCTTGAAAAGCCCAGAAATGAATCCTGAAATGGATGACCCTGAAATTTGACCTCGCTTGAGGAATAATGCTATCCCACTGAAGTATGTTGGTCCTGAATGATCCTCTGCAAATAATGGCCTCCTCCTATACCAAAATGATGCAATAGTGAAGGGTTGATCCCTTCTCACTATCTCGCGCTGAATCTTTTGAATAATCCTCACTCTCGGAACTGCCTCCACCCAGAATTGCATGATCTCTCCTAGAGACTGCGCTGCCCAAGCAAGTGCGTAATTCGAGGCTGAAGGTGCTATGGCTCCCTCCTGAAAAACAATGGATGGAACTCCTCACCCGAGCAGGCACTCGAGGTCCACCAGGGCTGAGGTTGGGATCTTCGCTCGGAGACACCCGGTGTGCTGAACAACACTTGCAGACTTCACTCAATAGCAAAAGCGTGCTCAATTTGAAAAGACAGAAATCATAGATGCATAATAGAATGCAAGAATGAGGAGCCTCTTCCCCTTTTTATGCTTTGAGAGCCTTGCTCTCACTCGGGCCCCACCAAACCGCGTTGTCCCTCTTGGCCCACGTTGTCCCTCTCTCACTGCGCTGCCACTTCCCTCACGCTGCCACTTCGTCCTCCTCGGCCCCATGCTGCCAAATAATTATGTGCTCAAGTGACTTAAGGGAATGTTTATTTCATAAGTGTAGGCTATGTATCTCATCACCCACTTTATTAACTGATTTAACTTTATAAAATAAACTGAAAAAAAATTAATATTACCAATTAGTGACTGCTAATTGGGAATATTACAGTCCTCCTCGCCAAAACGTTGCTTGTCCTCAAGCAACTACAAAGATGGATGCTGCAAAATTTTCTCACTCTCCCAAGTGGCATCCTCATCCGACAGGTTCCTCTACCTCACCAAGTACTCTCTGATTGTCCTGCTCTGTAGTTGCCTCTCCCTAGTGTCTATGATGGCTTCTGGCTGTAACACCAAATGCCCTTCATCATCTATTAGTGGAAGCTCCTCTGTTGCAGTCACCTGCTGCCCCAATGTCTTTTACAAGCATGATACATGGAATATGTTATGGATCCGACTACCTGTAGGTGACTCTAGCTCATATGCAACCTCCCCAATCCTGCAGATCACCCTGTAAGGTCCATAGAAGCGAGGCTTGAGCTTCTCGGCCCCCTTCTCCTTCAGCGTGGATTGTCGGTATGGCTGAAGTTGTAGGTAGACCAACTCCCCTACCTCGAACTACCTCTGAACTCGTCCTCTATCGACATACAACTTTTGCTGGTTCTGAGTTGTAGCTAAGTTATCCTTAAGAGCTCGGAGTATATCCTGACTCTCTTGGATCCAGTCCTTGGCCCTGGGGGCCTTGCTATCCCCAAACATCACGTCAGCAAAAGACAAAGTATGATATCCATACAAAGCATAGAAGATAGACATACCAATGGACATGTGGAAAGTGGTGTTGTAGTAGTACTCTCCCAAATGCAACTAGCGTAACCATGCCTTTTGCTGCCCTGTGACATAGCTTTGCAAGTAGCCCTCCAGCCACTTGTTCACTATCTCTGTCTGCCCATCCGTCTGAGGGTGATAACTGGGACTTGGAGTCAACTCTGTACCCAACAAACGAAAGAGCTCCTGCTAAAAGTCACCCATGAAACAGTTGTCCCGATCACTAACAATGGTCTTCGAAAGACCACGCAATCTGAAAACATCCCTGAAAAACAACTTCGCTACCTATGTTGTTGTATACCGTGCTAATATAACGAAGAAGTGTGCATACTTTGTTAGTCGGTCAACGACTACAAATATGCAATCCTTGCACTGCACTATGGACAACCCTGTGATGAAATCCATCGAAATACTCTCCTATTGCCCCTCTGGAATGGGGAGTGGTTGTAGCAATCTTACTAGATGGTTCCTCTCCCCCTTGTTCGGCTGACACACCTTGCACTCCCTGACATGCCGGAGTACGTCCTCCTTGAGTCCTCTCCAAGAGAACCTCTCCCTGATGGCCTTGTAGGTCTTGGTGAACCCCTGGTGACCTAATAGTGGTGAGTCATGTGAGGCACGCAGTACCTTCTCCTTGAGCGTCCTTGAAGTATATCACCTCATCGATCACCTTGTACCTATCACCAGTACTCCACCAGTCACTGAGCCCTCCAGTTCGTGTCTAAGCTCATCAGAGACAACGTTGTCGGTCTGTGTGAAAGAGCATCGACCACTGCGTTGTTCTTTCCTTTGACATACTCGATGTCAAAGTCATATGCCTGGATCTTGTTGTCCCACTTCTACTGCCTCTCCTGTAACTTCTTCTACTCTAAAAAGAACCAGAGGCTGTTGTGATTAGTCCTCACCCTGAACTTGTTCCCCACCAAGTACTGTTGAAACTTGGCCAGTGCATGCATGATAGCTAGCATTTCCTTGTCGTATTTGGGATACAACCTCTCATGCAGGAATAGCTTCCAGCTCTCGAAGCTATGGGGTGCCTCCCTTGCTTAAAGACTGTGCCTAGCCCCTCTCCAGATGCATCACACTCCAAGACAAAGGTTTGCGTGAAATTCGGCAACACTAAAATTGGACAACTACTCATCACCTCCTTGAGCTTGTCAAAGGCCCTCTGCGTTGTGTTCGTCCAATTGGATCGCCCCTTTTTGGTAAGATTTGTGAGGGGTGTAGCAAGTTGAGAAAACCCCTTGACGAACTTCCGGTATTAGGTGTAGATGCCTACAAACCCTCGAAGCTCAGTCACGTTCCTCTGTTCCAGTCAATCCCGGATGGTCGAGATCTTCTCCTCGTGGACTTCCACTCTGTCCACACCAATGATATTCCCCGAATAGAGCATCTTTGTCAGTCCAAATTTGCATTTGGATAGCTTAGCATAAAAATGTTGCTCCTCTAGAATGCGCAATACAACTTCAATGTGTTGTAGGTGCTCCTCCCATGTGTGGTTGTATATCAAGATGTCATCGAAGAATACCAGCGCAAATTTCCTCAACTGACCATGGAAGATGTGGTTCATGTAGGACTGGAAGGTGTCTGGTGCATTGGTTAGCGCATAGGGTATCACCAAAAACTCAAAGTGGATGTAGCGACATCTGAAGGTTGTCTTGGGGACATCATGGTCTCTCATGTGGATTTGATGATAGTCCGACCTTAAATCAATCTTCGAGAAGAACTTCAACCCCCTCAACTCATCCATCAGCTCATCAATCCGTGGGATGGGGTATCGGTTCTTCATGGTCTTCTTATTGAGAACCCGATAATCGATGCACATCCTCAGTGTGCCATCCTTCTTCTTCACCAGTACAACAAAAGAAGCAAATGCGCTAGTGCTGGGTCGGAAGTGTTCCAGCGCTAAGAGCTCATGAATAGCTCTCTCAATCTCATTCATGTAGGCTTTGGGATGTCTATAGGGTGTAGTAATCATGGCCTGAATGCCTTGCTCTAGCTCAATGGTGTGCTCAAACCCCCGATCCGGTGGCTGCCCTTGTGGTATATCCCCAAAAACTATAGCATATCTATCCAAAATCGACTGCACATCTGGGTGAACGGGCTGTCTTGTAGATCCTGCCTCTGAAACACGCAGCTCCACTTCCCACTCTATGTCTCCCTTCTGGAAGTCTGCCTCCATCCGGTGTGCTGGAACTATTCGCTGAGGATAAGTGTGCATGCCTCGGATCATCTCATGCTTACCAGTTTTCTTGTCTGTCCACTCCATCTCTAAGGTCCCCCAGTCCGTAGTGACCTTCCCCAGCATGATCACCCATTGCACTCCCAATATCACGTTGGTGTCTGGAATGTCCAGCACAAGGAAATGATTCGTCAAAGTGTAAGTCCCCATGTTCACTGCCAAAGCCGGTACATATCTGGCACAGTGCATAGTTCTGGCACCCGGTACCAGTACTGAAAATCCATCAAAGCTCTCTGTCGGTATGCTCCTTTGCTCCACCAACTGTGCATCAATAAAATTGTGGGTAGCCCCACTGTCAACTAGCATTGAAACACGCTATCTTTGCACGGTACCCCGGACACGCAGTGTCAAATACTTAGGAACCCCTCGCAAAGAAGAAAGAACTCCCCCAGTAGGTGCAAACGCTGCCCCTCCTACTACTGGTGGTGGAGGTGGTGGATGATCCCCTCTTTGTACTAAAGCGCTGCCTCCTACCTCCATCTCCTCATATGCATCTTCTTCCCCGTCACTATCGGAGAATACCTCTATGTAGTGTTCCTTCCCAGCGGGACATCGATGACCCGGTGCCCATGGCTCCTAGCATGTGAAGCATAGCTTCTTCCGTCTTAGATCTCTCTGGGTCTCATCGTGCAAAGGCCCCCAACCTTCGTTCCCCCTAGGTGGAAGCCTCATGTCCTTCCCCTTTAGCTAGAATGCCGGTCTCTGGGGGAAAGGAGCTCTGGTCCTGGATAGAGCATCCTGCAAGTCCCTGGTTCTCCCAACTGCATCATGAAGTGTAGCAGGGCTTGTGGATCTGACTAACCCATGCAGAGGTTCTGCCAACCCATTAATAAACATGTATATCATCCTGGTTGAGTACAAGTCAGGCACCATCACGAAAAGCCCCAAAAACTCAAAAATGTAGGTTTTTGGGTTCCCGGTTTGTTTGAGCTTGGTTAGCTCAACAAAGTGCTCTTTTGGATCCCTCCGGTCAAACCGCTCTACCAGTCTTCGTGTAAGCTTTGGATACCCTGTCACGGTCGAGTGACCCAGCGTGGGCATCCCGTGGAACGACCAATCATGGGCCTCTCCCTCTAGGTGTAGTGCTGCCACCTTGATGGCCTCTCCCTCTGCAATCTGATTGAGCTGGAAATAGATATCCAGCTTCTCCACCCAAGCCTTTGCCGAACAATTTGAGGATCTGTCAAATGTTGGCAAGAAAACTTGCCCACTTTACGTTGTACATCCCCATCCTGTGTATACCTGCCCCTTCTGTTCTGGTTACAGGTCTGTTGTCCTTCTTGAGCTGAACAAAATCATGGAAAGTGAGAGCTTCACCAAACTCTCGCCCATAGGACTGATACTTGGCAAAATAATCCCCCATATGAACCGGCTTCGGCTCCTGAGGTGCTCCTCATTAGGGGAATTTTGAGGTATAAAATGGGTCTCCTAAGTAAATTATAAAATACTAGGCGAAATAATAAAATAAGATTTGATTACATCATCAAATTATAGAGGGAAAAAAGAAAAAATTACTCTTTCAACTCATATTTTCAACTTATCTCCCAAAGTGTTTACTCAAATTTCGAGGAGTACTTGTTGGATGCAAAATTTAATTCCTCATCCAAGGAGTACCCATGATGCATACTTTCGATGGACCCTCCTACATGAAAGCAATCACGTTTTTTTATGTATTTTTCATTTTTCATGTAGGAGGGTCCATCGAAAGTATGCAACATGGGTACTGCTTGGATGAGGAATTAAATTTTGCATCCAACTAGTACTCCCGCTCAAAATTTGAGTGAAAACTTTGGGGGATAAGTTGAAAATACGAGTTGAAAAAGTAGTTTATTATTTTATTATTTTCTAATATCTTTACTCTTTTTTAAAAAAATGGTGAATCGTCCCCCATGGTTGACATCCTCATCTTGAATACTATTGGTTCTTATAAAGTTTATTTTGGGTGTACATTTTTCTTAGGAGGACCATGTGAGACCTCAAAATTCCCCTAATGGTTCTAATGCCTGTAGCTAGAAATGTGGGCATCGTGGAACGTGGGGGAGTGAGTGATACAACCTGTTGCGTTGTGAGTTCCTCCTACAAATGGTGGGAAGTGTCGGACACTTCTCCGATGTGAAAACCCCTTGGGGTTTCACGCTGTCTCTAGTCTGCGGTAAACTTCTGCCCCATTTCTTCTATCTTTCTCGATAGCTCCTGCACATAATTTAGGAGGAGTTTCCCGAACTCTCTCTCATTCTTCTCCTCTGCCATTGGTTCTTCCTCCTCTGCGTCCACTATCGGCACGTAGTCTCCATCTCCAAAAGTGGCCTCAAGCCTCCCCTCTTGGTCCTTGTATTTCCTTCCCCGGTGAATGATATATGGTTTTCCTACTGGTGTCATAGACAATCTGCTCCACAGACCAAGTCAAGTCTATGAGCTCTAATACCACTGTAATATTCCGAATAGAAATAAACATACATATAAAGCGACATAAACAAGAATCTACAACAAATAGAGAGACATCACATAAACAATGCAAAATATGGAGAAACACTGAGCCATTTTATTATATAACTGAAAGATACAATGAGTACAAAGGTGATTAGAATGATGGCACCTAGGCTTGCACAAGGCAAGCTGGAAATACTCTTAGAAATGCTCAAGGAATGGCTGCTCTGTCAAGGACTGCGTAATCTCCAAAGGTTGTTGCTGCTACTGTTGGATTGTTGCTACTGCTGGAATTTGAAGGCTCTTTGGGGTTGTTCCCCTACCCAGAAAAATATGAAACTCTGGGAATGAGCTTTCCTCCAAAAACCCAGAAAAGTCCAGAAAGGAATCCCGGAATGGATGACCCCAGAATTTGACATCCTTGAGGAATAATGTTATCCCAATGAAGTACGTTGGCCTTGAATGATCCTCTGCAAATAATGGCCTCCTCCTATACCAAAATGATGCAATAGTGAAGGGTTGATCCCTTCTCACTATCTCGAGCTTAATCTCTTGATGAATCCTCACTCCTGGAACTGCCTCCACCAAGAACTGTGTGATCTCTCCTAGAGACTGTGTAGCCTAAGAAAGTGCGTAATTCCTGGCTGAAGATGCTATGGCTCCCTCCTGAAAAACAATGGATAGAACTTCTCACCCAAGCAGGCACTGGAAGTCCCCCAGGGCTGAGGTAGGGATCTCCGTTCGGAGACACACAGTGCGCTGAACAACACTTGTAGACTTCGCTCAATAGCAAAAGTGTGCTCAATGTGAAAAGACAGAAATCATAGATGCATAATAGAATGCGAGAATGAGGAGCCTCTTCCCCTTTTTATGCTTTGAGAGCCTTGCTCTCTCCCGGGCCCCACCAAACTGCATTGTCCCTCTTGGCCCATGTTGTCCCTCTCACTGCGTTGTCATGGGCGCATGCTGCCCACACTGCCAATTTCCTCCAGAAATATAATTGGCATGCTTTACAACAATAGTTTTGAAAATGTGATGATCAAAATGAGTACTACTCTTGGATTATGTAAAAGACATATTGCTTCCTTCTTTTGGCAGTGCTATGAAGACTGCCCACACATTCAATATTTATCACAACCACGCTAAAGCTTATAAGAAGTGGTAAAGGTTACGTTAGTAAAATAAACTTGCATTCTAGTTAGAAAAAGAGAACAGTCAAGGTGTCCAACTAAAATTTTAAAAAGGGGTCGATTCCTAGTTGAAGCGGTGATTAAAGTTCATATTTCCTTATACTTTTATCATGAATGGAAAATTTTGAATGCCCATATTGAGGAGAGGAAATAAAAAAATATGGTGCATAATTTTGAAAAACACATATAACTTCCCACCTTAAGATCCAAAAATTATAAATGGCATGCTTTACAACAACAATTTTGAAAATGTGATGATCAAGATGAGTACTACTCTTGGATTATGTAAAAGACATATTGCTTCCTTCTTTTGGCAATCCTATGAAGATTGCCTAAGCTCTATTGTAGAAATATTTTTCTTCAATGGCAAGCGAACTATAGGGTTTTGGTATTGATGTTGTTAAGAGCTTGATCCTTGAATATGAATATGGGCTTATGTCATATATATCATAATAATATATAAATTTGAAATGAGTTTTCATTAAATACCATAGACAAATGCTATGGATTACCAAAACCATGGACCTATAAATCATAAATTGTTAAAATACTATAAAAATAGTAAATTAACCCCTCAAAAAACCCTTCTTCCACCGATTACCAGCAATACTTTCAGCCCTTCAACTTGTGGACATCGGCCTCCAAGTGCACCTTCCAACCTTTCGGAGCTTGTTAAAACTTATTTTTCTCCACCAAATCAAGGAGCAATATCTTCAAAGGAAAGTACGGATATATGGACTCTAAGTGGGAAAATTAGACATACATATCAAAGACTTAGCATCGATACTAGCCAGCGAAACTTCTCAAAAGAGGTCGGCACATCAAATATATTATGATATTAAAGCTCCCAGCTAGTGGCCCTTGCTCCATTTCATTCACAAATTGACTTCAATGTGTGGGTCGTGTTGGCCCAATCAAGCTTTAATGTTTCCCTATATATATATATATATATATATATATATTAGTGTTGTATATCAGTGTTGCAAACATCTCGATAACATCCTGATTTTATGGTATTTTAATTTTGCCGATGTTTGTCGATATTATCTTGATTTTTACAATTTTTTGGATTTCTAGACTCTTGCAGATTTTATGCCGATGTCGATGTTCACGACACACACACACACACACACACATATATAATCAATCTGAATCGTTTCTCATTCATGTACATGTATGTACATTGAACTATTGAAGATTGTAACTAGGTTTGGTCTTCATAAATTATACTTGAGTCAAAATGTAACGTACTTATCAAAAGAATAAAGAAAAGAATTTATATTATTATTAAATGACTTATTAAAGCATGGATTGCATGCTTGGGTCACTATGTTTTAGGTCAAAGTCCCCATTATGGACTTCTAGGTTTTTTTTTTGAGTTAATAGAGTCATTGTATATTTAACGAGACTCTTCTTGGACTTTTGAATCTTGTAAGAAGGTTTAGTATTGAGTCAAATATGAATTATGGAACCTCCACACGAAGTTGACCTTAAAGTGATCAAGTTGGCCTCAACTCAAGTAATTCGGGCTCACCTCAAGCTTATATATACAAGGAGATTGAATTCATTTGGAGCATCCTCTCTCACTTGCAAAAATTCTATATCTACTGATCCATAGGAAAAAGTGTGAAGTCAAGGAAGGAGCCAAAAGGATTGTGAGTTTGGACAAGCATAAGGAGAAAAATAAAATGAAAATTTTGGTGTCTCTCTCCCACATGCCCTAGATTGGAAAATCAAAGTCCCTCTTATTTTGTTGATGCTAGTTGTTGCGACCAAGAGAAGAATAGGTCGAAGTTGCCATTAGGGGAATTTTGAGGTCTAAAATGGGCCTCATAAGAAAAATGTACAACAAAAATAAACTTTATAACAACCAATAGGATTCAAGATGATGATGTCATCCATAATGGATGATTCACCAATTTTGGAGTAAAAAGGTAAAAATATTAAAAAATAATAAAATAATAAAACTACTTTTTCAACTCGTATTTTAAACTTATCTCCCAAATTTTTACTCAAATTTCGAGCGGGAGTACTGCGATGCACTTGGCCTCCCAAAGTAGCTGGCTTATTTAAATGAGAAATACATAAAAAACGTGATTGTAATCACCTTTTTTTATGTATTTCTCATTTTTCGTGTAGAAGAGTTCATCGAAAGTATGCAACATGGGTACTCCTTGGATGGGGAACTAAATTCCGCATCCAAAGAGTACTCTCGCTCGAAATTTGAGTAAAAACTTTGGGAGATAAGTTGAAAATATGAATTGAAAAAAGTAGTTTTTTCATTTTTCCCTCTAAAATTTGATGATGTCATCAAATGTTATTAGATTTTTTCCACTATTATTTTATAATTTCCTTAGGAGGCCCATTTTAGACCTCAAAATTCCCCTAATGTATCACTGGATGTTGGTGCCTTGAGAAGTTGTATTGTGTCAAAATTGAACTCCCCAAGTCAAGATCGAAATCTTTCCTCCAAGATCGAAGTCTCTGAAGCAAGGTCAGAGTTTCTAGGTCGAAAGAAGTGCTGCATAGCGTTTCTGTTGCTAGGTCGAAGATAGGATCAAGAAGAAGGCTGACTTGGTGTCGAGGAAGTGTGAGTCAAGGTCAAGAGTCTCAAGAAAACTATTGTAGGAAGAATTATTGATTGGGCTTTTCTTGGTTGTTCGCCTATATTTGGTGTCCTTGATCTATGTGTTATTGCTTTGACATTTACTTGATGAAATAAGAGAAAAGAATATATTACAAAACTAATAAGAACTAAGGAACATCACAAGTAAATTATTAAGATCAAGAAAATCTGTTTGCCTTTCTGATTTTCTAACATGGTTTCAGAGCTTTGGTGAAGAAAGAAGGAAAAGGAAATTTCAAGGAATTGATCAAGGAATCATAAAAGGAATTTGTTTAAGGGAAGAAGCTCACTATATTCAAGAAATATGTCTAACAAAATCAAGGGAGAGAACAAGCTTGAAGGAGCATCAAAGTACAAATCTTGGAAAAAGAGTATTGACCTCATACTTGAAAAGAAAAAAGTATTAGATGTGGTGAAAGGAAAAGTAAAGAAGCCTACAAAAGACTCCAATGATACATATAAGGTGAAATACAGGGAATTGGAATTAGTGGCCATGACTCTAATGGTTGAAGGCATAAAGGACAATTGTGTCCCATACATAGCTAACATTGACCATGCTCAAGAAATGTACGAAGCCTTGTCTAAACTATTTACAATCAAAAACATTGGGAAATTATCAAGCTTGAAGAATGAACTAAGGACCACCAATATGACTAAGGAAGATATTGTGCTACTTTCTTTGTGAAGATAGCAAAAATAAGAGATAATCTTCTTGCCATCGATGAAATTATACCAGACAAGGAACTTGTGATCATTGCCTTATTAGGGTTTCTACCTTCTTGGAGTAATTTTGCTTTGGAACTCAACAGCTGGAAAGAAGCTCCCACTTTTGAAGAACTATGGAGTTCCTATAGTCAAGAAGAGTTAAGGATCTCATTAGCAACCAATAATGAAGAAGTTGCAAATGCCTACATTGCTCAACACAAGGGAAACTTCAAGAAAAAGGTGCCAAGAAAGAAGGTTGACATGTCCAAGATAGAATGCCATCATTGTCATAAAATGGGTCACTATAGAAGTGATTGCCCCAAAAATCTTAGAAATAATAAAAGAGAGAGATCATGCAAATGTGGTTGAAGAAGCATCTCCCAAGAAAGTGAAACCTGAAGAATCTGACATAAGGGACTTACACTACTAAGCCCTTTGATCTTAGCCTTAGATATTTCATTTGTATATTTTGATATTTATTTGTAGGTTTAACATATTTTTGGAAAAAGCATTTCTTGTTTTATAAGTTTTTAGGTATCCATCAAAGCTTTGGAGGGAGCCCACAACAACTCCCAAAGATAATTATCTCATTCTATTTCAATTTTGGTTTCATATACTTGTTTAAAGTTTTGATTATATTAAATACTAATCACCTTTCTACCTATGTTTCCTTTTCTAGAAAATGACTTGTTAAATGCTCAAGGAGTATGAAAGAAGGCATCATAAGAAAAAACATTAGAGTTAAAAGTGTTTGTCAAGAAACAAGGTATGTCTTAGATCATAAAGCTTTATTATTCTCTTTGAAAATTTCATTCTACATTACTAACAATTGTTTTGTCTAACTCTCTTGAATCTTAAAGATTCTTGTTTGGAAAAATTCATCATTTGATAAATTTACCCACCTCATATATTTGATTGTTTGTATAAAAGAACACTAGAAAGTTTCTCTGGAAAACCCTAACTTAAGGGTATACTATTAATGTGCGAAGCCCTAAAACTAATTAGGGTTATTGATGAAGAAATTGCTATTATGTTTCGATATATTGATGATGTTATGTTTGGGATCTTGGTATGATCATGAAAACTCTAACTTGTTAGGGTTGAAATGGTGTTGTCCAAAATCCTGAACCTTTGAAGTTTTGGTAAAGAAGGGTTTGCAATGGTATGAACTGAAATCCTAAATTCTTAGGGGTTGGTTGGGTCTATAAGCAATATTTTTGTCTTTATAGTAAGGTCTTAGGGATGAAACCCTAGGTATGTGTCCATTCTGTCGAAACCCTAGCTTGGTCTAGGTTGGTATATGTCTAATTTATGTTATGCTTACTTGTAATGATGAATTCATAGATATATGTGTTGACCTAATTACTAATGGTCATAAGTCCTAAGGTTTGGAAACAAGCCCTCGTCAAAGTTTGAAGTTCTAAGATGATGTTTTAAATTTAGGGTTTTGCAGCTAAACCCTAGTAGTAGTTCAATTCTCTAAATATTTATAAATCTGGAATCTATGAATCTATCTATTGATTGCTGAGAATTTGTAGATGGAAAACCTAGGGTTTACATCGAACCCTAGTAGAATTTATTCATTATGATCAAGTTGTGATTGGTTTTATATGATATCTAGGGTTTACATGAAATCCTAGTAGGAAGTCTAACATGTGAATTTGAAAGATATTAGATACTTTTCTTTTCTTTCAACTTATTTCTAGGGATTTCTATATGACAAATCTTGTCTTATGACATCTTGATTGAGCTACTAATGTGATTGAAGGTTTGTAACAAAACCTAGGCTAGAAGTTGAAGTATTGAAGTATAGTCTCCTATTGATTATGTCTAATACTTCTGCTACTATAAGATTTCGTTATGACTAACTCCTTGCAGGTACATCATATACAAGTTGGTGAAGATGTCCGTAAATGAAGATGATATGTTAAGAATAATGAGAAGGATAGAAGCCATGAAATATTCTCCAATGCCAAAGGAAGAAGTTGTTCTCCCTAGATTAAGTGGGAGCCTAGGAGCCTGGGCATGACATAGTTTTGATTGGAGAATACATTCTAAAGGATATGTTGCTACATATGAAGTAGGGAAGGAAAATGCATGGTTAAGGAATATTCTCTCAAATATTCGATTGATAGTCCTACTAGATAAATTGAAGAGAAACATAGAGACTTGAAGGTTTTTTTTATATTTGAAAGTATATTACTGATGTTTGTCGATCAGTTTGATCCGGAGAGATTTGTTGTTGAGGCTTTGCGAGTGAAGCATTTCCTGGAAGGACATCAGGTCGACACTTTGTTTTGTTGATGGTTAGCAAGTAAGCCTGATGGTACCTACAAAGGATGAAAGCTTTAGTCCATCTTAGTACCTCTTGGATAGATTTCCTTGGTCAGGAATCTAGTTGATGGCAATGCGGTGCCTAAAATATTGAGAGACCAATAGATACATTGCCCTGGTCAGGAATCTAGCCAATGTCATTGAGGTGCCCAAAAATTCTTCATAGTTGACATAGTTGAAATCTTCCTTGTACTTGTATATTATGAATACCTCCCTAGTTAAGAGGGAGTGTTGAAGATTTTAACTAGGTTCAGTCTTCATAAATTATAATTGAGTCAAAATGTATTTACTTGTCAAAAGAATAAAGAAAGGAATTATTATTATATGACTTATTAAAGCACAAGCTTCATGCATGGGTCATTATGTTTTAGGTCAAAGTCCCCATTATCGACTTTTAGGATTTATTCTTAGTTAATAGTCATTTTATATTTAAAGAGACCCTTCTTGGGCTTTTGAATCATGTAAAAAGGTTTAGTATTGAGTCAAATATGAATTATGGAACCTCCACACCAAGTTGGCCTTAAAGTGATCAAGTCGGCCTCAACTCAAGTAATTCGAACTCACCTGAAGCCTATATATACAAGGAGATCGAATTCGTTTGGAGCATCCTCTCTCACTCACAGAAATTTGATATCTACTGCTGCATAGGGAAAAGTGTGAAGTCAAGGAAGGAGCCAAAAGGATTGCAAGTTTAGACATGCTAAAGGAGGAAAAGAAAATCGAAATTTTGGTGTCTCTCTCTCTCTCTCTCCTATGTGCCCTAGATTAGAAGATCGAAGTCCCTCTTATTTTGTTGTTTCCAGTTGATGCATGTTGTTGTTGCCAAGAGAAGAATAGGTTGAAGTTGTTATTCCTGGATGTTGGTGCCTTGAGAAGTTGTATTGGGTCAAAATCAAACTCCCTAAGTCAAGATCAAAGTATTTCCTCCAAGATCGAAGTTTCTAGGTCAAAGGAAGTGATGCATAGCGTTGATGTTTCCAGGTCAAAGATAGGATCAAGAAGAAGGTTGACTTGGTGTGGAGGAAGTGTGAGTCAAGGTCTAGAGTCTTAGTAAAACTATTGAAGGAAGAATTACTGACTGGGTTTTCCCCTAGAGTGGGGTTTTGCCCTATCTATTCACCTATATCTGGTGTCCTTGATCTATGTGCTATTTCTTTGATATTTGCTTGATGAACTAAGAGAAAAGAAGATTAGAAGAAACTAATAAGAACTAAGGAACATCACAAGTAAATTATCAAGATCAAGAAAACCTTTCTACCTTTCTGATTTTCTAACATGAACTGCACTAAGGTTGCATTGAAATGCATGAGGCAAGGGAACATTAAGAAGCAATGAATAATTATTTTGGATTGTGTTGATCTTATTGTTGAATTATTTACTGTTGGTGAGGGTAAGGATCTATTCTTCTGATGTTATAAATAACTATATTGTAGGGTGTCATGGTTGTTGGTCAAAACAGGGTTTATAATGAGCAATCATGTGCCCAGAGTATCTACCAGGATTGTGCCTTTATGTTGCTACCTAGAACACACATTTACACAAGCCAAATATTAGTTTTACCAACACTTCGTTTTTTTGTTTGAAAATATTAGAACAAAAAATTCATTTCTTCTATCTAAATATGAGATATAAACATTACCATTTCATACGCTTTTGCTGGGAAAAGCATAGGTTTGTATTCTATGTGGTTTCAAAGCACTTACAACCAAATGGATATTATTAACCTAGTTTATTATATTTATGTGAAATTTTGCCTTTAAGCCTTAGATAACCTGTAGGACTACTTAAAATAAGTCCATTATCCATTTTCAATCTCCTAAGGTGGCAACACATGTGAATTCTATGCCATAAGCATCAATCATTATGGAAATTTTCTTCAATTTCTCTATATATGGGTCCTTTGATTACTTATAAGATTTTTGTGTAACATCTGGCTTCAACTTGAGGACAAGTGCTTGTCTCAAGGGTACTTCAGAATTCTAGAATCTCCCATTGTGAAAATGATCCCCCTCAAATAATAAAACATCATTAAGCTTGAGCTTCATAGTCTCCTTCCTTTATACTTGACCATCATTTCAAACAAGGACACATCAACGTCATGGTTCTTATAAGCCAGAATCTCTATGGTTGTTTTGTTAAAAGGACGGACTTGGCCAAATGCAATTTCTACTCCCATACTTCTACTTGAGAACCAACAATACGATATTTCAAATCTTGTTGCTAAACAAAGTGGTGATGCTACTTAGTTCTATCCTTGTGGTGATACTCATCCCTCACACCACTAGAACCAGTGTTATGCCAGTGCCCATGTTGTGGCTTCAAGACGCCTGGAAATTTTACATGAGATATAGCCCATTGTTGTCTCGTTTGCCTTTTTTTTCTCTGAAGATTAGTTTATCGTGAATTTAGTTGTTCCCAACATGACTCATTGTAAAACCAACAATTTGAGTAGTGAAGTGCCTCTGGATAATGCGAAATTAAATTTCCTCCATTAGGATACTTAAGGGGACAAAAGTAATTTTGTTCAAGGTGCTAATATCTAGGCACGCAACATCACACCCTGTAGTTTCCAACAGGCTTGTCTCCCTGGAATGACCATGTAAAAAGCTAGTCCCTGTGGGATATAATTGTATATGAGCATGGCATAGATAAGTTTAACTTGCCCTAGGTCTAGACATCAAAATTATTTCTCTATATGTGTTAGTTAGACCAATTATGTTGATTCAAGAGAAACATTCTCAAAGGGTATAGATTATAGGGAATAAAATCCATTTTCTTGTGTCGATTTGGAATTATGCCTCTTGATAAAAAATGCCTTCCCGAGAGAACGTTGTGCCCCATTTAGGTAAAGGTTGACCCTCGACGTGAGCCCACCCTTTGTTTTTTGGGTGGGGTTCAACGACATCTGATCAGTAATCTGATTATGGAGCTAGCTACCCTCTGTCCTTCATTGCCACTGAGGCTATATAAATGCTCTAAAGAGGTGATATAGCTTCATATGCCCCTCACACACACACACAATGAGGCAGTGACCAGAAAGGAAAGGAGTAGCCAGAGGGCATAGAAGCCAAGTCATGTGAGTGAGGAGGGATTTATTGCTTGACCGTAAGGGAGAGGTGCACAAGCAGTCTTGACTAACAGGAGAGGAAGGTTCTTATTCATTGACAAACTCTTGAGAATCGAACACAAGACCTTCTGTAAATATTATAGTTTGATGTTCTTCAGTCTTGGTTAGTTCCTTGACTATACCCTGATTTTGATGAGCGTTAAGCATATTGGATACCTCTACAAAATTTGAAAAACGAGTTAGTTCTCTGACCTAATTGCACAAGTATCTGAACACAAATGAAAACTTAACTAATTTTTCACAAATTCATAATTAGTTCATTTTATGAACACCTTGATATAGCTAGGATGCTAGGCGGATTTAAGGAAATGAGAGGTTTCTTTTGTGGTGGTAGGGACAAGGATTCCAATTGATTATGTCTTATGTTCATCTCCTTCCTTATCATAAATGTGATACAAAATAAATTAACTTAGCACATGAATATTTATTCAATGGAACATAATGTCAAGATAAAGAAAATAAACTTTCTTCACTAGAAATCATCCAAAATCCACCAAAAACATCCATCAAAACAGATTACATCACATCACAATTCCAGCCAAGAAGATATCTCAAGTTATCCATTCACAATGAAGTTATATGTAGAAATTTTAGATCTCCTAAGGAATTTCTCCCCAAAATCCTTTATAAGAAAATGATAGGAATGTTAAAATTATGTAACTATGTTAAAGTACCACATTGGACAGTTTATTTGATGGAAATGATCATTGCGTTGGATTCCTCTTTTCGAGAGGACCAAAATCGACCTGAATATCACTCAAATCGGATAAGGGAAAGTGTACTTATGAAGGATAGCCCACATATGCACATTTGGACAAGGTCAATGCTAAAGAAAATTGGACACCCATGGAAGCCTATAAATACAAGTGACCTCAAGCTAATTTTGACATCACCACACATCTTCTTCTTCTTTTCTCATTGATTGGTTCACATAGGTCTGAGGCAAGGATGACGAAAGAGGTTTGCAAAGGTCTGAAATTACAGGGTCCGAAGCTCGCATCTAATTTAGGGTTTCTTGGCTATAGTTGCAGGCTTTTCATAGAGAAATATCATCCACAGTCGCTGGCACACGGGCACCAAGGTAGTGACTGGACTCCTTTAGTCGCTAACACAACTCCTCATGCATGTGACTGAGGATTTTGACTGAAATTGACCATTGACTGAAGTTGACCGCAGTTGAGCGTAGACAGGAAAAATTCTCTCATATTTTGATAATGGAAACATATTTTTTATTTTTTGGTTTTTTTGCTGATGATATTGTATTGGCCTCATTGTACTCTCCGATGAACATTTTATGACAATTTAATAGAAGAAGAATTTCAAAGGGTTTTCCCCCTAGTGGAGTTTTTCCCTGGTCTTTGATCAAATCTGATGCCTCTTGTTGAAGTGTTGATTGTCTCCTTTTCCATTGCATTTATTATTCTATCTTCAATTATCGTTGATAAATGGAAAGACTAATTCTAAAGGAAAAGATTGCTAATAGAAGTATTGAATTGGGATAAAGTAATTGATGAAACATAGAACAATTTGAAAATTTAACATGGTATCAAATCAAAGGTGAAGGAAAAGATCAAAAGGAGACAAGAATTGAAGCAATCATCTTTGGAAATTTGAAGGAGACGATCTAACCAAATCAAGATGTCTTCCGTCTTCAAGGAAAATGGGAAGTTGGATGACTCATCCAATTTTGCTGCATGGAAAGTCAAGTTGGAGATCATAGCTGATAACAATGATGCTCTAGATTACATTCAAGGAAAAGTACTTGAGGTTCCAGAGAATTCTTCTTTTGATGTCAAGAACAAGCACAAGAAAGCTGAGTTAAAAACAATGAAAATTATAGTTGATGGTTTACAAGACAATTTACTTGCATATGTTGGAAAATTGAGAAGGTCCAAGGACATGTATGATAAGATCGTTGGCATGTCTGAAGTCAAAAATTTGAATGAAGTCATCCCCTTGAAATATCAACTCAAAGACACAAAGATGAAAAAAATAAAGTCAATGCATTCCTACATAATGAAGATATCCTATCTTAGAGATAAATTGCAAAGAGTTGGGGAATCTGTATCCAACATGGGATTGGTGATTGTGCTCTAAGAGGTCTCTGTACTATTTGGGAAACCTTCATCACTACCATAAGCAACAACAATTTCCTCCTGCATTTTGATGAAATTGTTGGAAAGCTCACTGAAGAAGAATCAAGGATGATATCAAGAGGAATGATTCAAAAGAATGAAGAAGGAGATCCCACTGCATTCATCACTCATGACAAGAAGAAGAAGAAAGAGAAAGGAGGTCCATCAAATTCAAGACAGCCTCCTCCTCGAAATCCAAATAAAAGAAAATAATATTCGCACATTGAATGCTACAATTGTCACAAGAAGGGTCATTATGCTCGATATTTCTCCGAAAAGAACAATGGACCACGTTATAATACTAGAATCTACAACAACGGGTTCAATGATCAAAGAAGAAGAGATGACCAAAGGAATGACTACAATGGAAGAGATGAAATAAGAAGAAGAGATGTTCCAAATGATCATGAAGAAGATCGTGGTCCATAAAAGAAGTCAAGATTCTCCAAATATGAAAGCAATGTTGCAAATCAATCTGAATATATTCTTATTTCTACCCTTACTAGTTCCTCTCCTCTGGATTTGTGGGATAGTTGGTTGGTTGATAGGGGGGCCAGTCATCACTTCTATGGTTATAAGGAAGTTCTCTCTAATTTGGTGGAGAGGGACTTAGATTTGAAAATCATTCTTGGAGACAGCTCTACTCATCTCGTTAGAGGTTTTGGGGCCATCGAATTTCGGGAGAATCTATTTTTCTCCATGATGTGATGTATGTGCCTAAGTTAAAGAAGAATTTGGTATCAATATTTTCTTTGGAAGATAAAGGGATGATGGTTTCCTTCATCAAGGAAAAGTTCTTACTTGGCCTGTTGGATCACCTATGAGAGATGCATTCACATTGGGATCAAGATACGAAGGAATCTACAGGGTTACTGGAAGACCACTTCTAACATTGGTCCATGACACTAATCATCTAGGAAATCTATGGCATTGAAGATTAGCCCATCTAGATTATGATTCTCTTCCGAAATTGGATAAATTGGTATCAAGGATTCCCAAGGTTCAAGCTAAACATGATGGAGTATGTCCAGGATGTTCCAATGGGAAGAAAACAAGGGAACCATTCCCCTCCAGCGAGAACAAGTCAAATGGCATCCTCCATCTCATTCATTCTGACTTGAGTGGTCTGGTGCCCGTACATTCTCTTGGTAACCATCTTTATTATATCACCTTCATTGATGAATTTTTAAGAAATACATGGATATATTATCTGAAGAACAAGGATGAAGCCTTCAAAATTTTCAAGGATTTCAAAGCTTTGATCAAAAATCAAACAGGAAAGAAAATCAAGATATTCAGGTCTGACAATGGTGAAGAGTACACTTCAAATGAGTTCATTGATTTTTGCAAGAAGGAAGGTATCAAGAAGGAGAAAATTGCACCTTATACTCCCAATCAAAATGGAGTAGATGAATGAAATATTAGGTATATCGTAGAAGTCGCTCGTGCTATACTCCATGATCAAAAGTTACTGAAGTTCCTTTGGGGAGAAGCAACCAATGTTGTTGTATATGTTCAAAACAAAGTGTCGCATCAAGCATTGGACAAAAAAGCCCTTGAATAAGTATTCACAGGTGCCAAGCCCGATGCTACTCATCTCCATATCTTTGGCTTCCTCGTATACTTTCATGTGCCGAAGGAGAAAAGAAACAAGTTGGAAACCACGGGAAGAAAAGGTATGTTTGTTGGATATTATGAAAATTCTAAAGCTTTTAGAATATATATTTCTGGTCAAAGGAAGGTTGAAATTAGTAGGGATGTAACATTCGATGAAGATGCTACCCTTGGAAAAGTAAGGGACCTTCCTCCACCTCCTCCACTGGAGAAGAAGAATGAAGATATGGATATTTTAGATGGTCCTTCTGTGCCTGAATCTGAGACAGATTGTTGATGATACCATGGAGCTTATGGAGCCCTTATATCCTCCTCCATGTGATCCTCCGACCTGGAAGAGGCCACTTTAGCTCTGAGACACATTACAAGATGATAAGAGATGAGCTCCCATTCGAATATCATTTAGAGAAAGGAAGAAGCCATGCAGGGACCAGGGATATGTTGCATCCATGAGTATTATAATTCAATCTCAGCCTTCCATATTTGAAGAAGTCGTAAAAGAACAAGTTTGGAAAGATGTTATGGCTGAAGAATATAAATCAATTATGAAGAATGATATATGGGATGTCGTGCCGAGACCGAAGGGGAAATATGTGGTGACTTCAAAATGGATATTCAAGATCAAGCATGGAGTTGATAGTAGCACTAAGAAATACAAGGCAAGGTTCATGGCTTGAGGGTTCTCTAAAAAATAGGGAGAAGATTATGATGATATATTCACACATGTGGCGCGATATAAAACCATTCGTTCGATAGTTTCCCTTTCTACAAGTCAAGGATGGAATCTTCATCAGATGGACGTGAAGACGACATTCCTTTATGGGATGTCACAGGAATAAGTATACGGTGAGAAACCACTGGGATTTGAAGTAAGGATCGAAATACACATGTTTGTAGATTGAAAAAGGCATCGTATGGTCTGAAACAAGCCCCAAGAGCATGGTATACACACATAAAAAGTTATTTGGTGAAGCTGGGATTCACAAGAAGTAATGTCTATCCCAACCTCTACTTCAAGGTAGTCCAAGGTATGTTGGTAATTTTGGTTTTATATGTCGACGATCTATTCTTGACAGGTAGTGAGCCCCTGATCATTAAGTGTAAGAGGGAGCTAGCCTCTGAATTTTAGATGAAGGACCTTGGACTCATGAACTACTTTCTAGGCCATGAGGTGTGGCAAAGGCCTAGTGAGATTATTCTTTCACAAGAAAAATATATTGTGAAGTTGTTAGAAAGATTTGGAATGAAAATATGCAAGTCACTACCCAGACCGATGGAAATAAACTTCAGGAAGTTATGCGGAAAAATGCAGGACCTGATTTGGCGAATCCATCCGAGTATAGACAATTGATTGGAGCTATGTTTGTAGTGAACACTGATCCATACATATGATATTCAGTGAATACGTTGAGTCATTTCATGATTGAGCCTCTCCATGCACATTTGATCGCTGCTAAAAACATTCTGAGATATTTACATGGAACGATAACACTTGGTTTGAGATATTTTTTCAGAGATGTTCGACTTCATGGATACATTGATGTTGACATGAAGAGTGCATCTGGATGTTGATTTAGCCTTGGATCTTCCATGATATCTTGGTTGAGCCAGAAGAAGAATTTCGTAGCATTGAGTACCACTGAGGCAGAGTATATTTCCGCTAGCATGGTTAGCTGCGAAGCAGTTTAGTTGAGGAATCTCTTTGGATATCTATTTGAGTAGGTCCTAGACATTACATTGATATATTGTGACAAAAAGAGTGGGATCTGTCTGACAGAAAATATTGTATTTGATGACAATTCCAAGCACATAGAGATTCAATATCACTTCATTTGATACATGGTGCAGAGAGTAGTCGTTTGACTCCATCACATATCAACAAATGAACAGATTGCAGATATTCTCACCTATGATTTTCTAAAAGCAAAGTTCTTGTTCTTAAGAGAGAAGCTTAGAATGATAGATGTGACGCCTCCTGATAAGGGGCATCGCTGATCGAGGACATTGAGGCGACTCTTCCACACTGTTTAAGCTCTCGGGGTGTGGGATTGAGATAGAGGGCTCCTGGAGTCTAGGGATATCTGGACAATAGGGTATCACCCCTATTTGTCACCAATAGGGTTGGAGTAGTAGCTCACCTTATGTTGGTCTTTGTAGAGTATACCCCAGTTGGTATCATACCCACAAGTTGGACTTGTTGGGATTGTCCATCTCCGTTTGACCAACAGGTTGAGGAGGCTTGGGGGCTTGTGATCCTTACCTTTTGGTAAGTCTAGTATCTTGCCCAAGCTCAGATTATGATACAAGTGTTCTACTACATGCCTGTTGAGGGTCATTGTAGGAAAGATTAGTAGGAAATAAGATGGGTAGAGTAGTAGCTCCCCTATATCACCTATTGTTCGATATGGGGTCGTAGTAGTAGCTCCCCCATGAGATTCTGGGTTGAGTAGTAGCTCCTCGATGTGGTTTTAGATTGAGATACACTCTCCAACGAGATAGAGGGTGGTAGCTTTTGCTCCCCAATGATTCTTATTCTTTAGATTAAAAAATGTTTTAGCAAATAGAGTTGAGTAGAGATGGGACATGATATGGAGACATGACAAACAGGTGGAATTCTACCTAGTTGAGAGGGGGTGTTCAAATTATGAAAATACGTTCAAATTCCACTTTGGACAATGTATTTGATGGAGATGGTGATTGCATTGAATTCCTCTTTTCGAAAGGACCAAAATTGAACTAAATATTATTTAGAGAAAGGAAGAATCCATGCAGGTACCAGAGCTATGTTGCAGCAATGAGTACTATAATTCAATATGAACCTTCCACATTCAAAGAAGTCGTAAAAAAATAGACTATATAGTCGATCAATTTGTCATAACTATTTCCATAGGACTAGGGGATTTGGTTAGCAAAGAGGGTAGAGATACCAGAGTTAGATCAGACAGTGGGAAAGATACTGCTATATATCTTTCCACAGTGGAAGATGGTGGTGGTCCAATTCCTTTTCACGAGGGAGAGATGGCATCAAATCCTATAACATATAGCGGGAAAATGTTGCGGCTAAAAATATGAATAAATTATGAAGAATGGCATATGGGATGTTGTGTCGAGACCGAAGGGGAAATATGTGGTGACTTCAAAAAGGCTATTCAAGATCAAACATGGAGTTGATGGTAGCATTGAGAAATACAAGGCAAGTTTCATGGCTCGATATTTCACTTAAAAAGAGGGAGAATATTGTGATGATATATTCGCACTTGTGGCACGATATACAACCATTCGTTCGATAGTTTTCCTTGCTGCAAGTCAAGTATGGACTCTTCCTCAGATGGACGTGAAGAAGACATTCCTTTATGGGATGTTACAGGAAGAAGTATCCATTGAGTATCCATATGGATTTGAAGTATAGGATCGAAAGACACATGTTTGTAGATTGAAGAAGGAATTGTATTGTTTGAAACAAGCCCCCATATCATGGTACTCACACATAGACAATTATTTGGTGAAGTTGGGATTCACAAGAAGTATTGTCGATCCCAACCTGTACTTCAAGGTAGTCCAAGGTATGCCGATGATTTTGGTTTTATATGTTGATGATCTATTCTAGATAGGTAGTGATCCCCTGATTATCAAGTGTAAAAGGGAGCTAGCCTCTAAATTTGAGATGAATGACCTTGGACTCATGCACTACTTTATAGGCCTTGAGGTGTGGAAAAAGCCCAATGATATTTTCCTTTCACAAGGAAAATATATTGTGAAGTTGTTGGAATGATCTAGAATGACAATGATTTTCCTTCTACTTGTTGCTCATTTTTTCTTGGAATATTCCTTCTCATTTGTTGTTGAAATATCACTTGTTTCACCTTATTTATCACTGTTGAAATCTTATTTTCGAATCTTTCGTTGCTACTGAAATCTTATTTGTTGCCCCTTATTTGCTGTTAAAATAAGAATATATTATTTGTTGTCCTATTTACTAATGAAAACAAAACCAAACTCAGAGTACCTTCTTGTATTTTCTCTTTCTAGTTCCTCTCCTATAAATTCTTGTGACAACTGGTTGGTTGATAGTGGTACTTCAAGGCACTTTATTGCTTATAAATAAGTTCTCTCAAATTTGGTTGAGAGGGAGACAAATATGAAAATTACACTATGTATCCTATAAAGGGATATGGTTATGTTTCTTTTTATATGGATCAAGAACTTTTGTATGTACCTGGTTTAAAATTAAGGTGTTGCATATGTTTGATAATTATGGTTTTGGTATTTGTTGATCCATGTCAAAGTGAAGAATATTTTTACTCTATTTATGCATGTGAAAGAAAGTGTTTCCTTAAAAATAAATATAATGTATAGAAGGTTATGAAAGAATTACTAATAGAAAATGAATGTTAAAGATAGATTGATTTTGATTCTCTCACATTATATGAGAAATGACATAATCTTATGGGTTTTGGTAATTTCGATATTAAATTTTACTGACAATAGTAGTTGCAGGTAAGGATCACAACATTTGCAAAATATGGAATGATAGTTTTCTAAACTAAGCTCTTTTGCAATGATCATAGATGAATTAAATCTAATATCATTGCAGATAATGAAGTCAGTATGTATAATGACTATTACATGCTTTCACTATGGGATCAAGATTTGAATATATTTATAAAATTAGTGGAATACATATTGATTCATGATAAGTAATCATCAATATAAATTGTGGCAAAGAAATTTCACTCTTCATTGTAAAGAATTACCTCATGTGAAAAAGATGGTTTACAAAATGCCTAAGATTAGAGTGGGTTATGATGGATTTTTTCAAGTGGTGTTCAAGAAGATGCATTTCTTCTATCAATGACATATGATTGATGGGTAGTGGTAACTTATGGAGGTCGGATCAAGAGGGAGATAATATTAAAAAATAAGTATTTTCAAGTCTTATGTTGTTTCTTTGTGTCATTGCTCTTGTTTATATTTATCTCTATAGATCATTGATTATTCTTCATACATGAGTATCTGAATGTTTTTTTCACTAACTTCTTGATGAGGATGTGATCAATAAAAATAGATTTTGAAGATCATCAGGGTGCAAAATAGTGCAGGAAGAGTAAACTCCAAGAGGACATTAATGAAAGGATAATAAAAGAGCCACTCTCACATCTAGGAAAGAAATAAATACCTACCTCATCACCATGTATACTTTCATTATGTTTATTTACTTTGATACTATTTCTCTTACTCTTGTTCTTGGATCAATAGGTACATTTGATTAATGTAAGAACCAAGTCCTTTGTATCGATATTGACGAAGGTGTCGAGCCATCTTATGATTTCGATGGACATGAAGTGGAAAAGAGATCAATACTTCTGGAAAGAAGATGGAATCAGGAAAGAGACCACCATACGATATAACCTAGAATAAAATGGGCACTTAATGATATCTGACTACCTTTTCTACTTTCATGTGCCAAAGGAAAAGAGTACCAAGATGGAAACCTTAGGTAAGAATGTATGATTGTTGGTTATTGTGAAAATTATAAAGCTTATAGAATATATGTACCTAGAAAAAGAAATATAGAGTTTAGTAGAGATATAATATTTGATGAAGATGCAGCTTTTTGAAAAGACATAGAAACTCCTTCTTTTGCTAATGTTGAAAGGCGGGACGATGCCTTGCATGCACAAGAAGATCCCAACCTTGAGTCTGATCTTTTTGATGAACCCATGGATCCCATGGACTCCTTGGATCTGTCTCCATGTGCTACAAAAACATGATTATGGTTTCGTGACACTTTACAAGATGATGATAGATATGCTTCTCCCCGAGGAACCTTCAAGGAAAGCATGAAACCATGTTGGTTCCAGGAATATATGGTACCCATGAGCAAAGTTATTGAGGATGAACCATGCTCTTCTGAAGAAGCAATGAAAGATCAAGTGTGGAAAGATGCAATGTTTGAATAATATGAGTCTATTATTCTTAATGATGTATGGGAAGTGGTTCCAAGACAACAAGGTAAATTTTTTGTGTCTTATAAATGGCTATATAAAATTAAACATGTTGTTGATGGCAGTATTGAAAAATATATATCTATATTTGTGGTTAGAGGGTTATATTTAAAAGATGGAAAAGAATATGATGAAATATTTGCACCTGTTTCCCATTATACAACCATCCAATCTATTATGGATCTATATGCTAGCCAAGGATGGTCCCTTCACCAAATGAATGAGGATAATGCTTTTCTACATGGCTTCCTCAAGGAAGAAGTATTTGTGGAGCAACCATGAGGATTTGAAGTACATGAACAAAAAACTCATGTGTGCATACTGAAGAAATCCCTCTAAGGTTTGAAGTAAGCTCCAAGAGCTTGGTATGCCCGCATTGGTAGTTTCTTGATGAATCTTGGTCTTACTAGAAGTAATGTTGATCGAAATATTTACTTCAAGACAATCCAATGTATGCCTTTTGATTTTAGTATTATATGTTTATAATTTATTTCTGAACGATGGTGAACCTCTTATCCTCCAGTGTAAGAGGGAGTTAGATTTTTAATTTGAAATGAAAGATCTTCATTTGATGCACTACTTCTCGGGCCTTAAAGTATGGTAGAGACATGGTGATATTTTCCTTTCTCAAATAAAACATGTTTTCAAGCTACTAGAATGATTTGGAATGGCATAATGAAAGTCTATGAATACTCTAATGGAAATGAGTTTCAAGAAGCTATGTGGTCAATTGATTAGGAAATTGATGTTTTTAGTGAACGCTAGACTAGACATGTTTTGTAGTCAATACTCTGAGCTAATATATGATTAAGTCATCACATGCACACTAAATTGTTGCAAAGCATGTGTTGATATAATTGCATGGGAAAATAAACCTTGGATTGAGATATACTGCTAAAAATGTAAGACTTCATGGATATACTGATTCTGATTAGGCTGGTAACTCTGATGATAGAAAGATCACTTCTAGGTGCTACTTTAGCTTGGGATATGCCATGATCTCTTGGATGAGTAGAAAGAAAAAGTCTGTTGCACCGAGTACAAATGAAACTGAGTACATTGCTACTAGCATGGCTAGTTGTGAGGAAGTATGGTTGAAGAATCTCTATGGAGAGCTATTTGAGAAAGTTCTAGCACAACAATTATATATTGTGACAATAATAATGGGACTTTTCTTGCAGAAAATCATATGTTCCATGAAAATTCCAAGTGAATTGAGATAAAATGTCACTATATCTAGGATATGGTGTAGAGAGGAGCAGTGAGGCTCCATCACTATATATGACATTCTTACTTAGCCTTTAAGGTAAGAAAATTTCTTTGTTTTTAAAGAGTAAGTTGGACTTATGGACATGACCCTTTCGGGAAGAAGTCACAACTAATCAAGAACATTAAGCTACCTTTCCCCCCTGTCAGAGCCCACAGGATTATGTAATGGTGTTGGAAATTTCCTGAGGATACAGGACCTCTTGTCTAGTGTGTGTCACAAGAGTAGGCCTTAGTATGCATTTGACCCATATTCTAGGACGTGGGAAGAGCCACCTATCTGGCCAATAGTTGTAGTGAGACTTGTATGTGTGAGATCCTTGTCATGTGTTGAGACTTGTATGTGTGAGATCCTTGTCATGTGTTGACAAGTGGATCCCCCCAAATAGTGATGAGCCTTCGATGCGTGATATCATTGTCATGTGTTGACAAGTGGATACCTCCAAGCATAGCTGAGCCTTGGATGTGCGAGATCCTTGTTACGTGTTGACAAGTGGACAACCCCAAGCAAATATGAGAATTGGTTGTGTGAGATCCTTTTCATATGCTGGAAAGTGGCATTCCCCCAAGTGAATATAGGGTGATGGATGAATCTCTCCTATGATTATTCTTATTCCTTGGAGTGAGACATCATTGTTCCAGATGACACAATGCACAGATGAGCAGAGAATGTAGAGATATTTATTATAGAAATAATTGATTCCCTAGCATAGAGGGAGTGTTGAAAATTGGTAGCTTAGGGATGAATTTATAAAAATAGAAAGTCTCAAGTATGAGTTTCCAAAAATGGTAAATCACTTTGCATCAATTGGTAATAAATTATTGTTGATGGAAAAGCTCCTATGATCATCAATCAATCCTAATAGTTCAATTTAGACTTAATCATCATCATCATCATCATTATTATTATTTATATTGTTATAATTATTAGTAAAAATAAATTCAAGTTTCTCAATCATGAGACTCAATCATATCATATATAACTCCCCTTAATTAATGCATATGTTACTCTCTCTCTCTCTCTCTCTTAATGGTTTCATTCCTCTCTCTCTTTAATCCTCTTACGCACCTCTTATAACCTCTTACACATTTTAATGACTCATCATAAAAGATTCCTCTTACACCTCTTTAATGAATAATTTACACTTCTCTCCTAAATGCAAAATTTACACTCCTCTCCTTTATGACATAAGGCACACTCCTATTTGGAATATGTAAATCCTCCTCAAGGCATAGGACTTACTCTCTCATGAATTCGACCTCCTTGATCTTCCTATATATTTGTGCCTCTCATCATCACTGGATACACTTACTTGTGCTTGTGAAAGGAGATTTCAAAATTAGAAAGAGAGAGTTGGAGAGTCTAGAGGACGATTGAGAGAGAGAGAGAGAGAGATTCTTGAAGAGAAAGAGTAGATCTTGGAGAACCAAAGTGATTCAGTGTTTGCATCAACTACTGCTATCAGAGATATTCTTCAAATTTGGGTGAACTTCTTCATTCACTCATTGTACGTTGTATATTTGTTGAAAATTTGATTTCTAATAGAAGAATAATATGGTTAGGTTTTCCCCTTGTGGGTTTCTCTCTGGTTATTGACCTAACTTCGCTATGTCTCATTGAGTTCTTAGTTGTTTTCCATTGTGCATATGGTTTATATGGTTTATGTTCTATCTACAATTACTTAACTTATTTTTCAGTATAAAGAAGTTATGAATTTAAGGGATTGTAACAACATAGAACATGAGAATTTCAACATGGTATCAGAGCTTTGGTGAAAAAGAGCTCAAGAAGAAATTCTCCACTCACAACTCTCTTTTTGCTAAAATATCTCTTGTTGTCTGCCCCATTTGCAACTCTCTTTCTGTTGAAATACCTCTTGATGTGTCCACGCCACTTCCAGCTCTCTTTCTGTTGAAATATATCTTGTTGTCTACTTCATTTGCAACTCTCTTTCTGCTGAAATATATCTTGTAGTTCATTTTACTTGCTTATCATTTTTTCCTGGAATATCCCTTCTCATTTGCTGCTAAAATATCACTTGTTGCACATTATTTCTTGGTTCTTAAATATTATTTGTTGCTCCTTCCTTGCTACTGAAATATTATTTCACTTGCTGCTGAAATAAGAAGATATTATTTTGTTTCCTATTTTCTACTGAAAACAAAACCAAAATAAATGTACCTTCTCGTTTCTTCTCTTTCTAGTTCCTCTCCTTCATATTATTGTGACAACTGGTTGGTTGATAGTGGTGCTTCAAGGAACTTTAATTGTTATTATAGAAATTATGTTTTAGATTTGAAACTGATCATGAAGTTTTAACCAAAATCACAGGACACAAACCTACTCTACTATTATGCGGATATTATTTCACGATACTGAAATGCAATAAGAAATCACACACATGCAACAAGTATTTTTATCTAGGTAAAGAAATATGCTAAAAACCCCAACGCCTCTTGCATTAATCAAAGGAATAGAGATGGATTACAATTTCTTTGCTCAACTGAGCTCACCCTGCAAGTGCTCAACCTATCTCATTGCTCATTGAAGGCCTTTGACCCAGAATTAGTCAAATTTTGGCTTGGCTTGAGCTCCTATTTCCTTGTGTTGTTCTTGGAGGAATTAGCCCCTATTTTCAAGGAAATTCCCTCTATTTTTTTGTGTAATTCCTCTGGGTTGATCCTCTAATCAATACAATGAACTATACACTCAATGTAGTATATAATTAACTATTAAATGCCTTGGAAACTCCACCATAATTCAAGTTCTCTACATGAATGAGCTAACTTAGACTGATTTATTAGTTCTCAAGATGATCATTGTGTGTGGTTGAAGTTCCACTTCCACAACTTGACGTTCCACTAGTTCCTCCAATTGTTAGAACTAGTTTAACTGGCCATAACTCAATTTAACTGAATTAAATTTCTACAACTGAAATTGACTCAACCTAGGCTCCGGAAATTTAGGAACCCACTACACACAACCAAACTTCATGCCCCTAACTCGAATTAATTGAGCTAGATTCTTATTTTTTAGGAATCAACTCAATTAAACTGAACTTCAACTCATTAACTTGAACTAAGTGTTATTAACTGAGTGATAAGAGACATGTCACGTCAGTTAACTCCTCCAAGTTGTTTCCTGATGTGGAATTTCGAATTTCCTCAATTTAATTAAGGAAAAATGAAAAATTAAGACTTTCTTGCTGCATTTTCAACACTCCCTCTCAGCAAGAAATGGATTATCAACCACCCCTATCCTGCACCTGTGGAATGTATTGCATGCAAAACCTCTCATTGTTGTTGTTTCTATTACAACATCTGCAGTTGAGAAAAAAAAAAAAAAACCGTTGAATCAATTGTGTCTAAAACTGTCTACTGGGAAAATTATGTTGTTGTTGACTCTACTATTGAGCCTCCTGCTCTGTTGTCAAAAATTCTCTGCACTCCTTAGTATCTGACTAACACTGATCCTCCTATTATTGAATAGTTTTTTCCCTTGTAGTAAGTGTTAAATTCCTCTAATTTACAGGATCACAAGGTGACTGGATATTTCTTACATGCAAATTTTCATATTGTATATAAATTTCAATATTCAAAGAATTTCCCAAGAATAGAAAAAGAAATGAAAAGAAGAAGGAAGAGAGGGTGTAAAAAAGGAAAAGAACCCCCCCCCCCCAAAAAAAAAAGAATATCTCTGAAAGTGTTGCAAATCAAAACACCACTACTCTTTAGAAAGGTTTTTTCAATCATACAATTTAAGCATGATTGTACAATTTTGAATTTTTGTTGATAGGTTAGCAAATGATATTTTCCAAACAGCTTAATCTTGGCCAATTAGTGGACAGGTAGAAATGAAATTGGTTCAACAGTTTAATTTGGACCAGTGGGAGAAAAAAAAGATAGATGTTACGTTAGAAATTTAAAAGAAAAAATGATTTAGGGTTTGCAAGCTCAAATGCGCCCTGCAAAAGAAGAAAAACTGTTAGATTTGTAGTTTGGGTAGGTAGGTATGTTGAAGAGAAAGAGTGGAAGGAAAATATGAAATCTATCCTACAAGGTACAACATCAAGATTTCATATTTCATATAGACCGAGGAGAAAAGCTAAAGAAAAGAGTGTTTATGCTCTAAATGTTGGAAAAGGGTTATGTTCTAAAGTTTTGGGATTAAATTGTATTCAAAAAATTATTAGGGCATACTCTATGCCTTAATTTTATCCTAAGTCCTGAAGATAGTATTATTCCCTTTATCCCAACCCCCTAAACACTCATATTCTTCTTTTATCCTAAAGTCCTACACTACCCCCCTGCCCCCCCGCCATCCATTTATTCCCCGACCACACCATCACATCACACATCATATCCGCATTAACCGCCCCTCATCTCCCTTTCATCTTCGCACACCCCCGATCCATGTGACAACCCACATGATTGTTCAGCTCCCCCTCGGCCTCCAAACGTTAACGCCAGGGGGGGGGGATGGGTTTGAAATGGATGGTATCCCATACCACCACCGATGCTACGTGTCACGCTCAATGTGTTTCGCACCCCCCCCTCCCTTATCACTTACTGCCAGGACTCCGCTCCGAAAACTGTTTCCACCGCAAGCCAAACCATTGCACCTCCCGACCATTTAAAAAGATCGTTACCTCGTGTTGTTGCGTCACGTCTCCACCTAATCGTCCCTTCCATCCAATCACATTCACTCCCGCCAAATTCCCATTGGGAATTCAATTGGTTGGGCCATTGTCCAATGGGCCTGCGCCAACCAAATGGTTGTCCAACTACCTGTTAAAACAATAATTCGTCTCAGATCGTAAATTTTACCATGCCCATTATTTTACACTGTTACAGGTGGTCGAATTGCAGGAATTAACAATGAAATAATAGAGGAGAAAAGAACCAGATTACCTAAACACAACACACAGAGCTCGTTGAGTTCCATCATAGTTCCCATATATTTTCTCCCTCCCCATTTCAATCTGCCACTGTCCCCACTCTTTGTTCCCTCTTCTTTAAATCCCATTCTTCACTATACAGTGATTTTTTAAATCATAGAAGACAAATATGCCTCCTAAGAAAGACCAAGATCCATTCAATCCAATGGTCTACCCTTAGGTGGACTTGGATCACTTGGCTCTAGCAGATCGAGACTTTAAAATCCATGATACAGAGTTAGAATTTGATTTATTCGATGTCTACTTCTGGCTCGAGGACAAATTCCTTGATGAAGTTGATGACATTGGCTTGTGGATACTAAATTTTCCTACTACATTTTCCCCAAGACCCATAGCTACCTTGAGTTCATCCGAAAGTGCCAATCCTGCTATGACATCAACCAGAGAGTTATAGTGACCCCAACAGGAGAGATTTTTTTCCATCAATTCCCAATCCATTCAGCAGATGATGTAGGCCCCCATTGTTGATAACCCCATCTCTTTTTCATATGAATCCCTTATGGAATTATATCAGAAGATTGAATTTGCTAGCAGAGCCAAAACTTTGTAACTCTTCATGGCCATTAAGCCCCAATGCCTACAAAAAACCCTCCATATCCTTCTTCTATTTTCCCTCACAGGACCCAACATATAGTCATTGTCTTGTCATATCTTCTAGGGTATCACATAGACCAATGAGTTGATGAGGCTATGGTAGGATTTTTATCCATCCTTTCATCATATTCCAAGCCCTCATCCATGTTCAATTATTCACAATTACTGGTTGATGCTATACATGACCAATTCTTAAATTTTAATACAGAGGAGGTATTCAAATACACCTTTGTATTGGTGTATATGTTCATTTATTTCCAGTCCAGCAAGTTTAAATTTCATATGACCAAGGTCAATGAAGATTCTGAGCCTCAATCTGTCATGTTTTTGACCTCTCTACTACTAAAAGACTAGAAAAACTACACCTACAAGGATTTTGTGGATTTATTTGTGCATCCAGCTATCAACACACTCAACAGTGCAGCAGAACCAAGGGTAAATGAAGAAATCAGGAAAAATATGCAACTGACAGATCATATAAAGACAACAGATTGGTACTTGTACCAAAATTACATAGAGATCCGAGTCTATGGGTGTGAGTTAGCCCCCTACAAACTGCCAAATTTCATCTCCACGAGGGTCTTTGCACTAGAGTATATAAGGCAAATGATACATGAAAATGAACTTCACTTTGTCTCTGCAAATAATAATTCCCAGTTCAAAATCAAGGCACAAATTGGGTCTTTCATCTGTAATAGTAGAGCAGCAGGGAAGGAGGCCGATAAGATACTAAAGGGGATGGGTTTCAGTCACAGTTTCACTTGGTCTTATGACCCTGCCGGGATCATCTCCAAGAAGAGAGTGGAAAATAGGTCAACACCCTATGTCCACACACATAGGCCTGCAATTGATCAGTATGAAAATCAACCAGAATGGGTGATAAACACCTTGCAAGAAGATGAAGAGCATGTGATTTTCACCTCAGGCATCCAAACCCCAACCCCACAATAAAGGAAAGGTGCAAAATATATAGAAGACAAGGGGAAAGAGCAAGAGAAAGAGATAGGAAGCAAGTGGCCAAGGGAGGATCAGTCACCGTCGGTGATTGATACCTCTAGCAAAGAATTCAAACTGAAATGTAGGAATAGGGCCAAAATTCACATGGATATCGATAAAGGAGGTGAATCAAAGTAGCAGACAGTGATTCACATCATAGACACCCCTAGGTCATCTCCATGTGGTTAAACAATGGCCTCCCCTACATCTTCAGCCACAATGTCTATTCAGTAGCAGGGTCTACAGACATCTACTTCCAGGCCGGCCATAAAAGGCTAAGAAAAATCAATGTATGACATATTCAGAGAAATAAAGTTTAGGAATGAGGTGCTGAAGACTAACACCTACAACCAGTTCTGGAAACAAACCTAAATTTCACAAAGCAGACTGTTGTCTGTCGTTGATACCGAAAAGGGAAGGATGCAAATGGAATTTCTAGAATCCCTAGTTCCATGGCCTTAGGGAGAAGAAGACTACAAGAAAGCCTCATTTTAATTCAGTACCAAAGACGTCCACCCTATTGACCAAATGGAACTACACAAGAAAAATAGAGATATGGTGGCCTCCACTTTTACAAGGACTGCCATGAGCTTTTCAAAACTTTAGGTATCCTTAGCCAATACCCAATCACAACTTAAGATGGAGAAAATTTCTGACATGGATAAGGAATCAAGGATCAAATATTTGGTAGTGAAGATTGGGTATGACCCAACCAATTTTCAAGCTGTGGAGGAGATTTTGAAGAAAAATAATGATGACATAGCAACCCTCAAGAAACAACTTAAAATGTCAGCAACAGAAGACCCCTTAGCAAAGGGCTTTGAAGAAAATGAGTCACAAAAGGCTGAGTTAATGAAGTTAATTATGGAACGATATGCCCAAATCAAGCAAATGGAGATAGAGATGGAGAAGCTGGTGAAGGAGAAAGAAGAAGCAACCAAGGTGGCACTCATCCCATTGGAAGTTGTGCCCATTTCATTAATTCCATCAATTGTTCCGAAAACTGTTGGGGCATCTAGTGGGACAAATCAGTTGTCCAAGGCCATGGAAAATATGAACCTGTAGTCACAAGAGATTAAGAATTTGGAGGAACATATAAGCATCATGAGGGATCAAAAGTCAAGATATGAAACTACCCATGAGATAGCCAAAAATTAGATTGAAAGGTTGGAGAAAGCAGAAAAGGATTTTTCAGCCAACAACATTCTGGGCCAATTGAAGCTGATCATCTGGGGTAGTATCATAGATTCAGTGGATGAAATTGGCACTGCATCCATATTATTTTTGAGCAGAAAGAGTTGATTGACAAGTGTAGGGTGGCTATTGAAAAAGCCAATCATAAATTGGGAAATATGCCTACCAAAACCCCCAAAATCATAAAGTTTTTGAACTCCAAAACCAGTTATGAGCTTGAAGAATTGGATGTATAGGACATAATTGAGACCATACTAGAAGTGAAAAGGGTCCTCACTAAGAGGAACTTAGTGAGCCAACTGGAGGAGAAGTGTCACGAATTGGATGTGGCCATTGGCATATTTTTCAACAGGATTGAGCCCTTGAGGGAAAAAGGGTTGCCCTCACCGTACGTAATTAATAACAAGTTTGTCCAGAAGGGAGATTACATGACCAAGCTCAAAGAAACAACTAAAGACACCACAAAATTCTCCCACATCAAAGGCAACGTTACCGAGAAATTTGTGATGGAACTCTGGAGCAACGATATCTTCATCCAACATGAGCTGAAACATGTTTTCCTCGCCAGGCCCACTTTCAGAAAATACATAGAGGTGGATGAAGTGTTTCGACAGGTTGTAGGGATGAGGATTCCAGGGAAGAAAGAGTGGGCCAAATTGTTCATGTACCAATATTAAAAGGGCACAGTGGACACATCAGCACAATCACTGATCAACGAAAAGTGCCAGCACCACATCGTATTTAATGATCCAGCAAAGGTGGTCCAGAAAGTAGGACCAGATGTCAGAGCCACCCATCGTTGCCTCTTCGTGACCACCTCAGTGACTTTCAGCTTAGTTTTGGATTCATGAAGTGTTGTCGGAGTTAATTTCACAAGCGATGTTCTATTAGATATATTGTGTCCTCGCCTTGCATGGCCACACTTGTCTAGTTTTTGCTTAGTTGTAGCTAATGAAAAGTTGTCGAAGTAGATAGGGAAACCGATGTATTTTTTAGTTAAATACTTCATGCATTAGCAGTATCAGGGGCTGGACCCTACATTGTAAGAACCTATTGTATTGGAGCGTTGTAATTTTTGAAGTTGGGCATCAATAATACAAAGACCTTTTTACAAGATACTTGAGTTGTGTTAAATGGTGATGTGATACTTCTCTGTGTTAAATGTTTCCATTGTTTTCCTTGTTTTGCATCTATTTATCTGATTGTAAAACATAAATTTTAGATTAATATTTTCTGTTGGAGCACCTTAATTCTGTCTGTGTTTACCATCTGAATGTTTTCTTCTCAAGTCTGGTTAGAGAATTCTTAACTGCTCTTTAATAATTACTGAACATTACTATTTCTTCCACATCATAGATCATACTACCTTAAAGATCCCATTAGCACAGTTAGCTTGCCATGTGATGCTCTTGAAAAATTGATGCAACAAACCAGCCTTTTATGACTCCATAGCCCAATGGATTAGTTTCTATAGACTTGCTCATCCAGCCAACACAATCAATCAAAACAACCAATTCTCACCATCACTGTAACTAACCTAACATCATTATTCATAACATTAAACATAAAATTAAATTACAAATAGAGGGAGCCCTCTCTAAGTCTAGGAAGGCTAGTTCCTGGATTCTAAAGTGGTTTGATGTTGTCCTTTATAGTTTATTCTTGCCAATCTTATAAATTATAGGGCCACAACATAATGACGACCATACTGGGGACCTATTGAAAATATTGACATTTCATTCGAACTCAGAAACCCCAGTAAAAACATAATATGATAAAGTACTTTCCAAGATTTGTTTTTCAGCTTTTTGCAAAATACTCAACTTGTCTATGCTCCGGGTCTAAATTCTGGCTCCTAGAATAATCTTTACCAGATCTCATCCTAACCCAAATCCTCTTGCAATAGCTGACAATCCAGAGAAAACCTAAGAAAAACTCCCAGAACTGAGAGTCAAACTAATAGAAAATCCCTTCGTAGAGCAAGTTCCCTCCCTGGAAACCTTGTAACCTTGTAGGACATCTAGTTTGATTTACATTTTGAACAAAGCTTATTCAGGACCAAATCTCAAGAATTGGACAACCCAGACAATTTTTGACCCATCTATTCTACAACAGAGTCTAGTTGGGTAAGCCTCCACACCTGCCCAAGCTGACCTTCAACTTATCCAACACTTTGACTCCCTTTAAGATCTGGTAGCAAAACTCACATCAACTGTCAATGATGTTTACCTTCAACAATCTGTAGAATTGTCTGCCCTTACTATAACAGCTCCCTCTGTTATTTCCAAGTCTTTTCATTCTCAAGTCAACCTGTCCTAGTGTGTCTACAACCCCTACCACTTCCTTGAACATCCACCACCAAAGTTTCCAAACCACCACACATACACCCACTGTCCACCTTCCTCCATTTAATCCTCCACCTCCCCTTCTCAACCCTACTCTTGTCAATCCCCCTTGGGTTCCCCCACCACCAATCAGGGCAGCCATATATGCTCCATTGGTGCTACCACCACCTATGATACCCATGCCACAGGGTTATCAGTCCAAAATTCCACAATTTTATGGGACTAGTCCTGCAATGTCTCAACAACACGTTGATAGAATGAATTATTGTTTTGACCTTCAAGAGATAGATGATGAAAGTGTCAAGTTGAGGATTTTTGCTCAAATTTTAGGAGGAGAAATGAGAAAAATGGTTTAAAGGCTTGACTCCTCATAGTATCCATTACCTCCCTGCTTTTCACCAGCTATTCATAAATAGATGGGAAGTTAATAAAAACCCTCTTCAAATCTTGTCAGAATATGAAAACATCAAGAGGAATACTGTAGAAAGTATCCAAGACTACTGCACTAGGTTCAAAAGTGTTTATAACGTACTTCCTGCTCACATGAAACCCCCACAAGGCTTGGCCCTGGTTAAGTTCCCAGATGGTTTTGATCCAAAAATGGCTTATCAAATTAGAGAGAGAGATCCTGCTACATTGGAAGAAATGCAGAGGGATGCAGTAAGTGTAGAAGCCAACCTGCTTGAAAAAAGGGCTAGAATGAGAACTAAGAAGAGAGTTACTATAAGGGAAGAACCAGTAGCTTCCACATCTGATGCTAAGATTGATAACTTGGTTAGAAATATGGAGATAATGATGGAGAGGATCAGCCTGAATGAGAGAGCTATTCCTAGGGAAAATCAGCCAGCTCCTCAAAATAGAAATCAAAACCTTAAAAGAAACCCCCTCAAATAAGACAGAGAGAACAAAGAGGCCCTTCCAAGCAAATTAGGCCTCCATTCCAAGAGAATTATGCTGATGAAGATGAGGGAGTGGTCGAAGAATTAGAAGAAAGTGATATTAATCTAATGGGAATTAATGAAGAGGATTATGTTTTCCTTACTGAAGAAGAGTAGGGTTTATTTTCTTTGACTCAAACTTAAGTAGAATATGAAGAGTCCGAGGATTATAAATAGGGGTTTGAAAATTCCATCATGGAGGTACATAGATAGTATAACCTTAGAAGCAAGAAAAAATTCGATAACTCCAAGAAAAAGAATACTAAAAACCCTGCCAAAAAGGTCCCTGAAACTGATCCGAAGAAAACAACAGAAAGTTCAAAGAAAGTTGTAAGCATCTCAGGAAAGAATAATAAACAACACTAGTAAACCAGCTATCAGTCCTGTCAAAACTGCTCAAGCTGATATCCCCACTACAAGTCAACAAGCTGAGATTACTGCAAAACTAGTGCCTGAGAAGACTGATTGTTCAAATTTGCTAAAAATTCAGACACCATTCAGCATTGAGAATGAAATTTCTAAATTAAAAATCTCAATTCCTCTCACTGAATTGGTAAATAAGGATGTATACAGGTCTCAGGTCCTAAAGGTACTGAACATAGGAGAAATTACTGACATTGTCAATCTGAATGATGATAAGCCTGAACTTTTGTTTGGGCTAGAAGTGGATGGTAAATCCTAGGAGGGAGGTGTTACCCCATTTTATGTCAGTTTGAATGTTCACGATAAAATCCTCCACAATGCCATGTTAGATTTAGGTGCATCGCATAATCTTATGCCAAAGGCTGTTATGGAGAAACTTGGCCTTAACTAGACCCTACAAAGATTTGTACTTATTTCACTCCAGCAAGGTCAAATGCCTAGGCCACATTAAAGATCTTTGTATTACTTTATCTCAAATACCAGCAAAGAGTCTAGTGATGGATATAGTAGTGGATGACATCCCTCCTAAGTATGGCATGATTTTATCACGCTCATGGGGAGCCAAGCTACAAGGGACCCTCAAAATGGATATGACTTATGCTAACATACCAGCGTTTGTCCAACAAATAAGACTGTATAGGGAGACTTTAATGAAATACATGGTGAGCAGTCAAGAGAAACCGCATAACTACCCACTTTACTATGTCCATTTTGACCTTGACTCATTAATTCTTTACAATGATGGATACAGTGATGCACAAGTAGTTGGAGAAGAAAAAGACCAGGAAAAGGAGCAAGAAGGGCAAGTGGAGATTGTAAAACACAAGGCTGAAGATGAGCCTTTTTGGAACATGAGATTTGATGGCTCTTGTGGAAATGCAGGTTCAGGAGTAGGGGTGTGGGTTTGCAATACTGAAAATAATCACACAGAGGGTCATTATTACAAACTAAATTTTCAGTGCACCAAAAACATAGCAGAATATTAGGCACTCCTTTTGGGTTTACAATTGCTGAAAATATTAGGAGCCAAAAGAATTTTTGTTCATGGTGAATCTGAGCTGGTTATTAGAAAAATCAAGGGAGAATACTCATCCAAACATCCTAGTTTGAGAGCATATAGGAATGGTGCCCTTAACCTCCTAATTTTTTTTTGAAGAATATGACCTTGTTGCAGTTCCAAGAAATCAAAATGTTTAGCATTTTCAGCAAGAACTTGTCAATTACCTCATCCCAGCTTGCAATACACAGTGCAGGTCAAACATCGTTCAACAGTCCCTAATAACATGAGATATTGGAAAGTCTTTGGCAATGACAAACAAATTGAAAATTTCCTGCAATCTAAAGGTGAGTTTGAAGATTCCAGTTGTGACCTATATTATGAAGAAGACTGTCCCACTGAAGAAAAAATGAGTATGGACGAACCACCTCATGATTTTATATTAATATTTTAGCAAATGAAAATTCTCAAAGAACATAAATACAGAAAGACCTAGGAAAAGAGGAATTTGAAGTACTCCAATTCAAATATAACATCCTGCCTAGGGGACTTGTCCCTTTAGAGGATTTGTTTGATTTCAATGATGTGGCCAAAAAACCGAAGATGGAATCTATAGAGGTAAACATTGAATAATGCAATTTATGTAGTGAACAAGATCCCAAGATGATAAAGTTATCAAATACACTGCCAATGAATATAAAACAGAAATACATTGCTTTGTTTAAGGAGTTCATTGATGTGTTTTCTTGGAGCTATGAGGACCTGAAATCTTATGATACTAGTATCATACAACACAAGATTCCAATCAAGGAGGATAAAAAACCTTTCAAACAGAAACCGCACATGATAAATCTTGTCCTAATGCCTTTGGTTGAGAAGGAGATCAAGAAGATGTATGATGCAAAAATCATAGTTCCAATCAAATATTCTAAATGGGTATCCAATATTGTGCACTTAAGAAAGAAAATAGGTGAAATCATACTTTGCATTGACTTTAGGAATATGAATAAAGTATCACTTAAAGACAACTACCCTTTATCAAAGATGGACCGTATATTGCAAAGGGTAGTGGGTTCCAGAAGTATCTCTTTGTTAGATGGCTTTTCAAGGTATAATCAAGTGTTGGTGCATCCTGATGATCAACACAAAACATCTTTTACTACTCCTTGGGGGACCTTCATGCATATGAAACTTCCTTTTGGATTAATCAATGTTGGCGTCACTTTCCATAGAGCAATGGACATTGATTTTTTAGAAGACATCGGCCTTTTCATTGTGATCTACCTTGATGATATTACCGTATATTTGAAAAATAATGAAGAACACCTAGCCCATTTAGGAAGAGTTTTTGAGAAGTGGAGAAGGTTAAGACTATCTCCAAATCCCAAGAGATCATTATTTGGTCTTGAAGAAGGGAAGCTTCTGGGCCACATTATATCTGAAGAGGGAGTCAAAATTGATCCCATCATGATTGAGGGCATACTTCAAATCAATCATCCCAGGAATATAAAAGAGCTTCAATCTTTCATTTGTAAGATTAATTTTTTGAGGAGGTTTATACCAAACCTTGCAGAACTGCTAAGAAACATCACCAACATGCTCAAGAGAGATTCAGGAGTTAAATGGAGCATGGGGGCTAAACATTCCTTTGAATTGGTAAAGCATGCACTCACTAAGCACCAGTTCTGATCAACCCTGATTTCACCAAGGATTTCATCATTTTTTCCTTTGCAGTAGAACATACTATTGTTGTTGTATTGTTGTAGAAAAACAAGGAAGGACAAGAGCAACCCATAGATTTTTTTAGCCAAGCTTTGAGGGATGCACCTTTAAAGTATAATATCATGGAAAAGCAGGCCTTTTCTTTGGTCAAATCACTGAAGGATTTCAGAGTTTACATCTTACATTCACATGTCATTGCTTTTGTACCCAACACATTTGTCAAGGACATCCTAATGTAGAATCCTGATGGAAATAGAGGAAAATGGATTGTTGTTATCCTGGAGTATGATTTGGAGAACAGACCTACCAAATTGATCAAAGGACAAGGATTAACCAAATTGATGGCTGAAACCAATTTTCAAGCTTTGGATATCAACATGATCCATTCACTAGATGAACAAGAGGAGTTATTGACTCCACCTATTGAGGAACCATTCCTAAATTCTCCCCGGTACGCATATATATTATATGTTTTATTTAATTTAAATACTCCTCCTGGTTTATCCAGAACTAAAGTTAGATTCTTGAAATTGAAAGCTGTCAAATTATGCATCCTAGGAAATGCCTTATACTAGAAATATGTTGGGGGCATATTGCTTAAATGTTTACTCAAGGAGGATGCAAATAGGGTTCTGTAGGAATTCCATGAAGGGGACTGTGGAGGCCATATTTACTAGAAAACCACTACTAACATGGTCCTTAGAGCGGGTTTCTATTGGCCTAATCTTTTTCTAGATATCCACAAAATGGTAGCTACCTGTCACAAATACCTAAATTTTGAAGGAAAAGGAAAGTTGTTGCCCTTGCCCTTGCAGCCAATTTCTGTTGAGGCTCCTTTTCAACAATGGGGTTTAGACTTCATTGGAGAAATCCATCCTCATCCTCCACCCAACATAAATGGATCGTTACTGCCACAAACTATTTTACCAAATGGATAGAAGCCATCCCTTCCAGAACTGCTACTGACTCGGTGATTATCACATTCCTTGAAGCCAATATCCTGTCTAGATTTGGTTGCCTTAGAAAAATTATCACAGATAATGCTGTTGATTTTAAGTCCAAGAAAATGGTGGATTTTTTTCACAAGTATCACATCTCCTTGGGACACTCAATAGCCTATTACCCTCAAGGTAATGGACTAGCTTAATCCTCCAACAAGAGCTTAGTCAATATCAACACTGTTACCGATGAAATAGGTAACCGCATTGTTACCTACTTTTTTTTGGTAGCATAAAAAGCACCTGATTTTGAAAAGTGGTGATGCAGAATCACCCTTTTTTTTTGTGCACATTTTTGACACTCTAATATTTTTATTTATGAATTATGAATATTTGCTTTAAAATGTTAGTGATTTTCATGCTAATTTTGAAATGTATTGATGCAGCATCAACTTTTTTTTTTTAGAGCAGTGATTTTCATGCTAATTTTGAAACGTATTGATGCAACATCAACCTTTTTTTTTAGAGTGGCGATTTTCATGTTGGTAATAAAACACAAAACTTAGATTAAAAACTATACATAAAAACAATAAAAAAACCAATAAAAATGTTAAAAAAAACAAAATTAACTCATAAAAATAAAAAGTTTAAACAAAAATAAATAAATAAAACAAAAATATTTGAAAATTATATCAAAAGAAATGACAAAATTTGAAAAAAAAAACACATAATTTAAAGAAAAAAAAAATTAACCAAAAAAATAAAAAATAAAAAACATCAAAAACATTTTTTTCTAAGTTATTAAAAAAAACCATATAATTAAAAAAAAATTAAAATAGAAAATTTGAAAATAATTTAAATTACAAAATTAAAATTTAGATAAAAAAAAATAAAATACAAAAAAGAAAAAAATTAAATTTTGAATTTTAAATTAAAAAAATAATAATAATAAGAAAAAAAAATACAAATTTTAAAATTAACAAAAAAAACAAATTAAAAAAAAAAAAAACACAAAATTTAAAATTGAAAAAGAAAACTAAAATAAAAAATTAAAATAAAAAAAACTATCATTAAAAAACAAAAAAATGAAAAAAACCACATACAAATAATTAAAAAACAAATATCCATAAATTTACTTTTTTTTTTTTAAATGAAATAATTTATAAAATTTAAAAATGAAAAACTAAATAAACTAGAAGATTAAAAAAAAAAAAAATTAAATCAAAATTTAATAAATTTAATAAATAAATTTTAAATTTTAAAAAATAATTAATCTAAAATATTAAATTTAAAAACAAAATTAAAAAATTAAAACAAATTAAATTTAAAATAAAAAATTTGAATAAAAAAAAATAATTTTAAATTTTTTGAATTTAAAAAAAATATTAAAAATAAAAAAAAATAAAAAAATAAATTTTTTTTGATAGTGGTGGCGTCGCCAATCGGCCTCCCGCCCAGGTGGCGACGGAGGCCGACCGGTTGGCGGGTGGGTAGGCTGCATGCAACCCCCCGCTAGCCCAGTAGCCGACCTTCGCCGCCGCCTGGGCGGGAGGCTGGAATCTCGCCCAGCGGCCGGCCTTCACCGGCACTTGGGCAGGAGGCCGATTCCGGGAATCTCCCTCTTGCGGCGCGAGGCCGATTCTGGGAATCGCCCTCCCGCGGTGGGAGTGCGATTCCAGGAATCACCCTCTCGTGGCGGGAGGGCGATTCTCGGAATCGCCCTCCCGCGGCGGAAGGGCGTTTCCCGGAATTGGCCTCCTGCCGAGAGAGGGCGATTCCGGGAATCGCCCTCCCGCCGAGAGAGGGCGATTCCCAGAATTGGCCTCGTGCAATCAGCCTCCTGCCACGGGAGGGCGATTCCAGGAATCGCCCTCTCGCGGCAGGAGGGCGATTCCCGGAATCGGCCTCCCGCCG